>OX451736.1:5752497-6952497 GCA_948472305.1 Vicia faba
TGATAAAGTTTGAGAGAATAATATTTTTTATAAATTCTCCAAAATAACTTATAAAAATAATTTATAATATATAAATAAAAATAATTTAAATTTAAATTATCTTTTATTATAAATTACTTAAATAAACTTTAAGTATTTAATTTATTAAATTTAAAAATAGAGAATTATGGCAAACCAACTACGTGGTGTATACTCGAGCACAGAAATAGAGCGGTGACAGATTGAGTTACAAAGAAGAAAAAAACAAAGCAGTTGTGAGCCCGAGAATCAATGGAACTGAAAGATAACAGTGAGTTAGTTAGCTTCTACTATGACATTTGCTTCCACAACCACCGCCCTCACTCTCTTCCACCGTCGAACACCACTCTCTTTTGTTATAAAGTAATCAGACTTCTATATGAATACTTCTATATTGCTCTTGTTAAAATAAAATACACTCTTGGTCTTTATATAGACCCAATGACTTTTACAATTCTAAAACATAACTGCTACTAATAAACTATCATAACTTACTAAACTTTTGTCCTTCCTACTACCATATTTAATGTAAAACTTATTACTAACACATTAAAGTTTATTCAACAAAACTCCTCTGTAAACTTAAATGTTTCTTCCATCCAGCATTCCTATCATCTTCTTGCCTCTGTCGAAGATCTCTTTTGATAGTGGTTTTGTAAAAATATCCGCTGCTTGATTTATGCTTGCTACATGCCTTAATTCGACACTTCCCTCCTTCACATGTTCACGAATGAAGTGAAATCGAACATCAATGTGTTTGCTTCGTTCATGATTCACTGGATTCTTTGCCAATTCGATAGCTGATTTATTATCCACTTGTATTATTGTTGGACCTTTCTGTTTTAGCTTCATCTTGCTTATCAACCTTTTGAGCCATACTGCATGGCAGACGCACCAAGATGCTGCCACATATTCAGCTTCACACGTCGAAAGTGTTACTATAGGTTGCTTCTTCGACAGCTAAGTAAATGTTGTGTTTCCCATGAAAAACACATATCCAGAGGTGCTCTTTCGATCGTCTATGTCTCCGCACCAGTCACAGTCAGAATAACCAACTAACTTATAGTCTTCTGTTTTTGAATAAAACATTCCTAGTGATACTGTTCCTTGGATGTATCTTAGAATTCGTTTCAGCGCCTTCCAATGTGTGTGTACTGACTCCTCCATGAATCGACTCACTATGCCAACACTTAGTGAAATTTCTGGCCTTGTGCATGTGAGATATCGAAGGCTACCTACCAAACTTCGATATTTGCTTCCTTCGACCCGTTCTCCTCCATCAAACTTTGACAGTTTTGTACCTGGTTCCATTGGCGTCGAAGTTGGATTGCAATTCTTCATTTTATATTTTTCTAGGATTTCTTTTGCATATTTTTCTTGTGAGATAAATATTTCAGCTTCTTCTTGTCGAACCTCCAGACCAAGAAAGAATCTCATCAGACCTAAGTCTGTCATTTCAAATTCGCTTGTCATGGTGCTCTTGAAATCTTCGATCATCTGAACATCACTGCCTAGAAAGATAAGATCATCAACATAGAGAGCAACAAGTAATAAATTACTTCCATTTTTCTTCACATAGAGGGCCGGTTCATAAGGACATTGCTCGAACCCATTCTCCTTGAAATATGTGTCAATACGTGTGTTCCATGCCCTAGGTGCTTGCTTCAGCCCATACAGCGATTTCTTCAGTTTCAACACCTTCTTCTCTTCTCCAATTCTCATATATCCAAGTGGTTGTTCGACATAGATTTCTTCTTCGATCACACCATTCAAAAATGTTGTCTTGACATCTATTTGAAATATTGGCCATTTAAATTGAGCAGCTTAAGAAATGAGTAATCGAATTGTCTCCATTCTTGCAACAGGCGCAAACACTTCGTCATAGTCAATTCCTGCTTTCTGTTTGTGTCCCTTCGCAACCATTCGTGCTTTGAATCTTTCGATTTCTCCTTGAGCATTCATCTTTTTCTTGAATACCCACTTTACACCAATGGGTTGACTACCTTTTGGCAATTCGACTAGCTCCCAAGTATTGTTGCGTTCGATTGCTCTAATTTCTTCGTCCATGGCACTTTTCCACTTCTTATCTCGTAACGCTTCTTCGACACTGATATTTTCAGCATCTGCCAGATGACACACAAGATGCACCTCACTTGTTGAATCATAAAAATCTTGCAAACTTCTCATTTTTGGTTGTAGAGGTTCATCTTCATCTTCAGTTTCTTCATGTTCTGTTGGAATACTAGTTGGTACAACTACAGTTGTTTCTTCGACTATGTCAACAACCTCTGTCGAATTGTTCCAGTCCCACTTGCTTGCTTCGTCCATTCGAACATCTCTACTCACGATCACTTTCTTGCGTATGGGATTGAAGAGCTTGTACCCTTTCGTCTTCTCATCATATCCAATGAATATGTACTTCTGACTTTTGTCTTCAAGCTTTGTTCTTTGTTGATCTGGTACATGTGCATAAGCTATACTACCAAATACCTTGAGATGAGAAATTGTTGGCTTCTGTCCACTCCATGCTTCTTGTGGTGTTTTGTCTTCTAACTTCGAATGTGGACATCTATTCTGAATATAAACAGCACATTGTACTGCTTCTGCCCAGAATTCTTTCGACATGTTCTTGCTTTTGAGCATTGATCGAGTCATGTCAAGAATAGTTCGATTCTTCCTTTCAGCCACACCATTTTGTTGAGGTGAATATGGTGCAGTTAGGAATCTCCTTATGCCCTGTTCTTCACAGTACTTCACAAAGGCCATTGAAGTATACTCACCTCCTCTGTCAGATCGAATTGCTTTGATGTGTCTGTCTGTTGCCTTCTCCACCATTACTTTGAACTTTTTGAACACTTCTAATGCTTCAGATTTTTCTTTCAGAAAGTAAGCCCAGGTTTTTCTTGAGAAGTCATCAATAAAAGAAATGAAGTACCTTTTTCCACTGAAGGATTCTGGAGTGATTGGCCCACATATGTCAGTATGTATCAATTCGAGAATATGTTTAGCTTGATACTCTGTCTTCCTTTGAAATGAGGTTCTTGTTTGTTTGCTGAGCACACATTCTTCACAGATTTTTCCTTCGAAATCCATGTCTGGTAGTCCATGCACCATGTTCCTTTTCGCCAACCTTTTCAAACCAGCATGATGTAGATGACCAAAGCGCATATGCCACAGTGACGCTTTGTCTTGCACTTCGATTTGCAGACATTTCTCTTGAATGTTCCTCAGGTTCAGTTTGTACATTCGATTTCTTTCCATTTCGACACCAGCAATCAGATGTCCTACTTTGTCCTTCAAATGCAATGTTCGATCTTTCATAAGTATCGAAGCACCTTTTTCTGTAAGTTGTCCCAGACTTAATATGTTGGTCTTGAGATCTGGTACATAGTAAACGTCTTCGATTGATCCAATCAAGCCATCCTTCTGCAAGTAACCGATTGTGCCCTTTCCTTCGACCTTCACTTTTGATGCATCTCCAAAGGACACATTACCATCTTCAATTCTCTTCATATCTTTAAATAGGTGTTTGTAACCACACATGTGATTACTTTCTCCCGAGTCAAGATACCAAACATTGTCATTATTGGTGTTGATTTCGTTTTGAGCCATCAGGAGAGAGCCTTCATTCGATTCAACTTCCAAGGCTAGGTTGGTTGTTTCTTCAATCTTCTTTTCGATTCGACAGTCTTTTGCAAGATGTCCCACTTTGTCACAATTGTAACATTTGTAGGAGTTGTAATCCTTCGCATAATGACCATACTTCCCACACTTGTAGCATTCGAAGTTGGAATGATTCGAACGACCTCCTATTTGACCACGTCCTCTGCCACGCCAATTTTGTTGGCTCGATTGTCCTCTTTCGAAGTTACTACCTCTACCATTTCGACCACTGTCACGACCTCCACGTCCACGTCCTCTTCCTCGAAAGTTGTTTGAAAAGAGTACCTTTTCGTCTTTGTTCGATTCCTTGGTTTGGTTTGCTTCTTCGACTGCTTCTTCTTTCTTTTTCATCTTTCGTTGTTCATGTGCTTCGAGAGAACCAGCGAGCTCTTCGACTGAGAGCGTCGAAAGGTCCTTCGACTCTTCTATTGCACACACAATATTCTCAAACTTGTCTGTTAAAGATCTCAAGATCTTTTCAACAACTCGTGTATCAGGTACCGTCTCTCCATTTCTGGTGAGTTAATTCACCACCTTTTGCACACGTGTGATGTAGTCAGATACAATTTTTATTTGTATTCTCTCCAATTCGCCACGAAGAGTTTGGAGTCGAACTTGCTTCACTCGATCTGCTCCTTTGAACACTTTTTCTAACGTGTCTCACGCTTGTTTCGACGTAGTCGAACCAGTAATTTTTTCGAAGCCTGATTCATCTACAGCCCTGAACAACATGTATAATGTTGTTTTGTCCTTTGATCGCGTCTCTTTCAACGCCTTCATTTGAGCTGTCGTATATCCCCCAACTTCTGTTGGTTCTACAAACCCATCATGGGTCACATCCCACACATCTAGAGATCCAAGAAGAGCTTTCATTTGGATACTCCAGTTTTCATAATTTGACTTCGTTAGCCGTGGCAACGGCATTTGATTCATCATGTTTTCCATGAGCTCTGATGCCAAATTGTTATAAAGTAATCAGACTTCTATATGAATACTTCTATATTGCTCTTGTTAAAATAAAATACACTCTTGGTCTTTATATAGACCCAATGACTTTTACGATTCTAAAACATAACTGTTACTAATAAACTATCATAACTTACTAAACTTTTATCCTTCCTACTACCATATTTAATGTAAAACTTATTACTAACACATTAAAGTTTATTCAACATCTTTACCCAAAACCCGTTCTCCCCAACGAAACAGTGTTATAGCATTTTCTAGTTTCATTAACCAAATTGTTTCCAAATTAAGTATCCAAAATGAAGAGCTCCAAGTTCAAACACGGTAATTCTGAATCAAATATTGTTCTTATTCATGATCAAATGCTTCTCGTGTGTCTCTTTTAGTATATTTCATCCTTGTTATGCACTTGTAGCATGTGGAATTGGAAGGGTTACTTTATTCGCTATCAATATTCTGGGAACAACGGTCCTGCACTAGTTTTGGTGCATGGTTTCGGAGCTAACAGGTTTACCTCAAAAACAAAATTCATGTCACATTTATGTTACTATATTAAATGTTTATTTATGAGTCTTATAGTTAGGTCTGTTTTTGGTTCTGCAGTTAATTTGAGTGATTGAGATTTGAGAATACACTTCCTTGCAGTGACCACTGGAGGAAAAACATTCCAGATCTAGCGAAATCCCACCGCGTATACTCTATTGATCTTATTGGTTATGGATATTCAGATAAACCGAATCCCCGGCTAATTGGAGACGATTCCTTCTATACTTTTCATACATGGGCCAAACAATTAAATGAATTTTGTCTTGATGTCGTTAAGGATAAAGTATTTTTTATATGCAATTCTATTGGAGGTATATTATTTTGAAGTTACTTTTTTTTTATAGGCAAAATAAGATTTTATTACTTTTTTTGGAAGTTACTTGATAGTTAATCATTGCTTGGGTTTGTTTTAAATTACTTTTCCGGAATTGGTTTTTTATTTTTGTGCAGGAGTTGTTGGTCTTCAGGCAGCTATAGTGGAACCAGAAATCTGTCAGGGGATTGTACTTCTCAATATATCTCTGCGTATGCTTCATATAACAAAGCAGCCGTGGTATGGAAGACCTTTCATCAGCTCATTTCAAAGATTGCTTAGGTACAAATGAAACACGAGTTTCTTTATATGTGAATAAATTTCAAGTTCAAACGTTATGCCTGGGATTTACCTTTATCGAGCTGTATGTTATAGGGATACTGCTGTAGGAAAATTCTTCTTTAAAGCTGTTGCAACGAAAGAATTTGTGAAGAACATTCTTTGCCAGGTACTCTTCTAGCTTAACAGTTAGTTAGACTGCTTCTTGTTGAAAGCTTATGTTTAAAGAATTTTGATAGACAAACAGAAAGAAGAAATGGAGGATGAGTCTATTAATGCATTATAATGAAATGGAACGACCTTGTTGACAATAACTGATGTATTTGATTACAGATATCGGAATATTTCTTATGAAGCATTCACATACACCAAATATGCCACAGACACATCGACAAAAGTAATAATTTAAAAAAAAATGAAAGAAGTTGACTATAATCATATGTGTTGGTGTTGTTGAAATGTTAAATTAGATTTGATTAGATTTAATATTTAAATATAATCTATGTTGTGTCAGCTCAAGTCCAATTAGGATTGTATATAAATAGTCATAATGTGTATCATTATTTGTACCATTCAATAATACAAATATTTATTTCCTTTATTATTCTCTCTTTCTCTCCTCACTAAAAGTGTCCCACGCACTAACAAATTGGTATCTAGAGCTTCCGGTTATTGTTCTTGATCAAGTTTTCAAGAATTTCACGTCAGAGATCGTTTTTCTAGGGCAAGTGAATCAACCGCTGCAAAGATGGCTAGTGATAAGGGCATTCTGAATTCTCTTCCAATGCTTGACGGTAAAAATTAGATCCGATGGAAAAAACAGATGCAATCCTTGTTTGGCTTCCATGAAACCCTAGAAGTAGTTACCGACGACGTTCCTGCGTTGGCTGCAAATGCAACCGACAAACAAAAAAAAAAGCCCACAACAAAGTCAAGAAGAAAGATTGCAATGCTGTTTATTGCATTCAAACGGTTGTCGATGCTGCTAATTTCGACAGAATCTCTCATGCTGAAACGGAGAAGGAGGCATGGGATATTCTGGTGAAGTATTACGAAGGAGGTGAGAAAGTCAAGATTGTCAAATTACAAATCTTGCGTCGATAATATGAGTTGTTGTCGATGAAAGAAGATGAAAAAGTTGTAGAGTATGTGCCTAAGGTTTAGAAACTCGTCCATCTCATGAAGGATTGTGGTGAAACCATTACTGATAAGATGATAGTTGAGAAGTTAATGAGAACGTTGACCTCTCACTTTGATCACGTTATCGTAGCTATTCAAGAATCCAACAATCTTGAAATCACTAAAGTGGAAGATTTGGTTGGTTCGTTGGAGGCGCATGAGATGAGGATTATCAAAAGGAAAGGAGTCCAGGACTCGATACAGGCAAAGGATGGTGGTTCCAACAAATTCAAAGGCAAGTTCGACAAGACTCATGGCAAGAAGTCTTGGTCGAATCCCAATAAGAATATGGTCGAAGATAGATCTTCTGAATTCTCGAAAAGGAGAGGAGGAAACTATCGAAATGACAAAGAAGATAAGAGAGATATGCAGTGATATAACTGTGAAAAGTGGGGAAACTTGGCCAAGAATTGTTGGTATAGAAAAAACAAGGGATCGACAGGCAAGGACGAAGGAGCTAACCTTGCACGCCAAGATTCAGATGATTCTGAAGGTGGTATGGTGGTTATGGCTGCAGTTGCAGATAACCATGTCGAATCCCAAATCTGGTTTCTCGACTCAGGCTCCTCGAACCACATGACTGATCAAAAGGAGTGGTTGACAAATTTTGATGAGTCGAAGAAGAGCAAGGTCAAACTTGTTGATAATAGTTCGTTGCAAGCAGAAGGTACTGGCAACATAGTCTTTCAAATGAGTAATGGAAGGAAAGCTATGATCAAATATGTGCTCTATGTACCTGGAATGAAATGCAACTTGATAAGTGTTGGACAACTAGTCGAAAAAGGTTTCTCAGTTGTCATGAAAGATGGAGTTTTGAAATTGTTCGACACCAAAAAAAATTTGGTCTTAAAATCTCCATTGTCGAAGAACATGACATTTAAGACTATGATCAGTTCGACAAAAGTTCAATATTTAAAAACTATTGTCGACCACAAGGAGAGTTGGTTGTGGAATTTGAGGTTTAGACATTTGAACTTTCCATCACTTAATCAACTGATTACTCAAGATACAGTTACTGGTATTCCAAGCCTTGAGATGCCTGAAAAACTTTGTGAAGGTTGTTTAGTGGGAAAACAATCCAGAAATTCTTTCGTTTTGACTATGTCAATGAGATCATCCTACATTCTCGAAGTGGTGCATTCAGATGTATGTGGTCCATTCGAAGAACATACAATTGGTGGAAACAGATATTTTGTTTCGCTTGTCGATGAGTTTAGTCGAAAGCTGTGGATCTATGTGATCAAACGAAAGGACGAAGTATTCGAAATCTTTAAGAGATTCAAGATACTTGTCGAAAACCAGAGTGAGAAGAAGATCAAAGTTCTCCGAACAGATGGAGGTAGCGAATACACATCCAAGATGTTTGAAGATTTCTCAACATAATGGAATTGCTGAAAGAAGAAACAAAACCATATTAGATATGGCGAGATGCATGCTGAAGCAAAAGAATTTGCCAAAGTCTTTATCGGGAGAAGCTGTTTCAACTGCAGTTTATATTTTGAATAGGTGTCCTACTAAGATATTGAAGAACAAGGTTCCTGAAGAAGTGTGGAGTGGAAAACGACCATCAGTAAGTCATTTGAAGGTGTTTGACTCTATGTGTTAGAAGCATGTTCCTGATGCAAGGAGAAGGAAGCTTGATGACAAGAGTGAACCTATGATTCTGGTAGGATATCATAAAACTGGTGCATATAGACTATTCAATCCAGTTAATGAGAAGATTGTGTTGAGTCGAGATATCATGATTAATGAAAATTCTTCTTGGGATTGGAATTCTAGCAACAAGCCATTAATGAACTTTGATTTCGACGAAGAAACTAATGAAGTTGAGAATCCAGTCGAAAGAATTGTTGAGAATCCAGTCGAAGTCGAAGAAGAAGCAGTTGTTGACACTTCCGACACAGTCGAAGTCGAAGAGGTTGTGGCTGAAACAAAGCCAAAGACCTCAAAGAAATAGAGTTCTTCCAACAAGACTTCATGATTATGAAGTGGTGGGTGATGATGAAATCCCACCAGATGGAGAATTAGTTCATTTTGCTTTACTTGCAGGTGCTGAACCAATCAACTATAGCGAAGCTTTGAAGATTAACAAGTGGAAGTTAGCTATGGTCGAAGAGTTACAGGCAATCGAAAGAAACAACACATGAGAGTTAGTCGAATTACCAGCATATACAAAAGTTATCAAAGTAAAGTGGGTGTTCAAGTTGAAACACAATGCAGATGGGTCAATAGCAAGACATAAAACAAGATTAGTAGCTCGAGGTTTTCTTCAAAGAGCAGGACTTGACTACTCTGAAGTATTTGCTCCAGTAGGAAGATTAGAGATTGTTCGGATAGTGATAGCATTGGCATGCAACCAAGGCTGGTCGACATTCCATCTAGATGTGAAATCAGCATTTCTGAATGGTACTTTAGACGAAAAAGTTTATGTCACACAACCTCCTGGGTTTGTGATTCAGAAGGAAGCAAGTAAAATATATAGATTGCACAAAGCGATCTATGGCCTTAAGCAGGCACCTAGGGCATGGAACAAGAAGATCGACTCATACTTAGTCGAATTGGGATTTGTCAAATGCAAATCAGAGTATGGTGTCTATGTTCAGGTTGTAGCACAGATATAACAATCATATGCTTGTGTGTATATGACTTGTTAGTAACTGGAAATAGTTTGGAGAACTTGTCGAAGTTCAAAGAGCTGATGACAAAGGAATTTGAAATGTCGGATCTAGGAAAATTGTCTTATTTTCTAGGCATGGAATTTCAAATGTCGAAGCAAGGTATGGTGCTACATCAAAGAAAGTATGTCAAAGAGATACTCAAGAGATTCAGAATGGATGATTCACATCCTGCATCCTCACCTGTAGAACCAAATGTGAAGTTGGAGAAGAATGGAGAGGAAGACAAAGTCGATGCAACTTTGTTCAAGTAAATTATGGGATCTCTGAGGTATATGTGCAACAGTCGACCTGATATAGATTTCGCAGTCAGATTAGTAAGTAGATATATGAGTGAACCAAGAGTGTCACATATGAAGGCTGCAAGAAGAATTATGCGATATTTGAAGGGTTCAATAAATTGTGGAATATTATTTCGACGAGATTCTGAAGGCAAAGAAGCAATCGTTAATTGCTTTTCAGATGCTGATTGGTGTGGAGATAAGGAAGACCGAAGAAGCACAACTAGATATTTCTTTTAAGTATTTGGTGCCCCAATCTCATGGTGTTCGAAGAAGCAACCTGTGGTGGCATTGTCATCGTGTGAAACTGAATATATAGCAGGATCCTATGTTGCATGTCAAGCAATTTGGATCAGATCTGTACTTGAAGAAATAACTGTCGAAGTGAAAAAACTTCTAGTATTGCAAATCGACAACAACTCAGCCATAAATCTGGCGAAGAATCCAGTTCTGTATGGAAGAAGTAAACATATTGAAGCAAGGTTTCACTTCTTGAGGGAAAACGTAAATCAAGATGAACTTGAAGTTAGGCATTGCTCAAGTGAAGCACAGTTGACCGACATTTTCACCAAAGGATTGAAGATCGACAGATTCTTGAATTTGAGAAAGAAATTAGAAATACTTCTTATTGACTATTTTTGAGGATATTCAACAACTTGGATTATAGGGGTATGTTAAAATATTAAATTAGATTTAATTAGATTTAATATTTAAATATAATCCAAATTGTGTTAACTCAAGCTCAATTAGAGTTGTATATAAATAGTCATAGTGTGTATGATTATTTATACAATTCAATAATACAAATTCTTATTTACTTTATTATTCTCTTTTTCTCTCTTCACTACAAGTGTCCCACACATTAACAGATGTAATGTCAGACTAATGTTTCTGGCTTACCCACATAAATTATCTCTTGAATTGGGATCCTCTCTTTTGTCTCCTAGTTCTCTCAATGTACACTTATTTATATTGATGGATATCTAACGATGATGTTATAAGAAACCGTAGCATGCTTTATGTGCTGAGAAAACATATGTTTTTACCTGAAATTTAATGATCGTGAATGACACTTCCAAGGTGCTATCATGACACTTCCAAGGTGACTGATGAGCTAGTGCAGATCATCCTTAGTCCAGGACTGGAACCTGGTGCTGCAGAGGTTTTTCTTGAGTTTATTTGTTACTCTGGTGGCCCTCTTCCAGAGGAATTGCTACCCCAAGTAAAGGTAAGCTTCCTCCAACCCTAGGAGAAAAGGTAGGAAGTTTTAATAGACTGAAATGTAACAACCATAAATAAAATTAATGATTTCTCTTATTTCAGTGTCCAGTTTTGATAGCTTGGGGTGACAAGGATCCTTGGGAACCAATTGAGATGGGAAGAAATTACGGAAATTTTGATTCAGTAGAAGTCTTCATTGTCCTTCCAAATGTTGGGCATTGCCCCCAGGTTCTCTCTTTCTCTCATGTCATTCACTTGCTTGCTCTCTGTGATGTTTATACAATTATATATGAAAAAGAGTTTGAGTTAGTATTTTTTAAGTGATGATTGTTTTTCTTCTTGTGCATTATAAGATATCATATTAACTGTCACACACAACACAGTAATAATAGTTATCAATTGTTGAGACATGAGTTCTACGACTTAGTAAGAGAGTGACAACAGTACATACTTATGGACCCCATACAAAGATACTAGTCATGACTCATAACTATTAACTACTATATACAAAACAAAAGGTTGTTCAAATTGGAATTGGTAATGCTTGAGGAATGGAACAAAAATCCTCTAATGCCAGGGTATAAACCTGCTTATCTTTTAAAGAAACTATCATCTTTTATGTCCACTTCTACACATCTACTCCTTCGTAGGCAGTTGGGGAAAGTCGTAACCATAAGTATGAATTGGTGAGAAGAAATCAAAATCAAAACCTGCTGCAGCATCAAAATTGAAGTCACAGTGAAACAAACTGTTCCTTGGTAGATGAACTCATTCTCTGTAAAAATCCAATCATTAATCTCACCATACCCAAAATCAATTTGATAAGATGGAAGATCTGAAACCATTTCGTACGAAGAAAGTGCTATTGGCATTAACTAAAGTTTCCTCTATTGACATGTCTATTTATGCGAGTTGTTTTTAGAGTACGGCGGTATGTTTGGGTATTGGTCATCTGTACGTTAGGTATTTAATCTATTTATCTTCTGTCAACATTAACTTCAGCAATCATCAATCATTCCCCCAATGACTTATGTTTAACGATCAACATTGAGTTAGAATGTCGAGAAGAATTTAAGTCTTCTAGAAGATATTGAATGATAGTTTGACCTTTTGAGCTAAGGAAGTTTCCTTTATTATCTGTCATCTGATTAATTAATATATGAAAAATTAAGTCAATACAGAAATAGAAGGCAAGTGGACAACAAACTACGTTGCTACTTCTTTTTGGATCGCAAAACCAATCATCTTAAAAACTACATCCATAGACTTAGGAGATACAACATTGTTATTCATAAGCCTTTGAACTCTCTGTAAAAGATCAATGACTTCTGATGCTAGGAAACCAAAAGTGTCAAAGGCAAATGGTATTAAAAAACATATTGATTTTCAGAACACGCTTTCTTATGTTTAACCACTTTACTAGAAGCAACTTTAAGATCTGCCTGTTCCACAGTAAAACCACCATCCCTTAAACCCACCAGTGGAGAAACTCCCGTCAAGTCCACACCCTCCTACCCATTTGTACACCAAAACATCTGCTGGTTTAAGTGTCGATCTCCCCTCAAGTGGATCAGTCAAAAAATTCATAAATGCCTCTGATTAATTAGTTGTGTTGTATGTCCTTGTTGTCTCCCGGAAGGCCTTGCCAAATGCATCAACACATGTATAGGGATTTTAGTTGTCTGATTTATGGTATTGGCTTTCTAAGCATAAATTTTCTTGCTTGGAATCAGTCATGCTATCTTGAGCCAAAATTGAATTTGTAATTGGCTCGTTCTCACCTTGCAATAAGTTCCAGTGTTGCTAGAAAAAGTCAAGCATCATCCAGAAAAGGGTAACATGGTGCCAAAAGGCTCCAACCTGACTATTTCAAAGTGTTGGTAATAGGACACGCATAGGCATATCTAGAAGAAAGTGGGGTATCTTTCCTTGTGATTCTATTAGAGAATGTGAGACTTCTAATAGAGACTGTTATAATTAAAATGACCATTCTTAAGTAAATAAGCTTCAATGTTGATCCATAGTGATGGTTTACATAAATATATCCTTTTTCTCCATTTCTTGTTTTTGGCAAGTGTATTTTATTTCATTTCTATCTCTATGTTAGAATTTGTTTCAACATTAAATGACAATATCTAATCAAATGTATTTTATTTTGTTTACCATAATCTTACTTTTTCAACTGTACAATTCATGAAGGATGAAGCACCTCAGCTTGTGAACCCACGTGTTGAGTCATTTGTGGCACGGCATGCTAACTCTTCATCTCTTACCCCGTCAGTTGATTGATTTCCTGCCAGTCACTTTGCTGATGCGCTTGGCACATTGAAATCGTATACATTTCTTCATTTCCCTCTATTAAGAGTGGATTTCATCTTTTGTATAGTTGTCATATCTCAAATTTGCTCTACTCTTATAATTATGTTCAAGTTTCATTTAAATAAATCGTATTATCTAATTTTTATTTCTATAGGAAGGAGTAAAACATAGAAAAGGAGTGTGTAGATTTAAAACGGGCCATCAGTATCTGATGACCCATTAGGTTCTTAAATAAGAGTTCATCTCATGGGAGGTGTTTTGTTTTAAGGGAAGTGTGAACAAATTTTGTCTTTAATAAAGCCTAATAAGGTGGTCCGTAGTTTTTTGATTTGTTTTAAATATTATTGAAATTGTTATTATTATTGTCATAATATTATTTTTATTATCGTCAATATCTCTATTATTAACACTAATATTATTAATTATATTAAAATATTATATTAAAAATTTAATTAATTTCTATTTTTATTTAAGAGAATTGTTTAAAAAAAAGAGAGCTTCTAAAATCACTGCCCAAATGTCACAAGCCCAGTTTGGTTAAAACATTTTGGTTTAGAAAATGAAACGCAGGCCTAAGTCCAAATCCAAAAACACACATGCATCAAAAATTACAAGGCCCAAAACTAGAATAATGCAAACAAGTACTGTTTGAATCACAAGTGGAAACAGAATCAATTCTTTTTTGTTTCCTTATTCGCAAGACTTAACAAAGACAAAATCAAGAACAAGTACAAAAATTGATCGACGCTCAATCAATACAGAAATAAAATGTCAAGTCAAAATTTATTTAAGGTCTGATATAAAAACATAATCAAAGCAAAAATAGAAACTAATTAAGCTGTCTGATAACCTCAATACAAGTTTACAGACAGATTCAAATCATTTCATAAATCAAATTCAAACCCTAATTAACCTAATTAAAATTTACAGACAAATTTTTTCTTTTCCTAATAGGACTAATCCTAAAAACTCTATAAAAGCTAAAATGAAAAACAGAAAGAAAAAAAAAGAAATTACAAAGAAGGAAGGACGGAAATTACAGAGAAATAGATCGTGAGAAAAACAGAGGAGTTGGCAGAGAAGAAAATTTTACAGACACGATAGAAGGAGGTCTTGGAAACATCTTCATCTCGCTGTCATCTTCAAATCCTTGATCACCACGATTAGCCTAGGGTTTCAATATCTGAAACCCTAGTTATTTGATTGTGGCTATCCCTTATCTCCGCCGCTTCACCACCGTCCACAGTTACCTACAAATCAAAGAAGAAGGAGAAGGTCAGAGGAACTAATCGAAAAACACGTAAAGCTCGAGGATCCGCGACTGCCTTGAGGTAAATTATGTTTAGCTTAAATTTGTTGTTCTTCTTGTTGAAATTGAGGGTTTGGTGATGTTTCTGGGTAGATTTGATTTGGGGTTTGGAGGCCGCCGCCGGATGTTGTAGTTTTTGTTCTAGGGTTTTCGGTGTGAAAGAAGAAGAACAGGGAAGGACAAAGAACGCGGAGAGAGGGTGATAACAATACAATGAATTGATTTTTTTTTTGTAATATATATTTTTAATTTATTTAATACACACCATCTCATTGTATTACCACGCGTCATCGAATCACAACCACTTGATTCCAATCATACGACCCTAAACGCGCGTCCCCACCATGTTACCCTATAATCGCGTGCATGTTGTCCAGACAGGTCTATCCCAAACCGCGTTGGGCCTGGCCCATCAGCTTTGCACACCACCCTCCTGCATTTGCCTTTCCTACACAACACAAAATACACTACAGGCCAAAAATGGGCCAAGTCCAAAATATGGACTTGGGCCCTTAGCTCTTCACGCATATTGTTGGATAGTATAAAAATGCACCCTCTTTACCTTTGGGCCTGAATTCAATATCTGAGTTCAGGCCCATGCTTTTAGCACCCCACCGTTTTACTATCTTCACTATATTTACACCCCCTGCATTTTTTTTGTTTATTTTATTTATTTTATTTATTTTATTTATTTTATTATTTTTATAATTTTATATTTTCTCATATTTTATTAATTATAATATTTATTTTATTTTTTAAAATATATTTAATACTATTATTTATTATTACCACATAAGTATATCATTTTTCAAACTCATCAAAAATATTATTTTTATGTATTGCATTAAATTTTATTTTCTATCATGCATTTAAATATATTTTTTTAATAATTAATATATTAAAAAAATATTTAATCAACTACAACTTATTTTCTTAAATCAAATTAATCCAATAAAAAACTTTCAAAAAGGATTGCAAAAATATTCGAATCGACTATGCGTTTAGTCCAACAATTTTCGCTGGCACCTAGACTAAACGTGCGAAAAATGCAAATATCTTCGTAATCCATAAAAAAACACAAAATCAACTGCGAATTACGAATTGGAACTCTGATTTCTCATAAGAGGATACGTAGGCATACGACTAAAATCGTGGCGAGTTCCCCTAATAAAAAACTAAAACCCTATTTCCCTAAAGATTAATTCTAAACCTAGTATCCTTGTGAACAAGGTAGATGCAGAGTGCCTAACATCTTCCCTTCGTCTAAAACCGAGTCCAAAAACCTAGAATCTCTGACTCTTTAGAGTTAACCTTTATATTCCCTTCCTTAGGATAAAAATTAAGGATGACGACTCTTATTTTAAAACCAGTTACAACAGATGGCGACTCTGCTGGAGACTCAACCCTAGGTTTAGAAGCTTTGTCCTTTGTTTTTAGGGTTCTTTTTATTTGGGTTTTTATTTACTTATTTATTTATTTATTTTGTTCATTCATTTACTGTTATTATCATCATATTATTATATCTTTGGAGGGATTTAAATTTTTGCAAAAAATATTTTCAAAAACCCTCAGAAAGAAGGTTCGTCTATTAGCCAAGAAGATACATCATTCCTATGAGTTTATGTGACGACTTCGCCTAGAGTCGGTGGAATTATGCAAAATAAATACATCTCAAGAGACATCCTCTTGGGAAGTAGGACTTTAGAATGACGCCTATGGCTCTTTGTACAAACCTCAAACCATAATCTCATGATGAGACCTTTCATGACTTAGAGACGAAAGTTTCGGTCTGCAAAGAGACTCCACTTAAGGGAGGCCCTTGTGCCTTTCCCTCTAGTGTTATTCATGATACCCTTAAGGAAAACACCTTACGAGAGGGGGGGGGGGGGGTTAGAATATTCGTAAACCCAAGCTAAAAGCCTACCTTCTAGGGGTATTATCCATCAAATCCCGTCACTTAGCCCTACATTCACGCATTCATACATATTTACATTTCATATATTCATTATTCTCCACTTTTCTTTTGTTTGTCTTATTCACAGGGTAAAAAGAAATATATAAAAAAATCAAAGGTTTTGGTGAGTATTTGAGAATGAATACTAAAGGAAAGCAACTCGTCCACATCAATGCTATCAAATCGGATGTAACAAAGATTAAGGCTGTAAAGGAAAGATTATCTGAAAGGACTCTAAAAACATTCACTGTTGCAATAGGAATATTCTAGACTTGACCAAAGTCGAAGTACAACTGGATGTTGTTTCTGCTCTGATTCAATTTTATGACCCTCCACTGAGATATTTCACCTTTCAAGATTTCCAACTAGCACCAAATTTAGAAGAATTAGACAGAATTCTGAATTTTTCTAAAGAGATGGCTTATGTGGGTATCAGACAAACCATTGACACCCAAATCCTGGTAGAAGGCTTAAAAATTTCTTATCTTGAATTTGCTCTTAATTACAAGAGTGAGGGAGACATACGAGGAATTAAGAGATGTTACTTAGAAAATAAGGCTCTTGATCTGGCTAATAACAAAGAATGGGAATCTTGTGTCGATTGTCTAGGGCTGATTATTTTGGTGTTATCTTGTTTCCACGAACTGCAGACTATATTGACCCTGCAACCATCAGTGTGTTATAGGGTACAAAAACTTTCAATACAGATCCAACTCCTGCTCTGCTAGCTAACATCTATTACATAATTCATACACAGTACGAGAAAAGAAGAGGTACCCTAAATTGTTGCATTCCGTTGTTATATTCTTGGTTCATGACTCACCTTTACAAGGAAGATTACCTGGTCCCGAAGCTGACAA
This sequence comes from Vicia faba, assembly GCA_948472305.1. Lineage (NCBI taxonomy): Eukaryota > Viridiplantae > Streptophyta > Magnoliopsida > Fabales > Fabaceae > Vicia > Vicia faba. The sequence continues at coordinate 5,770,081 of OX451736.1, forward strand.
GGTATGAGTGGCCTTAGAAATTAAGGTCTCTTACTGCTAGTTCTGTGTTATGGTATGTAAGAAAGCTAGATATTGGTGATATTGTTTAGAGTTATGGGGATTTTCCTAATGTTCCATTAATTAGGTCACAAGGTTTCATTAATTACAACCCTACCTTATCCATACGACAACTAGGGTATTCCTTGGAAGATAAGCCTTCAGACGAACAACTTCAACAATTGATCGTTCATGACATGGGCAGAAATGACCGAGAGCTGCTCAACAAGATTATTCGGGCCTGGAGCAGGGTTAACAAAATAAAACCTGAAAAGAAGAACGTTGTGGCAAAATAACCTTACACTCAATGGGTTCTGAACAGAGTACGAATTATCAAGCAGCCTTTTGACATAGACCCTGAATATAAGCAAGAGGTCCCAATAACTCCACATATGTCTTTGGAAGAAATAAATGATCTAAAGAAAGCCTTGAAACAGACTCAGAGGGAGAAACAAGAACTAGACAAATGCAGCGTATACTTGAATCAAAAGACCAACAGATTCGAAGAGACCGTGAAGCATTTGAAAAGGAGAGTCTGAAAAGGAAATGTTTGAATGAAGGGTTGGTGAGTACTACTTTTAATATGGATTCCCATAATCAGAGGCTGGAAAATGCTGCTAGTGAAATTGGAAAGTTAACTAGATGGTATGAAAAAGCCGTGCAAGAAAAGAAAGTGCTGGAGGAAGATTTATGGGCTCAAATCTAAAGCGTAGCCCAAGTCTCTCTAGATCAAGAAGAGCAGTTGAAATATCTCACTACCAGACTTCAGGATAGCCAGGAGTCAGAGATAAGGGAACTCCTTGCAAAGATGAGGGTAGAAAGGCTTCTTGCCCCGAAAACTGAAGAGTACGAGCAGGTATGCCTTGAGCTAGAAGGCCTCTGAAAAGATTTCCTGATACAACAGAGACTTTATATGGAGTTGAGGGTTGAAAATATGTATTGGGAGGAGCAGTATAAAAATATTTCCCAAGCAGGAATGATAACCACAAGATAATTCTCAACCTCTACCGAGAGTACCGATACTACAAAGACAAGCATGAGAGACTTGCCTTCTTAGCCAACAATCTCATTAAAGACATCCCTAAAAGTTTGAGAGACGCAGAAAGTGTGATGGTCCCTCTCCCAAAGGACGTCGATGATTTCCTCAAGTTGTGTAGAACAATGGTCGATCGTTTCAGAGAAGACATCAACAAGTGTTCTTAGGAGAATGTTTCCCTTTGTTTTCTTTCAGCAAATTTATTTTTTTAGAATTGTAATATCTTTCACTATCTGAATTATGTTTTCTTTCAAAGACAATTGGCACCTTCAATAAAAGCATTATGTTTCCTATTCCTATTTGCGTATTCGTTTTCCAGATACTCACCAATAAAAAAGCAAAACCTAAAAAAAATACATAATATAAAAAATATATACATATATACCCAAGTGAATAAGACATTCGAAATGTAATTCTCAACATCGTTCATACATATTCATGCATTCATAAAAACATTTACATCTCATAAACTCACAACTCAAAACTCATTTTTCAAAATCTTCTCCAGTTGAACAATTTGTAGAAGAAAACCACCACCTCCCTGGCCACCGTATCAAACAAGAGCTCACCAACTAAGAGCCATGGAACAAATCAAAGAAAATCAAGCAGCTTTCAAGGTGGATCTAGAGCAAGTCAAGAGCAACGTCAACTCAATGAGAGGAGATATGAGTCAGGTTCTTCTAGCTTTGAAGAACATCATTGATAGGCAAGAACAAATTCCCAGGGTAGCTTTTGAGAAAATAATCCAGACCATCGGTGCATTAAGCGGTCACCAACTGAGAAGAGGACCAAAGGCAGGGCCAAAAAAATCTATGGCTCAGCATGAGACAAGACAAGAAACTGGAGGGGAATCTCATACCCTGTAACTCCCCATTAACAATGATGACAATTACTTGGACTTGCAATATGGAGATCACGACCTGGAAGATCTCAATCAAACACCTCAGAAAATAACCAATACTCCTGTTACAGAGAATCCACTAGTGCTGAATCAATACAAAGCTTTAGAGGAAAGGTTGAAAGTTGTGGAGGGATACGATGCTTTTGATGTCGATGCCCTCGAGATGGGTCTTGTCCCAGATGTAGTAATCCCGCCAAAATTCAAAGTACCTAATTTTGGAAGATACAAAGGGCTCACTTGTTCAAGAAACCACATGTGCATGTATTGTAGGAAAATGCATGCTTATGCTCAAAACCAGAAATTAATAATTCACTACTTTCAAGACAGTTTGAGTGGGGCATCCCTGGATTAGTACATGCAGTTAGAGAGAATTCACATCCAGACATGGGCAGATCTTGCTAATGCTTTCTTGAAGCAATATAAATACAATTTGGACATGGCGCTTACCCGCATACAACTTCAGAACCTATCTCAAAAGAAAGAGGAGTCCTTCAAGGAGTACGCTCAAAGGTGGAGAGAGATCGCATCCTGTGTGCAACCACCACTTTTGTAGAAAGAATTAGTCGACATGTTCATGGGAACCTTGCAAGGGGTATACTATGAAAAGATGGTAGGAAGCATCTCTTTGGGATTTTCTGACCTAGTAACAATTGGAGAGAGGATTAAAACTGGAATAAAAAATGGAAAGATTCAAGGGGGTCATCAAATGCCCCTTACAATGCAAAAAGACCGGTTCCTAACTTCACAAAGAGGAATGAGGGTGAAGTTAATGTCGTGGCTTCACAATCAAGAGCACAACAACCATTAATAATCCCGCGGGGACAACAACGAAACAAATTCAAAAGGCCGCCAAGAAAACCGGATCCACTCCCTATGTCACCCGGCTAACTATTACAACACTTGATCAAGGCATCTTTGGTAGAGCTAAAACCTCTAGCTCCTCCAGTTGGGCCACTTCCTCCCAAATACAATGCCAATGCCAAATGCAAATACCATGTCAATTATATGGGGTATACTATAGATTAATGTTGGGCTTTCAAACATAAAGTTCAAGATTTGATAGACTCCCAGGACATTACTTTTGAGAAACCGAACATAAAGTCAAACCTCATGCCTCCGCATGGTGGACCAACAATAAATATGATCAAGGTAGTCACCGACTATGGGGCATCCAGACAAGTAAAGGCTTCGATAAATCTGTTAAGAGAGTATCTGTTGGAATGTGGGTTCCTTTTGGAACACAACGAAGCTTTCGAAAGGACACTACAACAATTCATGGACCAGGGGATAGTCCAATTCGGACCATACCCTGAAGATGAGTATATAGCAACAACAGAAGGAGGTTCGAAGAAGCCATTAGTAATCCCTTTCCAAAGGCCAAACCTTAATAAGAAGACTCTCGTCATTTCGTGGGGAGACACAACAGAAACTCCCATAATAAAGCAAACTCTGAGGATACCAGTAGCTCCAACGACTACAATGGTAATTAGGGGGCCATCTTCTACCCCTTACGAAACTTAAAAAGCAGTGCCATGGAATTATGATTCGACCGTATATATCAATGGCTCGAAGAAAGAATGTGAGCCATTATCAAGTCGAGGACCTGCAATCTCGAATATAGCAGGGACAGGCGGCGTGACCCGCAGTGGCCGAGTGTTCGAATCTAAATCACCAAAGAAGAATGATAATATGTTAAAGAGTAAAAAGGACATGTTAACAAAAGAAAAAGGAAAAGCAGTAGTTGAGGTGAATCAAGAGCCTCCAAACAAAAACTTTACTGATCAAGAAGCTGACGAATTTCTAAAAATAATTAAGAGAAGTAACTATAGGGTGGTGGATTAGCTTCACCAAACCCCAGCTAAAATTTCCATACTCTCGTCGCTCATCAATTCAGAGGCGCATCGAGATTCACTGATGAAAGTTTTAAGTTCTGCTCATGTTGCAAAAGAGATTACCGCGAACCAATTTGATAATGTCGTGGCAAGTCTGACGTCTGGGTCTTATATAGGTTTCAAAGACAGTGAGTTACCTCTACAAGGCCGAGCTCATAACAAAGCGTTGCACATCTCAATTCAGATAGGTACTACGAACCTATCCAGGGTGCTTACCGATATTGGTTTTGCCCTCAATGTGTTACCAAAATCTAGTCTGATGAGGCTAACACTAGATGGTGTTGTGATAAGACCGAGTTCCACGATAGTTAAAGCTTTTGACGGTTCTTAAAGTACAATATTTGGAGAAGTAGACCTTCCTATCAAGATCGGCCCACACATGTTCTATATTACCTTTCAAGTCATGTATATAAAACCAACATATACATGTTTACTCGGACGACCTTAGATTCATGCAGCAGAGGCAGTCACTTCAACCTTACATAAAAAATTGAAGTTCTTTGTTAAGGGGAAATTGGTCATAATTGATGGAGAGGAAGACATCTTTGTAAGTCACATTGAATCCTACATGTATATCGGTGCTGGCGAAGATTGAATAGCCACGTCATTTCAAGTCTTTAAGGTTGCTTCAATGGTAACCCTACTAGTGGAAAAGGTCAAGAAACCTATTGTGACTTCAGGGAGGGATTTACAAATGGAAATTGAGAATGGTGACTCAAAAGGCTGGAGAAAGCTCCCATAAATATCTGAGAAGAAGAACCGCAGTGGTTTAGATTACGAATCATCAAAGACTACTCTGAAAGGCAAAGCACGGTTTCTACCAATCCAGGAAGCCTTCATCAACAAAGAGGTAGAGCATGACAGACAAGTGGCGATGATATCCAATAAAGACAACATAAAAAGGGCCTCATATTACATCCCTGAATGCGCCCCAGGCGAAGAACTCAAGAACTAGACAGTTGTGAAGATTCCTGAGAATTTCTTTCCAAAGTAATTTTCTTTGTTTTTGAAAGAACCTATCTCAAGCTTGGGGCATAAGGGTTGTTTGTAAGGATCCTCCATTTGTTTCAACCAATATTCATGATTAATAAAAATATGTTTTGTATTCATTTAAGATCCTTGTTTTTCTTTTTTGCATTTATACTTCATATTTAAAATGGAAATACTTCCCTTCATATGCATTTTCCAAATTCACGTACTAAAGAAAAACTGCACCAAAACATAATAAATGTGCAGATCCATGCCCAAAATTACTGATAATGTTACTGCTGCTATTCGATATGATTTTGATGCTCCCGTTAACCAAGTTGAAGAGGAAGATGATGAGGATCTTGAACTTTCTGAAGCATTGGAAATAAGTATAGAGCAAAAAGCTGACAACATACAACCATACCAAGAATCTATTGAGACCATTAACCTTGGCACAAAGGAAGATCCAAAAGAGGTCAAGCTGGGGGAAATATTAGAAGAAAGCGTCAAAGAAAGACTGATCAAGTTGTTACATGAATACGTGGATATATTCGACTGGTCTTACAAATATATGCTCGGATTAGATACATATATTTTGGTGCATAGACTACCTCTCAAAGAAGGTTGTTCCCTGGTAAAGCAGAAGCTCAGGAGAACTCGTCCAGACATGTCCAGCAAAATTTGAGAAGAAGTCCTTAAATAATTCGACGTAGGGTTCTTAGCAGTGGTGGATTATCCACCTTGGATAGCTAATATCGTGCCAGTACCCAAGAAGGACGGTAAAGTACGTATGTGTGTGGATTATCGGGATCTAAACAAAGCAAGTCCTAAAGAGGATTTCCGGCTACCTCACATAGATGTCTTGGTGGACAATACATCTCAAGCTTCACTATTCTCGTTCATGGACGATTTCTCAGGTTATAATCAAATCAAAATGGCACCCGGGGATATGGAAAAGACTACCTTTATGACGCCTTGGGGCACTTTCTGCTACAAGGTAATTTCGTTCGGTCTAAAGAACGCAGGGGAAACCTATCAATGGGAAATGGTCACACTATTCCATGATATGATTCACAAAGAAGTTGAGGTGTATGTAGATGATATGATTGCCAAATCTCATACTGAGGAGGACCACATCATACATTTACAGAAATTATTTGATCATTTCTGAAGGTTTAAACTAAGGTTGAATCCAAACAAATGTACATTTGGTGTCAGATCAGGCAAGTTACTGGGTTTTATCGTAAGTTAGCGTGGTATTGAGGTGGACCCCGACAAAGTAAAAGCCATACAAGAAATGCCAGCTCCAAAGATAGAGAAATAGGTCCATGGTTTCTTAGGACAATTGAACTATATTTCAAGGTTCATATCACACCTAACTGCTACGTGCGAACCCATATTCAAACTAATGCGAAAAGATCAAACAGTGACATGGAATGATGATTGTCAGACAACTTTTGAGACGATAAAGAAATATCTACAAGAACCATCGATCTTAATGCCGCCAGTTCCCGAAAGACCACTTATCATGTATCTAGCAGTACTTGAAGGATCATTGGGATGTGTATTGGGCCAACAAGATGAAACAAGTAGAAAAGGGCATGCAATCTACTACCTCAACAAGAAATTTACTTATTGCGAAACCAGGTACTCACTCCTCGAGAAGACTTGTTATGCATTGGCTTGGGCTACTAAAAGATTGAGGAAATACATCTTAACATACACCACATGGTTAATAGCAAGAATGGATCCTTTCAAGTATCTGTTCAAAAAACCAGCTCTTACAGGAAGGATTGCCTGATGGCAGATGATATTATTAGAGTGTGACATATAATATGTTACTCAAAAGGCCATCAAGGGTAATGTACTAGCTGATCATTTAGCTCATCAACCGTTGCCAGAATATCAACCAATGAAGTTCCACTTTCCAGACGAAGATGTTATGGCTATAGATGACTATGAAATACCAGGGCCCGACGGAGGACATGAACTAGGGGCACGTTGGACACTCATGTTTGATGGAGCTTCAAATGCACTATGGCATGATATCGAGGCAGCTTGGACTTCTCCAAAGAACTATCACAAACTGTATACTGCAAGGTTATGTTTTGACTGCACCAACAATATCGCCAAATATGAAGCTTGTATCCTAGGTCTAGAAGCTGCCCTTGATCTAAGAATCAAATATCTCGAAGTATTTGGAGACTCCATGTTAGTCATATACCAAGTCAAAGGAGAATGGGACACTATACATCCCAACTTGATTCCATATCGGGATCATGTCTTAAAGCTAGCTACAGAATTCACCGAGATTACCTTCAACCACATCCCACGAGAAGAAAATCAGATGGCAGACGCTTTAGAAACTCTATCAGCCATGTCCAAGGTAACTTGACCTAACCATGAGTCGCACGTTACAATCAGACATTTTGAAGAGCATGCACATTGCCTCGCTATTGAAGAAGGACCGAATAATAAACCCTGGTTCTATGACATCAAGAGGTACCTTGAGAAACAAGAATACCCAGAAAATGCCTCTATCATTGATAAACGAACTCTGTGAAGGCTAGCCTCAAAATTATTTTTGAGTGGTAATGTATTATACAAAATAAATTATGATATGGTGTTACTCAGGTGTATGGAGAAACAAGAAGCGGATACGCTTATGAGAGAAATCCATGAAGGTACTTTCGGAACCCATACAAATGGGCATGCTATGGCAAGAAAAATTCTATGAGCAGGTTATTATTGATTAATAATGAAAGCAGATTGTTATCATTACACTAAAACCTGTCACAAGTGCCAAATCTACGCGGAAAAAATGAATGTACCACCTACTCCTCTGAATGTTCTGAGCTCTCCTTGGTCGCTCTCAATGTTGGGAATTGATATGATAGGTATGATCGAACCGAAAGCATCTAACAGACACCGATTCATAATAGTCGCCATTGATTACTTCACCAAATGAGTATGTGATACGGTGGCAGAACCGACTGTTTTTGAAATGCTGGTTTGTGTTTTTTGTTTGCAAAATGTCGCGGTAAGCAAGAGTCGCCACCGACTTTTATTTCATCCAATCGGAAAGTAAAAAAGTACAGAAAAAATCCTTTTTCGAGATTTTGAGTACGGGGGGGTAGATTATAGAAAGGAAAGGTGTTAGAACCCTTTCTATCCATGGTTTTCCATGGGCTCTTAGGTACTTTCTCATCTTTTAAAATTGCTTGCAGACGTGCTTTGTTTTTTTTGAAAATGTTTGACTTCGTGATAACCCTTGTATCAGTCCTCAAAGGTGTGACGAAGTTGTTTTGAAAATTGTTTTGGAATGTGTAAGTGTGAAAAGTTTTAATTTGAGCAAGTACCTACTAGCATCTACCTACTCGAAAAAAAGATTGTTTCTATTCTTGTTCCTTTAGACAGCAATATCCTACTATTGAGAAATAGGTAGCACCGTCGTTGGAGTTATAAAGGTCAATTCGTAAGGGACGTATGATCACTAAAGCAATGTTAGGACGTCTTAGTAATAACCCTAAAGTCTTAAGATCATATTCGAGGCAACATTTCCGAAGCAACATTTCCGAGGCAACATTTCTGAACGGGAAATTTGATCTTTGTTAGACAAGAGGGCAACCACTAAGACACCCTATACTTAATGATCGTTTACCGAAGGCAACCGAAGTGTGAGTATACCCTAAGAGTGATATGTGCGAGTGATCTGTTTTCAATTATTTAGTCTTTGCACATTAGGGTTTTCTAACTGTATTAAATTATCATGCAATCTTGTCATACAATCCTATTAGCATACATCTAAACAGTTAAATATTTGCAGAATTTAAGGTGCGAGAAAGTAAATCTACGCTATTACAAGGCTTCGGGGAGGGGGATTAATTACATAGCCAAAATATCGGGGATTTAAACAGTAAATAAGAAAACCTAAATTAACTATTATAAACTATGAACAGTTACCAAATATTGGAAAAAATAATTAACAGGGCGCAGCGAATTAAATGCGAGGTGATTAGGGTTTTGACCCTTGACTAAACCTAATTGTAATTGATTAAAGAAAAATCATTTTTTTTGTCGTTTTTGTTATTTGAGAAAATAAGGCTTAATTGAATTAAAAAAAAGGAACCTAATTACTAATTATTTTAATTAAGAAAAATAATTAAATTAACCTATTTTTTGTATTTTTATTTTATTTGCAAAAGGGAAACAATTAAGTCAAATAATTAAACCTAATTCTCTAGTTGATTGTAATTGTGAGAAACAAATTAAAGTTGCCATAAATTAAATTTGATAAAAAAACCTAATTCTAATTTTTTGATGAATCATTGAAATTATATTTTTTTGTGAAAAAATTAATTAGTTTGTAAATTAAATGAATAAATAAAATTAAAAGAATAAAAAAGATAAAGAAAAGAAATATAAAAGGATTAGTAATGAGCCTGATGCTGATCAGCAATTGGGGGGTGAAAATTGAATTTCCGAGCCCAAAAAGGCTAAGGCCGGTTTGACTTCGCCCTAATCCAGTATACATGCTTGACTCAGGCGCATGGTGGTCCTTCCAAGGTGGCATGTTTGATCTGGGAACATTGATGAACCAGAGGGCCAGATCCTGATGGTGCGCGGTGAGCACCTTGTCCTGCAAAACGTTAGATTTCCTGTGGAAAAATATTAAGAACAAAGTTTGGGACCTGGGAATCGAACCCAGGTCCTTATGCATATTTCCACCCCCACGCTACCATCTGAGCTACGCGCTTCTGTTGTATATATAATAATAATAATACACAAAAATTAAACACTATGGTTAAGTATGAAAAACACGCGGAATTTCAAACTGCCCAACCAGGGGGTGCCACACTTCCATCTTCTTCTTCCCAGCCGTCGTGTTAGGCTATACACTTATACCTACGGGCGTGGCTCCATGGCTAAAGAAATGTAGCCTTCAACAATCAAGAAAACACAAGCTAAATAAAATCTAATCACATGGTTTTGTTTGTCTTGAACCCACGAACACCATGATATTACTTTCTTGGACCAATTTCACTGATACAGAGAAACCCCAAAACATAAGAGCAAACCCTAACAATGGCCTCTCTTGATTCCTGTACTAAAACCACAATTAAACACCACCAAAAGCTTGCAAATTTGATGACAAACAAGGATATATACACAAAATATGCTAATGATGTGTGAATCAAAGAAAACGAAATCGAAGTTTTGGGATAAAACCGCGACTTCTGTACCTATGGTTTCAGGCGTGATAGAGCTTGTAATTGGTTGGGATATGCTCCTGGGATGTCCAGCAATCTATTGGCAATCTGAGAATGACACGAATTGACCTCTAATATAGAAATTGGATCACCACTTTTCTTGCAAATTTTTTGAGTTTTCTTTCACCTCTGCACGACTGCTTAACCCTTGTGCTTGCTTTGGAAATGTTCCATATATATTAGAGAATGTATTAGGGTTGTAAAAATGATCACATCTTTGGAAGTTTTTCAAGATTTGATTTTGTTTTCATGGCATATGTAAACCTTCCAAATTTGGCCTAATCATACTCTTTTTGTCCCGATTATCATTGATTCGATTTGATCTTGCAAGCTCATCAAATATTGGTTGCTAACTGTCACAAAAACCAATCAAATCCAATCTTTGATAATTTTCATCATTTATTTGATTTAAATCAATTTTTAATTAATGAAAAATTAAAATAAATTGAAAAATGAAGCAAACAAATGATGGGTCAGCATATGAGTCGTGGACCACATTATAATTAAGGTGCAAGCATAAAAAGTTGAGGCCATTTAGAAAAAGATGCAAATTTGAGCATGTTTGACTTTTGGCAATTTTGCAAAAAAGGTCAACTTGGCCAATGCACAACTCTCTCAATTTTGACCCTAGAGAGGTGTTCTTGGACTTTTTAGAAATCTTAGGATGTCCTCTAAGCAATCCTTTTGGTATCATATCAATTGAGCCTTCCATGTCCATGTATGAAGCTTTGACCCAAAAGGTGCTTTTGTTGACTTTTCAAAATGACCTATAATGTCAAAATTCATATCTTTTTGTGAGTGCATATTTTGAACTTGGGAGATGAAGATGGATTGTAGGGGATTGCATCCTTTTCAAAATAAGCTTCGGACGGGTCATTTTTGATAAAGTATGATAAAGTATGATAAAGTTATGCTTGGTCAAAGTTGAGTTGACTTTTCCTGCAAAACCCTAATTTAGCAACTTTTGGGCTTTGATGAATTGTGAGCAATCCTTGATGAATCATGATCAACCCTTGATCAAATGATGAATGATACTTCAAAATGAGGGCGTTGACCAAAAATCTTGAGGTTTGACTGTATGTGAGCCACAATTGACTTTTGACCTAGCATAGTCAATTTCTAGGTATTTGAGCAATTGACTGAGTAAACTTCCTCTGCAAGGCTTGAAACTTGACATGGATTATCTTGAGAACATATTAGGACAACGGTGAGCATTTGGGATCCTTTGGACTCAAGAATCTTGATGTAAAATGAAACCCTAATTTGAGGTAGACTGCCTTAGGAAAGAGTTTGTCTGGTCAACTCTTGGACCTCCTTGAGCAATTTGAGGACCTCACTTGACATGTATTGAGAAATATGGGAGGGAAAATTTTGGGGTACAATATCTGCCCATGTTCAATCTTCTTAAACATGAGGATGTAGATTGGCTTGTCCGCCTTTCGTGATCTGAAGGTGGAAGATGATTGAACACTAGAGTGCCCAGAAATTTGCACTTGCATGAAGTGATACTTGTCTTGCGATATCGGGAGGCTTATAGATTCCATTTGGAAGTCGATGACGGGAGATGGGCTTAAAGATGCCATCTGAAGAGGTGTCGATCGCATATGAGATTCTTTTGTGAGAACCTATATACCTGTTGTTAAGGAGGACTTCGCTGGGGAATGTCGATCCTTGTCTTGAGAGAGAAATAGAGTTTTGGGAGCTTCAGTTGTCCGTTACTCTACTGGGGAATGATTCTGGTTTGGGAAGCAGGAGTGATCTTGTGTTTGCTCGGGGTATATGTTGCACTGCGACTTACTGGGGAAATGTGAAATCAAATTGTGTTTGATCGGGTCCAGGTCTTACAGTGTTGTGAACTGTTGTCTGGGGATAATAGAGGAAAAACCCGGATAGTAAGGTTATAAGAAGGAACCTAGATAGTAGTGTTACTTTGAGATGAAAGCCTGGGTAGTAGGGTCATGAGAAGGAACCTAGATAGTAGGGTTACTTCGATATGAAAGCCTGGGTAGTAGGGCCGTGAGAAGGAACCTGGATAGTAGGGTTACTTCAAGATGAAAGCCTGGATAGTAGGGCTACGAGAAGGAACCTAGATAGTAGGGTTACTTCGAGATGAAAGCCTGGATAGTAGGGCTGTGAGAAGGAACCTGGATAGTAGGATTACTTCGATATGAAAGTCTGGGTAGTAGGGCTTGATAAGGAACCTGGGTCGTAGGGTTACTTCGATATTAAAGCCTGAATAGTAGGGCTTGAGAAGGAACCTGGATCGTAGGGTTACTTTGATATGAAAGCCTGGATAGTAGGGCTTGAGAAGGAACCTGGGTCGTAGGGTTACTTCGATATGAAAGCTTGGATAGTAGAGCTTGAGAAGGAACCTGGATAGTAGGTACTTCGATATGAAAGCCTGGATAGTAGGGCTTGAGAAGGAACCTGGATAGTAGGATTACTTCGATATGAAAGCCTGGGTAGTAGGGCTTGAGAAGGAACCTGGGTCTTAGGGTTACTTCGATATGAAAGCCTGGATAGTAGGGCTTGAGAAGGAACCTGGGTCGTAGGGTTACTTTGACATGAAAGCCTGGATAGTAGGGCTTGAGAAGGAACCTGGATAGTAGGGTTACCTCGATATGAAAGCCTGGATAGTAGGGCTTGAGAAGGAACCTGGGTCATAGGGTTACTTCGATATGAAAGCCTGCATAGTAGGGCTTGAGAAGGAACCTGGATGAGGTTGCATTTGTTGTCGATGATTACTTTGTTTAGCTTTGAGTGTTGATTATGGACTTGCTGGAAATTGTTGATAACAATGTCTTTCCTGAAAGAAATACAAGGTTAGTTATATGTGATACATGAGATGCATTGTATGCTGATGTTCTCAAAATAAATGAGGTTATGTTATATGTGGTGCACGCATATGTCATGATGTATGAACATGAAATGCTGACGTGATAATCTGAGTCCGGGAAAGTAAATCCCTGACTGCTGTTTGTAGAGTATGAGAAACTGTATTCTTGACTGTTGTAACAAACCATAGTTCCTCTGCTTCTGTTTGGGATGGTGAACAACGATGACTGTGCTGGGGATTTGCCCCTTGGCTGGTAAATGTTCTACCAGAAGAGACTCCGTTCGAGGATAACTCTGCGGTGAATAACTCTGTTGGAGAGGAGATACTCTGTTGATAGGTCTGCCGACTTGGAGAAATAAATCAGCTGGGGATGAATTTTTGTTGCTGGTGATAATGAATTCTGTTGGAGATTGAATTTCTGCTTGTGATAGAAATAAACTATGCTTGGGGAAAAATTTACTGACTCACTCCCAATTGTGAACCTTAGCTGGTGAGAGTCACGTCTTGCTTGGGGAAGCTAACATCACCGTCTTTGGGTACTTTTTACTCTGTGGGGAGTGTTTGTACCACTTCTCATGTTCTCCAGCTGGCTCTATCCCTGTACCTGATGGGCAAAGCAACTGTAAGGTTTTGGACACTTCTTGTTTGTCCCTGTTCCTGGAATTACGAGTAATCGTCTTTTGTTTTTTTATGAAATTATTTTATGAGCAACAATTATTTCCAAATGTATATATAAAAAATGAATCATTGGACGTTCTTGCAAAACAAAACAGAAAAAGAAAAACAATTGAAATTTCTCGTGAAAATGAATTGTATTGATTTTGAAGTTGGCCCGTGATAGGCGTTTTATACAAGGAGGCTGACGTCCTAGTAAGAGAACGCCGCCGAAAGATAGAAATTATAGTTTGAGTAAAAGAAATAAAAACAGCTATGTGAAACAACCCCATTGAGTTCCAACTCTGCTATTGCCTTTACGTCCTCAAGCATCTCATCACTTTGCTGCTTGGTCGAAGGTGGATCAGGTTGATTGGCGCCATCTGAGCTTGATAGTCGATACCGAAGTCTGGTCGCAAGATGATCCAATGAGACATAGTGTTACGCTTTGATCCCTAATTTTTGCCTGGACAGCCCTTTCGGGTTTTCGGCCCACCGGGATACCCTTTTTTTCCCAAGTCGCCTTTTCAGGTTTTCGACTTGCCGGGTGTACAGGTTTTTTTATTTTCATCCCTTATTTTTGCCCGAACCCTTTTGGTTCGCTGAGAAGCCCTTATTTTTGCCTAGGCCAGTCAACCTAGCGGGTCTTTGATTATGTGTAGTATCTTTTCACTATGTCTGCATTGACGGGGTGGGGAAGGTCGTCACCATCCATGGTGGTTAAAATCATAGCTCCTCCCGAGAAAATGTTCTTAACCACAAATGGCCCTTTGTATGTGGGGGTCCATTTTCCCCTGGGATCACCTTGCGGCAGTATGATGCGCTTGATCACTAGATCTCCGACTCGATATTCTTGACGTCTGACTTTCTTATTAAAAGCCTTGATCATTCGTGTAGTTGTTTAGTTATTGGCTTGCATTTTTGGTAAAACCCAAGTGTATGTGTGAATGTCATGACTGATGTCATAACATTCTAGTTTAGTTTGTACTGATTCATTAGGTACCTTTGCAGAAAAATATTGTCATTCAGGTACTGATGTTTATAAGTGTGTATCTGAGCATTTTGCAAAATGATCACATTTTCCTAAATCAGTAGACAGGTTTTTCAGATGTCATAACAGATGTTAAGACATCCTGTTCTGAACTAACAGGTTTGTAGTTTGGTTAATTCTGAGTTTTTTCAGGAAAATGACTCAGTCTTTCCAGAACAGAATCCTGCGTTTTCTTTGGGTTAACCTAGCTCAACCCTAACCTGGTTGATAAAGTCCTGTGACCTAGTCTTAAGGTCAAATGGAATTAACCCTAGCTTTTTGTGGAAACCCTAACTGAAGATGCAGCTGCTATATATTCAACAGAGCTGCTGTTTTGAAAGCAATCCCTTTTTGGTCAGAAGATCATTTGTAAACTGTATAGGTTTAATTATTGTACTTCAAGCAATTATCATTGTCATAAGTGACTTGGAATAGGTTTTTAATTGTAAGGGTTGTGTAGCACTAAAAGCTTTGAAGCAAGAGTGTTTGTATGTTTCTTGACTAAAGCTGTGAAGCAGAGTCAAGTTAGGTGTGTGTATCACTCAAAGCTGTGAAGCAAGAGTGGTTGTGTTGCTTGATTAAAAAGCTGTGAAGCTTAATCAAGTGTATGTTTTTGAAGAGTGTCTTCATCAATTCATTAGTCAAATTGTTTTATGTATCACTGCTGTGATTGAGGGGGAGTGAGTAGGAACTCAGGTTTAAGTTGTACTTAGATTGAAATTGCATTGGGTAAGTCTTAAGTGAAGGAGATAAACTGGTTGGTTTATTCCTGAATTAACATCTCTTATAGTGGATTTCCTCCCTGGCTTGGTAGCCCCCAGAGTAGGTGTTGTTGCACACTGAACTGGGTAAACAATTGACTGTGTTCTTTACTGTTTTTGTATTTACTGTCTTATAGGAAGTCAGATACAGTGTCATAACATTAAACGTGACATTGAGTATCTGCAGCCAGAATTTCAATTGGCATCAGAGCAGGCACCCTGCCTGTATTACTGGGTGAGATCTAGGGATATCACTTTCTGGCACTATAGACAAAGAAGGAGTTTTTGGAAATAGACCACCCATTCTGGATGGAACTAATTATGACTACTGGAAACCTCGTATGATTGCCTTCTTAAAATCTCTAGACAAAAAGGCTTGGAGAGCTGCTGACAAAGGATGGATCCATCCCACCATAACTGAGAAAGATGGGACAATCAGTCTGAAGCCTGAGGAAGATTGGAGTAAAGAAGAAGATGAGTTAGCCCTGGGAAATTCCAAAGCTTTAAATGCCTTGTTCAATGGAATTGATAGAAACATTTCCAGACTAGTACATCAATATGAACTGGCCAGGGAAGTTTGGGACACTCTCAAAACTACTCATGAGGGCACTTCCAAAGTAAAAATGTCAAGGCTTCAGATGTTGACTACCAAGTTTGAGAATCTAAAAATGATGGAAGATGAATCCATTCATGAGTTTCACATGAACATCTTGGAAATTGCCAACACCCCAGGAGCACTGGGAGAAAAGATGTCAGAAGAGAAACTGGTGAGAAAGATTCTCAGATCCTTGCCTAAAAGATTTGCAATGAAGGTAACTGCCATAGAGGAAGCCCAGGACATCAGCAAGTTGAAAGTGGATGAACTTATTGGGTCTCTTCAGACTTTTAAAATGGGGATCACTGATAATGGTGACAAGAAGAACAAGAGCATAGCACTTGTATCCAACACTGATGTTGAAAACAAGGAGGATGAAGAAGAAAATATTTCAGAAGCTATAGCCATGCTTGGAAGACAATTCAACAAGCTCATCAAAAGAATGGATCCAAAGTCAAGGTCTAATGTTCATAACATTCCCTCTGACATTGACAGTTCCAGCAGAAGACCAAGGTCAAAAGAAAAGGGAAACCAAGGCAGAGGTATTCAATGCCATGGCTGTGAAGGATATGGGCATATTCGAGCTGAATGTCCTACCTTTCTTAAGAAACAAAAGAAAGGAATGACTATTACTTGGTCTGACTGTGATTCAGAAAGTAATTCTGAAGAAGAATCTGCCAAACTAGTTACTGCTCTAACTAGTGTTTGTACCTCTGAAAGTGACACTAGTGATGAAGAAGTGACATTTGAAGAACTGGCTGATACCTACAGGAAATTGTGTATCAGAAGTGCTGAAGTCTGTGTGCAGAATGAGAAACAATCAAAACTCATTATAAAGCTGGAGGCTGAAAAAAGGGCAGATCTTGAAACTATAAGTCATCTAGAAGGGGAAGTTTAATTGCTGAACTCACAACTGAACCAAATGACCAAATCTGTCAAGATGCTGTCCAATGGAACAGATAAATTGGAAGAGATTCTTCAAGTTGGACAAAATGTGGGAAACAAATCTGGTCTAGGATTTGTGGAAGCTAAGAAATCTGGTGCAGACAAGAAGATCAGGCATGTTAAACAATTGTCAAAGCAGATGTCTCAACACAACTCTCAACATCAGAAACAGAAATACATGAAGAAAAAAATACCAAAGATGGAGATGTCATCATTGTGGGAGGTATGGACACATAAAGCCCTTCTGCTTCAAATTGCATGGATACCCTAATCAAAACTCAGGTGCTAAACCTAAGCCAAAAAGGGTACCACATACTCCTCATTGGAAGAAAAAGGCTACTGCCCTGATAGCCCATACTTCCCTGAGAGTGTCTACAAAGGAAGGCTGGTACTTTGACAGTGGGTGTTCTAAACACATGACTGGAATAAAGAACATTCTCAATCATGTTAAACCTCACAACACTAGTTATGTGACCTTTGGAGATGGTGCTAAAGGTGAAATCAAAGGAGTTGGTAATTTGGACTGCCCTGAAGTTCCAAGTCTGAGTGAAGTCTTGCTGGTAAAAGGGCTGACTGCTAATCTCATTAGTATCAGTCAATTATGTGATCTAGGATTCAAGGTCAACTTCTCAAAATCTGAATGTCTAGTAATTAATGAAAAACTAGAAGTTGTAATGAAAGGAATTAGATCCAAAGATAACTGCTACTTGTGGCAGCCTGAGAACACTAATAACTCCACTATGTGTCCAATTACCAAAGAAGAAAAAGAGATGAAACTGTGGCATCATAAGCTTGGTCATCTTCATCTAAGAAGAATGAAAAGAGCTATCTCTATGGAAGCAGTCAGAAGGACTCCAAAACTACAGGTTGATAATGTCTATGATGTGGCAAATAAACTTGAAGAAGGATGTGTTGTCAGAACCAGAAGTAATCATGACAAGGATGTTGGAAACAACAAGTCTAATAAATTCTGTTTCCATGAAGAAATGAGGCGTGAAGTCTCCTCTCCTATAACTCTCCATCAAAATGGAGTGGACAAAAAGAAAATCATTCAAGAATCAACCAGAACTATGATTCATGTCAAAAGAATGCCTTCCCAACTCTGTGCGGAAATAGTTGCTGCTAGGAATAACTGTTCTCAAAATATCTGGTCAAAACAGATGCTCACTGAGTATAATGTCTCACAAGATGTTGTGACATTGTGTTGTGACAATCTGAATACAATCAATATTTCCATGAACCCTATTCAGCATAACAGGACCAAGCACATTGACTTTGTAGAGAAGAAGTCATTTAAACTGGAACATGGTATCCTTAAGCTTCAGTTGACTGATTCTTCTACCAAGGCTCTTGTTGGAAATAAACTTGAAAACTTGAGGGGCAGGTTGGGTATTTTCCAACATGAGAAATTATAGCAATTAATTTTGCTTAAAACAAGGGTTGAAGGAGTTAATTTTGTTAAGTCTATTTTTAGTGGGTTAATCATATGTTTTCCCAATTCTTTCAAAATCCTTAAGAAGTTGAAAAGACTCTCTTTTGCCTCCTACCTCTCTCGTCTTTGCAACCTGTTCCCTCCTCTCAATCAAAGTTTTTTCTCAAATTGCTACTGGTGCTCTAAGTCAATCAAAATGTCTCAGACATCATCTTCAACCAAGGCGACTTCATCATCCTCATCATCTTCATCATCTGACCAAGACTCTAGAGCAATCACCACATGCATAGAATCTGAAGTTCTTGAGGTCACTCCTCTCAGAGAGATGGCAACTGACCCCGCCAAAGTCAAAAAGCTAAGAACTAGACATGCAGGAAGAGCTCAAGCTGCAGCCTCTGGTAATCCTTCTCATCCTTCTTCTTCTGTACCAAATAGAGAAGGATCAGTTCAAGTTCATCAAGATATTGCTAGGCTTGTTACTAGTATACTAAGCGGAAACCAACCTGTACCGGGGATTTCTGTCCCTTTAAATCAATCAGGAAGCCCAAATGTGGACCTCTCTGAGAATGTAGATGTCTCTGAGAATGTTGTGACACAAAATGACAACATTCAGAACCCTTCAGAAAAGACTACTGATCCACCTATCATTGATGTGGATGAGGATTACTCAGATAATGATCTGATTGCCAATGTAAACCCTAGCATAGCTAGGAGATTGATGAAAAGAAAGGGTAATCAGAATGATGCAAAATGTGTGTCCAAAGATAAACCTGCTGTTAAGAAATCCAAGGCTGAAGGCATGGCTGAGGTAGAATCTGTGAAAACTATTCAGACCAAAGGGAAGAAGGCCCAGGTGCATACTGCTAGACAACCAATTTCAAAGAAGAGAAAAGAACGTGAATCTTCTGATTCTGATGAGGAATCAGAATTTGAGATTGATGCTGAAGAAATTCCTATCAGAAGGAAGCTCCCCTCCAGTAAAATTGCTAGAGTTCCTGAAGTCCCAACAGACAACATCTCTTTTCATCATCCTGACAATGCAAACAGATGGAAGTATGTTTGCTTAAAGAGAATAGCTTTAGAGAGAGAACTCAACAATGATGCCATGGAGTGCAAAGACATCATGGACCTGATCAAGAATGCTGGACTGATGAAGACAGTGATAAAATTTAACAAGTGTTATGAAAATCTGGTCAAGGAGTTTATAGTGAACTTGTCTAATGATTGTGCTGATGGAAGGTCAGCTGACTTTGAAAGTGTTTTTGTTAGAGGAAGAAAGGTCAAGTTCTCTCCATCAGAAATTAACAAATTTCTTGGAAGAACAAATGAGGATTGTCCTGATCTGGAGGTCACTGACAATGAAGTTTGTCAAACCATCACAGCAAGGCAAGTGAAGTGCTGGCCCTTGAAAGGCAAGCTGAATGCCAGCAAACTCAGCATGAAATTTGCCATCCTGCACAAGATTGGTGCAGCCAACTGGGTGCCTACAAACCATAAATCAACTATCTCCACAGGATTGGGGAGATTTATTTATGCTGTGGGAACCAAGACTGCTTTTGACTATGGCAGGTATATCTTTGAACAAACTTTAAAACATGCTGGTAGTTATGCTGTCAAAGGACCAATTGCCTTTCCCTCCCTCCTTTGTGGAATTATCCTTGCACAATACCCTGATATCCTGGTGGCAAGAGATATAGCCTGCAAAAGAGCTCCTGCCCTTGGGTTGCACTACAAACTGTTTCAGGGATCTCATGCTCCAGATATTGTCATAACATCAGCTGAGACATCGTCTGTGAAGACCCAGTCCAAGACATCTGATGTCATAGCTGTTTTAAAAGAGACCTGCAAAGAGCTGGAAGCTAGGAAAAAGACCCTAGAAATCCTAATTGCCAGGTTAGAAAAGGAGGAAGCTGAAGGAAACAGAAGGGAAGAAGGTGTAGAAGCTGAAGGTCATCTCAATACTGAAGAAACTAGCTCCTCTGAGTCTAATGACAGTGCTTAAAGGTTGATTGCTGTTTGGTGGTGTTTCTGATTGGTGGTGGTGATACCTGGTGGAGTTTGGAAGTGTGTTCAGTTTTTTCTACTGCTGCTCTTATTACCTTTTTCTGGGTAACTGTATAATTTTTATGAACATGTATCTTTGGCCCATTTGTGGCTAAAGATGGGGAGAATATTTTGGTACTTACTTAATTAGACATTCTATTTTTCTGCAGTCATTTATTTCTGCTGCTATCTATCTCTGATTACTTAGGGTCTTTAGCCAAAAATCTGCCAAAGGGGGAGTTTGTAGTTGTTTAGTTATTGGCTTGCATTTTTGGTAAAACCCAAGTGTATGTGTGAATGTCATGACTGATGTCATAACATTCTAGTTTAGTTTGTACTGATTCATTAGGTACCTTTGCAGAAAAATATTGTCATTCAGGTACTGATGTTTATAAGTGTGTATCTGAGCATTTTGCAAAATGATCACATTTTCCTAAATCAGTAGACAGGTTTTTCAGATGTCATAACAGATGTTAAGACATCCTGTTCTGAACTAACAGGTTTGCAGTTTGGTTAATTCTGAGTTTTTTCAGGAAAATGACTCAGTCTTTCCAGAACAGAATCCTGCGTTTTCTTTGGGTTAACCTAGCTCAACCCTAACCTGGTTGATAAAGTCCTATGACCTAGTCTTAAGGTCAAATGGAATTAACCCTAGCTTTTTGTGGAAACCCTAACTGAAGATGCAACTGCTATATATTCAACAGAGCTGCTGTTTTGAAAGCAATCCCTTTTTGGTCAGAAGATCATTTGTAAACTGTATAGGTTTAATTATTGTACTTCAAGCAATTATCATTGTCATAAGTGACTTGGAATAGGTTTTTAATTGTAAGGGTTGTGTAGCACTAAAAGCTTTGAAGCAAGAGTGTTTGTATGTTTCTTGACTAAAGTTGTGAAGCAGAGTCAAGTTAGGTGTGTGTATCACTCAAAGCTGTGAAGCAAGAGTGGTTGTGTTGCTTGATTAAAAACCTGTGAAGCTTAATCAAGTGTATGTTTTTGAAGAGTGTCTTCATCAATTCATTAGTCAAATTGTTTTATGTATCACTGCTGTGATTGAGGGGGAGTGAGTAGGAACTCAGGTTTAAGTTGTACTTAGATTGAAATTGCATTGGGTAGGTCTTAAGTGAAGGAGATAAACTGGTTGGTTTATTCCTGAATTAACATCTCTTATAGTGGATTTCCTCCCTGGCTTGGTAGCCCCCAGAGTAGGTGTTGTTGCACACTGAACTGGGTAAACAATTGACTGTGTTCTTTACTGTTTTTGTATTTACTGTCTTATAGAAAGTCAGATACAGTGTCATAACATTAAACGTGACATTGAGTATCTGCGGCCAGAATTTCAATTCGCTTTTGATACGTCTGACCATGACAGATAGCAGTAAGTCTCTTTTTGTCGATTAGATTCAGCTGATCAAGTCAAGTCTGGATCCAGTCGTCCTCGTTCAAACCCGCATCCTTCATGATCCTGAGAGAGGGCATCTGGACTTCAATGGGTAGGACTGCCTCCATGCCATACATCAAGAAGTAGGGTGTTGCCCCTGTTGACGTCCGTGCTGAGGTACGGTACCCATGAAGAGCGTATGGTAACATCTCATGCCAATCTTTGTAGGTCACCGTCATCTTCTGCACAATCTTCTTGATGTTCTTGTTAGCTGCTTCAACAACCTCATTCTTCTTCGGCCAGTAGGGAGAAGAGTTATGATGCTGTATCTTGAACTGTTTGCAGAGCTCGGTGATCATTGTATTGTTGAGATTTATACCATTGTCCGTAATAATCCTCTCTGGTACACCATATCGATAGATCAGATTGTGTCGGATGAACCGTGCCACGACGTTCTTGGTTACTGTAGCAAAGGAAGCTGCCTCAACCCACTTTGTAAAGTAATCAATAGCCATCAGAATGAAACGATGCCCGTTAGACGTAGTAGGTTTGATCTCGCCAATCATGTCGATGCCCCACATTGCAAAAGGCCAACAAGCTGTCAAAACATTCAGGGGAACCGGAGGTACATGCACCTTATCAGCATAGACTTGGCACTTATGACAGGTTCAAGAATGCTGATAACAATCGGCTTCCATAGTAGACCAGTAATATCCTGCCCATAGGATTTTCTTCGCCATGGTATGTCCACTAGAATGAGTTCCGAAGGTACCTTCATGTAACTTTGCCATGATTCTTTCCGCCTCGCTTTTGTCCATGCATCGCAGTAAGGTTGAATCATGGTTACGCTTATAAAGGATTCCATTACTAATGAAGAACTTCGCAGCGAACCTTCTCAGAAACTTCTTATCATTAACGAATGCCCCTTCAGGGTATTCTTGAGCCTCAAGATACCTCTTTACCTCGTGAAACCAGGGTTTATCCGCTACCTCTTCAGTCTCAATGTCACAGCAATATGCGGGTTCGTCCAACCTCTCAATGGTAATCTGGGGAGCTTCGTTGTCCCACCTGACTTTGAACATAGAAAACATGGTAGCTGACGCGTCCGCCAGCTGATTTTCCTCTCTTGGGAAGTGTTCAAAGGTTATCTCCTCAAAGTGTGGCAGCAACATCAGTACATATTCTTTGTAAGGAATAAGATTTGGGTGCTTCGTATCCCATTTGCCTTTGATCTGACTGATCACCAGAGCAGAATCTCCGAATACACTTAAGAACTTAATCCTCAGGTCAATAGCAGCTCGAAGACCCATGATACACGCTTCATACTCTGCCATGTTGTTGGTGCAGTTGAAACATAATCGGGCGGTGAATGGAGTATGACAGCCCTCAGGAGATATAATTACAGCGCCAATGCCATTACCCAATGAGTTTGAGGCTCCGTCAAAATACATAGACCATCGGGATCCTTCCTCAGGTCCTTCATCCGGTCCAGGTTCTTCACAGTCGGTTACCAACATGATATTCTCATCCGGGAACTCAAAATTCATGGAGTGGTAATCATCCACGACCTGATGCGCCAAATGATCCGCCAATACACTCCCCTTGATTGCTTTTTGGGTTGTGTATTGGATGTCATACTCAGTTAAGATCATCTGCCATCTTACTATCCTTCCGGAGAGAGCGGGCTTCTCGAAAATATACTTGATTGGATCCATCTTTGATATCAATAGGGTAGTGTGAGTCAGCATATACTGTCTCAGCCGACGAGCAGCCCATGCCAAAGCGCAACAAGTTTTCTCGAGCAATGAGTATAAAGTCTCACAGTCGGTAAACTTTTTTCTAAGGTAATAAATGGCGTGCTTTTTTCGGTCAGACTCGTCATGCTGCCCCAACACACACCCCATCGAATTGTCCAACACCGTCAAGTATAGTATCTAAGGTCTTCCTTCAACTGGAGGCATTAAGATTGGTGGTTTTTGAAGGTATTCCTTGATTCTTTCAAAAGCGGTCTGACATTCATCATTCCACTTTACCACTTGATCTTTCTTCAGCAGCTTGAAGATTGGCTCACAAGTAGCAGTCAAATGTGAAATGAACCTGGCGATGTAATTCAGACGTCCCAAGAAGCCTCTAACTTCCTTCTCTATGCGGGGATCCGACATCTCTTGTATGGATTTTACCTTTGTGGGGTCTACCTGAATACCTTTGTCACTGACGACGAAACCCAGAAGCTTACCAGACCTTACCCCGAAGGTACACTTGTTCGGATTCAACCTCAGCTTGTACGTCTTTAACTTGTCAAACCGTTTTTGGAGATGATCAAGATGCTCTTCCTCAGACTGGGACCTTGCTATCATGTCATCAACATAAACCTCGATCTCGTGGTGAATCATATCGTGGAACAAAGCGATCATGGCGCGTGGATAAATTGCCCCAGCATTCTTCAACCCGAAAGGCATTACCTTGTAACAGAAGGTGCCCCACTATGTAACGAAGGTTGTATTCTCCATGTCCTCAGGAGCCATCTTGATTTGGTTGTAGCCAGAAAAACCGTCCATGAAAGAGAAGATCTTGTGTTGCACGGTGTTGTCGACTAGAACGTCAATGTGAGGGAGCGGGAAGTCATCCTTGGGGCTTGCCCTGTTCAAATCTCTATAGTCCACACACATCCGTACCTTACCATCCTTCTTAGGTACTGGAACAACGTTGGCAACCCACTGTGGATAAGAAGTGACGACTAAGAACCCTGCGTCGAATTGTTTCATGACCTCTGCTTTAACCTTCTGCTTTACCGGAGGACAGTTTTCTTTGGTCGGCAGGCGGTGTACCATAATATCAGTGCCCAAACCAGGCATGTCTTCATAGGACCAGGCGAAGATCTCAACATAGTCGTGTAACATCTGTATTAACCGTTGTTTGACATTAGGCTCCAAATTTGCACCTATCTTGACCTCCTTCCTGTCTTCCTCTGTACCCAAATTCATCGACTTGACTGGCTCTTCATGAGGCTGTATGGCCTTCTCTTCCTGCTGTAACAGTCTAGCAAGTTCTCCAGGCACCTCGCAATCATCCTCACCTTCGTCCTCAGCTTGGTTGATCGGATTTTCGAAGTCATAGCTGGCAGTAGCAGAGTTGTTATCAATGGGATCCAGAGTGAATATGGATCTGCATTATGATACGTGAGTGTGTGTAAGAGAATAGCTGTTTTGATAGAGTGAGAGACAGAAAAGAAAAAACAAAGAGCACAAAGTTTGTAATGCAAGAAACGTCCAATGTTTTATTAATGATATATGAAAATGACAAATAATAAGCCCTCACAAGCAAAGCCAAGGTGCCTCGGGCAAGGCACCGGGCTATAAAGTTTCAAACTGTCTATTACAACTCTTAAAACAAAAGTCAATTACTGTGGAATAAAAGAAACAAGTATGAAGTTCTTCGCCGTCCAGTTGTTCATTCCACCATTGGTTGTTGGGTAGATCCAGCTATCGATGTCTGAATCCTCTTCGCCATCTTCAATTGCATTAATTCTCCGATCGCTGATGTGCAGAGGAGGTCTTCTGATCCGTGCGCGCCTAACAGCCCTTTGAGCCCCTGTAGTAAAGCCCAAACCAAATTTGTCAGTTTTGTGCGTGAAATCAGGGAGCTGGCCCCAATTGGTACACCCACCTTCTTCAATTATAGCCCTGGCATCCTTGAGAGAAGCCATCTTTAGCGGAGGTTTATTGGTAGCAACTTCAGTTGACGTCAAAGTCTGAGGGACCTCTTCAAAGTTCTGACAAGGGGTTTCGATGAATTCCCCGTCCATCTCTACGTAGCGGAAGGAATTGAGATGACTTACCATATACTCCTCTTCACCTCGTACCATGACAATCTTCCCCTTTACCAGATATTTCAACATTTGATGGAGTGTGGACGTAACTGCCCCAACCTTATGAATCCAAGGACGACCCAGAAAGCAAGAATATGATGGTCTGATATCCATCACATAGAAGGTGGATGAAAAAGCCTGAGAACCCACCTTGACAGGGATGTCCACCTCCCCGTGCACCATTCTTTTTGATCCATCAAAAGCCCTTACCACAATATTACTCGACTTTAGAATCAAACCTTCACAATCCAGAAGGTCTAACGCTTTCTTTGGTAGAACATTCAGTGAGGACCCGGTATCTACTAGAACATGGGCCATAGTGGTGCCCCTACACTCAATCGAGACATGCAGAGCATCGTTATGATTTCTCCCCTTAGCAGTCAGATCTGCATCTGAAAATCCTAACCCATTGTCAGCAGTTAGGCTAGCCACACAATCTTTGAACTGATCTGCAGAAGTTTCCTACGGCACATGCACAGTCTTTAGGAACGCAATCAAAGCCTTCGCATGGGCTTCAGAACATAATAACAAGGACAACATGGAGATCTTTGACGGGGTCTGCCCCAGTTGCTCGACCATATTGTAGTCGCTCTTCTTGATAATTTTCAAAATTTCCTCTATCTCTTGTTTCGAGGTTTCTACAACGATCTTTTTAGGTGCCTCCGTCCGGGCAGGCTCACCTGTGATTTCTTTGCCCCGAGTCCCAGATGGCTCGGCGACAGGGGTGATAACTAGAGTAGAAACTGGGACAGTAGTTGATGTACTGGAAGATGGAATGACAACAGGTTTATGGACAGTCGGAGGGGAAATCTCGGGGGAAAAGAGTCTTCCACTTCTGGTGACCTTGCTTTTCCCAACAATATTACTGATATCCATATCGGCTTCTTCAGTCCTCAGATCTTGTTTAACACCATGGTAATATACATCAGCACCGTAATTCCATGGGATAGCCTTATTTGAGGTATATGGTGTGATACGGTGGCAGAACCGGAACTGTTTTGGAAATGTTGGTTTGTGTTTTGCGTTTGTGTTTGCAAAATGTTGCGGAAAGCAAGAGTCGCCACCGACTTTTATTTTATCCAATTGGAAAGGAAAAAAGCACAGAAAAATTCCTTTTTCGAGATTTTGAGTACGGGGGGGTAGATTATAGAAAGGGAAGGTATTAGCACCCTTTCTATTCGTGGTTTTCCACGGGCTCTTAGGTACTTTCTCATCTTTTAAAAATTGCTTGTGTGTGTTTGATTTGAAAAGTTTTTGTTTTACTTTGATTTAACCATTGCTTATGTTTTCAATAGTGTTACGAAGTGTTTTTGATAACTTTGTTTGAGAAAGAGTGTAAGTGTGAAAAAGTTTGTTTGTTCTGAGCATGTACTTAAGAGCTAATCTACCTACTCGAAAAAAGAATTGTTCTATGTTCGTTTCCTTTAGATAGTACTATCCCACTATTAGTGAGTAGGTAGCACCATCATTGGAGTTTTGAGGGTCAATTCGAAAGGGACGTACGATCACTAAAGCAATGTTAGGACGTCTTAGTAATAACCCTAATGTCTTAAGATCAATATTCGAGGCGACAATTCCGAGGCAACCTTTCTGAGGCAACTTTGATCTTTTAGACAAGAGAGCGACCACTAAAATATCCTATACTCAATGATTGTTTACCGAAGGCAACCGAAGTGGGAGTATACCCTAGGAGTGCGTATGTGCGAGTGATTCAATTTCAAGTTTATTATCTTTGCACATTTAGGGTTTGCTAACTGTTTTAAAGTTAATCATACATTCTTGTCATGCAACCCTAATATTCATACATCTAACAGTTAATATTTTGTGGAAGTTAAAATGCGGAAAATAAAGCTAAGCTATTACAAGGCTTCGGGTATTAATTACATAGCCAAAAATGACCCGTAAAAAAACGATAAACGAACGAAAAAGAAATGTCCTAATTAATCTATTATAACTTGTGAGCAATTACATCAATATGGTAAAAATAATAAAGCGCGGTGAATCGAGAACGAGAGAAAAATAGGGTTTTGACCCCGTCTATCCTAATCGAAAGAAACAATTATTTTTGTTGTTTTTAATTATTTTTGAGAAAAAGAATAAGGTTTTTAAATTAAATACAAATCTAATTAGTAATTAAATTAATTTTAAAAAAATAATTTACATGGCCTATTTTTGTATTTTGTTATTTTTTAAGAAAAAGACAATAGAATTTAAAATTAAACAAACCCTAATTTCTAACTTGTTTTAATTTATTTTACAAAAGAATTAAAATTACTCTAAGATTAAATAAACTAATTAAATTAATTTTTTGATAAAAAAATAAACTAAATCTAATTGGATGGAAATATTATTTTTGTGATTTTATTAAAAAAAGAATTAATTTTTTATGTTAGTAAAAATAAATAAATGAGTTAATAAAGAAAAATATAAAAAGAAAAGAGAAAGAGATATGGGCCTGAGAAAGTAATTTGGGGAGTGTGCTGATAGCAACTCTTGGGCCCAAAAGGAATTGATCCATGTTGACTTGCTAGATCCCCTGCCATGCGTTGACTGTGGTTGTTGGTGGTCCTTCATATGATGGCCTTTAGATCTGGCCATCTGGAGATCCAAAGGTTGAATCTTGAGGATGCATGGTGATCTTCCTGCCTATACACGCGCCTGATAATGGAAAGAAAAATAATGTGAAATAATTAGGGGTGTGATACGATGGGAGAACTGACTTGAGGTTTTGTGTTTCGTCGCAAATGTTTCAGTTTAGCAAGAGTCGCCACCGACTTTTATTTTATCCAAAAGGAAAGGTAAAAAAGCACAGGAAAGACCTTTGAGATGTTTTCTTGAGTTCGGGGGGTAGATTATGAAAAGGGAAGGTGCTAGCACCCTTTTAATCCATGGTTTTCCATGGGCTCTCAGTTACTTGCTTAGATCACTTGCTTTGCTTTTGAAATTGTTTGAAATGGTGCTTTGTTTTTGGTGTGATTT
Organism: Vicia faba; assembly: GCA_948472305.1. Taxonomy (NCBI): domain Eukaryota; kingdom Viridiplantae; phylum Streptophyta; class Magnoliopsida; order Fabales; family Fabaceae; genus Vicia; species Vicia faba. The sequence continues at coordinate 5,798,706 of OX451736.1, forward strand.
TGAAAGTATTTTGAAAAGAGGCCATCGTTTAGGCAATCTTTGTAATGATTCTCGTTCGTAAGAATGTATACAAAGATGTTTGTCTTTTGAAAAATGTTTCAATGTTTTGAAAGGTGTTTGAAAAATGTTTTGAAATGTGTGTGTGATTGTTTTGAAAAATAGCAAGGATTGTTTGGAAGAGAGCAAGTAACTTATAGCTATCTACCCTACTCAAATGTATTTCTTATGCATTTTTATTCCTTTGACATTGTTGTTTTACCATTGATTTGGTAAATAACCCTATCTTTGGATGTTAAACGGGACGGGCGTGGGTCATCGTATGACCATGATAGAAATGTTGCCAAGTATCTTAGCATGTTGAGGGACCAAGATCATTTTGTTTAGGCAACCTTTTGATAGCGTCATCGAGGGACTATGATCTTTTGTTTTGTTTTGTTTTACCAAGATACTTTGCATGCATACCATGGCCAATTTTGTTTAGGCAACCAAGTGGGTGAAACCCTAAGGGTGCTTGTGTGCAATGTGTGTCATTTTACATGCCTTTGATTGTCTTGTATTAAGTCATTCTATTTGTTTGATTTTTGTCTTGTCATGCAAAACCCTAATTTACTACACAAGTATATAAAGCGATAAATTGCGTAAATGTAAACTAAGCTATTACAACAATTATAATGGGAAGGGGGATACAAGATTTTGAATGGGGATATTGCACAAATAAAACCTAAAATACTATTACAACCCAATTAAATATTTGCAAATTAAATAAATGTACAAATATTAAAAATGCAATAAAAATGTAAATATGCAAAAAAATGTTTTGTATTTGATTTTTTGTATGAGAGAATTAATTATTTAAGCCCTAGAAAATAAGAGAAAAATATTATTATTTTTGAAAGGGATGAAACCCTAGTTTTTGATTTAAAAGAAAATAATGCTTTCTAATATTATTTTGTCCATTTTTTGTACAAGAAATAATAAATAATATTATTAACAAATATTAAAAATTAAAATATGTACGAAAATAATATTTTATGTGTATGAATAATAAAAATAAAAATGTATGGTATTTTTAAATGTATTTACAAATAAATAAGAAAATAAGTTCTATTTATTAAAATAAAATTATTTTATATGTGGAAAAAAAAGTAAAATTGCAAAAAATTAAGAAAATATTTTTGTGACTTTTTAATGTTCCGAAAAAATTATTAAAATCAATAAACATAAAAAATATGAGAAAATATGCAAAAATATAAAATATGAAGTGAGGGGTGCAAATATCAAGTCAGGGGGTGTGGAAAGTCAAAACAGCAAGCCCAAGGCGCCAAGGCCCAAGACAGTCATCCCTGTCCTCCAGCCTCTTCCATTTGCGCGCGTATTTGCTTCAAACCTGTAACTCTCTATTCTTTGCACAAAAACAAAAACTTATAACACAAAAAATGTAGCTTGTAATCTCACGATTCTAATGATATAAGATTTGTAAACTAACTCTAAAAGATCAGGGAGAATTTTGTAACCCCTAATTTCTGACCTAATTTTTTCAGCATGTTCAACATTCAAATTCTCTTATTTCAGTTAATATAAATGACAAATATGCATATATACAGCTTCACCATGCTAGAGACTACATTTTTGCTTCACAAATCATGGCTTGAGGATGCTTAAATAGAGAGATAGAGTTTTAAAAAATACCTCCTTCAGCTGGATTTGGATATGGCAATGTAGGGACTTTGAGTGAGGCCTGAGGATCGTGTGAGCTTCCTTGAAGTTCATTCAAGCTATTCCAATGCTTATGGGGCTTTGTGGATGGCCAGAACTTCCTGCACGAGTCAATCTGCAACCTCCAAGTTTGAAAATGGTGATGTCTGAAACAGAGCTCACAGTTGCAGGATGATTGCTTGGATAGCTTGGATATGATGTGGATGAAGTGTTTCAAGTGTCAAGAGGCAAAACGCACGAGCAAAATATGACTTGGCTTTGGTTTTGCAAAACTGCTATGCTTTGGACAGAAAAATGTGTTTTTTAAGTTTGAGAGTGTTTGGGATCTTTTGCCTTCGTGTTCTGACTTGTGATAAGTTTGTCAATGTATATAGAATGATGACAAGTCCACCCTTTATCAGATGTACATGTTCTTTGGACTTTTGCAACTCTCTTGCATTTTAAGCAAAGTGACAAGACTTATGCAAAAGGCCTGTACTAGCTACCTCAAGGGCTGATAATAGTTGGTATGCTTTGCTTAATTCCTGTGGAAATTGTCTACACTACAAGAACAATTCCAAGGCTCAAGGATGATAAAGTTGGAAAAGCTTGCTTTATGAAAATGGCATTGTGAACTTTTGGCCATTTATGGAATTATTTCTTGTAGAATGCTTCAAAAGCCAAAATAAAGCTATTATCCACTGAGTTAGCATTTAATTATGGAGTGTATAAGGAGTTTGGGACCTATAATGCAAGGTACAAGCATGCTTGATCAGATTTGCAACTTGATGCATTGTAAAAATGGCTTGAACAAAAGTGACAAAATGCCATTTTCTCTTCTTCGATTCTCCATAACCACAAATGATCTTGGAGAGTTCTTGGACATTTTGGAAAGCTTGCAACATGCTCTACAATCCATCTTTGAAATTAATTTTGAGATACCTCTTGGAACAAGGTGAAAAATGTCCATGAAGTTGGGTCAAAAACCTACCTAAATTAGGGCAAAATTTCACTAAGTCATTTAGTTCATGGACCCTATTCACAAATTCATAACTTGAGATCCAAACATGTTTTGGGAAAACTTTGTGAATCAAAGTTGTAGATTTCATGGAGAACTACAACTTTCATGTTGGAAGTTTTCTTTGAATCCAATTTCATCATGGTGAAAAAGTTGTGAGAAGTTGGGAAAAAATAAGAAAATTTTTATACTTAGAAAAATTCTAAGTTATGAAAAATTTTCAAATTAAAACCCTAATTTGCAAATTTAGTTTTCTTGGTAAAAAAGTTTCATGTTTTGACATATCTTGATGAATTATGACCCTTGGCACTTGATTTTGACCAAAAAGTCAAAGTTTGACTTTTTAGTGCACAATTTACTTTTGATCAGTTGACTGCAAAATTCATCTATCAATCCAATGAACTTGAGATATTTTGAACCATGTGATTAGGTTAATATGATACCATTGAGTCCTTGAAATCATGCTTGAACCCAATTGGTCATTGGCTAGGTTAAAAATCATAAATTGCCCTTTCTCAATCAAAACCCTAATTTTGACCATTTTGCCCTTTTGATGATTTGATCAAATTTCTTGAGGAGTTGTGATCCAAACTTGATCAAATGGTACATATGAGTCTAAAATGTTGTTGTGGATCAAAAATTATAAAGTTTGACTGTAAATTGGCCATAGTTGACTTTTTCCCCAATACAGCTGATTTTTAGGTCAACTGTCCAATTGACTGAGCAAAAATGTGATTCAAGGCTTGAAACTGGATATGAGTAAAATTAGGGGTCCAAGATGGTGTATGAAAGTCACATGAAGCATTGATGATCCAAAAATCCTTATGCAAACTCAAACCCTAATTTCAGGTTATCAGTGCAAGATGAGGTCCTGAGCTGACCAAACCCTAATCTTGTCTTGAGTCCAAGAAGTCTTGTGAGGAAAATCTTGATAAAATGAGAGGGAAAATTTTGGGGTACAACAGGGGGGACCTGGGATCCGAACCCAGGTCCTGTAACCTTTTTCCAATGCCTCTTCACCAACTGTGCTGCATGCTTTTGTCGTACATAGAATAAACAATAATCATTATATTGAAAACAAGCGAAATAAAGAAGCAACCGCGCGAAAATTCAAATGGGCGAATAGGGTGATGCCACGCCTTCATCCCTGTCCTCTCTCCGTGGCTAAAAGATGCAGTGACTTACAAACCCTGCAATTCTCAAAATCAAACACAAGCAAGATAAATAAAATCTAAGGCCATGAATCAACTCGTCTTGGCCTGCTGAGCACGATGGTGCCCTTCTTGAGGGCCAATTTTACCTGTACCAAAAGATCCTAAAACGATCCATCAAAACCTAGCAATGGTGAATTCTGAGATAGTCCATAAAAATGCAATTAAGTGATATAGATAGCTTGCAAATGTGTTAAGGAACAAGAATATACTATTAAAACAGGATGAATGTGCAAAAATAACAAGATTCAGTTTTAGAAATATGGGCAAACCGTGGGAGTTGTGGGGATGAATTATGAGCACTAGCGCGCTTGTTTTCGATTGGTACAACTTGCTTGCACTCCAAGGAAGTGAATGAGATGGTTAGGAAGCCTTGTAATCTCCTGGAACTATGAAATCAACTCAGCACTTTTTCTGATTTTTCAAAGTTTGTTCTGCCTTTTCACGCCTCTCAAGCCTTGTGTTTTAGGTCTGCAAATGTTCACTATATACCAAAGAACAAATTAGGGTTGCAAAAATGATCTCAATCTTTGCCAATTATGATTTTTGATCTTGATTTGATTCACTTGAAAATCTTTCCAAAATAGGCCAAAATCAATCTTTTTGTGCCCACTTTTGCCTTGCACGAATTCAATCTTTTGCTAGCTGGATATAGGACCTGAAATATGCACAATATCGTGAGGTTTCAATGATTTGGATTTTTTCATGATTTGTTTTGATTTAAATTGATTTAATTGCAATAAAAATCAAAATAAATAATAAAAATAGTATAAAGACAAGTGGAAAGAGCTAGGACTCGTGGACCATGCTACCAACTCAAAACAAGTAAAAAAGATTAGGCCTATTTAGCAAAAATTGCAATTTGAGGCATAGTTGACTTTTGACAATTTTGCAAAAAGGGTCAACTTCACCAATGCATAACTTCCTCAATTTTGACTCTTTGAAGGTGTTATTAGACTTTTTATAAAGCTTGAGATGTCCTATAAGAAAAACTTTTGGTCTCATATCAATTTGGTATTCCATGTTCATGTATGAAGCTTTGACAAAAAAGGTGTCTTTGTTGACTTTTCAAAATGACCTATAATGTCCAAATTCATAACTTCTTGTGAGTGCATATTTTGAACTTGGGAGATGAATTTGAATTGTAGGTAATTGCATCCTCTTCATAATGAGCTTTGGATGGGTCATTTATCATAAAGTATGAGAAAGTTATGCTTGGTCAAAGTTGAGTTGACTTTTCCTACAAAACCCTAATTTAGCAACTTTTGGGTTTTGATGAATTGTGAGCAATCCTTGATAAATCATGATCAACCCTTGATCAAATTATGAATAATACTTCAAAATGAGTATGTTGACCAAAAATCTTGAAGTTTGACTGTATGTGGGCCACAGTTGACTTTTGCCCTAGCACAATCGATTTTCAGCCCTTTGAGCAATTTGACTGAGCAAACTTCCTCTGCAAGGCTTGAAACTTGACATGGATGGTCTTGAGAACATATTGGGACAATGGTGAGAATTTGGGATCCCTTGGACTCAAGTATCTTGATGCAACATGAAACCCTAATTTGAGGTAGACTGCCTTAGGAGAGAGCTTGTCTGGTCAACCCTTGGACTTCCTTGAGCAACTTGAGGGTCTTTCTTGGAATGTTTTGAGAAATATGAGAGGGTAAATTTTGGGGTACAACAGCTAGCCCTGTTCAATCTTCTTAAACCTGAGGATGTAGATTGGCTTGTCTGCCTTTCGTGATCTGAGGGTTGAAGATGATTGAACACTAGAGTACCCAAAAATTTGCACTCACATGAAGTGGTACTTGTCTTGTGATGTCGAGAATGGGCTTATAGATGCCATTTGGCGATTTATGACGGAGGATGGGCTTAAAGGTGCCATCAGAAGAAGTGTCGATCGCATAAGAGATTTCTTAGTGAGAGCTTGTATACCTGTTGTTGAGGAGGATTCCGCTGGGGAATGTTGTTCTCTGTCTTGAGAAAAGTTGAATTTTAGGAGCTTCAGTCGTTCGTTATTCTACTGGGGAATAGTTTCTTTGTCGAAGAGGTGAAAATGTAACTACTATCTGGTCGTGATCCAGGCTTCATAGTGATAAGATCGACTACTATCTGGTCGTAATCCAGGCTTTACAGTGACTTACTGAGGAGATGAGATCAATCTTGCTATCCGATTGTAATCCAAGCTTCGCAATTTCTCAATTCTTATCTGGTCGTAATCCAGGCTTCAGAAGGAATTCAGTTGTTATCCGGTTGCATCCGGGCTTCAACTTGAACTTAGGGCACACTAATATCCGGTCGAATTCGGGCTTCTTAGTAATTGTCCAGGTAAAACTGTTATTTGGTCGAAATCTAAGCTTCACAGTGTCTTGTACCGCTATCTGGTCGTAATCCAGGCTTCACGATGTTTCATACCATTATCTGGTCGAATCTAGGCTTCATGGTGTCCAGTACGTCTATCTGGTCGAATCCAGACTTCACAATACCTCACTTCTTATCTGGTCGAAATCCAGGCTTCAGAAGAAATCAAGTGGTTATCCAGTCGCATCCGGGCTTCCATTTGATTCTAAGGCCTACTAATATTCGGTCGAATTCGGGCTTCATAGTAATTGGTCGGGTGAAACTGTTATTTGGTCGAAATCTAAGCTTCACAATGTCCCTCACTGTTATCTGGTCGTAATCCAGGCTTCAGTGTCTTTTACCGCTATCTGGTCGTAATCCAGGCTTCACGATTTCTCATACATTTATCTGGTCGAATCCAGGCTTCATGGTGTTTGGAGAAATCAAGATACTATCTAGTCGAATCCGGGCTTCATAACTTGCATTAAAGATATACCACTATCTGGTCGACTCCAGGCTTCGTAGTATTCTTGGCTGCTATCTGGTCGTAATCCAGGCTTCACAATGTCTTGTACCATTATCTGGCCGAGTCCAGGCTTCATGGTGTCTTGTATTATTATCTGGTCGTAATCTAGGCTTCACAATAACCTATTGAGCTATTATCCGGTCGAATCCGGGCTTCACGGCTTGTGTGTATGACATGCCACTATCTGGTCGAATCCAGGCTTCATGGCGTCTCGTACTGCTATCTGGTCGTAATCCAGGCTTCACAGTAACTTGATGGGGATTAAACTATTATCCGATTGAATCCGGGCTTCATAGCTTGCTTTTAAGAGATACCACTATCTGGTTGTTTCCAGGCTATGCGGTGTTTTGATACTGTTATCCGATCGTTCTCCGGGCTTCACAATATAATGTAATAATCAAGATACTATTCGGTTGTACCCGGGCTTCATAGCTTGAACTTTGTGAGAATTTGATTGTATCTTTTCCTGAAATGTAAAGAATTAGTCGTATGTAATGCCATGATACATGACATGTATTGAGCAATGATGTTCTCACAATAAATGAGATTGTGCTGTATGATGCGTATGCATGTGCCATGATGTATGGAGATGTGATGATTTTGTGATTTTCTCTAGTTGGGGAAAATAAATCCCGGACTGCTGCTGGAGAATATAAAGGGTCTGAATTCTTTGTTCTCACTGGGGATAACGATCGAAGATGATCTGAGAATAAACTGGCGGGAGACTAACTCGGCTGGAGAATAAGCTGGCGAGAAAATGACTCTGTGGGGAAGGGATACTCTATCAGAAGATCCGCTGATTTGGAGAAATAACCTTGGCGTTGGATGAATTACTGTTGCCGGTGATGACAAACTCTGTCGGGGATAAAGTTTCTATCTGTGGAAGAAATAAACTCCACTGGGGATGGTCTTCCATTGTTGGTGACAGATGAACTCTGCTTGCGGAGAACTAACACCGATGTTTTTGGATACTTTTTACTCTGCGGGGAGTGTATATACTTTTAGTCATTTTCTCAAGCTGTGTCTGTCACCGTACTGGGTGGATAGAGTAACTGTACGGTTTGGACATTTCTTGTTTGCCCATGTTTCTGATATTATGAGTAATCGTCTTTTGTTTCGCATGTAAATATTTATGAGCAGCAATTATTGTCAAATGCATATATAAAAAATGAACCACTGGACGTTCTTGCAAAATAAAACAGGAAAAGAAAAACAATTTTGAAATTTTTTGTAAAATGAATAGTATTGATTTTTGAAGTTGGCCTGTAAATAGGCGTTTTTGTATAAGAGGCTGACGTCCTAGTAAGAGAACGCCGCTGAAAGATGAATTATACAATTTGTGAAAAACAAAGAAAAACAGTTATGTGAACAATCCCACTGGGTTCTAACTCTGCTATTGCCTTTATATCTTCGAGCATCTCATCACTTTTCTACTTGGTTGAAGGTAAATCAGATTGATTGGCGTCGTCCGAGCTTGATAGTTGATACCGAAGTCTGGTTGCAAGATGATCCAATGAGACGTAGTGTTACGCTTTAATCCCTAATTTTTGCCCGGACCGCCCTTTCGGGTTTTCAGTCCACCAGGATACCCTTTTTTGCCCAAGCCGCCTTTTCAGGTTTTCGACTTTCTGGGTGTACAGTTTTTTCATTTTTCATCCCTTATTTTTGCCCGAACCCTTTTGGTTCGCCGGGAAGCCCTTATTTTTGCCTAGGCCAGTCGACCTAGCGGGTCTTTGATTATGCATAGTATTTTTTCACCATGTCTGCATTAATGGGGTGAGGAAGGTCGTCACCATCCATGGTGGTTAGAATCATAGCTCCTCCTGAGAAAATGTTCTTAACCACAAATGGCCCTTCGTAAGTAGGGGTCCATTTTCCCCTGGGATCACCTTGCGGCAAAATGATGCGTTTGATCACCAGATCCCCAACTTGATACTCTTGTCGTCTGACTTTCTTATTAAATGCCTTGAACATTCGCTTTTGATACGTCTTGACCATGACAAATAGCAGTAAGTCTCTTTTCATCGATTAAGTTCGGCTGATCAAGCCGAGTCTGAATCCAATCATCCTCACTCAAACCTGCATCCTTCATAATCCAAAGAGAGGGTATCTGGACCTCAATGGGTAAGACTGCCTCCATACCATACACCAAGGAATAGGGTGTTTCCCCTGTTGATGTCCGCGTTGAGGTACAGTACCCATGAAGAGCGAATGGTAACATCTCATGCCAGTCTTTGTATGTCACCGTCATCTTCTGTACAATCTTCTTGATGTTCTTATTAGCCGCTTCAACAACCCCATTCATCTTCGGCTGGTAGGGAGAAGAGTTGTGATGATGTATCTTGAACTGCTTGCAGAGCTCGGTGATCATCGTATTTTTGAAATTTGTACCGTTGTCCGTAATGATCCTCTCTGGTATATCATATCGACATATCAAATTGTGTCGGATGAACCGCGCCACGACATTCTTGGTTATGGTAGAAAAGGAAGCTGCCTCGACCCACTTTGTGAAATAATCGATAGCTACCAGGACAAAACGATGCCCGTTGGACGCAGTAGGTCTGATCTCACCGATCATATCGATGCCCCACATTGCAAAAGGCCAAGGAGCTGTCAAAACATTCAGAGGAACTGGAGGTATATGCACCTTATCAGCATAGACTTGGCATTTTTGACAAGTCCGAGAATGCTGATAACAATCGGCTTCCATAGTAGACCAATAATATCCTTCCCGTAGGATTTTCTTCGCCATGGTATGTCCACTGGAATGAGTTCCGAAAGTACCTTCATGTAACTCTGCCATAATCCTTTCTGCCTCGTTCTTGTCCACACATCGCAGTAAGGTCGAATCATGGTTACATTTGTAAAGGATACCATTATTGATGAAGAACTTTGCCGCGAACCTCCTCAGAAACTTTTTGTCATTAACAGATGCACCCTCGGGGTATTCCTGAGCCTCAAGATACCTCTTTACCTCGTGAAACCAGGGTTTATCTTCTACCTCTTCAGTCTCAATGTCACAGCAATGTGCAGGTTCGTCCAACCTATCGATGGTAATCTGGGGAGCTTCATTGTCCCACCTAACCTTGAACATAGAAGACATGGTAGCTAGCGCGTCCGCTAACTGATTCTCCTCTCTGGGGAAATGTTAAAAGGTTATCTCCTCAAAGTGTGGAAGCAACGTCAGTACATACTCTTTGTAAGGAATAAGATTTGGGTGTTTCGTATCCCACTCGCCTTTAATCTGATTGATCACGGGAGAGGAATATCTGAATACACTTAAGAGCTTAATCCTTAAGTCAATAGCTGCTCGAAGGCCCATGATGCATGCTTCATACTCCACCATATTGTTGGTGCAATTAAAACATAATCGGGCGGTGAACGGAGTATGATAGCCTTTGGGGGATATGATCACAGCACCAATGCCATTACCCAACGCGTTTGAGGCTCCATCAAAGTACATAGACCATCAGGATCCCTCCTCAGGTCCTTCATCCGGTCTAGGTTCTTCACAGTCGATCACCAACATGATGTTCTCATCCGAAAACTCGAAATTCATAGACTGGTAATCATCCACGACCAGATGCGCCAAATGATCCGCCAACACACTCCCCTTGATTTCTTTTTGGGTTGTGTATTAGATGTCATACTCAGTTAAGATCATCTGCCATCTTGCTATTCTTCTGGACAAGGCAGGCTTTTCGAAGATTTACTTGATTGGATCCATCTTTGATATCAATAGGGTAGTGTGAGTCAGCATATACTATCTCAGCCGGTGAGTAGCCCATGCCAAAGCGCAGAAAGTTTTCTCAAGCAACGAGTATCGGGTCTCGCAGTCGGTAAACTTTTTGCTAAGGTAGTAAATAGCATGCTCTTTTCGGCCAGACTCGTCATGCTGCCCCAACACGCACCTCATTGAATTATCCAGTACTATCAAGTATAAGATCAAATGTCTTCCTTCAACTGGAGGCATCAGAATAGGTGGCTCTTGGAGATATTCTTTGATCCTTTCGAAAGCGGCCTAACATTCATCATTCCATTTTACCACTTGATCTTTCTTCAGCAGCTTGAAGATCGGCTCACAAGTAGCAGCCAAATGTGAAATGAATCGGGCAATGTAATTCAACCGTCCCAAAAAGCCTCTGACTTCTTTTTCTGTTCGGGGAGTTGGCATCTCCTGTATAGCCTTCACCTTTGCAGGATCCACCTGAATACCTTTATCACTAACGACGAAACCCAGCAACTTACTAGACCTTACCCCGAAGGTGCACTTGTTTGGGTTTAACCTCAGCTTGTACATCTTCAACCTGTCAAATAACTTCTGGAGATGGTTAAGATGTTCTTCTTCAGTCTGGGATCTTGCAATCATGTCGTCAACGTAAACCTCAATCTCATGGTTGATCATGTCGTGGAACAAAGCAACCATGGCGCACTGATAAGTTGCCCCAACATTCTTCAACCCGAAAGGCATCACCTTGTAACAGAAAGTGCCCCACTGTGTAACAAAAGTTGTCTTCTCCATATCTTCGGGAGCCATCTTAATCTGATTGTAACCAGAAAAACCATCCATAAAGGAGAAGATCTTATGTTGCGCGGTGTTTTCGACCAGAACATCGATATGAGGCAGAGGGAAATCATCCTTGTGGCTCGCCCTGTTCAGATCTCTATAGTCCACACACATCCGAACCTTACCATATTTCTTGGGCGCTGGAACCACGTTAACAACCCACTGCGGGTAAGAAGTAACTGCTAGAAAACCGATGTCAAACTGTTTCATGACCTCCACTTTGATTTTCTCAGACATCTCGGGGCGCATACGACGAACCTTCTGCTTTATCGGAGGATAATCTTCTTTGGTTGGTAGGCGGTGAACCACAATGTATGTATCCAACCCAGGCATATCTTCGTAAGACCAAGCGAAGATCTCAACATAGTTGTGCAGCATCTGTATTAACCGTTACTTGACACTAGGCTCCAGATTTGCACCTATCTTGACCTCTTTCTTGTCTTCCTCGGTACCCAAATTCACTAATTCCAATGGCTCTTCATGCGGCTGTATGGCCCTCTCTTCCTGTAGTAACAGTCTAGCAAGTTCCCCAGGCACTTCACAATCATCCTCACCTTCGTCCTCGGCTTGGTTGATCGGATTTTTGAAGTCATAACTGGCAGTAGCAGAGTCGTTATCAGTGGGATCCAGAGTGGATGTGGACTTGTATTATGATATGTGAGTGTGTGTAGGACAAATAGCTGTTTTGATAAAGTGCAAGATAGAAAAGAAAAACAAGGAGCGCAAAATTTGTAATGCAAGAAAACGTCCAATGCTTTATTGATGATATATGAAAATGACAAATAAGAAGCCCTCACAAACAAAGCCACAGTGCCTCGGGCAAGGCATCAGGCCGCAAAGTTTCAAATTTTAGGTTACAAGTCTCAAAACAAAAAGTCTATTACTGTGTAATAAAAGAAACGGTCACGAAGTCCTTCGCTGTCCAATTGCTCAAGCCACAGTTGGTAGTCGGGTAAATCCAATTGTCAATAACTGACTCTTCTTCATCATCTTCAATTGCATTCACTCCCGAATTACTGATGCGTAGAGGGGGTCTTCCAATTCGCGCGTGTCAAACAACCCTTTGAGCTTCTGCAGTAAAACCCAAACCAAACTTGTCAGTCTTGTGTGCGAAGTTAGGGATTTGACCCTAATTTTCACACCCACCTTTTTCAATCACAGCCCTGGCATCCTTGAGGGAAGCCATCTTCATCGGAGGTTTGTCAGCAGCAATTTCAGTCGACGCCAAAGTATGGGGAACCTCTTCAAAGTTCTGACACGGGGTTTCGATGAACTCCCCATCCATCTCCACACAGCGAAAGGAATTAAGATGACTTACCATGTACTCCTCCTCACCTTGTACCGTAACAATCTTCCCTTTTACTGAATACTTCAACATCTGATGGAGTGTAGAAGTCACTGCCCCAGCCTTATGAATCCAAGGGCGACCCAACAAGCAAGAATAAGATGGTCGGATATCCATTACATAGAATGTAGATGCAAAAGTATGAGATCCGACTTTAATAGGGACGTCCACCTCCCCGTGCACCATCCTTTTGGATCCATCAAAGGCCCTAACCACAATATTACCTGGCTTCAGAATCAACCCTTCACAATCCAACTGATCTAATGCTTTCTTGGGTAAAACATTTAATGAGGACCCAGTAACCACCAGCACATGGGCCAGAGTAGTGCCCCTGCACTCGATCGAGACATGCAAGGCGTCATTATGATTCCTTCCTTTGGCAGTCAGATCTGCGTCGGAGAAACCCAACTCGTTGTCGGCAGTCAAACTAGCTACACAATCCTTGAATTGATAGGCAGAAGTTTCCTGCGGCACATGTGCAGCTTTAAGGAAAGCGATTAAAGCCTTTGCATGGGCTTCCGAGCATAACAATAAGGATAGCATGGAGATCTTCGACGGGGTTTGCCTCAGCTGCTCGACTACGTTATAGTCGCTCTTTTTGATAATTTTCAGAATTTCCTCTATCTCCTATTTAGAGGTTTCCACAATGATCTTATTAGGCGCCTCCGTCCGGGAAGGCTCACTTGTAACCTCTTTGCCTCGAGTATCAGATGACTCGGTGATAGGGGTGATAACTGGAGTAAGAATTGGAGCAACAGCTGATGTACTGGCGGGTGGAATGACAACAGGCTTTTGAACAGTCGGAGGGGAAATCTCAGGAGAGAAAAGTCTTCCACTTCTGGTGACTTTTCTAGACCCGACAATATTGTTGACATCAACATCAACCTCTTTAACCTTCAGGTCTTGTTTGATCCCATGATAATACACATCGGCCCCATAGTGCCACGAGATAGCCTTATCCGAAGTGTATGGGACAGGACCAGGGATAGTGATGATTAACAGAGAGATTCTTGGAACGGATGTAATCCTAACAGGCTTTCTCGAGGAAGCCTTGGAAGGATTGGCGGAAATGGTTATGATGGAAATATCTTAAACAGGAATCGACGGAATCAAAGTTTTCTCGAACAAGATCTCTTTGTTATCCATCAGGCATTGAACACCTGATTTCAGTAAATAGCAACCAGCAAGCAGGATGGAACATAGGTGGCAACCTTCGCCATAGCCCGGAAATAAACCGGCCAACAATAGATTCTTCTTAACGGTCATTAACGGAGTAGACATGTCTTCTATGGAGGTCACAAATGAATCATCGTCCACAACATTTACTCCATTACCGTGCTTGGGAATATGAGCAGTTATGACGTTGGGTTTCTCTGGAGCGTCAAACTCAATCTCTTTAGCTTCAATCAAGTCTTGCACCTTATTCTTCAAAGCCCAACAGTTGTTCGTATCATGACCCGGGCTATCAGAGTGATAGGCACAGTGGGCATTCGGATTATACAGCGGAGATGTGGTGTTGGGATTCTTCGGGGCTTCCCTCAGAGTTACCAGGTTGGTCTTCAACAATTGTGGTAGAATTTGTGACAAGGTCATATTAAGCCGAGTATACTGTCTCTGTGGCCTATCCATTCTTTGTTGATTGTTGCATTGTGGGGCAACTGTAGGTCTTGATATTACTACCGCATTCACTGCTTGGCGGCGTTCAGGTCTGCTTTGGCTCCTCGAGTCGTAAACTGCACTAGCTTCTTTCCTGAAAGGCTTCTTTTCTATACTCGATGAAGCACCTTTATGTATCTTACCACTTCTGATACCAGCTTCTACCCTCTCCCCAGTCATAATCAATTCAATAAACCCGGATGATGAACTTCCGATTAGATGATTAAAGAATGGACCAGACAAGGTCTCCAGAAACATATCAACTAACTCCCTATCAGACAGAGGGGGTTGGACTCTTTCAGCCAGATCTCTCCACTTCTGAGCATAGTCCTTAAAACCTTCGCTGGCACCCATGGACATACTCTGAAGCTGAGTACGAGTGGGAGCAAGGTCGACATTATACTGGTACTGCTTGTAGAAGGCAGCAGCAAGGTCCTCCCAGTTGCGGACATTAGCTCCTTCCAATTGATAAAACCATTCAAGTTGAGTCCCTGACAGACTATCTTGAAAGAAATGTACCCACAGGTTCCTATCAGCAGTGTAGGGTTGAATTTTTCTGACGTATGAGCGGAGATGGAGCTTTGGATAGGACACTCCATCGTACTTAGCAAAGACCGGAGCTTTAAACTTGTGAGGGATCACCACTCCTGATGCTAACCCCAAATATCCAAAATCCAAACCCGAGACCTTCTAAATCTCCATAGCATTCAGACGGTCTTCAAGTTGTTTGTACCTATCCTCAGCAGGAGGGTACTGTTCATCATCAAAATCAGTGTCATTATCAGAGACCGCAGGACTAGGACCCTTTCCTTCCTCTTGATTCTCTCCTCCTTTGGATGAATGAGACAGATCAGCTTCCTGTCATAACCTATTCCTAAACTTGTGACGCATATTCAGCAGAACCACCTTCTTCTTCTTCTTCTTCTTCTTCTTCTTCTCCTTCAGGATGAGAGTCTTCAAATCCTATTGCCCTTTGGCCAAGTTCAAGAACATATCTTGGAATTGAGCATTATGTGCTTGAAGAGCTTTAATGGCCTGATCGGTAGGCATTTCAGAAGACATTCTATGCTGAAATAAACAACGAAGAAGATAAGAAACCTGTAATGGTACCTGTAATGAGGTGCATGGTAATGGAATGCGTATGGAATGATTTCAAAGACTTTGGGAGATTTAAATTTGTAAACCAAAAAACAAACAAACTTTATTAGATTAAATTGTAAAATGTTTAACAATGCCTTCAAGGCGTTACAAAAGAAATAACTGAAAAGCAAATCTAAACTAGAAACAATAAAAGACATCAGAAATCCCATGGTCATTTTCCCTTCGTGCTGACATTATCATTGATTGTCCTTTCATTCTCAAGCTGCCTCGTGAGCTTCAAGATCTTCCTTTCCTGCTCATGATACTTCTCCCTGTAGGTATCCCTTTCTTCCTTCAACTGGATCCAAGATCTCTTCAATGCCCCCAGATCAGTAGGCATGTAGGGATAAAGAACCGTATAAGGAACACCTTCTTCATTAGTATGCTCCACAACCACTGGCAAAAAAACAGCTTCGTAAGGCATCCCCAGCTTTTGAGCACGGGCTCGAACCCACTAGAGATAAGGTTGCATTGGGAGAGAAGTCTTCGGTCCTAGCTTGTATGGGTCAGACCTGTTCAGCCTGCCCCAGGCTCGTATAAACCTTCGACGATGCTCATCCACGTCCCCCTTGTAGTCAAAGACAATATCTGTAAGAAGCAGCTCATGAGGACCGTCTCTCCGAGCGCGACCAAACTGTCTTAGAGCCAAGCAAGGACTGTAGGTTATTCCCCACATCGATCAATGACAGCTACTCTTTCCATATCCTTAGAACTTCAAAGAATGTCCGTCTGGGCAAGGGACATGATTCTGTAAGCCTAACCTAACCCTTCTTCATTCTTCAATACATACTTGGGGAGGTGTGAAATAAACCACCTTGCCAGCAACAGCGTGCAACACATGAGGGTCCCCCTTCTTTGCACAGTACGAGTACAAAGGGCATGTAAAATATCACCCAAAAGAGTAGGCACTGGATTGCGGGACAAGAAGATCTTGAACGCATTCACATCTATGAAGGAATCTAGATTCGGGAAAAGAACCAAGCCGTAGATGACGAGAGCCAAGATGTTTTCAAATGCTTGAAAATCCAAGTTATCCCAGAACTGTTGAGCTTGATCAATCAGAAACTTAGCCAAGAAACCTTTAACCCCGCTCCGTGTCTCCCAGTTGGATACTACATCAACCCTTTTTAGATGTAAGGCTGAAGCAATGTCCTCAGGTCTAGGAACCTCCTCCAAACCTCTGAAGGGTGTTTGCTCGAGGATAGATATGCCTAATAAATCAGAAAACTCCTCCAAAGTGGGGACTAGCTGATAATCCAGGAAGGTAAAACAATGATGCACCAGATCGAAGAACTGGAAAAGGACGCTCATCATCTGCTCATTCAACTTTGAAGTGACCAAACTAAGGAGATGACCATGTCTTATAACAAAGTAATAAGTATCAGGAACTCTTGAGACTTACTCTCTGAGTTGAGCAGGTATCTGCACGAAGTTGACTCGAATGGTATTTCTGCGTATGGAAGCCATAATCTACAAAACAGAACAAAGATAAATCCCCTCGGTCTTTGAAATGGTTAGTACAATGAAGTATGCATGCTATGTCATGATGCATGATGTCATGATAAAACACACAACAAGTATAGCAGATAACAAACATGGTAAAGGCAAACAAGTCACACAAGAGCCCTTAAGTTTCAGGCTTGTATGGGGTCTAGGTACTACCCTCTTGAAGTTCAGTTGGTTTTAACCTGTCCTAATAATAGTAACCGGGTTCTAGAGGTTCTCAATATCACTGACCATCCTCCATTGGTTATGGTTTCAGCTCACGCAATCTTTTTTTGCAGCCGGAACTATCTCGAGAGTATGGTCTCAATGAGTGTAGTATCGAGTATCAACCAGTTCTCAGCTCTATACCGAGGCCGGCTATCTCACTACTACTTCCTATGGCCAAGTTGGTCAATTATAGGTTCTAAGGTCAGTTGATGCTTGACGACCCATATAACAGCCCCATATTCTCCTTGTTTCTCCACAAGGGATACCGGTACCAACCAATGTGCCACATCAATGTAGCTACTACTTCAACCGTATCGGTCTATGTCGTACAGTTCCCTCACAGTTTATTGCTACTTACCTAACATGTGTCCCCCAGATCCGGGTTAGGATCTATAGTAACTTCGATACAAAGCCCACAAAGATAAAGCAATCAAATCAAACAATAGAAGCAATATGATGAACTATTCCTAAGGTATACCCCACTTATTTTTTTCCCAGTAGAGTCGCCATTTCTGTGATACGGTGGTAGAACCAGAACTGTTTTGGAAAATGCTGGTTTGCGTTTTGCGTTTGTGTTCAAAAAATGTCGCGGTAAGCAAGAGTCGCCACCGACTTTTATTTTATCCAAATGGAAAGGAAAAAAACACAAAAAAATTCCTTTTTCGAGATTTTGAGTACGGGGGGTAGATTATAGAAAGGGAAGGTATTAACACCCTTTCTATCCGTGGTTTTCCACGGGCTCTTAGGTACTTGCTCATCTTTTAAAAATTGCTTGTGTGTGTTTGATTTGAAAAGTTTTTGTTTTACTTCGATTTAACCCTTGCTTCTGTCTTCAAGAGTGTTACGAAGTGTTTTTGAAAACTTTGTTTGAGAAAGAGTGTAAGTGTGAAAAAGTTTGTTTGTTCTGAGCAAGTACTTAAGAGCTAATCTACCTACTCGAAAAAAGAATTGTTCTATGTTCGTTTCCTTTAGACAGCACTATCCCACTATTAGTGAGTAGGTAGCACCATCATTGGAGTTTTGAGGGTCAATTCGAAAGGGAAGTACGATCACTAAAGCAATGTTAGGACGTCTTAGTAATAACCCTAATGTCTTAAGATCAAGATTCGAGGCAACAATTCCGAGGCAACCTTTCCGAGGCAACATTGATCTTTTAGACAAGAGAGCGACCACTAAAATATCCTATACTCAATGATCGTTTACCGAAGGCAACCGAAGTGGGAGTATACCCTAGGAGTGCGCATGTGCGAGTGATTCAATTTCACGTTTATTATATTTGCACATTTAGGGTTTGCTAACTATTTTAAAGTTAATAATATATTCTTGTCATGCAACTCTAATATTCATATATCTAACAGTTAATATTTTTCGGAAGTTAAAATGTAGAAAATAAAGCTAAGCTATTACAAGGCTTCGGGTATTAATTACATAGCCAAAAACGACCCGTAAAAAAAACGATAAATGAAGGAAAAAGAAATGTCCTAATTAATCTATTACAACTTGTGAGCAATTACATCAATATGGTAAAAATAATAAAGCGCGGTGAATCGAGAACGAGAGAAAAATAGGGTTTTGACCCCGTCTATCCTAATCGAAAGAAACAATTATTTTTAAGAAAAAGAATAAGGTTTTTAAATTAAATACAAATCTAATTAGTTATTAAATTAATTTAAAGAAAATAATTTACATGGCCTATTTTGTATTTTGTTATTTTTTAAGAAAAAAACAATAAAATTTAAAATTAAACAAACCCTAATTTCTAACTTGTTTTAATTTATTTTACAAAAGAATTAAAATTACCCTAAGATCTGGCCATCTGGAGATCCAAAGGTTGAATCTTGAGGATGCATGGTGATCTTCCTGCCTATACACGCGCCTGATTATGGAAAGAAAAATAATGTAAAATAATTGGGGGGACCTGGGATTCGAACCCAGGTCCTGTAACCTTTTTCCAATGCCTCTTCACCAACTGTGCTGCATGCTTTTGTTGTACATAGAATAAACAATAATCATTATATTGAAAACAAGCGAAATAAAGAAGCATCCGCGTGAAAATTCAAATAGGTAAATAGGGTGATGCCACACCTTCATCCCTATCCTCTCTCAGTGGCTAAAAGATGCAGTGACTTTTACCTACAGACAACGTCCGTCACTACAAACCCTGCAATTCTCAAAATCAAACACAAGCAAGATAAATAAAACCTAAGGCCATGAATCAACTCGTCTTGGCCTGCTGAGCACGATGGTGCCCTTCTTGAGGGTCAATTTTACCTATACCAAAAGATCCTAAAACGATCCATCAAAACCTAGCAATGGTGAATTCTGAGATAGTCCACAAAAATGCAATTAAGTGATATAGATAGCTCGCAAATGTGTTAAGGAACAAGAATATACTATTAAAACATGATGATTGTGCAAGAATAACAAGATTCAGTTTTGGTAATATGGGCAAACCGTGGGAGTTGTCGGGATGAATTTTGGGCACTAGCGTGCTTGTTTCCGATTGGTACAACTTGCTTGCACTCCCAGGAAGTGAATGAGATGGTCAGGAAGACTTGTAATCGCCTGGAACTATGAAATCAACTCAGCACTTTTTCTGATTTTTCAAAGTTTGTTCTGCCTTTTCACGCCTCTCAAGCCTTGTGTTTTAGGTCTCCAAATATTCACTATATACCAAGGAACGAATTAGGGTTGCAAACATGATCTCAATCTTTGCCAATTATGATTTGTGATCTTGATTTGATTCACTTGAAAATCTTTCTAAAATAGGCCAAAATCAATCTTTTTGTGCCCACTTTTTCCTTGCACGAATTCAATCTTTTGCTAGCTGGATATAGGACATGAAATATGCACAATATCTTGAGGTTTCAATGATTTGGATTTTTTCATGATTTGTTTTGATTTAAATTGATTTAATTGCAATAAAAATCAAAATAAATAATAAAAATAGGATAAAGACAAGTGGAAAGAGCT
Source organism: Vicia faba (assembly GCA_948472305.1). Lineage (NCBI taxonomy): Eukaryota > Viridiplantae > Streptophyta > Magnoliopsida > Fabales > Fabaceae > Vicia > Vicia faba. The sequence continues at coordinate 5,818,893 of OX451736.1, forward strand.
AGGGCTCGTGGACCATGCTACAAACTCAAAACAAGGGCAAAAGATTAGGCTCATTTAGTAAAAAATTGTAATTTGAGGCATAGTTGACCTTTGACAATTTTGCAAAAAGGGTCAACTTCACCAATGAATAACTTCCTCAATTTTTACTCTTTGAAGGTGTTCTTGGACTTTTTAGAAAGCTTGAGATGTCTTATAAGCAGCCCTTTTGGTATCTAATCGCAAAAACTTGATCCAAGACTTTATCGTCTGTTAATCGGGAGACTGCAAGTGCACAGTCCTATCGCGTAGTTTTAAAAGATATCGAACCCACAGAGACTATAAATCGATCTATTGTTATCCTAAGTTACGGTACACAGCTAAGGCGAATAGTTCTTTTAGAATATTGGTTAAGGAATATAAATATAAATAAAACGGATATCGGTACGTAAAGTAGTGAACCTAAGCGGCTTAAATTGAACTTAAGCGTATAAAGATGGTTAACTTAATTGTTCTGTAGAATTTATTAGTTTAAATATCCTCGACTCACACTTTCATGGTCTTATCTCGGATTATACGTCTAAAGCCCTATACCTGCTTTTGCTAGCCTATGAGTGTTTAGAAGTATTTTTTGGAAACTTAATTAATTCTAATTTGGTTTAAAGCGCTTTCACTGTATTTAAATCAAATGCCTAACTTTAGCTATCCGGTTAAAAACCTCACACTTTCGTGGTCTCGATCTAACCTATTTACTTTCCTTACTTTCGTAACAAAAAGCGTAGTTTTAATTATAAAAAGTCATAACCAGAAATTAAGTTAATTAGTATTTTAACTTACGAACAATTTAATTCCTACTCTTACTACTATTACTTACCGATACCTAAACGATTTAGCCGGACATATTTATTAATTCAGACATGCATAAATAATAAGGTTCAATATATTTAAACATTCCCATAATTAAATAAATAAACACCAAGCAACAATACTTAAATAAAATAAAATAATTATATTAAGAACCTGGAAATAATAATAATGCTTGAATAATCTAGTTCTTCGAAATAAACGAGCATTCCCCCACAAGTCGGTTGGATCTGCTCGGAGACTTCTTGAATTGAAAAGAAAAATTACGACAAGAAATAAAAAGCACTAGGTCTAACGTAAGGTTAGATCAGTGAAAATTATAGAAACTTAAACTAAAATAAAAACTAAAGAAAGAAACTGAACTAGAAAAGTATGGTAGAAATACAAAACTGAAAAGAAAATACGAAAACAGAAAAATAAAGAAAGACTAAATAACGGTTGTTCGGTAAAATTGCCGACCCTTGCTCTGAAGGTTGAACTTGTATTTATAGGCTTCATTTGTAACTTCCCGTTTCCATGTTGTACGAAGGCTAGTGGAGATCATGGGAATAACTACCAGAATCATGGGAGAACATGGGAATAACTACCAGAATCATGGGAGAACATGGGAATAACTACCAGAATCATGGGAGAACATGGGACACGTCTCCATGACGTGAGGAAGTTGAAATATAGCGTGTTACGGTCGTCACAAGGCTGTTACGGTCGTAACACCTTGTGGACTGAACTTCTGCTGGGCTTTTTCTCTTCTGGGCTTAGTCTTTTTCTTTGTATAATTATTTCTTTCTTCTTAACTCCTCCTTTTTGCTATATCACCCCTTTTGCTTCATTTCTTTGGCTTTTTAATCCGATTTTCCCTCAATTTTGTTTCTTTGCTCAATTGATCTTTTATTTAATACAAATACCTGAAACAAAAGAAATACCAACGTAATACAAAAATAAAATAGAATAAATAAATAAAAATACTAATATTATCTATGAAAATTAAGCCAAATATGTTATATAAATTCGTGTTATCAGTATCATCTCAATTTGGTATTCCATGTTCATGTATGAAGCTTTGACAAAAAAGGTGTTTTTGTTGCCTTTTCAAAATGACCTATAATGTCCAAATTCATAACTTCTTGTGAGTTCATATTTTGAACTTGGGAGATGAAGATGAATTGTAGGTAATTGCATCCTCTTCACAATGAGCTTTGGATGGGTCATTTCTCATAAAGTATGAGAAAGTTATGCTTGGTCAAAGTTGAGTTGACTTTTCCTACAAAACCCTAATTTAGCAACTTTTGGGTTTTGATGAATTGTGAGCAATCCTTGATGAATCATGATTCACCCTTTATAAAATGATGAATAATACTTCAAAATGAGGATGTTGACCAAAAATCTTGAAGTTTGACTGTATGTGGTCCACAGTTGACTTTTGCCCTATCACAGTCGATTTTCAGCCCTTTGAGCAATTTGACTGAGCAAACTTCCTCTGCAAGGCTTGAAACTTGACATGGATGGTCTTGAGAACATATTGGGACAATGGTGAGAATTTGGGATCTCTTGGACTCAAGTATCTTGATGCAACATGAAACCCTAATTTGAGGTAGACTGCCTTAGGAGAGAGCTTGTCTGGTCAACCCTTGGACTTCCTTGAGCAACTTGAGGGTCTTTCTTGGAATTTTTTGAGAAATATGAGAGGGAAAATTTTGGGGTACAACATATGGGATGGGACCTGGAGCGGTGATTATTAACGGAGTAATTCTTGGAACAGGTGTAACCCTAACAGGTTTTCTCGAGGAAACCTTGGAAGGATTGGCGGAAATGGTTAGGATGGAAACATCTTCAAACGGAATCATAGTCTTCTCAAACAAAATTTCTTTATTATCCATCAGGCGCTGAACACCTGACTTCAATAAACAGCAACCAGAAGGCAGAATTGAACAAATGTGGCAACCTTCACCACAACCCGGAAATAAACCGGCCAACAACAAATTCTTCTTAACCGTCATCAAAGGAGTAGAGATCTCTTCCACAGAGGTCAAAAACGAATCAGTGTCCACAACATTTACTCCATGACCATGTTTGGGCATAGGAGCAGTTATAACGTTTGACTTTTCAGGAGCATCAAACTCAATCTCTTTAGCTTCCAGCAAATCTTGCACTTTATTCCTTAGAGCCCAACAATCATTTGTATCATGGCCTAGGCTTTCCGAATGGTAGGCGCACCGCGGTTTGGGATTGTATATGGGAGAAGCAGTGTTTGGATTCTTGGGAGCCTCTTTCAAGGTTGCCAAGTTGGATTTTAACAGATGAGGCAGAACTTCAGCTTAAGTCATGTTGATGCGGGTAAATTATCGTTGTGGTCTTTCTACCCTTTGCTGATTATTGCATTGTGGAGCAACCGCGGGTCTCGATATCACTACAGCATTTACCGCTTGACGGTGTTCAGGTTTGCTTTGGCCCCTCGGGCCGTAGACTGCACTAGCTTCCTTCTTACCGGTGAAAGGCTTCTTTGCTGCACTTGATGGCATCCTTCTATATTTTACCACTTCGAATGCCAGCTTCTACTCTCTCCCCAGTCAAAATCAACTCAGTAAACCCAGACGACGAACTTCCGATCAGATGATTGAAAAATGGACCAGATAACGTCCCTAGAAACATGTCAACTAACTCCCTATCAGACAAAGGGGGTTGGACTCTTCCAGCCAAGTCTCTCCACTTTTGATCATAGTCCTTAAAACCTTCACTTGCACCCATAGACATACCCTGGAGCTGAGTACGAGTGGAAGCAAGGTCGGCATTATACTGATATTTCCTGTAAAAAGCAGCAGCGAGGTCTTCCCAGTTTCGGACACTGGCTCCTTCCAGCTGGTAGAACCATTCAAGCTGAGTCCCTTACAGACTATCTTGAAATAAGTGTACCCACAAATTTCTATCAGCAGTGTGGGGTTGGATTTTTCTTACGTAAGAGCAGAGATGGAGTTTTGGACAGGATACCCCATCGTACTTGGCAAAAACCAGAGCTTTGAACTTATGAGGGATCACCACTCCCGATACTAGTCCCAGTTCTCCAAAATCCAAACCAGGGATCTTCTGAATCTCCATAGCACTCAGACGATCTTCTAGCTGCTTGTACCTATCCTCAGCGGGAGGATATTGCTCATCATCGTAATCTGTATCATTATCAAAAACTGCTGGACTAGGGTCCTTTACCCTTTCTTGGTTCTCCCCGTATTTGGATGAGGAGGTCAGATCAGCTGGTTGTCTCAACCTTTCTCCGAATCTTCTACCCATGTGCAGAATACCGACCTTCTTATTCTTCTTCTTCTCTTTCAGAATAAGGGTCTTCAGATCCTCCTGCCCTTTAGCCAGACTTATGAACATTTCTTGGAATTGGCTGTTCTGTGCCTGAAGATCTTTGATGGCTTAATCAGAAGACATTTCTGCTGAAATAAACAGCGAAGAAGATGAGAAACTTATAGTGGTACCTGTAATGATGTGCATGATAATGGGATGCGCATGTAATGATTTCAAAGACTTTGGGAGATTTAAATTTGCAAACCAAAAATAAACAAAACTTTATTAGCTTAACTTTGAAAGGTTCAACAATGCCTTTAAGGCGTTACAAAGAAGTAAATAAAACAAATCTAAAACTAGAAAAAGCAAAATAAAAAGTCCCATGGACGCTTCCTCTTTGTGTTGATATAGTCATTGATCACTATTTCCTCCTCGAGCTGCCTGGTGAGCTTTAGAACCTTCCTTTCTTGCTCATAGAACTGCTCCCGGTAAGTATCCCGCTCATTCTTCAACTGAATCCAAGACCTTTGTAACTCCCCAGGATCAGTGGGCATGTAAGCATAGAGAACCGTGTAAGGAATACCTTCTTCATTAGTGGGCTCCACAATCACTGGTAATACGGCTTCATAGGGCATCCCCAGCTTCTGGGCACGAGCTCGAACCCATTGGAGGTAAGGCTGCATAGGAAGGGAAGTCTTTGGTCCCAACTCTTGGGGGTCAGATCTGTTCACCATGCCCCAAGCTCGTATAAACCTCCGGAGGTGCTCCTTAACGTCCTCCTTGTAGTCAAATACAATGTCCTCAAGAAGTAGCTCATGGGGACCATCTCTCCGAGCGCGACCAAATTGTCGTAAATCTAGGCAAGGATTGTAAGTCATACCCCCTCTGATTCCAAGCAATAGGACATTAGGGTATCCCCCACAACGATCAATAACAACAGTGTCTTCCATAACCTGGGAACTCCAATGAATATATGTATGGGCAAGTGACATTATTCTGTAAGACCAACCCAAACCTTCTTCGTTCTTCAGCACAGACTTAGGGAGGTGTGAAATAAACCACCTCGACAACAACGACATGCAACACATGAGAGTCCCTCTTCTTCGCATGGTACGAGTATATAGGGCATGCAAGATATCACCCAACAGGGTAGGCACAGGATTGTGAGAAAGGAAAATCTTGACAGCATTCACATTTACGAAGGAATCTGGATTCGGGAAGAGAACCAACCCATAGATAAGGAGAGCCAAGATATCTTCGAAATCCTGAAAATCTAAATCATCCCAGAATAGCTGAGCCTGGTCTATCAGAAATTTGGCTAAGAAACCTTTGACCCCGCTTCGTGTTTCCCAATTGGATACTACATCAGCCCGTTTCAAATGCAGAGCTGAGGCAATGTCTTCTGGTCTAGAAGCTTCTTCCATGCCTGTGAAGGGTACCTGTTCAAGGATGAATATGCCCAATAGGTGAGAGAACTCTTCCAAGGTGGGAACCAGTTGGTAATCTGGAAAGGTGAAGTAATGAAGCACAGGATCGAAGAATTGGAAAAGTACACTCATCATCTGCTCATCAAGATTTGAAGTGACCAGGCTGAGAAGTTGACCATGTCTTTAATGAACATAGAAGTCTCCGAAACTCTTGAGACTAGCTCTTTAAGTTGGGTAGGTATTTGTACAAAGTTGACTCGGATGATATTTCTGCGCCCGGAAGCCATAATCTGCAAAACAGAACAAAGATAAATTCCCTTGGTCTTTGAAATGGTTAGTATAATGAAGTATGAATGCCATGTTATGATGCATGATGTCGTGATAAACCACAGGTATAGAAAACACAGATATTGCAAACATAGTCAAATAACACAAAGGCCTTAGGTTTAAGACTTGCATGAGGTCAAAGGTAGTACCCTCTTGAAGTTAAGTTGGTTTCAACCTATCATAGAAAAAGTAACCGGGTTCTAGAGGATCTCAATATCACTGACCATCCTCCATCAGTCATGGTTTCAGCTCACGCAATATTTTCTTGCGGCTGGAACTATCTCGAGAGTATGGTCTCAATGAGTGTAGCATCGAGTATCAACCAGTTCCCAGCTTTACACCGAGGCCGGCTATCTCACTACTTTCTAATGGCCAAGTTGGTCGATTAAAGGTTCTTAGGTCAGTTGATGCTTAACGACACCACGCAGTGCCCCGTATTCTCCTCGTTTCTCCATAAGGGATACCGGTACCAACCAATGTGCCACATCAACGTAGCTACTGCTTAAACCGTATCGGTCTACGCCGTATAGTTCCCTCACAGTTTATTGCTACTTACCTAAAAGGTGTCCCCAGATCCGAGTTAGGATCTATAGTAACTCCCAAACAAAACCCTTAAAAGTAAAGTAATCAAAGCAATTAAGAGAAGCAATTACGATGAACTAGATCCTAAGGTATACCCCACTTATACTTCCCCAGTAGAGTGGCCAGTTCTGTGACACGGTGGCAGAACCGACTGTTTTTGAAATGCTGGTTTGTGTTTTTTGTTTGCAAAATGTCGCAGTAAGCAAGAGTCTCCACCGACTTTTATTTCATCCAATCGGAAAGGAAAAAAGTACATAAAAAAATCCTTTTTCGAGATTTTGAGTACGGGGGGGGGGGGGGGGGGTAGATTATAGAAAGGGAAGGTGTTAACACCCTTTCTATCCATGGTTTTCCATGGGCTCTTAGGTACTTGCTCATCTTTTAAAATTGCTTGTGGACGTGCTTTTTTTTGTTGAAAATGTTTGACTTTGTGATAACCCTTGTATTAGTCCTCAAAGGTGTGACGGAGTTGTTTTGAAATGTGTAAGTGTGAAAATTTTTATTTTGAGCAAGTACCTACTAGCATCTACCTACTCGAAAAAAAGATCGTTTCTATTCTTGTTCCTTTAGACATCGCTATCCTACTATTAAGAAATAGGTAGCACCGTCGTTGGAGTTGTAAAGGTCAATTTGTAAGAGACGTACGATCACTAAAGCAATGTTAGGACGTCTTAGTAATAACCCTAAAGTCTTAAGATCATATTCGAGGCAACATTTCCGAGGCAACATTTCTGAACGGGACATTTGATCTTTGTTAGACAGGAGGGCAACCACTAAGACACCCTATACTTAATGATCGTTTACCGAAGGCAACCGAAGTGTGAGTATACCCTAAGAGTGATATGTGCGAGTGATCTGTTTTTAAATATTTAGTATTTGCACATTAGGGTTTTCTAATTGTATTAAATTATCATGCAATCTTGTCATACAATCCTATTACCATACATCTAAACAGTTAAATATTTGCAGAATTTAAGGTGCGAGAAAGTAAATCTACACTACTACAAGGCTTCGGGGAGGGGGATTAATTACATAGCCAAAATATCGGGGATTTAAACAGTAAATAAAAAAAAACCTAAATTAACTATTACAAACTATGAACAGTTACCAAATATTGAAAAAAATAATTAACAAGCGCGTGGCGAATTAAATGCGAGGTGATTAGGGTTTTGACCCTTGACTAAAACTAATTGTAATTGATTAAAGAAAAATCATTTTTTTGTCGTTTTTGTTATTTGAGAAAATAAGGCTTAATTGAATTAAAAAAAAGGAACCTAATTACTAATTAATTTTAATTAAGAAAAATAATTAAATTAACCTATTTTTTGTATTTTTATTTTATTTGCAAAAGGGAAACAATTAAATCAAAGAATTAAACCTAATTTTCTAGTTGATTTTAATTGTGAGAAACAAATTAAAGTTGCCCTAAATTAAATTAAATTAATTAAATTAAATTTGATAAAAAAAACCTAATTCTAATTTTTTGATGAATCATTGACTTTATATTTTTTTGTGAAAAAATTAATTAGTTTGTAAATTAAATGAATAAAGAAAATTAAAAGAATAAAAAAGATAAAGAAAATAAAGATAAAAGGATTAGTAATGGGCCTGATGCTGATCAACAATTGGGGGGGGGGGGGGTGAAAACTGAATTTCCGGGCCCAAAAAGGCTAAGGACTGTTTGACTTCTCCCTAATCCAGTATGAATGCTTGACTCAGGCGCATGGTGGTCCTTCCAAGGTGGCACGTTTGATCTGGGGACATTGATGAATCAGAGGGCCAGATCCTGATGGTGCACGGTGAGCACCTTGTCCTGCAAAGCGTTAGATTTCCTGTGGAAAAATATTAAGAACAAAGTTTGGGACCTGGGAATCGAACTCAGGTCCTTATGCATATTTCCACCCCCGCGGTACCATCTGAGCTACGCGTTTCTGTTGTATATATAATAATAATAATACACAAAATATCAAACACTATGGTTAAGTATGAAAAATACGCGAAATTTCAAACTGCCCAACCAGGGGGTGCCACGCCTCCATCTTCTTCCTCCCAGCCGTCGTGTTAGGCTATACACTTATACCTACGGGCGTGGCTCCATGGCTAAAGACCTGTAACCTTCAACAATCAAGGAAACGCAAGCTAAATAAAATCTAATCACATGGTTCTATTTGTCTTGAACCCACGAACACCATGATATTACTTTCTTGGACCAATTTCACTGATACAGAGAAACCCCAAAACATAAGAGCAAACCTTAACAATGGCCTCTCTTGATTCCTGTACTAAAACCACAATTAAACACCACCAAAAGCTTGCAAATTTGATGACAAACAAGGATATATACACAAAATATACTAATGATGCGTGAATCAAAGAAAATGAAATCGAAGTTTTGGGACAAAACCGCGACTTCTGTACCTATGGTTTCAGGCGTGATAGAGCTTGCAATTGGTTGGGATATGCTCATGGGATGTCCAGCAATCTATTGGCAATATGAGAATGGCACAAATTGACCTCTAATATAGAAATTGGATCACCACTTTTCTTGCAATTTTTTTGAGTTTTCTTTCACCTCTGCGCGGCTGCTTAAACCTTGTGCTTGCTTTGGAAATGTTCCATATATATTAGAGAATGTATTAGGGTTGTAAAACTGATCACATCTTTGGAAGTTTTTCAAGATTTTATTTTGTTTTAATGGCATATGTAAACCTTCCAAATTTGGCCTAATCATACTCTTTTTGTCCCGATTATCATTGATTCGATTTGATCTTGAAAGCTCATCAAATCTTGGTTGCTAACCTGTCACAAAAACCAATCAAATCCAATCTTTGATAATTTTTATCATTTATTTGATTTAAATCAATTTTTAATTAATGAAAAATCAAAATAAATTGAAAAATGAAGCAAACAAATGATGGGTCAGCATATGAGTCATGGACCACATTATAATTGAGGTGCAAGCATAAAAAGTTGGGCCCATTTAGCAAAAGATGCAAATTTGAGCATGTTTGACTTTTGGCAATTTTGCAAAAAAGGTCAACTTGGCCAATGCATAACTCTCTCAATTTTGACCCTAGAGAGGTGTTCTTAGACTTTTTAGAAAGCTTAGGATGTCCTCTAAGCAACCCTTTTGATTTCATCTCAATTGAGCCTTCCATGTTCATGTATACTGAAAAGTAAAACTTTGACTTTTTGGTCAAATTCAAGTGCCAAAGATCGTAATTCATTAAAACATGTCAAAATGTGAAACTTATTCATCAAGAAATCAAAAAGTCAAGATTTTGGTAGATTATGAAAAGGGAAGGTATTAGCACCCTTTTCATCCATGGTTTTCCATGGGCTCTTAGTTACTTGCTTGATCACTTGCTTTTGTTTGAAATTATGCTTTGTGTGGTTTTTGAAAGTATTTTGTAAAGAGGCCATTGTTTAGGAAATCTTTGTAATGATTCTCGTTTGTAAGAATGTATACAAAGGTATTGATCTTTTGAAAATGTTTTCAAGTTTGTAAGATGTTTTGAAAGTGTAGGTGTTTGTTTTTTAAACTAGTAACCAAGCCATAACATGTGAGTTTCAAATTCTGAGTTGTTACAAGCCTCAAAACCTCTTGCTTATAAGTATACACACTATTTACAAGTTGAGACACGAATGCTAGTGCCCTGAAACTATGTCAAACACTCAAAAACAAAAAACCTATTCAAGAACACCATTAATACACAGTTTTGAACCAAAACTCATGATCTTCATTTTCACTCGTGCGTTTCAATTCCCTCTAAAATTTCCATGCTGGCATTACTACTATGTTCCGAGGCGCATGCAAAAGCCTTGGTAAAATTCCTAAAAACTGCCCATGTACCCCAAGAGACATCTGCCGATCAATTTTAAGACTGCGTAGCCAGCTTGACTGCAGATAACGGTCTAGGTTTCTCGGATGCTGATCTAACACCGAGGGGAAGGAAGCATAATGAGGCATTGCATGTCTCATTGGAATGTAGGGGAACAACCTTGGCTCATGTTAACTTTTTATGTAATGGACATCTGCCCTTCATACTCCTGCTTGCTAGGCCGACCAAGGATCCACAATGCTGGCGATGTTACTTCTACGTTGCACCAAATGCTAAAGTATCCAGTTCAAGGGAAGATTATCACTGTTCATGGAGAGGAAGAGTACATGATCAACCATCTCCATTCCTTCAGATATGTGGAATTAGATGGTGAATTTATTGAAACTCCATTTCAACACTTTGAAGAGGTCGCTTGCAGGTTGACTTGAGTAGAGAGATTTAGGGACTTTCAAGGCAAAGTAAGCGTTGGAATACACTCAAGGAGGTCCAGGAAAGCTAAACAGATCCTCAGGCCTTCTCAAAAGTTGCTCAAACTCCATTCACGACTCCAGCTGCAAGAGGTGAATTTTCAAACTTCTATCTCTTCATACAAGCATCATTTGATCCTGATTTATGAAAACAAAATGTAGATATCCTTTCTCTAAAGCTAACCATGTTCATAGTTTCCATTAAAGTATTTTGTAAAGAGGCCATTGTTTAGGCAATCTTTGTAATGATTCTCGTTCGTAAGAATGTATACAAAGGTATTGATCTTTTGAAAATGTTTTCAAGTTTGTAAGATGTTTTGAAAGTGTAGGTGTTTGTTTTTGAAAATAGCAAGGATGTTTGTTTTGAAATGGAGCAAGTAATTGGGAGCAATCTACCTACCTAAATGTCTTTCTTGTTCATTTTCTCTTCCTTTGACATTGTTGTCTTACCATTGAGTGCAGCAAATTAGCTCACATACGCATACATTGCATCCATATATCATCAACATTGATAAAATGAATGCATTATATCATACATTTCATGCAACCTGACTCTGCATTTTAGCTAACATTTTACCCTTTTCAGGATAAGATTAACAGCTACCGTTAACAAATGTTCAGAGTTTTCAAATACAATACATATATGCTCCAGACACAGATGCTATTTTGATACTCATTCAAATTCAACTTTCAGATACAATTCAGATATGCTCCAGACACGGATGCCATTCTGGTACTCATTCAAAAGCAGACTTTAGATACAGTACATATATGCTCCAGACACGGATGCCATTCTGATACTCATTCCCAACTCTCTCTCTCTCAGATAGAGGGGGTTCTAGCCAAGTCTCTCCATTTTTGCGCATAGTCCTTGAAACCCTCATTGGAAGTCATGGCCATACTCTGGAGTTGAGTACGGGTAGGCACTAGATCAACATTGTACTGGTATTGCTTGTAGAAAGTTGCAGCAAGATCTTCCCAATTGGCCGGTATAAAGAGTGGAAAGATTCAGAAAGATACATCTTCTTCTACAGCTGTAAGGAAGCCTTTCATCAGGAAGAAAGAGGTGGCTTCTGTATATCCACAAAGAAACCAAGATAGGGCCGAACGCCGACCAATGGTGGGGGTTGTTATGATTCCTAAGCCTACGTCTGATCAACAAAGAAATAATCAACCAAGGATGGAAAGGTCAGTCAGGCAGTTCACCAGAATTAACATGACCCCGTCTCAAGTATTGCCGCATCTGCTAAGATCCAATTTGGTGACCTTGAAAGAAGCTCCGAAAAACCCCAATACAACATCTCCTCACTATCATCCCAATGCCCGTTGCACATATCACTCTGAAAGTCCTGGTCACGATACTAATAATTGTTGGGCTCTAAAGAACAAAATACAAGACCTCATTGAAGCAAAAGAAATTGAGTTCGATGCGCCCGAAAAGCCAAATGTCATTTTTGCCCCTATGCCCAAACATGGCCACAATACCAATGCCATTGAAGAAGGATTGCTTGTTACTTCAATTGATGAACTCAGGATCCCACTTCTGACTATTAAAATGAATTTGTTGAAGGTCGGTGTGTTCCCGGGCTGTGATGAAGTTTGCCATCTCTATTTGTCCTCACCAACCGGTTGTACTTTGTTGAAAGTAGGCATTCAGTGCCTAATAGATAAAGAAATTTTGTTTGAAAAGACTCTTGTTCCCCCTATCCCTTTTGAAGATGTTTCTATCATTACCATTTCCGCCAATTCTTCCAGGGTCTCCACCAAAAGACCCGTTAGAATTACATCAGTTCTGAAAGCAACTCCTTTAATAATCACAATTCCTGGACCAGTCCCATATGCGTCAGACAAAACCATACCATGGAATTATGGAGGGGATGTCTGCTACCATGATATCAAGCAAGACTGGCATGAGCTGCTCGCCGGCTAAGACAGTATGAAGTACAAGGGTTTGCAGGGTGATTAGCAGGTTATAGATATGTTGCTTCTTGCTTTTACATGCTTTTTAGTCAGAAGCAACAATGTATGGGCTCAAGGAGAGTTGACATTGTGATAAAAGTCACTTTTCTAAAATGGAAGTGGTGACTTTCTTCCAAAAATGGAAATGCAATTTGGATAATGGCTTCAATGCTTGGACAATGGCTCTACCAGTTGTGCAAGCATTAAATTAATGAGTGATTAGCAAGTTTGAAGCCTGCAAAGGAAGATTTGTACAACATGCTTGAAAATTGGATCAAGTGTTCTTCACAAAATGACTTGTAATCCAAGTGACAAAACACCAACTTCATCTCTTCGATTCTCCCTACTCAAGAATGATCTCAAGGAGTTCTTGGACATTTTGGAAAGCTTGCAATATGCTTTATACTCATATTTTAATTGCTTTTGAAGATTTCCCTTGGAACTATGTGAAAAATTTCCATGAAGTTAGGTCAAAAATCTGCCTAACTAGGGCAAAATTTCACCAAGTCTTTTTTAGTTCATGAGCATGTATTCACAAAATTATAACTTGAGATCTAAGCAGTTTTAGGAGAAGTTGTGTGAAGAAAAGTTTTATATTTCATGGAGATCTACAACTTTAATGTTGGGAGTTTCTCTTGAATCATCTTGCATCATGGTGAAAATTTGGATCAAAGTTATGAAAAAACATGAAATTTCCAACACTTAGAAAAATTTCTAAGTTTAGAAATTTTGACTTTTCAAAATGAAATCTTGACTTTTTGATTTCTTGATGAATAAGTTTCACATTTTGACATGTTTTGATGAATTATGATCTTTGGCACTTGAATTTGACCGAAAAGTTAAAGTTTGACTTTTCAGTATACAATTGATTTTTGATCAGTTGACTACAAAATTCATTTGTCAATCCAATGGACTTGCAATGTTTTGAATCATGTCATTAGGTCAAAATGATGTAATTGGACTCTTGATATCATTCCTCAAACCAATTGATCAGTTGCTAGGTCAAAAATCAGAAATTGCCCTTTCTCAGTCATAACCCTAATTTTGACCATTTTGCCCTTTTGGAGATTTGATCAAATTTCTTAAGGAATTATGGTCCAAACTTGATCAAATGATACATATGGGTCTAAAATGTTGATGTGGATCAAAAACTATGATGTTTGACAGTAAATTAGCCATGGTTGACTTTTTTCCAAATATAGTTGATTTTTAGGTCAACTATTCAATTGACTGATCAAAATTGTGATCCAAGACTTGAAACTTTACATGAGTGATCTTGGGGGTCCATAATGATCCATGAAATCCATATGAAGTATTGATAGTTCAAAAAATCCAGGCCCCTGTTTCAAGACTGTAAATCCTCCATCACTATCCACCATTTTCAAAAGATCAATACCTTTGTATACATTCTTACGAACGAGAATCATTACAAAGAGTGCCTAAACAATGGCCTCTTTACAAAATACTTTCAAAAACCACACAAAGCACAATTTCAAACAAAAACAAGTGATCTAGCAAGTAACTAAGAGCCCATGGAAAACCATGGATGAAAAGGGTGTTAATACCTTCCCTTTTCACAATCTACCCCCCGAACTCAAGAAATAATCTCAAAGGTCTTTCTTGTGCTTTTTCACCTTTCCTTTTGGATAAAAGAAAATTTGGTGGCGACTCTTGCTAACCGCAACATTTACGATAAAACGCAAAACACCCAAGTCAGTTCTCCCACCGTATCACAACGAGCATCATAATTCTTCGCCATATCGACCAAAGATGAACGGGGCCGTCGAAGCTGCCAACAAAAATATCAAGAAAATCATTCAGAAAATGGTGAAGACATACAAAGACTAGAACGAAATTCTTCCCTTTGCTTTACATGGCTATCCCACTTCTGTACGCACATCAACAGGTGCAACTCCTTTTTCTCTAATATATGGCATGGGGGCAGTTGTAATTCGGTGGGAGAATTGACTTGGTTTTGTGTTTTATCGCAAATGTTGCGAATAGCAAGAGTCGCCATCGACTTTTCTTTTATCCAATAAGGAATGGTTGAAAAGAACAAGAAAGACCTCTTTTGATTTTGAGTTCGAGGGGTAGGTTATGAAAAGGGAAGGTGTTAGCACCCTTTTCATCCGTAGTTATTTACGGGCTCTTAATCGCTAGCTCACTTTATTTAGAAAAATTCTTTGTGAATGTGTGTTTTGAAAATATTTTGAAATGCCAATAGTAAGGAAAGACTTTGTAATGATTCTCATATTTTTCCTCCAGAATGCGTACAAAGGGTTTATTTTTAAAATATTTTAGAAAAGTGTTGGTGAAGAAATATTTTCTTTTGAAATGTTTGTGAGCAAGCGATTACGAGCGTTCTACCTACTTAAAGTCTTTCTTGTAATTTTCCTCCTCCTTTAGATAGTGCTATCCTACCATTAGTTAGTAGGAAGCCCTATCATTAGATGTGAAGCGATAAGCGTAGGGTCATCTACAGTCATCGAAGCCAACTAGTAAGGACGCTTAGAAATTTTTGTAAGGGACTAGATCATTTATTGAAAGGCAACGTCGAAGGGTCATCGACTGACTATGATCTTTTATTCGAGGGACATTTGCTAAAGCGTCCCCACTTTCAAGGGACACGACTCTTTTTATCGAAAGGCATCAAGGGAGGTTACCCTAGAAGTGTGTGTGTGCGAAGTGGTTGTTTTCAGTTATGCTTATTGTTGTACCCCAAAATTTTCCCTCCCATTTTATTCAGGGAATGCTCATTAAAGTCCCCAATTGCTCAAGGTTGACCAAGAATTGATCAGATAAATTTCTCCTCCTAAGCAATGGCCTTTCAACTAATTTCACTTTTCACCAAGATATGTGAGTTCCAAAGCTTCAAATTATTTCCATGACACCCTATATGCCTCAGCATAATGGCATAACTGAAAGAAAGAAAAGAAGTGTGCATGACAAAGTGTAGGTCGAAGGATGAATATGCCTAAGGGCTTTTGGGTCGAAGCAGCTTCGAAAGCAGTATGATGCTTAACGAAGCGCTAGGATCGAAGGAAGAATGGTGTGAATGAAAGTTGAGAAGGATTTTATGAAGTCTTCGATTGGAAGAGTTAGTAAGGAGCTTCGAAGGGTCCGTTTTCACTGAAATGTAAGCCATTCGAAGAATTACAGGGAAGACATCTTTCGATTAACATGTTTCCTGAATGGGCGCTTCGAAAAGAAGGATATTTGGAATTCAAAAAGTTTTCATCATTATCCAAAAAAAACATGTGGAAGGCTCATGATTCGAAGGACATGTAATCTTCAAGCATGGTGTGATCGAAGGACAGTTTGGGATGAATCAGCCAAATATAAATCACCTCAGAGCTTCTGGCATGTACCTGAACAGGTGTTGGATGTTTGAAGAGAAGTTCGGATGCTCTTCGGTTACCCTTCGATTGGTGCATACAAGTTGTATATCCAAAGAAACATGTGGAGGGCTCATGATTCGAAGGACATGTAATCTTCAAGCATGGCGTGATCGTAGGACAATTTGAGACGAATCAGCCAAATATAAGTCACCTCAGAGCTTATGGCATGTACCTGAATAGGTGTTGGATGTTTGAAGAGAAGTTCTGATACTCCTAGGTTACCCTTCGATTGGTGCATACAAGCTGTATTCACCAATAGAAGATGGACTAATGCGCAGTAAAGTTGTTTCTTGTAGACAAGCAAAGGGTGGGAGTTAGAATCGAAGGACCGCCTACACTACTATGTTCGAAGGAAAGGATAAAATGGAGCTTCGACAGGCCAATAGGAAGAGATGGTCGAATTGAATGGAATAAGAATTGTTCAATTGGGTTGATTGGATACTTTTCAGATCAAGCAACCAAGGCAGACATTGGCCCAATCGAAGAAGCCACAATGATGAGGCCTTGAGCCATTCGAATTAGAACTCAGAGCTAATCGAAGAATAAAGTTTGAGAGCATTCGAAAGAGTCAATATGTGAAACCTGTCCAGGTTCAATCAAAACCCAAAATGGTAGAAATCATTAAAAATGGCAACTTTTTAAAGACTTCTGATTCTGCCTTCAAAGCCATGGTTAATGGCTGATTCTTGCCATTTTCGTTCACCACTGCGCCCCTATAAATACAGAGCTAAAGCGCAAGCAAAAAAAGAAGACACACATTGCCTATACACAAGAAGCTGCCCCAGAAAACCACCCCAAATTCTCCAAACCTACATCAAAGCAATCTTTGCATGCCTCCTCAATCCAAAGCAAGCATTCCACTCATTCCCTCCGTTGGTAACAGGCCTTCAATCTCAAACTCCTTCAATATGTAATTTAAATCCATATTGATTGTATATCCATGCTATGAATGATGCTTGTGACTGTTAACATTGTTACATGTGAAAATCAATAACAAGGTAACTGGACACCATTATTAGGGATTTGAAACTAAGTCCTTCGAACCTCAAAATCCAGGCGCCTCTTTCCTTCTGGCTTGTGCAGCGCGCATGTGTTGACTTCGATTTATATATATCTTATTTGTTTTACTAATCTAGTGTCATGATTTTATTTGTATCAACGAATGAATAAACAACTCAGATGGTAAATGGGAATGTGTGCAGTCGAAAGGGCATGGGTTCGATACCTAGGTCATGTATATTTTTTTTAACAATTATTTTGCAGATCCAGTGTGCTGCGTTTCAAACGCTTCCCGTGCGCCTTTACGCTCCAGCCAATGGATGACAAGGAGATCAAATCCAATGCCCCAGCAGCACCACCTCATGATGGACCCTCAATGGCCAATAGCAGAGGATCCCAACGTGGCCTGGGCTTAGTTTCATTTGGGCTAAACAAAAATCCCATTCACACCCCCTGTTGCCTTTACTATCCTGGCCCATTTTGTTTTCCCTTTTAATTGTTCTTTTTTTAGCATTGTAAAGTCAAATAAAAAAAATCACAAAAATATTAGGTTAGTATTTTCTCAAATTAATTTTGTAAATTAATTGATTAATTGTTTTAACCGTTTTCTTAATTTAAAAATAAATAGACTTAGGATTTTAAATCAAATTTATTTCCATGGTTAAAAACAACAAAAAGATTTCATTTCTTAGGATTTAGACGTCTTTCCAATTCACGTGCGTTTATTATTTTAGCATTGTTATTTTTATCATTAATGTATCTGCTAATGGGATGTAATAATTTTAAACTAGGACTTTACCTTTTTCTGCTTTATTTCCTAGTTTGGATATGTAATTAATCCCCCTCCCCAAAGCCATGTAATAGCGTAGGATTTAATTTCCGCACTTTATATTTCCTGTACATATATTAAATGTTTAGATGTATGGTAATAGGATTGCATGACAAGAGCTTAATAATCAAAACGTTAGCAAACCTAAATGCAAAGACAAAAATAACTGAATGCAACACACTTTCACATGCGGACCTCTAGGGTACTCCCACTTTGGTTGCCTTCAGAAAACAGTCACAACTCTCGAAACGTGAGAAATTTTAGTGGCTACCCTCTGATTTAAAATATCATAAGTCTCTCGATGAACCTCTCGATGTTGCCTCGATAAAAATGATCTTAAAACCCTAGGGTAGATACTAAGGTTTCTTGCCCAGTTGCCTTTCTGACTATAAAACGTCCCTTTAAATATCCCTTAAACATTCATCGATAGGGCTACCTACCCATTAATAGTAGGATAGCACTGTCTAAAGGAAAAGAACAACTCTTTAGAGTAAAAGTAGATAGCTGTTAGATGCATGCTCAAAACAAATTTACACTTACACAAAACAACTTTCAAAAAACAGTTTCAAAAATGCTTTATCAACACTCTTGAGGAATGATACAAGAGTTGTCATAAAGCAAATCGCCTTACTATTGGCATTTCAAATACTTTTTCAAAACACACAAAGCACATGGTATTTCAAAATGAGCTAAGCATCTAAGAGCCCGTAGATAACTACAGACGGAAAGGGTGCTAACACCTTCCCTTTCCATAATCTACCCCTCTTACTCAGAAAATATCTCGAAAGGTCTTTTTCTGTTCTTTTCACCCTTTCCTTTGTTGGATAAAAGAAAAGTCGGTGGCGGCTCTTGCTTACCGCAACATTTGCGAATACAAACGCAAAACCAGTATAAACAGTCAGTTCTGCCACCGTATCAAAGAACTGTCGACTCTGATGGGGATTTTTATGAAGTGTGGTTACCTTAGAGCTTAGTTCATTTTAAATTACTTTCATTCTGTGTTTTGTATGCTTAGCTTTTGAGGGCTTGTTTGGGTTGTTACTAAAGATCTTACACCCAGATATGGGGCACCTTTTAGGTAAGCAACAATAGATCGTGGAGACTGTACGACATAGACCGATATGGTTGAAGCGATAGTTGGGTTAGTGTGAAACATTTGTTGGTACCGGTACCCCTTGTGCTAAATCGAGGAGAATACGGGGCCACTGTGTTGTGTCATAAAGCACTAACGGACCTTAGAACCTTAATTGAACAAACTTGGCCATTAGAAAGTAGTGAGATAGCCGGCCTCGGTATAAAGCTGAGGATTGGTTGATACTCGATACTACACTCATTGAGATCAGATTTTCGATATATTTTGGCCGCGAGAAAAGATCGCCTGATCTAAAATAATGCTTGATAAAGAAAGATCAGTGATATTGAGACTCCTTAGAACCCGGTTAGTTTTCTAAGACAGGTTGAACCAACTAAACTTCAAGAGGGTACTAACCTATAAACCTCATGCAAGCATAAACCTAAGGTCTTGTGTGGTTTGCTTGCTGATCGGGACTTTATGAGTCTGTCGGGATACTAACTGCAAGTATACAGTTCAGTCGTTCTAGTTTTAAATGATTATCGAACCCAGAGACTGAGGATCAATCGCATACGATCTAATGTTACACTTTGTTTAACTAAGCGATGAATATTCTATTTTAGGGGGGAAACAGTTTAATTAGAAATAATATGAATAGTTATACCGGTATGTGATAGTCGGACTTCGGGAATTCGGTGAATCACTTGGCCTATAAAGTATTTCGGTAAAAACTAATTGTTTAAAAACCTGAGACATACACTCTCGTATTCATGAAATAAGTTATGCTACTAAACCTAGTGGATGCACTTTAAATTTAATAACACTTTTTGAAAACAATTTGAGTTTAATTAATTTATTAAAACACTCTCGTGTATTTAAAAATTAATGTTTCTTTACCACTATCTGGGTTGAACCCCAGCTCTCGCATGCAGGTTCTTGCCTTAATTAATTTCCCACTCTCGTGGCAAAATCGTGTTAATTAACCTCTCACTCTCGTGACAAGGGTAGTTAAATTAAGCATGGAAATTGGAAACCAGAAATTGTTTTATAAATAAATATTTTTGGCCAAGGTATCACTGAATTCTTTCGGTTCTTAAGAGTCACATACCGGTACGAATAATTTAGCCGAACATAATAGATTTAACAACAATGCAATTCAAAATATAATTCATAAAAATAACTGGCATAATACAAAAATTGAATAAATATTAATTGCAATAAAAACCTGGAATTAACGTTGCTATGGTAATCTTGAAATGTTACAATATTCCTTGCAGCTTGATTGAAGTAAATAAATTGTGTTAATTCTTGAATGAAGAATTAACACCTACAACTAAAGCTTGAAATAATACTGGAAGTAGGAATTACAGTATGTGGAAAAATGCTCTAAAACAAGGAAATAAAAATAATGGCAAAAGTAATAATTTTGTTCTGGGAAAATTCCTTCGACCACTGCAGCCTTGCACTATCACACATATATATAGGAGAGAAAATAGCAGTTGAAAATATCTTGAGAGTAGGCTTGAGTGGAGGAAAAATAGGGAGCATGGTTACTGAGTGGAGGGAAAATAGGAGAACAAGTCTGCCCTCACGTTGCCCACGTCTCCACCAATTCACAACGTTCATCTTCACGCGCGTGACGGTCGTCACAGGTGGGTGATGGTCGTAACGTGCTTAAATAGCATATTACGCTTGTCAGTGATGTGTGACGAGCGTTGTTTCAAGTTGGGGGTCGTTACGCCCGTCACGAGGGTGTGACGACCGTCACTGCTCCAAAATCTCCAAACTTTGCAGTTTTAGTTCTTTTTCTCTTTGTTTATTGTCTAGCCTCCTTTATGTAGTCCTTTTCCATTGGTTTGAGTTGACAAATGTTATACCTGCAAAAAGACAAATAAACTCGGAATAATCGGGAGTTAGATGACTTAATGTATTATAAAATCGGTAAAAAGTGTAGTAATTATATGATATTTTTTCTCGTTATCACTTGCGTGTGATTAAATTGCTCAAGCATAACATCATGCATCATGACATCAATTTTCATTTCACTAACCATTTCAAGGACCGGGGGAATTTATCTTTGTTCTGTTTTGCAGATCATGGCTTCCGTTCATAGAAATACCATCCGAATAAAATTTATGAGAATACCTCTCCAACTCAAAGAGCTAGTATCAAGGGTTCCTGAGACTTTCTCGTTCACCAAGAAGTATGGTCGACTTCTCAACCTGGTTACCTCAAAATTTGATGAGAAGATAATGGGGGTACTCTTTCAGTTCTTTGACCCCAAACACCATTGCTTCACATTTCCCGATTATCAGTTGGTACCCACCATGGAAGAATTCGCTCAATTATTGGGTGTACCCATTTTGGATCAGATTCCTTTCACCAGTTTAGAGGAAGCTCCAAAGCTAGAGGTTATTGCAGCAGCCTTGCATCTGAAACGGTCCGACATTATATCCAACTGGGAAACAAGAAGCATAGTCAAGGGTTTCATAGTCAAGTTCCTACTAGAAAAGGATCAATTGTTTTGGGATGATTTAGATTTCCAAGCTTTCGAAGAAGTCCTAGCTCTTCTAATCCATGAGTTAGTATTGTTCCCTAATCCGGACTTACTTGTAGATGTGAATGTTGTCAAGGTTTTTCTCTCCCGTAACCATGTGCCTACTTTTCTTGGAGATATCTTAGATTCCCTCCACACTCGTACCATGAAGATAAGAGGGGTTCTTATATGTTTAATACCATTACTGTCTAGGTGGTTTATTTCGCACCTTCCCCAATCAGCATTGAAGAACGAACAAAGTTTGGGTTGGTCACAAAGGATAATGTCACTTTCTCACTAAGATATTCTTTGGTACTCCCGGCCTATGGGAGATATTTCTATCATTGACCGTTGTGGAGAATTCTCTAATGTCCCACTCCTCGACATTAGGGGAGGTATTACTTATAATCCTTCTCTAGCTCTACGATAATTCGGTTATGCTCGAAGGGATGGTCCTCATGATATGATTATCCAAGGCATTGTATTCAACTACAAGGATGACGTTTAAGGATATCGTCAAAGGTTTGTACGAGCTTGGGGCATGGTAAACAAGGTTGATATCAAGGCTTTGGGGAACAATAATTCCATCCCTATGGAGCCTTATCTTAGATGGGTACGAGCTCGTGCCCAAAACCTTATGATACCATATGCAACCATCTTACCAGTGATTGTGGAACATGTCACCGAAGAAGATGTTCCTGATACAGTTCTCCATGCCGACATGCCCACTGATCTGGAAGAGTTGCAGAGGTCCTGGATTTAGCTGAAGAAAGAACGAGATACCTTTAGAAATCAATTCTACACCAGTGAGAAGAAAGTGTTGGAGCTCACAAAGCAACTTCACAAAGAAGAAAGTCTTAATGTCTACTTTGGCACGAAGAGGAAGTGCCCATGGGAGATTTGATTCTTAGATTTTAAGAGTTTTTAATTTTTAATTGTAAGCCTAAAAGGCAGTTGCAATTTGAATCTTATTAATAAAATATTTGTTTCATTTTGGCTCACAAATTTAAATTTCCCGAAGTCCTTGAAAACATTGCATTGACATTATCATGCATATCATTACATTAAGCAAGTATTTCAAGACAGGTTTCTTATCTTCTCGCTGTTTATTTCAGCAAAAAGAAATAGCTCTTGAATAGACAGTTAAGGATCTACAAGCACAAAATGCTCAATTCCAACAAATGTTCCTGGCTCTGGCTAAGGGGCAAGAAGATCTGAAAGCTCTCATCACCAAAGAGAAGAAGAAGGCAAAGAAGCGGGCTGGTGTCTTGATTATGGGAAGAAGGTTTAGAGGACCAGCCACGCAAGCTCTAGATTTCGCAACCCCGTCAAATGAGGGAGACAATCAAGAAGAGAAGACAACAGAAGAAAACAACAACCCAAGGACTGATGAGGAGGAGGCAGACTACTCTGAGGAACAATATCCTCATGCTGATGATAAATACAAAAAGCTGGAGGATCGTCTCAATGCTATGGAGATTCAGAGGGTACCCGGTATGGATTTTGAAGAGTTAGGACTGGTCTCAGGGGTGGTCATCCCCCGGAAGTTCAAAGTCCCCACATTTGCTAAGTATGACGGTGTCTCCTATCCTAAGTTGCACTTAAGGTCATGTATCAGGAAGATTTATCCCCACACTGCTGATAGGAATCTGTGGGTACATTTCTTCCAGGAAAGTTTGTCAGGGACACAGTTGGAATGGTTCTATCAACTGGAGGGAACCAACATTCATAATTGGGAAGACTTGGCTGCTGCTTTTTACAAGCAGTACCAATACAATGCTGACCTCGCTCCAACCCTTACACAACTTCAAAGCATGTCTATGGGTTCTGGCGAGGGATTCAAAGATTATGCCCAAAAGTAGAGGGATCTTGCATGAAGGGTCCAACCTCCTCTGTCTGATAGAGACCTGGTAGACATGTTCTTGGGTACTCTTTCTGGCCCATTTTTCTATCATTTGATTGGAAGTTCTTCAATTGGATTTACTGAGCTGATATTGACTAGTGAGTAAGTGGAAGCTGGTACGAAGAGTGGTAAGATCCAGAGAGATGCATCCTCAAGTACAGTAAAGAAACCATTCTCTAGGAAGAAAGAAGTAAGTGTTTCCTACGGTCAGAGAAATCAAAGCAAGACTGAATATCGTCCAACGGTAGGAGCTATTATGATCTCCAACCCTACATCAAATCAACAACAAAATAATCAACGCAGATGGGATGCACCCAGAAGACAATTCACTTGGATTAACATGTCTTTATCTCAGGTTTTGCCACACTTGTTGAAGTCTAATATGGTCACCCTAAAGGAGGCTCCTAAGAATCCAAATAATGCATCCCCCCGCTACAACCCAAATGCTCGATGTGCTTACCACTGACAGTCCAGGGCATGATACAAACGATTGTTGGTCTCTGAAGAACAAAGTGCAAGATCTTATTGAGGCAAAGGAGATTGAGTTTGACCCTCATAAGACCCCCAATGTCATAACTACACTAATGCCCAAGCATGACCCGGGAGTCAGTGCTATTGATGTTGTTCCCGCTACAGAAGAGGCTGACAGTGACTGCGACATGGACAAATGGATCTTCCTAACTATCAGCAGTGGACTCAACAATTGGGAGGCCAAGGATTTTGTTCCCATTACTTTTATTCAGGAGTAATTGTCTTTTTGTTTTTTTTGGGAATATGTAATATTTGAACAATTGAAACTCTAAAGCCTTGTGTCTTACCCGAGGCACAATGGACTATTTTGTGAGGGTTATTACTTCATCTTCATATGTCATTAATAAATCATTGGACATTTTGCATACAAATTTTATGCTCTTTGTCTTTCTTTTCTGCTTTTATTTTATCAAAAACAGCTATGCTCTCTTACACACACCCATATATCAAAATGTAGATCCACATCCATTCTGGATCCCATTGGTAACGGTTCTGCTATTGCCAATTATGTCTTTAAAAATCCGATCTACCAAGTCTAGGACGAAGGTGAGGAAGATTGGGAAGTACCAAGAGAACTTGTCAGACTGTTACAACAGGAGGAAAGGGCAATACAGCCTCATGAAGAGTCGGTTGAGACAGTAAACTTGGGTACTGAGGAAGATAAGAAGGAAGTTGAGATAGGTGCCGATCTAGATCATACTATCAAAAAGAGGTTGATTCAGATGTTACATGACTATGTTGAGGTCTTTTCCTAGTCATACGAAGACGTGCCAGGGCTGAACACTGATATTGTGGTTCATCACTTGCCAACAAAAGAAGAGTGCCCTCCCGTGAAGAAAAATGTTCATTGTATGCGACCAGAGATGTCAAAAGAGATCAAAGCTGAAGTCATGAAACATTTCAACGCCGGTTTCTTAACTATTACCTCTTATCCACAATGGGATGCTAATGTTGTTCTGGTACCTAAGAAGGACGGTAAAGTACGTATGTGTGTGAATTACAGAGACTTAAGTAGGGCAAGCCCCAAGGATGACTTTCCGCTTTCCTATATTGATGTTTTGGTTGACAACACTGCACAACATAAGATATTCTCCTTCATGGATGGTTTCTCTGGGTACAATCAGATCAAAATGGCGCCTGAAGATATGGAGAAAACAACCTTCGTCACGCAATGGGGCACTTTCAGCTACAAAGTTATGCCATTTGGGTTAAAGAACGCTGGGGCAACCTATCAATGTGCCATGGTAGCCTTGTTTCACGATATGATCCATCACGAGATAGAGGTCTACGTCGATGATATGATATCCAGGTCTCAGACTAAAGAAGAGCACCTTGATCACCTGCAAAAGCTGTTTGAAAGACTGAAAAAGTACAAACTGAGGCTGAACCCGAATAAGTGCACTTTTGGGGTAAGATCTGGTAAGCTCTTAGGCTTCGTTGTCAGCGGCAAAAATATTGAAGTAGACCCTACAAAGGTTAAAGCTATACAAGAAATGCCAACTCCCTGCACTGAGAAGGAGGTTAGGGGATTCTTGCAACGTCTAAACTATATTGCCAGATTCATTTCCCATATAACCGCTACTTGTGAGCCAATCTTCAAATTACTGAAGAAATATCAAGCAGTGAAGTGGGATGATGATTACCAGACCTCCTTTGACAAAATCAAGGAATATCTTTAAGAGCCTCTAATTTTGATGCCACCGGTTGAGGGGAGATCTCTGGTCATGTACTTAACAGTGTTAGAGAACTCGATGGGGTGTGTTCTGGGGTAGCATGACGAGTCTGGTCGAAAAGAGCATGCAATATACTACCTTAGCAAAAAGTTTAATGACTGTGACACCAGATACTCACTGCTCCAAAAAAATTGTTGCGCTCTGGCATGGGCTACTCGCTGACTGAGACAGTATATGTTGACTCACACTACCTTGTTGATATCTAAAATAGATCCTATCAAATACATCTTTGAGAAGCCCGCTCTCTCCAGAAGAATAGCAAGATGGAAAATGATCCTAACCGAATATGATATTCAGTATACGACCCAGAAAGAAATCAAGGGAAGTGTATTAGCTGATCATTTGGCTCAACGGGCTATAGACGACTACCAATCCATGAATTTTGAGTTCCCAGATGAGAACATCATGTTAGTGACTGATTGTGAAGAACCTGGACCGGATGAAGGACCTAAAAAAGGATCTCGATGGACTATGGATTTTGACGGAGCTTCCAACACACTCAGCAACGACATTAGTGTTGTGATCATTTCTCCCGAAGGCTGTCATATTCCTTTCACTGTTAGGCTATGTTTCAATTGTACCAACAACATGGCTGAATATGAAGCATGTATTATGGGTATCAAAGCTGCTATCGACTTGAGGATCAAATTCTTGAGTGTATTTGGAGACTCGACCCTAGTAATCAGTCAAATCAAAGGAGAATGGGACACAAAGCATCCTAATCTCATCCCTTACAGAGAGCATGTGTTGACACTGATTCCACACTTTGAATAAATCACCTTTGAGCATTTTCCACGAGAGGAAAATCAACTAGTGAACGCGCTAGCTACTATGTCATCCATGTTCAAGGTCAGGGGGGATAATGAAGCTCCTCAGATCACTATTGAGAGAATGGATCAGCCAGCATACTGTTACGAGGTTGATACTGAAGAAGTAGTGGACAAACCTTGGTTTTGTGAAGTCAAAAGATACCTCGAAGCCCAAGAGTATCCCGAGGGAGCTTCCATCAATGATAAGAAGTTCCTAAGAAGGTTCTCTGCCAAGTTTTTCCTCAATAACAAAATCCTCTACAAGCGCAACCACGATTCTACTTTGCTTTGGTGTGTGGATAAGATTGAAGCAGAGAAGATTATGGTAGATTTGCACGAAGGCACTTTTGGAACCCATTCTAGTGGGAACAAAATGGATAAAAAGATCCTACAGGCAGGATACTACTGGTCCACTATGGAAGCAGACTGTTATCAACATTCGCGAAACTTGTCGCAAATGTCAGATCTATGCTAATAAAGTACATGTGCCTCCGGTTCCTCTAAACGTCTTGACTGCTCCCTGGCCATTCGCAATGCGGGGTATCGACATGATTGGAGATATTAGACCTACAACTTCTAATGGGCAACGCTTCATCCTAGTTGACATTGATTACTTCACAAAATGGGTCGAGGCGGCCTTATTTGCTTCTGTTACCAAGAATGTTATGGCCCGATTTATCAGACATAACCTTATCTGTCGGTACAATATTCCAGAAAGAATCATTATGGATAATGGTACCAATCTTAATAATACTATGATCACTGATCTCTGCACACAATTCAAGATTTAGCACCATAACTCTTCTCCTTACCGGCCAAAAATGACTGGCACTATAGAGGCCGCTAATAAGAATATCAAAAAGATCATACAGAAGATAACGGTGACATACAAAGACTGGCATGAGATGTTACCATTTTCTCTTCATGGTTATCGTACCTCAGTGCACACATCAACAGGGGCAACTCCTTTCTCTCTGGTATACAGTATGGAAGTTGTCCTACCCATTGAAGTCCAGATCCCTTCCTTTAGAATCATGAAGGATGCAGGTTTGAATGAAGACGAATGGGTTCATATTCGACTTGACCAATTAAACCTGATTGATGAAAAAAGGCTCACGGTTGTCTTCCATGGTCAGATGTACCAAGAACGTATGACTAAAGCTTTTAACAAGAAGGTCAGACGTCAGTTATATCAGGCTGGTGACCTAGTAATCAAGCGCATCATACTGCCGCAAGGTGATCCCAGGGGCAAATGGACTCCTACATACAAAGGGTCATTTATGATCAAGAACATATTTTCTGGTGGAGCCATGATCTTAACCACTATGGACGGTGACGACCTTCTGCACCCTATAAATGTGGACATAGTTAAAAAATACTACGCATGAACAAAGACCCGCTAGGTTGACTGGCCTAGGCAAAAATAAGGGCATCCCAGCGAACCAAAAGGGTTCGGGCAAAAATTAGGGATATACATATGGAAAAAATCTGTACACCTGGCAAGTCGAAAACCTAAAAAGGCGGCTTGGGTAAAAATGGGTATCCCGGTGGACGGAAAACCCGAAGGGGCGGTCCAGGCAAAAGTTAGGGATTTAAAGCGTATAACTATGTCTCGTTGGATCACCTTACAACTAATCTTTGGTAACAACTATCAAGCTCAAATGGTACTAATCAATCCAGTCAGCTTCAAACAAGCAGCAAAAGAGATGAGACGCTCAAAGACATAAAGGTAATAACAGAATGGGAAACCAATGGGATTATTTCACATAGCTATTTTTCTTTGTATACTATTTTTGTATAGTTTTCATTCTTACGACGACATTCTCTTACTAGGATGTCTGTTTCCTTGTTCAAAAACGCTTATTCAAATTAATACAAAAACTACCTCTTTGAAAGTGCAAAACTATTTGTTTTTTATCTTTTTGTTTTGTTTGCAAAAACGTCCAGTGATTATTTTTGAACATATGCATTTGAATGTGATTACCATTTACAAATACACGTATAAAAAACAGAAAGATAGTTACTAATGGCTTTAAGAAAACAATGTCTAAAGGTCCTCCGCAAATCCCTGTGTTACTTTCTCCAGCAGGTACAGAGGCAGAGGCATCCTACTATAAAATCACCGCCATATCCTCAGCATACAACCTAATGATGTTAGGTTTCTTATATCCTCGGCAGAGCAAAAATTTCCAATTACTTACCGGTATCTCAGAGAATTCCTTAGCCTGGTTCACAAGCTTCTTGGGTTTCCCAATAAGGGTTTCATCAAAATCCCCAAGCGGTTTACGGAGTTTCCCTTCCCCAACAGAGTTTATTTCTCTAACAACGGAAATCCGTCTCTCAGCATTTCAACTTCTACAAAATTTGAAGACTTACACTCTTTATCCCCAACAACAATCAGGGATTTATTTTCCCCAGTTCAGCAACACTGCAGTAGAACAACTGATACGTTCATACATTGCATTCATACATCATTCTACAAACATCATAGCATATCCAGCCCAGAGATAACTCCTCAGTAGATCCATGGATAACTAAATCTCCTAGACTCTATTCCCCACAAAGTTTTCCTCAAGTGGGAGAACAACAGAAATCAACATTCCCCAGTGGAGTCCTCCTCAGACAACAGGAAAAGGAATACCCACAAAGAGACCTCTCAGGAAGTCAGAATCTAATTTGGATGGCATCTTTAAGCCCATCTCTGACAACTCTCAATCATCTTCTCCAAATGGCATCTGTAAGCCCATTCCTAATATCATCAACCAACGACGTTACTTCATGCGAGTGCAATTTCTAGGCACTCTAATGTTCAATCATCTTCCACCTTCAGATCATGAAAGGAAGACAAGCCAATCTAAATCTTCATGTTTAAGAAGATTGAACAGGGGCAGCTGTTGTACCCCAAAATTTGACCTCCCATTTTATTCAGGGCATGCTCATTAAGGTCCCAAATTGCTCAAGGTTGACCAATAATTGATCAGATAAAATTTCTCCTCCTAAGCAATGACCTTTCAACTAATTTCACTTTTCACCAAGATGTGTGTGTTCCAAAGCTTCAAATGATTTCCATGACACCCTATATACCTCAGCATAATGGCACAGCTGAAAGAAAGAAAAGAAGTGTGCATGACAAAGTGTAGGTCGAAGGCTGAATATGCCTAAGGGCTTTTGGGTCAAAGCAGCTTCGACAGCAATATGATGCCCAACGAAGCGCTAAGATCGAAGGAAGAATGGCGTGAAAGAAAGTTGAGAAGCCTTTTATGAAGTCTTCGATTGGAAGAGTTAGTAAGGAGCTTCGGAGGGTCCGTTTTCACTGGAATGTAAGCCATTCGAAGCATTACAAGGAAGACACCTTTCGATTAACATGTTGCCTGAATGGACGCTTCGAAAAGAAGGATATTTGGAATTCAAAAAGTTTTCATCATTATCCAAAGAAAACATGTGGAAGGCTCATGATTCGAAGGATATGTAATCTTCAAGCACGGCGTGATCGAAGGACAGTTGCGGATGAATCATCCAAATATAAATCACCTCAGAGCTTCTGGCATGTACCTGAACAAGTGTTAGATGTTGGAAGAAAAGTTCTGATGCTCTTAGGTTACCCTTCGATTGGTGCACACAAGCTGTATATCCAAAGAAACATGTGGAAGGCTCATGATTCAAAGGACATGTAATCTTCAAGCATGGCGTGATCGAAAAACAATTTGAGATGAATCAACCAAATATAAGTCACCTCAGAGCTTCTGGCATGTACCTGAACAAGTGTTGGATGTTTGAAGAGAAGTTCTGATACTCTTAGGTTACCCTTCGATTGGTGCATACAATTTGTATTCACAAATCGAAGATGGACTAATACGCAGTAAAGGTGTTTCTTATAGACAAGCAAAGGGTGGGAGTTAGAATCGAAGGACCCCCTACACTATTATGTTCGAAGGAAAGGATAAAATGAAGCTTCGACAGGCCAAGAGGAAGAGATGGTCGAATTGAAGGGAACAAGAACTATTCGATTGAGCTGATTGGATAGTTTTCAGATCAAGCAACTAAGGCAGATAGTGGCCCAATTGAAGAAGCCACAATGATGAGGCCTTGAGCCCTTCGAATTGGAACTCAGTGCTAATCGAAGAATAAGGTTTGAAAGCATTCAAAAGAGTCAAGATGTAAAACCTGTCCAGGTTCACTCAAAACCCAAAATGGTAGAAAATCATTAAAAATGGAAATTTTTTAAAGACTTTCGATTCTGCCTTCAAAGCCATGGTTAATGGCTGATTCTTGCCATTTCCGTTCACCACTGCGCCCCTATAAATACAGAGCTAAAGCGCATGCAAAATAAGAAGACACACATTGCCTATACACAAGAAGCTGCCCCAGAAAACCACCCAAAATTCTCTAAACCTTCATCGAAGCAATCTTTGCAAGCCTCCTCAATCCAAAGCAAGCATTCCACTCATTCCCTTCGTTGGTAACATGCCTTCAATCTCAAACTCCTTCAATATGTAATTTAAATCTATATTGATTGTATATCCATTCTTTGAATGATGCTTGTGATTGTTAACATTGTTACATGTGAAAATCAATACCAAGGTAACAAGACACCATTATTAGGGATTTGAAACTAAGTCCTTCGAACCTCAAAATCCAGGCGCCTCTTTTCTTTTGGCTTGTGCAGCGCGCATGTGTTAATTTCGATATATATATATATATATATATATATATATATATATATATATATATATATATATATATATATATATATATATATATATATATATATATATATATATATATATATATATATATATATATATATATATATATATATATATATATATATATATATATATATATATATATATATATATATATATATATATATATATATATATATATATATATATATATATATATATATATATATATATATATATATATATTTGATTTGTTTTACTAATCTAGTGTCATGATTTTATTTGTATCAACGAATGAATAAACAACTCAGATGGTAAAGGGGAATGTGTGCAGTCGAAAGGGCATGGGTTCGATACCCAGGTCATGTACTATTTTTTTTAATAATTATTTTGCAGATCCAGTGTGCTTCGTTTCAAACGCTTCCCATGCGCCTTTAAGCTCCAGCCAATGGATGACAAGGAGATCAGATCTAATGCCCCAGGAGTACCACCTCATGATGGACCCTCAATGGCCAACGTGGCCTGGGCTTAGTTTCATTTGGGCAAAACAAAAATCCCATTCACACCCCCTGTTACCTTTACTATCCTGGCCCATTTTATTTTCGCTTTTAATTGTTCTTTTTTTTAGCATTGTAAAGTCAAATAAAAAAAATCACAAAAATATTAGGTTAGTATTTTCTCAAATTAATTTTGTAAATTAATTGATTAATTATTTTAACCCTTTTCTTAATTTAAAAATAAATAGACTTAGGTTTTTAAATCAAATTTCTTTCCATGGTCAAAAACAACAAAAAGATTTAATTTCTTAGGATTTAGACGTCCTTTCAATTCGCACGCGTTTGTTATTTTAGCATTGTTATTGTTATCATTAATGTATTTGCTTATGGGATGTAATAATTTTAAACTAGGACTTTACCTTTTTTTGCTTTATTTCCCAGTTTGGATATGTAATTAATCCCCCTCCCCAAAGCCATGTAATAGCGTAGGATTTAATTTCCACACTTTATATTTCATATACATATATTAACTATTTAGATGTATGGTAATAAGATTGCATGACAAGAGCTTAATAATCAAAACGTTAGCAAACCTAAATGCAAAGACAAATATAACTAAATGCAACACACTTTCACATGCGCACCTCTAGGGTACTCCCACTTTGGTTGCCTTCGAAAAACAGTCACAACTCTCGAAATGTCAGAGATTTTAGTGGCTACCCTCCAGTTTAAAAGATCATAAGTCCCTCGATAACCCTCTCGACGTTGCATCGATAAAAATTATCTTAAAACCCTAGGGTAGTTACTAAGGTTTCTTGCCCAGTTGCCTTTGTGACTATAAAACATCCCTTCGAATGTCCCTCAAACATCCATCGATAAGGCTACCTACTCACTAATAGTAGGATAGCACTGTCTAAAGGAAAAGAGGAAAAGAACAACCCTTTAGAGTAAAAGTAGATAGATGTTAGATGCATGCTTAAAACAAATTTACACTTACACAAAAACAACTTTTAAAAAACATTTTCAAAAAACGCTTTATCAACACTCTTGAGGACTAATACAAGAGTTATCATAAAGCAAATCGCCTTACTATTGACATTTCAAATACTTTTTCAAAACACACAAAGCACAAGGTATTTCAAAATGAGCTAAGCATCTAAGAGCCCGTAGATAACTATAGATGGAAAGGGTGCTAACACCTTCCCTTTCTATAATCTACCCCGCTTAATCAGAAAATATCTCATAAGGTCTTTTTCTGTTATTTTCACCCTTTCCTTTGTTGGATAAAAGCAAAGTCGGTGGCGAATCTTACTTACCGTAACATTTGTGAATACAAACTCAAAACCAGTATAAACAGCCGGTTCTGCCACCGTATCACACTTATCTTTAAAATTAGGGGTTGCTACCATTTTATTTTATCTTTTCATATATGACCTAATTATTAACAGTAACAGTAAAAATAGGAAAGCGGTAAATAAGCGGAAAGTAAAAGAAGAAAATAAAACCCTAGACTATTACATGGCTTTGGCAGAGGTACATAGGTAATAAAATGTGGAAAATAAAATCCTAATTACTATTACAAACTGTGAGCAGTTACAATAATCGTAAAACACGTGAGTAAAGAAAACTATGCTAATCGTAAGATTAAGAAAAAGGATAAGGAATATTTTTTGGTGATTTTTTGATAAATTTTTTTATGATGATTAACCCTAAAAAACCCTAGTTAATTTTTAAATTGCAAAAAAGTTAATTAATTAATTAATTAAAGGGTTAATAAAAAAACCTAAAAAAATTAATTAATTTTAATTAGTAAAAGGTTAATTTAAAAGTTGATTAAAAACCTAAAACCTAATATAATTAGGATTTGTAAAAAATATTAGGTTAATTAAAATAATTAGGGTTAATTAACTAAAAATAAAATAATTGAAAAGAATGAGATGATAAGGGTTAGTGAAAAATCAATGAAAAAGAATGTTGGGGGTGAGTGTTAAACCCACGCCCCCTGCCTCTCCAACACGCCTCTTTACCACTGCGCCCAACGCTTATTGGTGTCAAGAATACAAACGCGCTGCAACACATATGAAACCTGCAAAAAATATGAAAAACAAAGAAGTTTTGCAAAAGGCAGGGATTGAACCCACACACTAGTGTAGTAATGCCTTAACACGCGCGCTTCTACCACTGGAGTGGCCATACATCCGTTTATTTATTCAAATCAAAATATATATAAAATAACTCTGATCAGGATGGTCGAAGAAGTGCTGGAGCCCTCGCTCCGATCGTCTTCTCCGGCTAGGTGCTTTTTCAAACCTGCAAAATAAATGTGTTAGTGATTAAAGAGGACCCTACCCCCCTAAATCGACCCTTGTGAATCCGATCTACATAATGAGATACGAGCAGAATATTGCAAATTGGTGCAAGCATGGTGACGTGCGTTTTTGGCCTCATGGGCCTCATGCAAGGGGCTAGACCTATATCATTTTATCTTAGGAACATGTTAGCATGGTTAGTTTTAATTAAAATAGCATGAGTATGAAAATACGAATTTTAAAGAATGTGCAAAAAAAAGTGATGCTTGAATGCATGTTTCAGGCATTTTTGATCATCAAGCGTTATCCAATCTTACTATGTAATGTTTTTAGAGTTGATTTGAACATTTGCTTGCCCTTGAAGATGGCTGGAATAAGGGTTGCACAGTTTCCCTAGTTGTGGACAAAATTTGGAAAGTTGGAGAGGGTTCTTGAGCAGCTTTTTTTGTCCCTTATCTTGTCTGAATGCATGCAATATATAGAAGAAAATTTAGGTCAAATGTTGGGCTTGGACTCTTGTAACAAGCCTTGATCTTATTTTGACCTCTAAATGAATAAAAATAAAAAATAATAAATTAAAGGGAGGTGTATTAACACGTCTTGAGGTGCACATGGAGTGTAGAACACGCTTGAACTCTGAAATAACATCCCATTAGCCCAAAAAATCAAGTTTGATCAATTTGAACTTCATGCATTTGTTCAAAATTTCCTAACTTGCATTGGTCATAACTCTCTCAATTCATCATTTCAACTTGATCTTGGACTTTTTGGAAAACTCAAGATGTCCTCTACAATCTCTATATTGACCATTTTTTTCATTTGAATATTTTATCTTGATGTAAGTTGCCTTGACAAAAAGTGTCTTTTTGTTGACTTTTAAATAACCTATAATGTATTGGCTTATATCTCTCAGATGAAGCATTTTTTGGACTTGAGCTTAGAGAGAAAAATTTGTAGAGAATTGAATTTCCTTCAAAATATGCTTTGGTTGAGGTAAATTTGATGAAGCATGTGAAAGTTATGCCAGGTCAAAGTTTAGTTGACTTCTCTTAAGGAAATTCCTAATTTGGCAATCTTTAACTTTTGATGATTTGAGAGTTTTCCTTAATAAATCATGATCAAACCTTGATCAAATTATGAATGTGACTTCAAAACCTTGATGTTGACCAAAAATATTAAAGTTTGACTGTATGTTGACCATAATTGACTTTTTACCCAATACAGTTGATTTTTAGTCATCTGAGCAATTGACTGAGAAAACTTGTGATGCAAGGCATGAAACTTCGTATGAGAATTCTTGGAGACATATAAGAGACTATGAAACCTTTTTTAGGCCTTAGAAATCCAATCTTCCTTGTGAGAAGTGAAACCCTAGTTGTGGACCCATTGCTTAGGAGGAGAATTTTGTCTGATAATTCTTGAGCCACCTTGAGCATTTGAGAACCCTAGGAGAGTATCTTGAAGAAATAGGAGGGCAAATTTTGGGGTAAAACATCTTCCCATGTTCAATCTTCTTAAACCCGAGGAGTTAGATTGGCATTTCCGTCATTCAAGATCTGAAGGTAGAAGAGGATTGAACACTTAAGTACCCATAAATTTGAACTCACGTGTGCAAGAGGTAATGATATTGGTTGATAGTATTGTCTGAATGGGCTTAAAGATGCCATTCAGAGAGAGATGATAGAATGTTATTGGAGATGGGCTTATAGATGCCATCCAAAGTAATTATTGATAAAAGTATCAGAAGAGTCTACGCTTTGATTGTATCTTGAAGAATTCTTTCCATAATGAACCTCCGGGGAAGGTGCTTAAGTAGCTGCTTGTAAGGTTTAGTCTCTGAGGGAAGTATTAGTCAGATTTAGTCTCTGAAGTAAATTCTCATCATGTAGATAGTCACACCGTCCTATTTAGGGAATTGATCTACAATTTATTTTTGTTGGTAAACCCATCTTGTTTCGGGAATTCATACCACCTGGCCCTGTCGATTGTTTCCCCGTCCTGGTTTAGGAATTAATCTTTTCCTGGTTATAAAGATAGTTTCCCCGTCCTATTTCAGGAGTTGATCTAGGACCTACTTTTTGTTGGCAAACCCGTCTTGTTTCGGGAATTCATACCGCCTGGTCGTACAGATAGTTGCTATTCCTGTTTCAGGAATTAATCTTAGACCTGGTCATATAAATATTTGCCCCGTCTTATTTCAGTAATTAATCTCTGACATGTTTTGAGAATTGTTGATGATATTCATCTGTTTGTGAACTTTACCTGAAAAG
This sequence comes from Vicia faba, assembly GCA_948472305.1. NCBI lineage: Eukaryota > Viridiplantae > Streptophyta > Magnoliopsida > Fabales > Fabaceae > Vicia > Vicia faba. The sequence continues at coordinate 5,855,193 of OX451736.1, forward strand.
ATAAAGTTAGTATTTATGCAATGTCACGATGTACGTAATGCATTGCGTGATGATGTTCTCAAAGTTATAAGAGAGTGTTATATGTGTTTCGTATGTGTATGCTATGATACTTATAAATGATGTATGGATGCGAGATGTCATTGAAGTGTATCGGTAGCTTCATATAACATCTTTGCTGGGAAAAATAAATCCCTGACTATCGTTGGGGATGAAGAATATGAATCTTCAATCTTGATTAGAATGTCTCCGCTGGGGATTCCTGATGTCTATTTGAGGATGTTCCACTAGGAATGTTTGACTTCTGTTTGGGGATAGAAGAGTTTAGGAACATCGGTCGTTCATCGCTCGACTGGGGAATTTAGTTCTTATATACCCTGATTGGGGATAAAAGAGACAGATAATCTTCAGAGGTGTCGTATGATCGAGTTTTAGGTATAGACGTTACTTTTATGGGGAGGACAAAATTGATATATGTCCCAGTTTCAGATTCTGTAGTAACTTTCTAGGGATAGTAGCCCTGACTACATTTTACTGGAAAAGAGAATTTACCTGTGATTTGCAGTAGTCGGAGAAATGAATCTTGCTTGGGAAATTAAATCCTGTTGGGGAAATAAACCATATTGGGGAAATAGACCCTGTTGGAGACATATACTCTGCTGAAGAAATGAGCCCTGCTAGAGAAGAGAATTTTGTAGGAGATTCCACAGTGTTGGAGAAATAAACTCAGCTAGGGAATTAAATTCTCGTGAACTGTATTGAGGAATTAATTCTCTGGTGGGGATTGGAATTCCGTAGGCTTTACGGAGGAAGCTTCCAATATATGCTGGAGAAATGATCAACCTCCTTTATCCGCTAGGAGATGTGCTGGGGAGTATGATTAGGTTAGTTGCTGGAAAATGCCTCAATTTCTGTCTTGAAGGCATATTAGACTTGCGGGGAATGTATCTTTGTTGAGGATGAGATTGTGAAGGTAGCTCTTTGGGAATTTGTGGATGACCTGGATGCTATCCCAACTCCTAGAGTCTTTAGTAAATGCTTATTCTTGTTTTTAGGCATATACTTGTCAATAGTAATCATATTCATATGCATATATTCATTCAATTTAGTCATTGGGCGTTTTTTTTTGCAAACAAAGTAGAGAAAGTAAAACAAATTTAAAATTTGAATTATATTTGTATTGAAAGTTTGCCTATAAACAGGCGATTTTATACAAAGAGACAGAAATCCTAGTAAGAGAAAATCGTCGTAAAAATGAAAAGTAAAGCAAAACATATAGCTATGTGTGAATGATCCCGCCAGGTTTCAACTCTGCTATTGCCTCTATGTCTTCGAGCATCTCATCCCTCATTGTCGGAAGAAGTTGACAAAACTGATATGTACCATTTGAACTTGACGTTGGTAATAAACCTTATCGTAAGTAGATGATCCAACGGGACATAGTTGTATGCTTTAATCCCTAATTTTTGCCTGGATCTCCCTTTCGGGCTTTCAGTCCACCGAGATACCCTTTTTTCCCAAGCCGCCTTTTCAGGTTTTCGAATTGTCGGGTGTATAACTTTTTATCTATATATCCCTAATTTTTTCCTAAACCCTTTTGGTTCGTCGGGATGCCCTTATTTTTGCCTAGGCCATTCAACCTAGCGGGTCTTTTTCATACGTAGTATCTTTTGACTATGTTCGCGTTCACAGGGTACAGAAAATCTTCACCGTCCATGGTGGTAAGCATCATAGCACCGTAAGAAAATATCCTCTTGATTACAAATGGCCCTTCGTAGGTGGGAGTCCATTTTCCCCTGGGATCACCTTGTGGTAGGATGATGTGTTTTATTACCAAGTCACCAACTTGATATACTCGATGCTTGACTTTCTTGTTGAAGGCCTTGATCATGCGCTTCTGGTACATCTAGCCATGAAAAATAGCCGCAAGCCTCTTCTCGTCAACCAAATTTAGTGGTTCAGCCTAGTCAGAATCCACTCGTCATCGTCTAAATCTGCGTCTTTCATAATTATTAAAGAAGGTATCTGAACTTTGATAGGTAGGACAAATTCCATACCGTATACTAGAGAGAATGGGGTTGCCCCAGTTGATGTTCGTAAGGAGGTGCGGTAGCCATGAAGAGAAAATGGTAACATCTCATGCTAGTCTTTATACGTCACTGTCATCTTCTGTATAATTTTCTCGATGTTCTTATTGGCAGCTTCCACTGCGCCATTCATCTTCGGTCGATACAGAGAAGAATTATGGTGCTTAATCTTGAACTGCATGCAAATTTTTGTGATCATAGTATTATTAAGATTAGTACCATTGTCTGTGATGATCCTTTCGAGGATGCCATACTGATAGATAAGTTTATGCTTAATGAATCGAGCCATAACATTTTTGGTAAGAGAGACAAATGAAGCTGCTTCAACCCACTTCGTGAAGTAATCAATAGCGACCAGGATGAAACAATGCCCATTAGAAGCCGTAGGATAAATATCTCTAATCATATCAATGCCCCACATTGCAAACGGCTAAGGAGCAGTCTAGACATTCAGAGGAACCGGAGGCACGTGTACTTTGTCATCACAGATATGGCATTTGTGACAGGTTTTGAAGTGGTGATGGCAATTGGTTTCCATGGTCGACCAATAGTAACCGACTCTCAGAATCTTCTTAGCAACCGTATGTCCACTGGAGTGAGTACCAAAAATGCTTTTGTGCATATCTTCCATAATTTTCTAGGCCTCCTTTTGTCCACACAACAAAGCAGAGTCAAATCATGGTTGCACTTGTATAAAATTCCATTGCTTAGAAAGAACTTGGAAGAGAACCTCTGTAGAAATTTCTTCTCGTTAATAGATGCCCCCTCGGGGTACTCTTGAGCCTTAAGGTATCTTTTTACTTCATGAAACCAAGGCTTTTGTTCTACTCCATCAGTATCAACCTCATAGCAATGTGCCGGTCCGTCTAGTCTTTCAATAGTAATTCAAGGAGCTTCGTTCTCCCATATGACTTTGAACATATATGACATAGTAGCTAATGCGTCTACCAATTGATTTTCTTCTCGTGGGATATGCTCAAAAGTGATTTCCTTGAAGTATGAAATTAAGGTTAACACATGCTCTCGATAAGGAATGAGATTCGGGTGCTTCGTGTCCCATTCTCCCTTGATTTGACTGATCATCAAGGCTGAGTCCTCATATACATTCAAGAATTTGATTCTTGGATCAATATCAGCTTTGATACCCATGATGCATGCTTTGTATTCTGGCATGTTGTTGGTGCAGTCAAAACATAATCTAGCGGTGAAGGGCATATGGCAACCCCGGGGAGAGATAACCACAACCCCAATTCTGTTACCAAGCGCATTGGAAGCCCCATAAAAAAACATAGTCCATCAAGATCCTGGCTTAGGTCCTTCATACAGTCCAGGTTCTTCACAATCTATAACTAGCATAATATTCTCATTTGGGAACTTGAAATTCATAGATTGGTAGTCTTATACGGCTTGATGCGCCAAATGATCTTCCATTACACTTCCTTTAATTGCTTTCTGAGTGGTGTACTGAATGTCGTATTGTGTTAAGACCATTTGCCATCTGGCTATTGCTGTAACCCAAAATTTACCCTCTTCATTTCGACCTTTTTGGCTTATATTTCATCATTACATACACACATATCATTGGTTATATGGTTATAAGATCATATCCTTAGCAAGCCTCGCCAAGTTACAAGTGACGTTTATTTCGCCAATGAATGTTCTCAGAGTATTTTCCATGCTGAAGATCGGTTTGCCGTTTCACAAGGATTCGGGATTCAAATATTCACAAGCCCAACCCGGCGTGTCATATTCATGTGTTTTTTCGCCAAGATATCCCTGGTAACCTATTCTTAAATTTAGGTTTGGATCGAGAGCCAATTCTTTAAAGAAGGTCTTTGAATGTGCGAGTTTTCTCGAAGAAATGTGGTGAAAAAGTGTGTTAAAAGTGCAGTTTTTACGCACTAAAAAATTCATAACTTGAAGCTTGTGGCTCGTTTTGAACCCGTTCTTGTGGCCAAAATTCCATCTTGATGTCATCTACATTTTCATATCTCACGGATGGATGCCAATTTCGGTCAGAAGGTCTTCAAAAATGTGGATTTATCAAGTATTTTCGTACATAAAATTTGTGACAGAAGTTTATATGCGTCATGTTCAGAAAATCATAACTGGGTCGATTTTCATAGTATTGAGCTGGTTCTAGCGCCAAAATTTCAAAAATTGAGTTGGCTACATTTTCACAGGAGGTTCCAAGTTCGAACGGTATCCAAAAGGTCTTCATTTTTCGCCCAGAGTGCGTGTGACGCGCCGAAAATCCTGAATGCTGAATATTATTTCATCTGGATCGAAACTTTGGAAATTCATAACTCGGTCAATTTTTATCGGATCAGGTCCATCTTTTTACACAAGGTCACTGACTCAGAGAATGTGTCAGAGTTGACACTAGAGCCCAAAATAAGTTTGTCTGAGGTGAAACTTCAAAAATTCATAATTAATTCACTGTTTATCGGGTTGAGCCCATTTTCAGACAAGAGTTTGTTCTCAATGTCGGCTACATTTTGTTTTCACATTTCAACTTCAAAAATTGCACTAAGGTCCCTGCGATTTTGCCTAGAACGTGTCAGACTCAAGTGAATAAAAATTTGTACTATTGCTTGTGGTTATTGGAGTCCCAACTATACATCCAAAGCCCATATCTTTGCTCTAATTTCTATTATATAATCTCATTCTTTTCTCACAAACGAGGACACGAAAAAAACCTTTGCCACAACCTGTCAAAATATCAAATTCTTTCAAGAACCCTAGAAATCTTGTGATCCTTGTTACAAACTCTCATCTCACTACAAACAAGTCATTTCATTCACTTCCAGGAACTCAGTAGAGTAAGGCTGGTTCGATCTCCATGATCAAAAGGGTGTAGAAGAATTCATACATGCCATATCGGTTTTAACATTACAAAATTTCATATATATGTTTTCTTTGTATCTCATGGTATACTAATTTGTTTAATGTGTTTGTGATCGGTGGATCTGGAACTGACTGTTTAACGCTGGTTCACGAAATGTCGCGGAAGCAAGAGTCGCCACCGTCTTTTATTTTCTCCAAATGGAAAGGACAAAAGCACAGAAAAATTCCTTAAAGAGATTGCTCTCGGTTCGGGAGGTAGGTTATAGAAAGGGAAGGTATTAGCACCCTTTCTATCCATGGTTATCCATGGGCTCTTAGATACTTGCTCATTTGTGTTTTCAAAAGTGTTTGTTTGCTTTTCAACTGTGGGTTTTAAAAAGTTTCTTTGAAAATTCCAGTTCGACTCTTGTATCGGTCCTCAAGAGTGTTTGAAAAATTGCTTTCAAAAGCTTTTTGAAAATGTGTTGGTGTGAAAAGTATTTTTTGATTTGTTTTGAAATTAGAGCAAGTATCTAGAGTCGTCTACCTACCCTAAGGAATTCGTCTGTGTAAGTGTCCTTAAGATAGTGCCATCCCACCATTGAGAGGTAGGCAGCACCATCGTTGGAGGTGTTCGGGTCAATTCGAGGTTCGGGACATGGTGATCACCAGAGCAATGGGAAGACACCTTAGAAGCTACCCTCATGCCAGGTTCCCGGATCATGAGGACTTACTAAGACATCCTCTACTCGACGATCACCTTTCGAGGCAAGGCAACAGTGAGGCGTACCCTAGGGGTGGTGTGTGATTTGTGTGTCGTTTTCAGTTATTTTTGTCTTCTGTCATGTTATGGGTGATCTATGCGCTTGTTTTTATTTTTGTCCATTCATTCTTGCATGCGTTTGTTAACAGTTAAAAATTGCGAGAAGGATAAAATTCTAAACTATTACAAAAGGCGCGGGTCCACATCGCCAAAATTTCCAGGACCCGATTTTGACAGAAAAAAAAAGAAAAAAAAAAGGGTAAAAGTGCGAAAGATTAAAATGTTTACACGGCTTTGGGAGAGATACATCAATATCAAAAGAAAAAGAAATAAATATGCGAATTGAAATTTAAATTAGAAACGAGGGTGTTGGACCCTTTTTTGATGAAATTAAATTATTATGATTAAATTAATAAAATTAAAAGGAAAAGGAATTGTTTTTGGTATTTTTGTATTTTATGATTTTTTAATGAAAAAGATTAATTAAAATAAAATGCTAACCGTAATTCTAGTTGTTTTTTTAGTTTATTAAGAAAGAATTAAATTTTAACCTAAACTTAATCTAATTATTTACATGCAATTTAATTACAAAAATAAATAATAGGAAATATTTAATTATTATGAAAGAAAAGAAAAAAGGATAAAAATTATTACAAACCCTAATTCTACCAATTTTAGATTTTTATTTAAAAAGTTAAGGTTAAAACCTAAATTAAAAAACTAAGTTAATTAATGAACTTTATTTACAAAAATACTAGTTAAATAAAATATTTATTATTTTTTATCTTTTTCTGATTTTTTGGTTTTTTATATTTTTTATGAAAATAATAGTTATAAAGAATTAAAAAAGATTAATTAAAATAAAGAAAAGAAAAGATATAAAAATTAAAAGAAACAAACTAGAGGGGGGTGTTGTCCCCAAGTGGAGGTCAGTCTTTAGCAATTTTGGCCCAAGGTTTTAAGGCCTTTTTGACTTTCCTTGCCGGCGTGCCCAGGCGTTGACTGAGGTTCACCATATTCTTTAGGTCGTGACCCTTGGATTGATGAGATTGAACGCGTGGCAGGCTGAGATTTTGGACGTATGGTATTCCTCCATGGTGAACCTGCACAGAATCCTTAATAGAAAAATAATGTGAAAGGGGTGGGGGACCTGGGGCTCGAACCCAGGTCCTGAACATTACCACTAACAAGCCTTGCCACTGAAGCACTCAACGCGTTTTGTATCTAAAATAACACACAAATAACATAAATGAAAATAAGGGTTAGTGGAAGCCTGACGCGAAAATTCAAAACCAACCACTTGCTGCCTGCCACCAAATCATCGTCTTCGTGGGTTGTTTATTTTCCTGAAATACCAAAACATAGGCAACGGTTTTGAACCGTTCTAAAAGGCATCATTATAGAAAATAACGATTAGGCCATATGGCCATATAAATTAGGCGCGTGGGTGGATTTTGCATCGTCCAGGCATGCTTGTTTCAATGGTCCAAGTCTTGAGTGCTAATTTTTCCTTAACTAAGAAGCCCTAATTCAAGGTCCTGAAAACCCTAAGCATCGCCCATGGTGGTTTCTTGTATAGTGCGTAAAAACTCAATTCATCTACATGGTTAGCTTCAGGAAGGTCCCATTAGTACAAATCAATCATAAAAATGCAATGATATGGTCTAAATTACAAAATACGATTATGCAAAAAGAGCTATGCAGTTTGCCTTCGAATGACCACTTCTTTGAGTATGGGACACAGTTCTCGATTGGAATCGTCTCCTGGAAACCTTGGCAAGCTAATGGAGTGGTTGTTTTGTCTTGAAAGGCCCTGCAATCGTGATTTCAGTTTTCAACTTTTAAGCAAAAAACTCAAATGTAGTTCTTGGTCTGTAGCGCAGCTTCGAGGTTCTCAGGCATTAGGTCTTGATCAAGCTTATGTATGGAACCAATTAGGGTTAAAATTTGATCCAAAAAAACCTTTGCATTGATTGAATAATATTTGATTTTCAAGGCAAAATATTTTCTAATCTTTTCATGCAAACTTCTACCAAATCATGACCAATTAGCAAGATTCTTTGCAAATCTGATTATACACAATATCTTGAAGTTATTTCATGCATAAAAAGATTCAACAAATTAGGTTTAGTATTTTTCACATATTTAATTTAATTAAATGAATTATTAATAATTAAAAATCCAAATAAATAAATACAAATGATAAAAAACTTCCCTTTGGGCCAAATAGTCGTGCACATGCCTTGGATAATGAATTGTGGAAGAAAAAGAGGCCCATTAGCAATTTTAGGTCATTTGAAACAATGTTGACTTTTCAAAATATCCAAAAATTTCCCAACTTCCACAAGGCATAACTTGCTCAATTTTTAAGCTTTGCTCATGTTCTTGGACATTTTGGAAAGGTCTTTTAGTCCTCTAACCAATGCCTTTGGTCCCATGTCATTTTGATTTACCAATCTCAAGTTATGGCCTTTGACTTAAAGTCCCTTTTTGTTGACTTTTGAAAATGACCTATAATGTTGAAATTGATAACTTTTTGTGAGGGCATTTATTGGACTTGAAGTATGAAGAGGAGTTGTATGAAATGTCTTTCTCTTCAAAATGAGCTTTGGATGGAATTTTTCTGATAATCCATGTGAAAGTTATGCCCTGGTCAATTTACAGTTGACTTTTTCAGCTGTCCAAATAAGGAAACTTTTGCATCTTAATGATTTTTGAGCCAATCTTTGAGAATCATGATCAATCATTGATCAAATGATGTTTGTGGCTTCAAAATGAGATGTTGACCAACAATTTGAACTTTTGACTGTCAAATGACCATTTTGCCCCTATAGTTAACTGTAGTGCAATTAGGGTTCTGACTGTGCAATTTTGTGCTGAAAGTCTTGAAACTTGGTATGAGGATGCTTGACCATATTTATAGGCATGTGGGACTTGATTGGACCCTTGGAAACTTCATTTACTTTGTCAGAACCAAAACCCTAATTCTGACTGTTTAGGAGGCCCTTGCACTGTGCAACCCTTGTGGAATTTTGAAGCTTTGACTTTGCAATTTCTTGAAGAATATGGGAGGGCAAATTTTGGGGTACAACAGTTGCCCCTGTTCAATCTTCTTAAACCTGAGGATGCAGATTGGCTGATGTGCCTTTCGTAATCCGAAGGTGGAAGATGATTGAACACTAGAGTGCCCAGAAATTTGCGCTCACATAGTAGTGTGATGGTGGGGAATGGGCTTATAGATGCCATTTGGAGATTGATGGATAGGATGATGGGCTTATAGACGCCATCTGGGTGTCGATCGCGTAAGAGATTCCTTAGCGAGAACTTGCGTACCTGCAAAAGAAAAACGAGTACCTGACATGTTGCAGGGGCTGGTCTTCAGATGCTTTGTATAGATATGTCCTGACTGGTTACAGGAGCTGAATCCGGAGCTTCAAATGGTGATGAATGAACCAGGGATGGTTACTACCTCAACAGGAACGGTGAGAGAACCTTGGACGACTTCAGCTTCAACAACAATCGTTGAGCGAATCTTGGGATTACCACCTCCGCAGGATCGGGGAGAGAACCATAGGCGACTACAACCTCAACAGCAAACATTGAGAGAATCTTGGTGGGAATTACCATCTCCGCAATATCAGGGAGAGAACCATAGGCGATTACAATCTCAATAGCAATTATTGAGAAAACCTTGGATGGAATTATCATCTCCGCAGTATCGGGGAGAGAACCATAGGCGATTACCACTCAAAAGCAATCATTGAGAAAACCTGGGATGGAATTATCATCTCCGCAGCATTGGGGAGAGAACCATAGGCGATTACAATCTCAATAGCAATCATTGAGAAAACCTGGGATGGAGTTATCATCTCCGCAGCGTTGGGGAGAGAACCATAGGCGATTACAATCTCAATAGCAATCATTGAGAAAACCTGGGATGGAATTATCATCTCCGCAGCATTGGGGAGAGAACCATAGGCGATTACAATCTCAATGGCAATCATTGAGAAAACATGGGATGGAATTATCATCTCCGCAGCATTGGGGAAAGAACCATAGGCGATTATAATCTCAATAACAATCATTGAGAAAACCTGGGGTGGAATTATCATCTCCACAGCATTGGGGAGAGAACCATAGGCGATTACAATCTCAATAGCAATCATTGAGAAAACCTTGGATAACTTCTACTGAGTCTTCATCAGAAAAATCTGTTTGGGGTCGATTTAACTGGACTAGAGAAGGCCTTGGACTGGATAAGAAATCTTTGGAGCCGATTAACTGAACCGGTCTAGGTCTTGAAATATGATTGAGAATTTAACTGAATCTTTCCTGAAAGGTAAAGGTCAGTCATATGCAATGCATGATATGGACCAAGCAATGATGTTCTCAACATAAATGAGATTTGTAAGATATGATGCGTATATGCATGCTATAATGATGTATGTGATGTTTACGAATGCATGTTTTTGTCTTAGGAAAATAAATTCTTGACGGGTGCCGGGAAGTCATATCCTGGGCTGATGTTGGAGAACAGATTTTGCTTCCGCTGGATGATAGTTGCAAGTATACCGGTAGGAGAAGATGACTCTGTTGGGGAATATACTTGGCGAATGGGTTACTCTGTGGGGAGAAAAGTACTCTAGTGATCTTGCTGAGAAATAATACTCTGTGGGGAGAGAGATGCTTTTGCTGAGTGTTGATAATAACTTGCTGGGGATACCATTGTTATGTTGGAAGTGTTAATAGACTTCGCTGGGGATAAGAAAGAACTGTGTTGACGACGTCCTTTCCATGGCTTTTGGCTGAGGATAACCCAGTTATATCCTGGTAGGGAAATAACTCTTTGAATAAAGCCGGACGACGCGTTCGTGTTCTGCGAGGATAAGCTTGGGGATAAGCTTACTGCTTGGAGAGATAAATTCCAACTTTCCTGGGGAACTGGATTGGACTCTCCTGGGGAAGTTTTGAACTGCGGGGGAAGTGATTCCTTTGAATGTTGGTATGCTTCCGGGGAACAATCTTTAGACCAAGACTGCCGGGGATGCTTGTTAAGAATATGTATATTGCTGCTGGGGAATGTTGAGATCTGCTGGAGGATACTCAACTTCCTTAAGGTTTGATAATATAGCTTTGCTCGAGGAGAGTATACTGTCTTGCTGGCTTACTCTCTGGGGGATTGAGATACCTGGTTATGTTTTCCAGCTGAACCTACCTTGGTACCTTAGTGGATAGAATAATTAGATTGTTTAGACAACTCTTTATTGCCCCTGTTTCTAATGTTACCTGTAATTGACCCTTTGTTTCGTATGCAAATATTCATGAGTTAGCAAATTATTGTCAATGCATATATCACAAATTGAACCTTGGACGTTCTTCGCAAAACAAAACAGAAAAAGAAAAACAAATTGGCAATTTTAACTGAAAAATATATTTGTATTGATTTTTGAATGGCCTGAAAATAGGCGTTTTGTGTACAAGAGGCTGACGTCCTAGTAAGAGAACGCCGCTGAAAAAGAGTTTATACAAATTTTGTACAAGAGAAAATAAAACCGCTGTGTGAAATGAATGATCCCACTGGGTTTCAACTCTGCTATCGCCTTTATATCCCCGAGCGTCTCATCACTTGATGACCTAAACGAAGATGAAGCTGACTGATCGATGCCGTCTGAATTTGATGTAGATACCGGATTCCGGACGCAAGGTGATCCAATGAGACATAGTATTACGCTTTTATCCCTAATTTTTGCCTGGACCACCCTTTCGGGTTTTCAGTCCACCGGGATACCCATTTTTGCCCAAGCCGCCTTTTCAGGTTTTCGACTTGCCGGGTGTACAGATTTTTTCCATTTCATCCCTTCATTTTGCCCAAACCCTTTTGGTTCGTCGGGAAGCCCTAATTTTTTCCTAGGCATGTCAGCCTAGCGGGTCTTTTTCATGCGTAGTATCTTTTTACTATGTCTGCATTGGCGGGGTGAGGAAGGTCGTCACCATCCATATTGGTTAGAATCATGGCTCCTCCTGAGAACACATGTTTAACCACAAATGGCCCTTCGTACGTAGGGGTCCACTTGCCCCTTGGATCACTCTGAGGAAGGATAATTCGCTTGATTACCAGATCCCCAACTTGATATTCCTGTGGTCTGACCTTTTTGTTAAATGCCCTGATCATCCGTTTCTGATACGTCTGACCATGGCAGATAGCAGCAAGTCTCTTTTCGTCAATAAGGTTTAATTGATCAAGTCGTGTCTGGATCCAATCATCTTCGTTCAGATTTGCATCCTTCATTATCCGGAGAGAGGGTATTTGCACTTCGATCGGTAAGACTGCCTCCATACCATAAACCAAAGAGAAGGGAGTTGCCCCGGTTGACGTCCTGGCTGAGGTACGGTACCCATGTAGAGCGAACGGTAACATCTCGTGCCAATCTTTATAAGTCACTGTCATCTTCTGCACGATTTTCTTGATATTTTTATTTGCTGCTTCTACAGCCCCATTCATCTTCGGTCTGTAAGGAGAAGAATTGTGGTGCTGTATTTTGAACTGCTCGCAGAGCTCAGTGATCATCTTGTTATTCAGATTGGTACCGTTGTCTGTAATGATCCTCTCTGGGACGTCGTACCGACAGATCAGATTATGTCGAATGAACTGCGCCACCACAGTCTTGGTTACCGTAGCGTAGGAAGCTGCTTCAACCCACTTTGTAAAATAATCAATCGCCACTAGGATGAAGCGATGCCCATTGGATGCCGTAGGTTTAATCTCACCAATCATGTCTATGCCCCACATTGCAAACGGCCAAGGCGCAGTCAGAACATTCAGGGGAACTGGAGAAACATGCACCTTGTCTGCATAAATCTGGCACTTATGGCATGTCCTAGAATGTTGGTAGCAGTCAGCTTCCATTGTGGACCAGTAATACCCTGCCCGAAGGATCTTCTTTGCCATTGTATGCCCACTGGAATGTGTACCAAAGGTCCCTTCATGTAGCTCTTCCATGATCCTTTCTGCTTCAGTCTTATCCACACAACACAGTATGGTTGAATCATGGTTTCGCTTGTACAAGATGCCGTTGCTAAGGAAGAACTTTGCCGCGAACCTTCTCAGGAACTTCTTATCGTTGACAGATGCACCTTTAGGGTATTCCTGAGCTTCTAAATATCTCTTCACCTCATGGTACCAAGGCTTCTCAGTCACCAATTCAGTCTCGAGATCACAACAGTATGCCAGTTCGTCCAGTTTCCAGATGATGATCCGGGGAGCCTCATTATCCCATTTGACCTTGAACATAGAAGACATTGTAGCTAACGCGTCCGCCAACTGATTCTCTTCTCTTGGAAAGTGTTTAAAGGTTATCTTCGTGAAGTGGGGGATCAAGGTCAACACACATTCTCTGTAAGGAATAAGATTCGGATGTTTCGTATCCCACTCTCCTTTGATCTGATTGATCACAAGAGCGGAATCTCCGAAGACGCTCAGAAACTTGATCCTTAGGTCGATTGCAGCTTGAAGACCCATGATGCACGCCTCATACTCCGCCATGTTATTGGTGCAGTTGAAACATAGCCGGGCGGTAAGTGGAGTATGAGTGCCTTGTGGAGATATGATTATAGCGCCGATACCGTTACCCAAAGCATTGGAGGCTCCGTCAAAGTGCATAGACCATCGGGATCCTTCCTCAGGTCCTTCATCCGGTTTAAGTACTTCACAATCAGTCACAATCATGATGCTTTCGTCTGGAAACTTGAAGTTCATTGACTGATAGTCATCTACTGCCTGATGTGCCAAGTGGTCCGCCAATACACTTCCCTTGATGGCCTTCTGGGTCGTGTACTGAATGTCGTATTCCGTCAAGATCATTTGCCATCTTGCAATTCTCCCAGACAGAGCAGGCTTTTCAAATATGTACTTTATAGGATCCATCTTTGAGATCAACAAAGTAGTGTGAGTCAGCATATACTGTCTCAGCCGGCGAGCAGCCCATACCAAAGCGCATCAAGTTTTCTCAAGCAGTGAGTATCGGGTCTCACAGTCGGTAAACTTTTTGCTAAGATAATAAATGGCATGCTCTTTTCGGCCAGACTCGTCATGCTGCCCCAGCACACACCCCATTGAGTTGTCAAGTACTGTCAGGTATAATATCAGAGGTCTCCCTTCAACCGGTGGCATAAGGATGGGTGGTTCTTGGAGATACTCCTTGATTCTGTCAAAAGCAGCCTGACATTCATCATTCCAACGTACTACCTGATCTTTCTTCAGCAGCTTGAAGATTGGCTCACAGGTAGCAGTCAGGTGTGAGATGAAGCGAGCAATGTAATTCAGGCGTCCTAGAAAGCCTCTGACCTCTTTCTCTGTCCTAGGAACTGGCATCTCTTGAATAGCTTTAACCTTGGCAGGGTCCACTTGAATACCCTTATCACTTACCACGAAGCCTTGCAACTTCCCAGATCTTACCCCGAAGGTGCACTTGTTCGGGTTCAACCTTAGCTTGTATAGTTTCAACCGGTCAAACAACTTTTGCAGATGATCTAGGTGCTCTTCCTCAGTCTGGGACCTTGCGATCATGTCGTCCACATACACTTCTATCTCATGATGGATCATATCATGAAATAAGGCGACCATGGCACGTTGGTAGGTTGCCCCCAACATTTTTCAGTCCAAAAGGCATGACCTTGTAGCAGAAAGTGCCCCACTGAGTAACAAATGTAGTCTTTTCCATGTCTTCAGGTGCCATCTTGATCTGATTGTAACCTGAAAAACCATCCATGAAAGAAAACACCTTATGCTGAGCTGTATTATCAACAAGGACATCAATGTGAGGTAGGGGAAGTCATCCTTGGGGCTGGCCCTGTTCAGATCCCTGTAATCAACACACATTCTGACCTTACCGTCTTTCTTTGGTACCGGCACCACATTAGCAACCCACTGAGGGTAAGAAGTCACCGCAAGGAACCCAGCATCAAACTGTTTCATAACCTCGGCTTTGATCTTCTCCGACATCTCTGGACGCATACGACGGACCTTTTGCTTAACCGGAGCGCAGTCTTCCTTAGTTGGCAAGTGATGGTCCACAATATCGGTATCCAACCCGGGCATGTCTTCATAGGACCAGGCAAATATCTCCATATAATCGTGTAGCATCTTAGTCAACCGTTGCTTCACGCTGAGCTCTAGGTTGGCACCAATCTTTACCTCTTTCCTGTCTTCTTCAGTACCCAGGTTTATTGTTTCCACTGGCTCTTCATGTGGTTGAATTGCCCTCTCTTCCTGAAGCAACAGTCTTGCAAGCTCGCCAGGCACTTCGCAATCATCTTCGCCTTCGTCTTCGGCTAAGTTGATCGGATTTTCGAAGTCATAATTGGCAGTAGCATAGTCGTTATCAGTGAGATCCAGAGTGGATTGAAACCTATATGAGTGAGTGTGTGTGTAAATACAGCTGTTTTGAAATATATGTAAAGGAAAGAAAGACAGAAAAGGAGCATAAGATTTGCTATGCGAGAAAACGTCCATGATTTTCATTTATGATATATGAAATGACAATTTATATGCCCTCACAAATGAAACCACGGTGCCTCGGGTAAGACACCGGGCCATAGAGTTTATTTATTGTTTATTATAAATAAAGAAACAAGGAAGTTTATTACTGCGTAACAAAAGTAACAGGTAGATTGTCCTTTGCACTCCAATTGCTAAGTCCACCGTCGGTTGCAGGGTAAATCCAGCTATCAAACTCAGCTTCATCCACTTCGTCTTCGTCCCCAATAGCATTCACTCCATGAGCAGGCAGGGGA
Source organism: Vicia faba (assembly GCA_948472305.1). Lineage (NCBI taxonomy): Eukaryota > Viridiplantae > Streptophyta > Magnoliopsida > Fabales > Fabaceae > Vicia > Vicia faba. Next base: position 5,870,658 of record OX451736.1, read on the forward strand.
GCTGTCACTACATTAGGCTTCTCAGATGTCTCAAATTGTACCTCCTTGGCGTCAATAAGGTCCTGCAGCTTGCTCCTTAATGCCCAGCAGTCATCAGTGGAATGCCCCGGGCTATCAGAATGGTAAGCACAACGAGCATTTGGGTTGTATTTCGGAGAGGCAGTGTTTACACCTTTTGGGGCCTCTCTGACAGTCACCAGGTTGGTGGATAGCAAATGTGGCAAGATCTACGATAAGGTCATACTTAATCGGGTAAACTCTCTCCGGGGTCTTTCATCCCTTTGAGGATTGGGTGGCCGAGGAGCGGCAGCAGGCTTAGCAATCATTACCACACTGACAGATTGGCGGTGCTCAGATCTCTCTGGTCTCCGGGAGCCATATACAGCGCTAGCCTCCTTTTTGAAGGGTTTCTTCTCAGAACTAGACGATGCACCCTTCGGAATCTTTCCAGACTTCAACCCAGCCTCAATTCTCTCTCCAGTCAGAATCAGATCAGTGAACCCTACAGACGAATTCCCGATAAGATGGTTGAAAAATGGCCCAGATAGGGTCCCCAAGAACATGTCTACCAACTCCCAATCAATCAACGGAGGCTGCACCCTACCAGCCAGATCCCTCCACTTCTAAGCGTACTCCTTAAAACCTTCACTTGAACCTAACGACATACCCTGGAGTTGGGTACGTGTAGGGGCAAGGTCGGCATTATATTGATACTTCTTATAGAAAGCAGTAGCCAACTCCTCCCAGTTACGAACCTTGGTCCCATCCAGCTGATAGAACCATTCGAGATGAGTCCCTGAAAGACTCTCCTGGAAGAAGTGGATCCACAAATTCTTATCCGCTGAGTACGGTTGAATCTTCCGAACATAGGACCTGAGATGTAGCTTGGGACAAGACGCCCCGTCGTACTTAGTGAAAGATGGTGCTTTGAATTTACGAGGAATGATTACACTAGTAGACAAACCCAAATCTCCAAAATCCAGCCCAGGTACCTGTTGGATCTCCATAGCATTCAACCTGTCTTCCAACTGCTTGTATCTGTCTTCTGCAGGAGGATATTGCTCTTCATCAAAATCAGTCTCGTTGTCGGAGACTACCGGACTAGGACCTTTTTCTGCCTGAGGAGTACCTTTGCCAATGGAAGAACCAGCCTCTTCATTTTGCAGAGTATTGCCAAACCTTCGGCCCGAGTTAAACAGAACAATTCTTCTCTTCTTCTTCTTTTCCTTCTTCAGGAGCAGAGCCTTCAGCTCCTCTTGGCCCTGAGCCAAGCCCATGATTAATTCCTGAAATTGCACATTCTGCGCCTGAAGAGCTTTGATGGACATCTCAGTTGAGGACGAGTCAGGATTCATGATGCTGAAATAAACAGCGAAGAACGATAAGCAACCTGAAAAGAGGAAAACCTGCTATGCACATGATGAATGGAATGCGTATGATTTATATTTTCAAAGACAATCGGGAATCAACTTTGTAAACAAAAAGGAACACACTTCATTAGATTCAACTTTGAAACTGAAATTATTCAACAGATTGCCCTTAGGCGTTACATGAAAGGAAATACTGAAAAGGGAAATAAAACTGTAAACAAACATCCGGAGCTCCTTATTGATCCCATGGTCTCCTCTTCTCAGTACGGATGTAGGCATTCATAGCTCTCTCATTCTCCAACTGCTTTGTCAGCTTCTGGATCTTTAATTCCTGCTCGTTGAACTTTTCCCGGTAAGAATCCCGTTCTTCTCGCAGTTGCGACCAAGATCTCTTCAATGTCTCATAATCAGTAGGTATCTGAGGAGGAAGGACAGTTGGAGGAACACCATCTTTGTTAGGACACTCAAGAATGACAGGTCTGACGGCTTCATACGGCATACCTAACTTCTGAGCACGGATGCGAACCAATTTGTAGTAGGCTTCCATAGGTAAAGAAGTCTTTGGCCCCAACTCTTGTGGGTCATCTTTATGAACTTTGTCCCAAGCCTTGATGAACCTACGACGCAGCTCGTCACTATCCACCTGAAACTCAAAACTGATGTGAGGCACCAACATCTCATGGGGCCCTGCTCTTCTTGCTCTTCCAAACTGACGGAGCGCTAGACATGGATTGTAAGAGATCCCTCCTTGGGTACCAATCAGAGGAACATTAGGGTATTCCCCGCATCGATCAATGACAGCTATCTCATCCAAACCTCTGCAAGTCCAAATGATGTCTTTGTCGGTGAGAGACATTAACCTATGAGCCCAACCTCTTCCTTCTTGATTCTTCAGTACGAACTTGGGGAGGTGCGAAATAAACCACCTCACCAACAAAGGGATACAACACCATAGGGTTCCTTGTCTTCGGGTAGTACGAGCATGAAGTTGTTGCAAGATGTCACCCAAGAGAGTGGGCACAGGATTCTGAGACATAAAGATCCTTATGGCAGTGACATTAATGAAGTTGTCAGGATTAGGAAACAAGACTAACCCATAGATTAGGAGAGCCAAAATGTCTTCATATGCCCTAAAGTCCAGGTCATTCCAGAAACTGTTAGCTTTACCGATCAGAAACTTGGCCAAGAAACCCTTAACTCCGCTTCTAGTCACCCAGTTGTCCATTACCTCTTGATGTGTCAAGGGAAGAGCTGCAGCAACATCCTCAAGCTTGAGGGTCTTTTCCCAACCAGTAAAGGGAGTCTGATCCAAGATAGGGATACCAAGCAAATCAGAGAACTCTTCCAGGGTAGGGACCAGCTGGAAGTCTTGAAAGGTGAAGCACTGGTACAGAGGGTCATAGAACTGGGTCAGAACGCTCATCAACTGTTGATCCCGCTTTGCAGTGACTAAACTGAGAAGAGAACCATGTCTCTGAATGAAGGAAGTGGTATTTGGAATTCTGCTAACCAACTCCTCAAGCAACTCAGGTGAATGAACAAAGTTGAACCGGATAGTATTCCTTCGCACAGGCATCATGACGTCCTACAAAACAGAGCAAAGGTGAAACCCTCTTGTCTTTGAAATGGTCAGTCCTTATGAAGGATGCATGCAATGCTCATGATGTTATGATGTTATGATAAAGCACACCACAAATAGATACAAAGGCAAACATGGTAAGGCACACAAGTCACACAAGGCAAGCCCCTAAAGTTTAGGCCAGCATGAGGTCTAGGTACTACCCTCTTTCAGTTTGTTGGTTCATACCTGTCCTATCAAAGTAACCGGGTTCTTAGAGGATCCCAATATCATTGACTTCCCTCAATCGGTCATAACTCCAGCATCGCAATCTTTTCTTGCAGCCAGAACCATCACGAGAGTTTAGCCTCAATGGGCGTAGCATACTGCTACTGTTCTAATGGCCAAGTTGTGTCATTTAAGGTTCTAAGGTTGTTGGTGCTTAATGACTCCTCAGAAGACCCATATTCTCCTCGTTGCGACACAAGGGATATCGGTACAGACCAAGGTGCCACACCAACGTAGCCACTGTTTCACCCGTGTCGGTCTACGCCGGACAGGTCCCTCACAGCTTATGCTACCTAAACAGGGTATCCCCAGATCCGGGTTAGGATCTATGTAACTCCCATGTAACCCACAATAGTAAAGCAGACAAATCAATACAATTGAAAACACAGTTATGAACTACCCTAAGGTACACCTCACTTTATAAATATATCCCCAGCAGAGTCGCCAGTTCTGTGATCGGTGGATCTGGAACTGACTGTTTAACGCTGGTTCGCGAAATGTCGCGGAAGCAAGAGTCGCCACCGTCTTTTATTTTCTCCAAATGGAAAGGACAAATGCACAGAAAAATTCCTTAAAGAGATTGCTCTCGGTTCAGGAGGTAGGTTATAGAAAGGGAAGGTATTAGCACCCTTTCTATCCATGGTTATCCATGGGCTCTTAGATACTTGCTCATTTGTGTTTTCAAAAGTGTTTGTTTGCTTTTCAACTGTGGGTTTTAAAAAGTTTCTTTGAAAATTCCAGTTCGACTCTTGTATCGGTCCTCAAGAGTGTTTGAAAAATTGCTTTCAAAAGCTTTTTGAAAATGTGTTGGTGTGAAAAGTATTTTTTGATTTGTTTTGAAATTAGAGCAAGTATCTAGAGTCGTCTACCTACCCTAAGGAATTCGTCTGTGTAAGTGTCCTTAAGATAGTGCCATCCCACCATTGAGAGGTAGGTAGCACCACCGTTGGAGGTGTTCGGGTCAATTCGAGGTTCGGGACATGGTGATCACCAGAGCAATGGGAAGACACCTTAGAAGCTACCCTCATGCCAGGTTCCCGGATCATGAGGACTTACTAAGACATCCTCTACTCGACGATCACCTTTCGAGGCAAGGCAACAGTGAGGCGTACCCTAGGGGTGGTGTGTGATTTGTGTGTCGTTTTCAGTTATTTTTGTCTTCTGTCATGTTATGGGTGATCTATGCGCTTGTTTTTATTTTTGTCCATTCATTCTTGCATGCGTTTGTTAACAGTTAAAAATTGCGAGAAGGATAAAATTCTAAACTATTACAAAAGGCGCGGGTCCACATCGCCAAAATTTCCAGGACCCGATTTTGACAGAAAAAAAAAGAAAAAAAAAAGGGTAAAAGTGCGAAAGATTAAAATGTTTACACGTCTTTGGGAGAGATACATCAATATCAAAAGAAAAAGAAATAAATATGCGAATTGAAATTTAGATTAGAAACGAGGGTGTTGGACCCTTTTTTGATGAAATTAAATTATTATGATTAAATTAATAAAATTAAAAGGAAAAGGAATTGTTTTTGGTATTTTTGTATTTTATGATTTTTTAATGAAAAAGATTAATTAAAATAAAATGCTAACCCTAATTCTAGTTGTTTTTTTAGTTTATTAAGAAAGAATTAAATTTTAACCTAAACTTAATCTAATTATTTACATGCAATTTAATTACAAAAATAAATAATAGGAAATATTTAATTATTATGAAAGAAAAGAAAAAAGGATAAAAATTATTACAAACCCTAATTCTACCAATTTTAGATTTTTATTAAAAAAGTTAAGGTTAAAACCTAAATTAAAAAACTAAGTTAATTAATGAACTTTATTTACAAAAATACTAGTTAAATAAAATATTTATTATTTTTTATCTTTTTCTGATTTTTTGGGTTTTTATATTTTTTATGAAAATAATAGTTATAAAGAATTAAAAAAGATTAATTAAAATAAAGAAAAGAAAAGATATAAAAATTAAAAGAAACAAACTAGAGGGGGGTGTTGTCCCCAAGTGGAGGTCAGTCTTTAGCAATTTTGGCCCAAGGTTTTAAGGCCTTTTTGACTTTCCTTGCCAGCGTGCCCAGGCGTTGACTGAGGTTCACCATATTCTTTAGGTCGTGACCCTTGGATTAATGAGATTGAACGCGTGGCAGGCTGAGATTTTGGACGTATGGTATTCCTCCATGGTGAACCTGCACAGAATCCTTAATAGAAAAATAATGTGAAAGGGGTGGGGGACCTGGGGCTCGAACCCAGGTCCTGAACATTACCACTAACAAGCCTTGCCACTGAAGCACTCAACGCGTTTTGTATCTAAAATAACACACAAATAACATAAATGAAAATAAGGGTTAGTGGAAGCCTGGCGCGAAAATTCAAAACCAACCACTTGCTGCCTGCCACCAAATCTTCGTCTTCGTGGGTTGTTTATTTTCCTGAAATACCAAAACATAGGCAACGGTTTTGAACCGTTCTAAAAGGCATCATTATAGAAAATAACGATTAGGCCATATGGCCATATAAATTAGGCGCGAGGGTGGATTTTGCATCGTCCAGGCATGCTTGTTTCAATGGTCCAAGTCTTGAGTGCTAATTTTTCCTTAACTAAGAAGCCCTAATTCAAGGTCCTGAAAACCCTAAGCATCGCCCATGGTGGTTTCTTGTATAGTGCGTAAAAACTCAATTCATCTACATGGTTAGCTTCAGGAAGGTCCCATTAGTACAAATCAATCATAAAAATGCAATGATATGGTCTAAATTACAAAATACGATTATGCAAAAAGAGCTATGCAGTTTGCCTTCGAATTACCACTTCTTTGAGTATGGGACACAGTTCTCGATTGGAATCGTCTCTTGGCAACCTTGGCAAGCTACTGGAGTGGTTGTTTTGTCTTGAAAGGCCCTGCAATCGTGATTTCAGTTTTCAACTTTTAAGCAAAAAACTCAAATGTAGTTCTTGGTCTGTAGCGCAGCTTCGAGGTTCTCAGGCATTAGGTCTTGATCAAGCTTATGTATGGAACCAATTAGGGTTAAAATTTGATCCAAAAAAACCTTTGCATTGATTGAATAATATTTGATTTTCAAGGCAAAATATTTTCTAATCTTTTCATGCAAACTTCTACCAAATCATGACCAATTAGCAAGATTCTTTCCAAATCTGATTATACACAATATCTTGAAGTTATTTCATGCACAAAAAGATTCAACAAATTAGGTTTAGTATTTTTCACATATTTAATTTAATTAAATGAATTATTAATAATTAAAAATCCAAATAAATAAATAAAAATGATAAAAAAACTTCCCTTTGGGCCAAATAGTCGTGCACATGCCTTGGATAATGAATTGTGGAAGAAAAAGAGGCCCATTAGCAATTTTAGGTCATTTGAAACAATGTTGACTTTTCAAAATATCCAAAAGTTTCCCAACTTCCACAAGGCATAACTTGCTCAATTTTTAAGATTTGCTCATGTTCTTGGACATTTTGGAAAGGTCTTTGAGTCCTCTAACCAATGCCTCTGGTCCCATGTCATTTTGATTTACCAATATCAAGTTATGGCCTTTGACTTAAAGTCCCTTTTTGTTGACTTTTGAAAATGACCTATAATGTTGAAATTGATAACTTTTTGTGAGGGCATTTCTTGGACTTGAAGTATGAAGAGGAGTTGTAGGAAATGTCTTTCTCTTCAAAATGAGCTTTGGATGGAATTTTTATGATAATCCATGTGAAAGTTATGCCCTGGTCAATTTACAGTTGACTTTTTCAGCTGTCCAAATAAGGAAACTTTTGCATCTTGATGATTTTTGAGCCAATCTTTGAGAATCATGATCAATCATTGATAAAATGATGTTTGTGGCTTCAAAATGAGATGTTGACCAACAATTTGAACTTTTGACTGTCAAATGACCATTTTGCCCCTACAGTTGACTGTAGTGCAATTAGGGTTCTGACTGTGCAATTTTGTGCTGAAAGTCTTGAAACTTGGTATGAGGATGCTTGACCATATTTATAGGCATGTGGGACTTGATTGGACCCTTGGAAACTTCATTTACTTTGTCAGAACCAAAACCCTAATTCTGACTGTTTAGGAGGCCCTTGCACTGTGCAACCCTTGGGGAATTTTGAAGCTTTGACTTTGCAATTTCTTGAAGAATATGGGAGGGCAAATTTTGGGGTACAACAGTGTTCATGAGATTCAACACTACAGGTTTGGACCATCGTAATGGTCCCATGCAGGTTTATTACAAAACGTGTTGAGGCCAGATCCTAACACCAAGGCACACTTGGCCTGGTGGTGAGCATGTTACTGGAAAGTCCTGAGATTCTTTTGGGTTATTTCTTGTTTCAATTCTCTATCCTCCTTACTATTTTCCTCCTTTTTTCCCTATTGTCACAGATAAACAAAACTTTTTTCATAAAACCTGACATTTTTCACAAACCTTTGATTTTTCATAATAAAATCAAAAATTAATTTTAGGTTTTAATTTAATTTTAGGTTTTAATTTGATTTTAGGTTTTTAATTTAATTTTAGGTTTTAGTTTAATTTTGGGTTCAACATCCACCCGATATTTTCATTGTTTGTTTTTGGTTTCTAACCAATTTGTCTTTTCCAACCCTAAATTCACTTAACCACAACTTTTTTCACAAACCTTTTTTTTTTACAAAAAAAAACCTAATTTAATTTTTAGGTTAATTTTTTTGGATCAAAAGCAATACTTTATTAACCAAAAATAGATTAAGTACAACTGATCCGAAGATCCAAGAATCTAAATAGCCCTCAATTAAGTAAACCCCGTTATATGGCTACTTAATATCCTGTGCATACTACATCTAGTTCTGACGACATGCTTAATTCTATCACTAATATTTTCCTCCAGGTGTTTACCATTAAAAATAAAGCTATTTCTATCCTTCCATATCTCATATATGGTCTCCGTAAAAGCCATTTTCAGCATCAAACCACATGGCTTATTCCTTCTAGTTCTTCCTAAAATCCATTTAGTTTCTTGGACCCACTCAACAGGGCAATGGCTGATGTGCTACCAATTTAAGATATCCATCCAAACATCCTTTGTGTGTATGCATTCAAAGAAAAGGTGTTGAATTGTTTCTTCCTCCCTACAGTAGGCGCAACTACTGTCATCAACAAAACCAAGTTTTTGCAATCTACTCTTAGTGGGGATCCTTTTCCATAATGCCATCCAGAGGAAGAAGTTGGCTTTGGGTCTAGCATAATTGTCAAACAGCAATTTCTTCCAATAAACATGAGTGACATTGCCATGCAGTTCCTTGTACATCCGGCCTGTGTTGTATTTCCTGTTCATAACCGTATCCTGCCAATACTCAGTCCTACTAATGATATCTCTATACTTGAGAATCCGTTTCACAATCCAGGAGCTTGTATTTGAACCTTGCCACGCTAGAATATTACACCCCTTGAGATAAAACGTACCCAGCCATCTAATCCATAACCGGTCCGCCTTCATGTGAATATTCCAAAGAAGTTTCCCTAATGAGGCCTGGCTCCAAGTAGCCAGATGGTAGATGTTCAAACCTCTCGCCACTTTAGGCTGGCACACTGAGTCCCATGCTATCAGGGCTTTTCTACTGATAATGTCAGATCCGCACCACAAGAAACTACGACATATTGAATCAATACGCTACAACACTTGTTTGGGGAGAGGCAACACTTGCAGCCAGTAAGTAGAGATAGCAAATATTACGCTTTTTATTAATTGACATCTACCAGCATAGCTCAAGAGGTGCGAGGTCCAATGTTTAATTCTCCCAGTAATTTTCTCAATAAGCGGTTGACAGTGCTAGCTGGACAGTTTCCTGCTGGCTAATGGAACACCAAGATACTTGAAAGGTATGCTTCCTTCGCCAAAACCGGTTAGCTGTATAATTTCCTGTTTAATCCTTTGCTGGACACCGCCAAAGTACTCATGGCATTTAGAAGGCTGCACATATAGGCCCATTGCTTGCGAGAAAAGATTAAAAACCTGCATCAGATTACAGACAAAAGTAGTATCACCTCTAGCAAATAGGATGATATCGTCAGCAAAGCTAATGATTTTTAGGTTAATTAATTTTAGGTTTTTTTAACTTTTTTTTCAAAATTAAATTTTTTTTAATTCAAATTAATTAGGTTTTAGGTTTTTAATTGACTTTTTTTCTTCAAAATTAACCCTTTTTTTATTAATTAAAATTAATTAGGTTTTTTTTAGGTTTATTTAATTAATTATCATAAATCATTTTTTTTCATAAAAAAATCACCAAAACATTTTTCTTTGCTATTTTCATCTTATTTTTATTTTCCTAGATAAAGTGTATAGGGCGTTCAACTGTAATAGTGTAGCTTTATTTTTCCGTATTTTTCTATTATGTAACTGCTCTAGTATGTAATAGCTTAGGATTTCTATTTTTCGCTTCACTATTATGTAACTGCCCCAAAGCTCTATAATAGTCTAGGTTTACATTTCCGCTTTTACCTTCAGCTACTATATTTTATGCAATTGTTAGTAATTAGAGTTTGTATGGAAAGATAAAAATGAACAATAGCTAACCCTAATTGCAAGATAAATGAATTGAATCAAGCACACTTTGCACACTTCACCTCTAGGGTAACCTCTCTCACTGCCTCGGAAAAACAATGGTCATGTCCCTCGAACGTAGGGATAATATTAGCAAAGACCCTCAGTTATAAATCATCATAAAGATCATGGTCCCTCGATGTCCCTCGAAGTTGCCTACGGTATATGATCTTGTCCCTTAATGTTGCCTACGAATATATATGATGACAGTCCCTTCAAATTGCTAAAGGTATCCCTACATGTTGCCTTCAATAACCATAACAACGACTCTACGCCTGTCCCTCAAACATCCAAAGATAGGGCTTCCTGCTAACTAATGGTATGGATACCACTATCTAAAGGAGGAGGAAAAATACAAGAAAGACCTTGAGCGGGTAGTTATCATTAATTGCTTGCTCATAACATAGAACACTTTTTCACACCTCACACTTTCAAAAAACATTTTCAAAATGGTTTATCAACATTCTTGAGGACTGATACAAGAGTTATCATAAAGCAAATGGCCTTACTATTTGGCATTTCAAAACTTTTTCAAAAGCACACACACAAAAGAAAATAAAGTAAGCAAGCAATTAAGAGCCTGTAGATGACTACAGATGAAAAGGGTGCTAACACCTTCCCTTTTCATAACTTACCCCCCGAACCCAAAATCTATCAAAGGTTTTTCATGTTCTTTTCACCTTTCCTTATTGGATAAAAGAAAAGTCGGTGGCGACTCTTGCTATCCGCACAATTGCGATAAAACGCAAAACAAACCAAGTCAGTTCTCCCAACATATTACAGGTATCCTTCCAGAGAGGGATCGTTTCTCGAATTATGTATTTGATGGGATCCATTTTAGAGATCAACAAAGTAGTATGGGTCAACATATACTGTCTTAGTCGGTGAGCAGCCCATGCCAAAGTGCAACAAGTTTTATCGAGCATTGAGTATCTTATTTCACAGTCGGGTAAACTTTCTGCTAAGGTAGTATATTGCATGCTTTTTTCGAACAGACTCGTCATGCTGGCCCAATACACACCCCATTGAGTTCTCTATAACTATTAGGTACATGATTAAAGGCCTTCCTTCAACTGGTGGTATCAGAATCAGGGGTTCTTGAAGGTACTCCTTGATTTTGTCAAAGGCTATCTGGCAATCATCATTCCACTTTACTACCTGATCTTTCTTCAACAGCTTGAAGATCGGCTCACAAGTAGCAGTCAGATGGGAAATAAACTTGGCAATGTAATTCAGTCGTCCCAAGAAACCTTTGACTTCCTTCTCAGTACGGGGGACTGGCATTTCTTGAATAACTTTAACCTTGGCAGGATCAACTTCAATACCTTTACAACTGACGATGAAACCCAGTAGCTTACCGGATCTCACCCCAAAAGTGAACTTGTTTGGATTCAACCTTAGGTTGTACTTTTTCATCCTCTCAAACAACTTGTGTAAATGGTCAAGATGTTCCTCTTTGGTCTGGGATCTGGCTACATGTCATCAACGTAGACCTCTATCTCGTGATGGATCATGTAATGGAATAAAGCTACCATGGCACGCTGATATGTTGCGTCGGTGTTCTTCAACCCAAAAGGCATAACCTTGTAGCAGAAAGTGCCCCAATATGTAACAAAAGTTGTCTTCTCCATGTCTTCGGGCGCCATCTTGATCTGATTGTACCCTGAGAAGCCATCCATGAAGGAGAATACTTTATGCTGAGCGGTGTTGTCGACCAGAACATCAATATGTGGAAGCAGAAAGTCATCCTTGGGGCTTGCCCTGTTCAAATCCATGTAGTTTACACACATACATACCTTGCCATCTTTCTTAGGTACCAAAACCACATTTGCAACCCATTGAGCATATGATGCAACAACCAAGAAACCTGTATTGAATTGCTTTACAACCTCGTCCTTGATCTTCTCCGACATCTCGGGACGCATGCGACGAACTTTCTTCTTTATTGGAGAACAACCTTCATTCATCGGTAGACGGTGAACCACAATATTAGTATCTAGCCTTGGCATGTCTTCATACGACCAAGAAAAGATCTCAACATAATCATGCAACATCTAGATTAACTTGTTCTTGATACTGTTTTATAGGTTGGCACCTATCTTGACTTCTTTTCTGTCTGCTTCAGTACCCAAGTTTACAACCTCGACCAACTCTTCATGAGGTTGTGTAACCTTTTCCTCTTGCACTAGTAGTCTGGCAAGATCTCCAGGTATTTCACAATCTTCCTCACCTTCGTCATCTGCTTGGTAGATTGGATTTTCAAAGTCATAAGTGGAAATAGCAGATTTATCGTCAATGAGATCTAGAGTGGATGTGGATCTGTAATTTATTGTGTGGGTGTGTGTAAGAACACATAGCTATTTTGAAAGTGATAAAAATAAAAGAAATACAAAGAGCACAAAATTTGAATGCAAAACATCCAATGCTTTATTAAATGAAGATATGTTTATGAAATGACAACCCTTAACAAGTGGACCATTGTGCCCTGGGTAAGGCACAAGGATTAAAGTCATTGTTTAAAAAAAATTACATAACCAAAACTTTGAAAGCAATAAAACAAAAATTAGATATTACTCCTGACAAGAGGAGATTGAGATAATGTCTTGAGTCTTCCAATTGCTGAGCCCGTTGCCGATGGTAGGAAAGATCCAGTTGTCAAAGTCATAGTCATTATCAGCATCTTCTATAGCGTTGACTCCATTATTGCTAACACGGAATGGTAGTCTTCCAGCACGAGTGTGACGAACATCCCTCTGAGGCTCTGCAGTTAAACCCAAACCAAATTTGTTAGATTTATATGGAATGTTAGGGAGCTGACCCCAAGTAGTACAACCACTTTCTTCTACGACAACTCTATCATCCTTCAAAGAAGCCATTCTGGGAGAAACCCTGGTAATCTTGGGAATAGCAAAAACATCTTTAGTAGTGTAGGAGGGGTAACTTCAAAAGTATGACAGGGAGTCTCGATGAATTCGCCGTACATCTCTACATACCGGAATGAGTTTAAATGACTCACCATATACTCCTTTTCACCATAAACAGTAAGAACCTTTCCTTTCACAGAATATTTTAGCTTCTGGTGTAGGGTTGAAGTAACAGCACCTGCCCCATGGATCTAAGGTCGTCCAAGTAAACAAGAATATGCTGGCCAAATATCCATTACATAGAAGGTAGATTCGAAGACCTGCAAACCTACCTTGATCAGAAGATCCACTTCTCCGTGTACCATCCTTTTCGAACCATCAAAGGCTCTCACCACAATATCACTAGGTTTCAGTATAACCCCTTCACAATCAAGTCTATCAAGAGAACCTTTTGGAAGAACATTTAGCGAGGAACCCATATCAACCAATACATGAGCTAAGGTAGTGTCCCTGCATTCAGTAGAGACATACAGGGCCTTGTTATGGTTCCTTCCTTCGGGAGTCAAGTCAGCATTAAAAAAGCCTAGTCCATTATCAATGGTTAGGCTAGCAACATAATTTTCAAATGGATCAACAAAGATTTCTTGTGGTACATGCGCAGATTTTAAGAACTTCACTAAAGCTTGGGCATGGGCTTCTGAGCACAATAATAGGGATAACATGGATATCTTGGAGGGAGTCTGCCCCAGCTATTCAACAATCTTGTAGTCACTTTTTCGGATGATTTTCAGTACCTCCTCCATTTCTTGCTTGGAGGTATCTTCAGTAGTAACCTCTTTTGGTGCCTCTGTCTGGGCAGGCTCATTCATTTGTCCTTTCCTCGAGTCTTAGTAGTTGACTCGGTAGCGGTAACTCGAACTGGTGTAGCGATAGTCTTCAGAGAGATTTCCAGAGAGAAAACCCTTTCGTTTCTAGTAACCTTACTGGTCCCGACAATATTGTCAATGGTGGGATCAATAACTTCAGCGCCTTCACATTCAGTAGTCCATAGTTCTTGCTTGACGCCATGGTAGTAGATGCCGACACCATAATTCTAAGAGATATCTTTATCCGAAGAATATGGAATAGGTCCGGGTGCGGTAATTATCAGAGGAGCAACTTTGGGTTTGGTAGTGATCCTTACAGGACCCTTGGAAGTGATCATGATAGGAATGCCAGATATTACAGATACCTCTTCCAGCTCTAAGTTTTGTAACAAATTCTCGACAAACGAAATCTTCTCAACCAGAATTAGGTGATTGTCCATTAGATGCTGAATACCTTCTTCTAGCGACTTGCAGCAATTGGGTTGGGCTGCACAGTAGTAACATCTTTCAATGCAACCCAAAAATAAATCGGCCTCTAGCAGATTCTTCTTGATAATTGCGAGGGGAGTAGCCAAATCACTTATAGTAGAAACATAAAGAACATCATCAATAACACTAATGCCTTTGTCGTGCTTGGGAATTGGTGCAATAATTACATTGGGAGTCTCAGGTGGATCAAATTCAATTTCTTTGTTGTCAATCATGTCTTGAATTTTGTTTTTCAAGGCCCAACAGTTATTGGTGTCGTGCCCGGGGATATTGGAATGATAGGAACACTTCACATCTGGATTGTAACGAGGAGAGGGGGTGTTGGGATTCTGGGGAGGGTCCCTTAACATTATCAGTTCTGCTTTCAACAGATGTTGTAGTGCTTGAGGAAATGGCATGCTAATCTTGGTAAACTGCCTTCTCGGTGCGTCTGACCTACGCTGATTGTTTTGATGATGTTGTTGAACAGGTGTAAGATTAGAAATTAACACAAGTCCTACAGATGGATTATGATTATCTATAGTACAAACTTTCTAGCCATAAACAACATTTGTCTCCTTCTTACCACTGAATGTCTTCTTTACAATACTCGAAGATGCAGCCACTTGAATCTTTCCACTTTGAATTCAACTTTTTACATGTTCCCTAGTTAGAATCAGTTTGGTAAAACTATCAGATGAGGAGCTTTTAATAAGATGGTTAAAGAAAGGACATGTCAGGGTTCCCATGAACATATCAACCATCTCCTTATTAGACATAGGAGGCTGAACCCTTCCAGCTAAATCTCTTCATTTTTGGGCATATTCTTTAAACCCTTCATGAGAGCCCATGGTCATACTTTGTAATTGCACATGGGTCGGTGCAAGATCAAAATTGTATTGATACTGCTTGTAAAAAGAAGCAGCCAGGTCTTCCCAAGTGCGGATGTTGGTTTCCTCCAGCTGATAGAATCATTCTAATTGTGTCCCAGATAAACTCTCTTGAAAGAAGTGAATCCATAACTTTTTGTCCGCAGTATGGGGCAGAATCTTCCGAACATAAGACTGCAAATGAAGCTTTAGATATGACACATCATCATATTTGGAAAAAGTAGGGACCTTGAACTTGTGAGGGATAACAACCCCCAAAATAAGACCTAACTCTTAAAAATCTAGTCCAAGCACTTTCTAGATCTCCATAGCATTAAGTCTATCTTCCAGTTGTTTGCATCTGTCATATGCAAGAGGATATTGTTCAGCAAAATAGTCTTCATCAGAATCTTGGCCAGAACTAAGGTTATTATTCTCTTCAGCTTTCACACTCTTGCCATCTTCTTCTTGGTTATCGTCTTCAATTAGGGGGACCTCAAAATCTAAAGCCCTTCTGACCAGACCTTTGAATCTTTTGCCCATATTAAGAAAGATTGTTGGCTTCTTAGTCTTATTTTTACTCCCTTTTGTGATGAGGGTCTTCAACTCGTCTTATCCCTTAGCTAAGTCCAAGAACATTTGCTGAAACTGAGCGTTCTAAGCTTGAAGTTCTTTCACAGTTTGTTCGAGAGCCATCTTTTACTGAAATAAACAGCAAGAAGATGAGAAAACCTGTCTAGAAAGTACCTGTTATGTGATGATATGCAAGATATGCAAGTGCAATGTTTTCAAGGATCTTTGTGGAATTTAAATTTGTTAAACAAAAGGAAACAAAGAAGCTTTAATAACAAGTTCAAATTATAATTGTCTTCTAGGCTTATAATGACAACAAAAATAATTAGAAAGAAGAAAAATATGAACTCAAGTCTCTCATGGGCGCTGCCTCTTTGTGTTGACATAAGCATTAAGGCTTTGTTCTTTATGGAGTCGTTTCTTCAGCTCCAGTACTTTCTTATCACTAGCATAGAACTGAGTTTCAAAGGTATCCCTTTCTTCCTTGAGTTGATCCAGGATTTATGTAGCTCTTCGAAGTCAGTAGGCATATCGGAATGAAGAATGGTATGAGGAGCACCTCCTTCAATAACAGGTTCTATGATCACTGGTAGGATAGCAGGATATGGCATCATAATATTTTGAGAACGAGATCACTCACATCTGAGGTAAGGCTCCAGAGGAATGGAATTCTTATGCCCCAAAGTTTTGCTATCAATCTTATTGACCATGCCTCAAGCATGTATAAACCTTTGATGTTAACTCTGGGGATCGTTCTCATAGTCGAATATTATACCCTAGATGAGCATATCATGAGTACCGTCTCTTAGAGCATAACTAAACTGGCGTAGAGCTAGGGAAGGCTTGTAAGTGATACCTCCCCTTATGCTTAAGAGTGGCACATTAGGGAATTCCCCGCAGCAGTCAATAATAGTGATGTCCTCCTGAGATCGGGAACACAATGGATATCTGAATGGGTGAGTGACATCACCCTTTGAGACCACCTCAAGCCTTGTTCATTTTTCATTGATCGGGGGAGGTGCGAAATAAACCACCTGGAAAGTAGAGGTACACAACACATGAGAGTCCCTCGTTTCCTCATAGTACGAGTGTGAAGGGAATGCATAATATCTCCAAGCAAAGTAGGCATTGAATTATGGGTAAGAAATATTTTGATGGCGTTTACATCTATGAGTTGGTCCGGGTTAGGGAAAAGCACCAAGCCATAGATCAGAAAATCCAAAATATCCTTAAAAGCACAAAAACTCATGGCATCTAAAAACCACTAGGCCTTCTCTATCAGAAATTTAGGAAGAAAACCCTTGACTCCATTTCTTGTTTCCCAATTAGATATGATGTCTGATCGTTTCAGATGTAAGGCTACTGCAATGTCTTCAGGTTTTAGAACTTTCTCTAGACTGGTAAAAGGTATCTGATCAAGAATAGGCACTCCGAGTAATTTAGAAAAATTCTTCCATTGTGGGTACCAACTGATAATCCGAGAAGGTAAAACAGTGATATTTAGGATCAAAGAACTAGAACAGAACACTCATCATGTCATCTCTTGAAACCAGTGGTAACCAAACTGAGTAGATGACCGTGTCTCTTGGTGAATTGAGAGTTGTCAGGAACCTTTGAGACTAATTCCCCAAGCTTGGAAGGTACCTTTACAAAGTTGATTCAGATAGCATTTCTGCGATTGGAAGCCATGACCCTGCAACACAGAACAAAGATAAATCCCCTAGATCCTTGAAACGGTTAGTGAGAATGTCATGACATGATGTTATCATGTCATATTTGAATAGATAACAAACACAAACAAAGTACACAAGAGCCTTAGGTTTAAGGCTTGTATGGGGTTTGCAGGTGAGTACCCTCTTGAAGTTTAGTTGGCTTAACATGTCCTAAGAATAGTAATCGGGTTCTAGTGATCTCAATATCACTGATTTTTCTCACATGCTTTGTTTAGAATGACAACTGACTTGCCACCAAAAAAACCCGAGAGTCAAATCTTAATGAGCGTAGCATCAAGTATCAACCAACTTTGGACTGCACCAAAGTTGACTATCTCACTACCTTCTAATGGCCAAGTTGGGTCAATTAAGGTTCTAAAGGTCAGTTAGTGCTCATGACACCACGCGGTAGCCTAGTATTCTCCCTAACTGACTCGAGGGATACTAGTACAAACCAATATGTCGCACTAACATAGCCATCACTTCAACCATATCGGTCTACACCGTACAATTTCCATGATCTATAACTACTTAACTAGGGTATCCCCCAGATCCTGGTGTAGGATATTTACAAGAAATAAACCCGAGAAAACCCCAAATGTAAAGCAATCAAAGAAAACAAACAAATAAAGTGACCCTAAGCTCTAAGGTAACCCCTTTTTTTAGTATGTCCCCAGTAGAGTCGCCATTTATGTAATACGATGGGAGAACTGACTTAGTTTTGCGTTTTATCACAAATGTTGTGAATAGCAAGAGTCGCTAGTGACTTTTCTTTTATCCAATAAGGAAAGGGTGAAAAGAACAGGAAATACCTTTTTTGATTTTGAGTTCGGGGGTAGGTTATGAAAAGGGAAGGTGTTAGCACCCTTTTCATCCGTAGTTATCTACGGGCTCTTAATCGCTAGCTCACTTTGTTTAGAAAAATGCTTTGTGAATGTGTGTTTTGAAAATATTTTAAAATGCCAATAGTAAGGCAAGACTTTGTAATGATTCTCGTATATGTCCTCGAGAATGCATACAAAGGGTTTGTTTTAAAATATTTTAGAAAAGTGTTGGTGAAGAAATGTTTTCTTTTGAAATGTTTGTGAGCAAGTGATTACGAGCGTTCTACCTACTCAAAGTCTTTCTTGTAATTTTCCTCCTCCTTTAGATAGTGATATCCTACCATTAGTTAGTAGGAAGCCCTATCATTGGATGTGAAAGGACATGCGTAGGGTCATCGAAGGCAACTAGTAAGTACACTTTAGCAATTTTCATATGGGACTAGATCATTTATCGAAAGGCAACGTCGAAGGGTCATCGAGGGACTATGATCTTTTATTCGAGGGGCATTTGCTAAAGTGTCCCCACTTTCGAGGGACATGACTGTTTTTATCGAAAGGCATTAAGGGAGGTTACCCTAGAAGTACGCGTGTGCGAAGTGATTGTTTTCAGTTATGCTTATCTTTGAAATTAGGGTTTGCTACCGTTTTATTTTATCATGTCATACATAACCTAATTACTAACAGTAACAGTAAAAAATAGGAAAGCGGTAAATAAGCGGAAAATAAAAGCAGAAAATAAAATCCTAGACTATTACATGGCTTTGGGAGAGGTACACATGTAATAAAATGCATAAAATAAAAACCTAATTACTATTACAAACTGTGAGCAGTTACAATAATCGTAAAACAAACGAGACAAGAAAACTATGCTAATCGTAAGACTAAGAAAAAGGAAAAGGAAATTGTATTTTATGATTTTTTGATAAAAAGTTTTAATGATAATTAACCCTAAAAAACCCTAGTTAATTTTAAAATTGCAAAAAAGTTAACTAATTAATTAAAGGGTTAATAAAACAAACCTAAAAAAGTTAATTAATTTTAATTAGTAAAAGGTTAATTTAAAATTTGATTAAAAACCTAAACCTAATTTAATTAGGGTTTGTAAAAAATATTAGGTTAATTAAAATAAGTAGGGTTAATTAACTAAAAATAAAATAATTGAAAAGAATGAGATAATAGAGGTTAGTGAAAAATCAATGAAAAAGAATGTTGGGGGTGCGTGTTGAACCCATGCCCCCTGCCTCTCCAGCTGGCCTCTTTACCATTGCGCCCAATGCTTGTTGGTGTTAAGAATACAAACGCGCTGCAATACATATGAAACTTGCAAAAAATATGAAAAAACAAAGAAATTTTGCAAAGACATGGATCAAACCCACGCCCTAGAGCAGTAATGCCTTAAAGCACATGTTTCTACCACTGGGGTGGCCATACATCAGTTTATTTATTCAAATCAATATATATATATATATATATATATATATATATATATATATATATATATATATATATATATATATATATATATATATATATATATATATATATATATATATATATATATATATATATATATATATATATATATATATATATATATATATATATAAAATAACTCTTATCAGTATAGCCAGAGAAGTGCCAGAGCCCTTGCTCCGGTTGTCTTCTTCGGCTAGGTGTTTTTTAAAACTTGCAAAATAAATGTGTTATTGATTAAGAGAGGATCCTACCCCCTAAATTGACCCTTGTGAATCAATTGGTGGCCTTAGTTTTGGCTAAAACGATCTGCACAATGAGATACAAGCAAAATATTGCAAATCGGTGCAAGCATGGTGACGTGCAAATCTGGCCTCATGCAAGGGGCTAGACCCGTATCATTTTGTCTCAGGAACACATTAGCATGGTTAGCTTCAATCAAAACAGCATGAGTATGAAAATACGAATTTTAAAGAATGTGCAAAAATAGTGATGCTTGAATGCACGTTTCAAGCGTTTTTGATCATCAAGAGTGATCCAATCTTACTCTGTAATGTTTTTAGAATTGTTTTGAACATTTGCTTGCCCTTGAAGATGGCTGGAATAAGGGTTGCACATTTGCCCTAGTTTTGGACAAAATTTGGAAATTTGGAGGGTTCTTGAGCATCTTTTTTCGTCCCTTGTCTTGTCTGAATGCATGCAATATATAAAAGATAATTTAGGTCAAATATTGGGCTTGGACTGTTGTAACAAGCCTTGATCTTATTTTGTTTTATTTTGACCTTTAAATGTATAAAAATAAAAAATATAATATAATAAATCAAAGGGAGGTGTATGAACAAGTCTTGAGGTACACATGGAGTGTATAACATGCTTGGACTCTGAAACAACAGCCCATTAGCCCAAAAAATCAAGTTTACACATTTTAAACTTCATGCATTTGTTCAAAATTTCCCAACTTGCATAGGTCATAACTTTCTCAATTTTCATCATTTGAAGGTGATCTCGGACTTTTTGGAAAGCTAAAGATGTCCACTACAATCTCTATGTTGACCATTTTTGCATTTGAAGACTTTATCTTGATGTAAGTTTCCTTGACAAAAAGTGTCTTTTTGTTGACTTTTGAAATGACATATAATGTATTGGCTCATATCTCTCAAATGAAGCATTTTTTTAGACTTGAGCTTAGAGATACAAAGTTGTATAGAATTGAATTTCCGTAAAAATATGCTTTGGTTGAGTAAAATATGATGAAGCATGTGAAAGTTATGTCTGGTCAAACTTTAGTTGACTTCTCCTAAGGAAAACCCTAATTTGGCAATCTTTGACTTTTGATGATTTGAGAGTTTTCCTCGATGAATCAACCATTGATCAGATGATGAATATGACTTCAAAACCTTGATGTTAACCAAAAAAATTAAAGTTTGATTGTATGTTGACCACAATTGACTTTTTACCTAATACAATGTATTTTTAGTCATCTGAGTAATTGATTGAGCAAACTTGTGATGCAAGGCATGAAACTTGGTATGAGCATTCTTGGAGACATATAAGAGACCATGAAATCCTTTTGAGGCCTTAGAAATCCAATATTCCTTGTGAGAAGTGAAACCCTAGTTGTGGACCCATTGCTTAAGAGGAGAATTTTTTTTGATAATTCTTGAGCCACCTTGAGCATTTGAGAACCCTAGGAGAGTGTCTTGAAGAAATGGGAGGGAAAATTTTGGGGTACAATAGCAGTACTCCCAATTGAAATAGAAATTCCATCACTCCGAGTGCTAATGGAAACAAAGCTTGAATAAGCCGATTGGGTTCAAACACGACTTGATCATCTCAACCTCATTGAAAAGAAACGCTTGACAACTTTGTGACACAGTCAATTATATCAGAAAATGATGAAGAAAGCCTTTGACAAGAAAGTTCAACCTCGAATATTCAAACAAGGGGATTTAATACTCAAGAATATTATGCTACCTCGCCCCGATTCACGTGGTAAATGGACACCCAACTACGGAGGTCCATATGTGGTAAAAACAACATTCTCCGGTGGTGGTCTCATCCTCACAACAATAGATGGGGAAGAACTATCGCACCCGGCAAATTCAGATGCAGTCAAAAAGTACTATGTATAAGAAATTTTGCTAAGATCGAACCTTAAATAGACGACTTAGGAAAAAAGGAGCGCCCCGGTGGATTGAAAACCCGAAAGGGAGATCCAGGAAAAAATTAGGGACATACATAAAAAATTATCCCGGTGGATTGAAAACTCGAAAGGGCGATCCAAGCAAAAATTAGGGATCTTATTCGAAAGAAATAAAGAACAAAAAGACTGTGATTTAAGAACTGCGACCACAAACCACAAAGAAAGAATTAGATCCAAATCACCCAACTCAGAAGCAAAGAAGATTGGAAGTTATCAAAAGGACATTGGGGAAACAACAGTAGCAATTATCATTTTCATTTCCATTTACAGTTTTAAATTTTTTCTGTAATTACCTCTTCTCAGGAATTGCATCTTGTACTCGCGCATATCCAAAGGTATATCAATAAAACCTTTACTTTTTATATCTTGCAATTTGTGTTTTTCTTTTTCATACTTGTTTGCAAAATATTACAATTATTTATTTTGAATATTGTATTGAAATCATTTCGAGGATTTTACAAATAAAAAGCACTTGATAAAACATCGAAATAAATTTTGGTTAGAAAACATCGAAAGAAAATCCATGCCTACACCCATATCTACGCTTATTTCCACGACTATGCATACGTCAGCGCCTATGTTACACCTACACCTATGATACATACATCAAAATATTACTGATACTTTCCATCATGTTCAAATCAATTCAAAAATACCACGACGATGCAACATGCAATGTCGGGGAGTTGGTAACTCAACGCCAATGGTTTAAAAGGAAAGAATACAAAAAAAAAAACATTCTCCACAACATTTCAGGGCATATACACATTTTTTCACACATATATATTAGGGGCATACACACACTCATTATGTATACACTCTAGGTTCCATATTGATCTAAAACATCATGCATATACATCATGCATGGCATTTCTCGAAACCTACTATGAACAGAGCC
This sequence comes from Vicia faba, assembly GCA_948472305.1. NCBI lineage: Eukaryota > Viridiplantae > Streptophyta > Magnoliopsida > Fabales > Fabaceae > Vicia > Vicia faba. The sequence continues at coordinate 5,893,215 of OX451736.1, forward strand.
AATATCTTAGAGCCCTCCATCAATTTTTACCTCGGTTGAAAACAAAAAACCAGTAAAAATCTGTTCTCATCTCTGATTTAGTTATCTAAGATTTGGATCATTCAAAAATAACTTCCTCTATATTCAACACATTGCATCAGTCTCCACGCAACAATATGTTTTCTGCTTTGCGATATAAGCTATTGCGTCAGTATCTACGCAGTTGTTGTACCCAAAAAATTTCCCTCTCATTTCCAAGGAATCACCCTAGATCCTCAAATTGTCTCTCATCTAAATCTAAGCCTTGAATTATCAATTTTTCAAAGAAAATCACTCACAAGGGCAAAATGGTCATTTGCATACTAGAAGTCTAACTTTGACTTTTGGATCAAAATCAAATCAAAAATCATATTTCATCAAGACATGTTGGAATATGAAGTTTGCTTCATCAAGAGTTTCAAAAGTCAAATTTTACTTTGGAAGAATCAAATTCTAAAGACATTTCTAAGTATTTAAGAAATATGACAATTTCAGAACTTCTGAGCCAGTGTTCACAGTCAGCAAATTCTAGATGTTCTCAAGACAAAGTTTAGTCAGAACTTTTGAGCCAGTGTTCATAAAGGTCTAATCAAAGTTTGCAGAGGTTAAGTCAAAGAAGGTAACAAAGCGTGATGTAAGTATACTGGAAGTTCTGAAGGATCCCTCAGAACATGCTGAAGTTAGAAGATAAGAGAATCAGAAGATGAGATGCTACGCTGAAGCAGAACTTCTAATCCAGAGTCAAGCAAGGATCCAGAGTTCCACATGGGAACTCATTTAATGCTCACAACCATCTCTGAGTTTGTATTCAAGGGATTTTCCCCACGTGTACCCCTACTGTGATACGGTGGGAATAACTGACTGTTTTTTGGAATGCTGGTTTGCGTTTTGCGTTTATTTTCGCAAAATGTCGCGGTAAGCAAGAGTCGCCACCGACTTTTATTTTATCCAACAAGGAAAGGAAAAAATCACAGAAAAATTCCTTTTTCGAGATATTTCTCGGGTTCGGGGGGTAGATTATAGAAAGGGAAGGTGTTAGCACCCTTTCTATCCGTGGTTATCCACGGGCTCTTAGGTACTTGCTCAATTGTTTTCAAAATGGTTTTCTTTGTGCTTGTGGGTGTGAAAAAGTTTTTGTTTGAAAACTTCGATTTAACTCTTGCTTCTGTCCTCAAGAGTGTATGAAGTGTTTTTGAAAACTTTGTTCGAAAAGTGTAAGTGTGAAAAAGATTTTGTTTTTATTTTTTTGAAAGAGCAAGTACTTAAGAACCATCTACCTACTCGAAAAAGGAATAGTTCTATGCTATCTTCCTTTAGACAATGCTATCCCACTATGAATGAGTAGGTAGCACCGTCATTGGAGTTTAAGGGTCAATTCGAATTAGGGACTTACGGTCACCAAAGCAATGGTAGGACGCCTTAGCGGTAACCCTAATGTCTTAGATCATTTGTTTTGAGGCAATCATATCCGAGGCAACCGTTTCGAGGCGACTATGATCTTTAGACAAGAGGACGACCTCTAAAGTGACCTATACTCAATGACCGTGTACGAAGGCAACCAAGTGGGGTGTACCCTTAGAGTGCGCATGTGCGAGTGTGTCGTTTTCAGTTAATTTTATCTTTGTACATGTTAATGGTGATCTAGGTTGATTTTAGGTTAAAAACATTCAGTCTTGTCATGCATCCTATTATCAAACATCTAACAGTTATAATTTGCGGAAAATAAAGTGCGAAATTTAAATTACAAGGCGTCGGGTATTTACATCGCCAAAGACAAACCCTTTAAAATAAATAAAGCGATAAAAATAAAATAAAGGTCCTATTTAACTATTACAAACCGGGAGCAAGTACATTATTAGATAAAAATAAATCGCGTGTGGGAAATTAAATCGAGCGTAAAGTTCTAGGGTTTTGACCCTTTTTTATTAAAGAAAAGATTTTTTTTGTTTTTATTTTAAGAAAAAAAGTTACCTAAGTTAATTATTAAATTAATAAATTAATTAATAATAAAAAAAAAAGTAAATCATTTTTGGTTTTTTGGTATTTTAAGAAAGAAATAAAAATAATTAATGTTAGTAAAAAACCTAATTAAATCTAATTGAATTTTAATTATTTACAAAAATATATTAAAGTTATTCTAATTAAACCTAAATTAATTTAGTTAGTATTTATTAAAAAATAAAGTAAAAGTTAAGATTTGATTTAATATAAAAATGCTTTTTTTTGTGATTTTAATTTTATAAAGAAAAGAATTTGATTGGTTAGTTAATTAAATAAAATATAATAAAACAATTAAATAAAACAAAAAATAAATAGGAGAGAGTAAGGGGGTTTAGGCCTGAATTTGGAGGTTAGAATAGCAAGCTGAAGGCCCAATTATGCTGGCCTTGTTTGACCTTTTTTGATTCCATGCGCGCGTGCTGACTTGGCCTAGGGTGGACCATCAGTTTCTGGCCACCAGATTTGAACTATGGCCATCTGGCCATTAGATGCTTGGGGGTGTATGGTGGGCTTCGCACTTGGATCTGCACACAATCACCTGAAGAATAAAAATAAATGGAAATTTGGGGGACCTGGGATTCGAACCCAGATCCCGATGGTATTTGGAGTGCTTGCTTCGCCACTAGGCCACTTGGTCTTGTTTGCTAATATATTAAACAATAATAATAATAAAAGAAAATGAGTTATATGCCAGAAAAAACAAAACAATACATGTGCAATTTGAACAGACGAATCACGCCTCGCCACGCATCATCTTCAACCCTCGTTTGTAGCTAAAAACCTGTAAAACTTATAGCTACGGACACAAGCCGTCGCTACAAGTCGTGCCTCCTCCAAAATCTGTTGTAGGCCATAAAAATGAATTCTAAGGGCATGGTTGTGCTCGTCTCATCATCCCGGTCACAACCATGCCCTTCTTGATAGCCAATTTTTCCTGAAAGTGAAACACCAAAAAAAAACCACGAAACCCTAGCTATGGCATCTCACAGTATAGGTCACATAAACAAAATTGGATAATGCAAAAAGCTCAGAAACATTGTGAGGATTACAAATATGCAAGTAATTCGTACAAAAGATGCAAGGATGATGAATTACGAATTCAAATACAGAGCTAGGCAACGTGATGCTTACAGCGTGCGTGGGCGTGTATGGAAGCCTGCTTTGGATTGGTTTCAACTCAGTGAACCTCCAGGAATCGATTGGGATCGCTTTTGGCTTCCGAAAACCTCTCTTGTTATGATTTCGAATTCCAAGTTTTTGTCACTTTTTTCAAACTTGGTTCTGCTTGTTCTTGCAACCTCTAACCCCTGTTTTCGTGTGCCTCTCTTGCTTATGTATTGTGGAATGTGCTAGGGTAACAAATATGGCTTGAATCTTCCACATCAATGCATTGCATATTTGATTTGATTCACCATTACCAACTTGCCAAATTTGCCAATTTTTCAATATTTTTGCACATGGTAAGGTGATATTCGAGTTTGATTATGATCATGATGATAATTAAGACCTGAAACAACCAAAAAGATCTCAAGTAATCAATATTTGGATTTTATTTGATTTAATTTGATTTAAAATGAAATAATTCAATAAAAAATCAAATAAAATAATAAAAAAGAAATATGATCTCAAGGCTGAAGCTAGGACACGTGTACAATGGGGGAAGCTCAAATTAAGTGGAAAAGAATGGGCCCATTTGACAAAATTTGATGTTTTGGGGATAGTTGACTTTTGGTAGTTTTGCAAAAATGCCCAACTTCAACAATGCATAACTTCTTCAATTTTGAACTTTTGGAGGTGTTCTTGGACTTTTTAGAAAGCTTGAGATGTCCTATAACTAACACGTTTGGTCTCATCTAATTTTGATATTCCATTCTCAAGTTATAAGCTTTGGAAAAAAAGGTGTTTTTGTTGACTTTCAAAAATAACCTATAATGTCCAAATTTATAACTTCTTGTGAGTGTATTTCCTGATCTTGGGGTATGAATATGGATTGTAGGAAATTTAATCCTCTTAAAAATGAGCTTTGGATAGGTCATTTCTCATAAAGTATGAGAAAGTTATGCTTGGTCAAAGTTGAGTTGACTTTTCCTATAAAACCCTAATTTAGCAACTTTTGAGTCTTGATGAATTTTGAGCAATCCTTGATGAATCATGATAAAACCTTGATTAAATGATGAAATATATTTCAAAATGAGAATGTTGACAAAAAAATTGAAGTTTGACTGTATTTGGGTCACAATTGACTTTTGCCCTAGCACAGTTGATTTTTGGACCTTTTGAGCATTTGACTGAGCAGACTTCCTCTGCAAGGCTTGAAATTTGACATGGATGATGTTGAGAGCATATTAGGACAATGGAGAGCACTTGAGGTCATTTGGATTCAAGGATCTTGATGCAACACAAAACCCTAATTTGGGGTTGACTGCCTTAGGAGATAGCTTGTCTGTCCAACTCTTGAGCAATCTTGAGCCACTTGAAGATTTTTCTTGCAATGTTTGGAGAAATATGGGAGGGAAAATTTTGGGGTACAACAACTTCCCCTGTTCAATCTTCTTAAACCTGAGGATGTAGATTGGCTTTCGTACCTTTCGTGATCCGAAGGTGGAAGATGATTGAACACTAGAGTGCCCAGAAATTTGCACTAGCATGAAGTGGTATCAGCCTGGTGATGTCGGGAATGGGCTTACAGATGCCATTTGGAGATTGTTGGTAGGGGATGGGCTTACAGATGCCATCTGCAGGAGTGTCGATCACATAAGAGATTCCTTAGCGAGAACTTGCATACCTGTTGTTGTGGAAGATTCCGCTTGGGGAAGTCTGATCCTTGTTGAGGTTTAGGAACTTGCCTGTACTTCAACTGAGGATAATTCTGTTGAGTTTTAATAACTTGTCCGTAATTCAACTGGGGGGAAACATCTTCATCGAGATCTAGGACTGCCTGTACTTCAACGGAGGATAATTCTGTTGAGATTTTAGAACTTTTCCACACTTCGACGGAGGAAAATTGTCAAGATTTAGAACCTTATCTGTAATTCAACCGAGGATAATTCAGTTGAGATTTAAGAACCGGTAAGGTCTTCGACTGAGAGAAACATCTTCATCAAGATCTAGGAACTGTTTGGTCTTCAACGGAGTATAATTCTGTTGAGATTGTAGAACTCGTCCACACTTCGACCGAGGAAAATTGTCGAGATTGAGAACCTTATCTGTAATTCAACCGAGAATAATTTAGTTGAGATTTAAGAACCGGTCAGGTCTTCGACTAAGGGAAACATCTTCATCAAGATCTAGGAACTGTCTGGTCTTCAACGAAGTATAATTCTGTTGAGATTGTAGAACTCGTTCACACTTCGACGGAGGAAAATTGTCGAGATTGAGAACCTTATCTGTAATTCAACTGAGGATAATTTAGTTGAGATTTAAGAACCGGTCAGATCTTCGACTAAGGGAAACATCTTCATCAAGATCTAGGAACTGTCTGGTCTTCAACAGAGTATAATTCTGTTGAGATTGTAGAACTCGTCCACACTTCGACGGAGGAAAATTGTCGAGATTGAGAACCTTATCTGTAATTCAACCGAGGATAATTCAGTTGAGATTTAAGAACCGGTCAGGTCTTCGACTAAGGGAAACATCTTCATCAAGATCTAGGAACTGTCTGGTCTTCAATGGAGTATAATTCTGTTGAGATTGTAGAACTCGTCCACACTTCGACGGAGGAAAATTGTCGAGATTGAGAACCTTATCTGTAATTCAACCGAGGATAATTCAGTTGAGATTTAAGAACCGGTCAGGTCTTCGACTAAGGGAAACATCTTCATCAAGATCTAGGAACTGTCTGGTCTTCAACGGAGTATAATTCTGTTGAGATTGTAGAACTCGTCCACACTTCGACGGAGGAAAATTATCGAGATTGAGAACCTTATTTGTAATTCAACCGAGGATAATTCAGTTGAGATTTAAGAACCGGTCAGGTCTTCGACTGAGGGAAACATCTTCATCAAGATCTAGGAACTGTCTGTTCTTCAACGGAGTATAATTTTGTTGAGATTGTAGAACTCGTCCACACTTCGACGAAGGAAAATTGTCGAGATTGAGAACCTTATCTGTAATTCAATCGAGGATAATTCAGTTGAGATTTAAAAACCGGTCAGGTCTTCGACATAGATGAGAACTTAACTTCATCCTTCCTGAAAGGTAAAGGTCAGTCGTATGCAATGCATGATATGTATCAAGCAATGATGTTCTCAAAATAAATGAGATTGTGTTGTATGATGCGTATATGCGTGTATCATGATGTATGGAAATGTAATGTTTTAGCTAGGGAAAATAAATCCCGGATAGCTGCTGGAGAATAGAGTTGGATTCTTCATTTCTGCTGGAGATAGCGAGCGAAGATGATTGTGAGAATAAACCTGCAGGAGAGGATAACTCTGTTGGGGAATAAACGGATGAGGAGATTACTCTGTGGGGAAGAGATGTTCTGCTGAGGATTCCACCGAAAAATTCCACTGGGGATGAATTACCGTTGCTGGTGATACTGAATCCTGTTGGGGTTGAGTTCTGTTTGTGAAAGGAAAGAACTCCGCTGGGGATAATCTTCAGTTGTGACTTCACTGGGGCTAACCTTTTAGACTCCTATGGGGATAATCCTCCAGGGTCTACTGGGGATAACCTTTGAACTCCGTTGGGGACATATCTTTTTATACTCCGCTGGGGACAAACTTCCAGAGTCTACTGGGGATGATTCTCCAAACTCCGCTGGGGAAGCTTTTTCAGACTGCGTTGGGGGAAATTTTAACTCCACTGGGGATATCTTGTATTCTGCCGGGGAATATTCTTATACTCTGTTGGGGAATATTAGAACTGCCGGGGATATTAAGCCTTTTCAGTGTTGATGGTAGATAAACTCTGCTTGGGGGAGAATATTACCGATTCATTCATTCACAGTTGCAAGTCTCAGCTGGGGAGAGCTATCATTATTGTCTTACTCTGCGGGGAGTGAAAGTATCTTAGCCATATTCTTCAGCTGAATCTACCTTTGTACCATGGTGAATAGAGCAACTGCAAAGCTTGGACAATTTTTATTGCCCCTGTTTCTGATATTACCAGTAATCGTCTTTTGTTTAGCAATGTAAATATTTATGAGCAGCAATTAATGTCAAATGCATATATAAAAAATGAACATTGGACGTTCTTTGCAAAACAAAACAGAAAAAGGAAAAACAGTTTGAATTTTCTTTGAAGATGACTTGTATTTATTTTGAAGTTTGGCCTGTAAATAGGCGCTTTTGTACAAGAGGCTGACGTCCTAGTAAGAGAACGCCGCTGAGTAATAGAATTTATACAATTTGTAAAAAACTAAACAAAACAGCTATGTGAATAATCCCACTGGGTTCCAACTCTGTTATTGCCTTTATGTCCTCGAGCATCTCATCACTTTACTACTTGGTTGAAGGTAGATCAGATCGATTAGTGTTGTCCGAGCTTAATAGTCGATACCGAAGTCTGGAGGCAAGGTGATCCAATGAGACATAGTGTTACGCTTTGATCCCTAATTTTTGCCTGGACCGCCCTTTCGGGTTTTCTGTCCACTGGGATACCCTTTTTTGCCCAAGCCGCCTTTTCAGGTTTTCGACTTGTCGGGTGTACAGATTTTTTCATTTTCATCCCTTATTTTTGCTCGAACCCTTTTGGGTCACCGGGAAGCCCTTATTTTTGCCTAGGCCAGTCAACCTAGCGGGTCATTAATTATGCGTAGTATCTTTTCACTATGTCTGTATTGACGGGGTGAGGAAGGTCGTCACCATCCATGGTGGTTAGAATCATAGCTCCTCCTGAGAAAATATTCTTAACCACAAATGGCCCTTCATAAGTAGGGGTCCATTTTCCCCTGGGATCACCTTGAGGCAAGATAATGCGCTTGATTACCAGATCCCTAACTTGATACTCTTGTCGTCTAACTTTCTTGTTAAATGTCTTGATCATCCGTTTTTGATACGTCTGACCATGACAAATAGCAGCGAGTCTCTTTTCGTCGATTAAGTTCAGTTGATCAAGCCAGGTCTGAATCCAATCATCTTCGCTTAAACCTGCGTCCTTCATAATCCGAAGGGAGGGTATCTGAACTTCAATGGGCAAAACTGCCTCCATGCCATATACCAAGGAATAGGGTGTTGCCCCTGTTGACGTCCGTGCTGAGGTACGGTACCCATGAAGAGCGAACGGTAACATCTCATGCCAGTCTTTGTATGTCACCGTCATCTTCTGCACAATCTTCTTAATGTTCTTATTAACTGCTTCAACAACCCTATTCATCTTCGGCCGGTAGGGAGAAGAGTTATGATGCTGTATCTTGAACTGCTTGCAGAGCTCGGTGATCATCTTATTGTTGAGATTGGTACCATTGTCCGTAATGATCCTCTCTGGTACACCATATCGACAAATCAGATTGTGCTGAATGAAACGTGCCACGACGTTCTTAGTTACGGTAGCAAAGGAAGCCGCTTCAACCCACTTCGTAAAGTAATCAATAGCTACCAGGATGAAACAATGCCCGTTAGATGCCGTAGGTCTGATCTCGCCGATCATGTCAATGCCCCACATTGTAGAAGGCCACGGAGCTGTCAAAACATTCAGAGGTACTGGAGGTATGTGCACCTTATCAGCATAGACTTGGCACTTATGACATGTCCGAGAATGCTGATAACAGTCGGCTTCCATGGTGGACCAAAAATATCCTGCCCGAAGGATTTTCTTTGCCATGGTGTGTCCACTGGAATGAGTTCCGAAAGTACCTTCATGTAACTCTGCCATGATCCTTTCTGCTTCATTTTTATCCAAACAACGCAGTAAGGTTGAATCATGGTTACACTTGTAAAGAATACCATTGCTGATGAAGAACTTCGCCGCGAACCTCCTCAGAAACTTCTTGTCATTAACAGATGCACCCTTGGGGTACTCCTGAGTTTCAAGATATCTCTTCACCTCATGAAACCAGGGTTTATCTGCTACCTCCTCAGTCTCGATGTCACAATAATGTGCAGGTTCGTCCAATCTTTCAATGATGATCCGGGGAGTTTTGTTGTCCCAATTGACTTTGAACATAGAAGACATCGTAGCCAGCGCATCCGCCAACTGATTCTCCTCTCTTGGGAAGTGTTCAAAGGTTATTTCTTCGAAGTAGGGAAGCAATGTCAACACATACTCCTTGTAAGGAATAAGATTTGGGTGTTGCGTATCCCACTCACCTTTGATCTGACTGATCACGAGAGCGGAATCTCTAAAAACACTTAGAAATTTAATCCTTAGGTCAATTGCTGCTTGAAGACCCATGATGCACGCTTCATACTCCGCCATATTGTTGGTGCAGTTGAAACATAATCGGGCGGTAAATGGAGTATGAGAGCCTTTAGGAGATATGATCATGGTGCCAATGCCATTACCCAAAGCGTTTGAAGCTCCATCAAAGTACATAGACTATCGGGATCCCTCCTCAGGTCCTTTATCTGGTCCAGGTTCTTCACAGTCGGTTACCAACATGATGTTCTCATCTGGGAATTCGAAGTTCATAGACTGATAATCGTCCACTGCTTGATGTGCTAAATGATCTGCCAACACACTTCCCTTGATTGCTTTTTGGGTCGTATATTGGATGTCATACTCAATCAAGATCATCTGCCATCTTGATATTCTTCCGGACAAGGCAGGCTTCTCGAAGATATACTTGATTGGATCCATATTTGATATCAATAGAGTAGTGTGAGTCAGCATATACTGTCTCAGCCGGTGAGCAGCCCATGCTAAAGCACGACAAGTTTTCTCGAGCAGTGAGTATCGGGTCTCACAGTCGGTAAACTTTTTGCTAAGGTAATAAATAGCATGCTCTTTTCGGCCAGACTCATCATGCTGACCCAACACACACCCCATTGAGTTGTCGAGTACTGTCAAGTATAAGATCAAAGGTCTCCCTTCAACTGGAGGCATCAGAATGGGTGGCTCTTGGAGATACTCTTTGATTCTTTCGAAAGCGGCCTGGCATTCATCGTTCCAACGTACTACTTGATCTTTCTTCAGTAACTTGAAGATTGGCTCACAAGTAGCAGTCAGGTGCGAGATGAATCAGGCAATGTAGTTCAGACGTCCCAGAAATCCTCTGACTTCTTTTTCTGTTCTGGGAGCTGGCATTTCCTGTATAGCTTTCACCTTTGCATGATCCACTTGAATACCTTTGTCACTTACGACAAAACCCAGCAGTTTACCAGATCTCACCTCGAAGGTGCACTTGTTCGGGTTTAACCTCAGCTTGTACAACTTCAACCTGTCAAACAACTTCTGAAGGTGGTCCAGGTGTTCCTCTTCAGTCTGGGATCTTGCAATCATGTCGTCGACGTATACCTCGATCTCATGATGGATCATGTCATGAAACAAAGCAACCATGGCACGCTGATACGTTGCCCCAGCATTTTTCAATCCAAAAGGCATGACCTTGTAGCAAAAAGTGCCCCATTGAGTAACAAAGGTTGTCTTCTCCATGTCTTCGGGAGCCATTTTAATCTGATTATAACCGGAGAAACCATCCATAAAGGAGAAGACTTTATGCTGTGCGGTGTTGTCAACCAGAATGTCGATATGAGGTAGAGGGAAATCATCCTTGGGGCTCGCCCTGTTCAGATCCCTATAATCAAGACACATTTGAACTTTACCATCCTTCTTCGGCACAGGAACCACGTTGGCCACCCACTGTGGGTAAGAAGTGACTGCTAGAAAACCGGCGTCAAACTGTTTCATCACTTCAGCTTTGATTTTCTCAGACATTTCTGGGCGCATTCGAAGAACCTTTTGTTTTACTGGAGGACAGTCTTCCTTGGTAGGCAGGCGGTGAACCATAATATCGGTATCCAACCCAGGTATATCTTCATAAGACCAGGCAAAGATCTCAACGTAGTTTCGCAGCATCTGAATCAACCGTTGCTTCACGCTAGCTTCCAGATTTGCACTGATCTTAACTTCTTTCTTGTCTACCTCTGTACCGAAATTCACTGTTTCCACTGGCTCTTCATGTGGCTGTATAGCCCTCTCTTCCTGGAGTAGCAGTCTAGCAAGTTCACCAGGCACTTCGTAATCATCTTCACCTTTGTCTTCAGCTAAGTTGATCGGACTTTCAAAGTCATAACTGGCGGTAGAAGAGTCATTACCAGTGAGATCCAGAGCGGATGTAGACCTGTATATGTGAGTGTGTGTAAAATAGCTGTTTTGCAATATATAATAAAAGAAAAACAAAGAGCGCAAAATTTGAAATGCAAGAAACGTCCAATGCTTTTATTAATGATATATGTAGATGACACACATAAAGCCCTCACAAATGAAGCCACGGTGCCCCAGGTAAGACACCGGGCCGTAAAGTTTAAAACATTGTCTGTTACAAATTCAAAACAAAAGTCTCATTACTGGGTAACAAAAGAAATTGGGATGACGTCCTTTGTTGTCTAGTTGCTTAGTCCACCATCAGTAGTAGGATAGATCCAACTGTCGAACTCAGACTCTTCAACATCGTCTTCAATGGCATTCACTCCTGAATTGCTGATGAACAGGGGAGGTCTTCTGATCCATGCATTCCGAACAGCCTTTTGAGCTTCTGCAGTGAAACCCAAACAAAATTTGTTAGTCTTCTGTGTAAAATCAGGGAGTTGGCCCCAATTTGCACACCCACCTTTCTCGACAACAGCTCGGGCATCCTTGAAGGAAGCCATCTTCATAGGAGGATCTTCAATAACAGTCTCAGTTGATGCCAGCGTCTGGGGAACCTCTTCAAAATGATGAAATGGGGTCTCAATGAACTCCCCATACATTTCTACATATCGGAAAGAGTTGAGATGGCTCACCATGTACTCCTCTTCTCCTTGTACTGTCACAATTTTCCCTTTGACCGGGTACTTCAGTTTCTAGTGGAGCATTGAGGTTACTGCCCCAGCTTTGTGGATCCACGGACGACCCAATAAACAAGAATAAGATGGCCGAATGTCCATCACATAGAATGTAGATGCGAAAACCTGAGAACCAACCTTAATCGAAATATCCACTTCTCCGTGTACCATTCTCTTGGACCCATCAAAGGCCCTAACAACAATGTTACTTGGCTTCAACTCTAAGCCCTCACAGTCCAAACGATCTAGAGATTTCTTAGGCAAAACATTCAATGAGGAACCAATATCCACCAAATACATGAGAAAGAGTAGTGCCCCTGCATTCAATGGAGATATGCAGGGCATCGTTGTGGTTATTCCCCTTAGCAGTCAAGTCGGCGTCAGAGAAACCCAACCCGTTATCAGCAGTCAGACTAGCCACACAGTCCTTAAGCTGATTAGCTGATGTCTCTTACGGTACGTGTGCAGTCTTCAAAAAAGCAATCAGAGCCTTGTCATGGGCTTCTGAGCATAGCAACAGAGACAACATAGAGATTTTGGATGGGGTTTTCCCCAGCTGCTCGACTACATTGCAGTCACTCTTTTTGATGATTTTCAAAATCTCCTCCATCTCTTGTCTAGAGGCTTCAATAGTAATCATCTTCGGTGCCTCCGTCTGGGCAGGCTCATCAGTGGTCCCTTTGCCCCGAGTATCGGATGACTCGGAAACAGGGGTAAGAATGGGAACTTGAATAGGGATAGTAGCAGGTACACTGGCAGGTGTAATAACAACAGGCTTCTGGGCAGTTGGTGGAGAGATATCAGGGGAGAAAAGTCTTCCGCTGCGGGTGACTTTAGCAGGCCCAACAATATTGCTGACGTCGGCATCAGCATCCAAATCTTGCTTAACTTCATGATAATATACGTCAGCACCGTAATTCCAAGGGACATCTTTACTTGATGTATAGGAAATAGGCCCAGGAACAGTGATGATCAATGGTGCATGTTGTACCCCAAAATTTTCCCTCCCGTATTCTCCAAGATTTAACAAGAATCATATTCAAATGGCTCAAGATTTCTCAAGGGGTTGCACAGTCAAACCATCTCCTAAGCCAGTCAAAATTAGGGTTTTGGTTCTTGCAAGGAAGTTGTGGTTTTCAATGGCTCAATCAAGTCCCATAGGCCCATATACATTGTCAAGCATCTACATGTCAAGTTTCAAGACTCACAACATCAAAGTCCACAGTCAAAAGCCCTATTTGGTTCACAATCAACTGTAGGGGCAAAATGGTCATTTTGTAGTCAAAAGTCAGAATTTTTGGTCAATATCTTATTTTGATCTCATAATCATCATTTGATCAAGTCTTGATCATGATTCCTCAAGCATGGCTCAAAAATCATCAAGGATGCAAAAGTTTCTATTTGTGGACAGCAGAAAAGTCAATTGTATCTTGACCAGGGCATAACTTTTTCATGGTTCATCATAAAAATCCCATCCAATGCTCATTTTGAAGGGGATGAAATTTCCTACAACTCATCTTCACATTCCAAGTCCAAGAAATGCTCTCACAAAAAGTTATCAATTTCTACATTATAGGTCAATTTCAAAAGTCAACAAAAAGTCATTTTAAGTCAAAGACCATAACTTGAGATTGGTAAATCCAAATGACATGGGACCGAAGGCATTGGTTAGAGGACTTCAAGACCTTTCCAAAATGTCCAAGAACATGTTCATATGATCAAAATTGAGCAAGATATGCATTGGAGAAGTTGGGAAATTTTCATGAATTTGCAAAAGTCAACTATCCTTAAAACTTAAATTTTTGACAAAAGGGCCCACTTTCTTCCACTTGATTCAGCCTTGTCATGCCACACACGTGTCCCATGATTAATTTCACGATCAAACATTTATTTTTCCATTTTATTTAATTTTTATTGATTTAATTCATTTTAAATCCATAATAATTCAAATAAAATCTAAAAATTAATGGAATGGCATCTTTGTGATTTGAATAGCTTTTATATGTCATATGCCAGCTAACCAATTCGTGCTAAGATTTTTTTATGCATAAAATCCTAGATTTGAACCAAATATGGAAAGTTCTTCAATGGTGGTCAACCAAATCTCCAAACTTCAATACACTAAGATTAAGGCCCAGCTTTTGACCTAATTTTGTTCTCATATACATAAGAAAGCAGTACCAACAGGATTCACGACCTAGACATTGCTAAAACGGCCAAAGCAAAAGTGGGAAATTGCTGGAAAAGTGGGAGTTCAAGAACAAGGTAGGAGGCGTTTTCAGGCAAAAATAAGAACGTGGTTCTCTTCCTTGCTATCCACTGAAGCTAAAGCGATCACAAACACATCCTAAGACCACCTATACAGCACTGTAAGTCATCACAAAGTCACCTCTGAACACGAAACCTAAGCTCTCTATTTTTGCACTTTTTCTCAAAAGCATTGGCATATTTTTGTTCCTTATTTGATTTCTAACGTAACTGTAATATCCAATTTCGTTTTTAGGCCCTGAATCGTGATGCCCGATTCTAGGGTTCATCTTTTTGCGTTTTAGGTATTTTGGTTCCAGGTCAAATTAGGACAAAGCATGAGTATGGATGGATTCAGGGGACATGGACGAGACCAACCATGGTCTTGGAATGAGTTTTTGAAGCCTAGAGACGATTCTAGGAAGAACCCACGGATCTTTCTGCGGATAAAAATCCGCAAGTAAAAAACCAGGGATCAGCGAAGAAGACGCTGACGCGTCCCCCTCTCATTCGTTCGTTCAAAAAACGCGCGTTTATATTTTTTTTCCAGGCATTGTTTTGATTTACCAATATAATAATTACTTGTGGTCTTAATAACAAATGATGCATGCAGCTCAGTGGCTAAGGCGAACAGGCATTGAACGTTGGGACCTGGGTTCGAATCCCAGGTCCCCCAAAATATTTGTTTGTTTCTTTTCTTCATGTATTCCTATGCAGGCTTCATGAAAGGCATCATCATACACCTCACAAATCCACGCGCCATGTGGCCACAGTCCTCAATCCAATGGCCATGGGATGGATGACCACCATGCTCTCTAGTCAACCATGCGCTAGACCATCCAGAAAGTCAAAGCAGGCTTTGTGCTTAATGGGCTTCAGACTTGCAATTTTCACCTCCTATGGGTCCATCAACCCCCCTTGGTTTACTATTCGTTTTTTTATTTTTCTTTTTCCTTTTATTTTCTTTAATAACTATTATTATTATTATTTAATTAATTAACAAATTAATATTTTTTTCATAATAAATTCAGAAAATTAAAAATGTAAATATTTTTATTATTTTTATTATTTATTAAATTCACTCTTAATTATTTTTGTAAATAAACACTAACTTAAATTAATTTAGTTTAATTAGTTTTAATTTTAAATTTTCTTTTACAATAAATAAAAATGAATTAGACCTAGGGTTTTTCTTTTGACACTTTTAATTTCTTTTTTTTATTTTATTTCATTAAAAACATAAAACCACAAAAATACTTTTTCTTGTAAATAATTAATTAATTAATAAATTAGGTTTAATATTTAATTTAATTGCAAAAAAGGACAAATTACTTTCTTTTCTCAAAAAGGGTCAAAACCCTAAGACGTTTCCGATTTAATTTCTTTCGCGCTTTAATTCCTTTTGATTATATTTATATATCTGCTTCGGAAATGTAATAGTTAATTAGGTCTTTTACCGCTTTCTTTACTTTTCTCGTATTTATTTTCCAAACGAGTTTTGTTTTTGGCGATGTATATACCCGCGCCTTGTAATAGTGTAGATTCATTTTCCGCACTTTATTTCCCGCAAAATATTAACTGTTAATTATACCTGCAAGACTTGTATGAAAATAAAACCAACTCGTAGCTCACAAATAACATGTACAAGATAATCTTAACTAAATTCAACACACACGCACATGCCACTCCTAGGGTACGCCTCACTTGGTTGCCTCGAGGTGGTCATCAAGTATAGGGTGTTTTAGAGGTCGCCCTCTTGTCTAAAGATCCAGTTGCCTCGAAACGGTTGCCTCAGATAAAAAGGATCTAGGACATTAGGGTTACCGCTAAGGCGTCCTACCATTGCTTTGGTGACCACACATGTCCCTATCATTGAATTGACCCAAATAACTCCAACGACGGTGCTACCTACTTCTCAATAGTGGGATAGTACTGTCTAAAGGACTCTTACACAGCCTAATTCCTTAGAGTAGGTAGATTTCACCTGGGTACTTGCTCTTTTCAAAAACAAAAACATCTTTTCGCACCTACACTTTCAAAAAGTTTTCAAATAAATACTTCATACACTCTTGAGGACTGATACAAGAGTTACCTAGAAGTTTTTCAAACTAAACTTTTTCAAAACCCACAAACACTTGAAAAGCAAACAAATTTTTGAAAACATAGTGAGCAAGTACCTAAGAGCCCGTGGATAACCATGGATAGAAAGGGTGCTAACACCTTCCCTTTCTATAAATCTACCTCCCGAACCGAGAGACATCTCGAAAAAGGAATTTTACTGTGCTTTTGTCCTTTCCATGTTGGAGAATATAAAAGACGGTGGCGACTCTTGCTTACCGCGACATTTCGCGAACCAACATTCAAAAAATAGTCAGTTCTATTTCCACCGATCACAGAACTGGCGACTCTGCTGGGGAGTACTTAATAAGTGAGGCGTACCTTAGGATTAGACCACTCTTATGTTTTCAATTGCTTGTTTTGTTTGCTTTAATATTGTGGGCCTGTCTTGGAGTTTCATAGATCCTAACCCGGATCTGAGGGATACCTTTTAGAAGTAGCAACAAACTGTGAGGGAACTGTGCGAGGTATACCGACACGGTTGAAGCAGTTGCTACGTTGATGTGGCACTTTGGTGAGTACCGGTAACCCTTGAGTCAAGTCAAGGAGAGTACGGGGCCGCCGCGTGGTGTCGTGAAGCATCAGCTGACCTTAGGAACCTTACTTGACCATCCTGGCCTCTTTAGGGGTAGTGAGATGACCGACTTTGGTGCAGTCCGAAGTTGGTAGATACTCGATACTACACTCATTGAGGGTTGTTTTCTTGGAATATTTTGATCGCCAGTTCAGTGGCTAAATCAAAACAATGAACATAGAAAACAACCCAATGATATTGAGCTCCTTAGAACCCAGTTACTTTTGATAGGACAGGTTTGAGCCCACCAACTTCAAGAGGGTAGTACCCAAACTTCATGCTGGCCTAAACTCTAAGGGCTGTCTGGTGTGACTTGTGTGCCTTATCATGTTTTCCTTTTGTGAATAATTGTGGTGTGTCTTTATCATAACATCATAACATCATAAAGCATCATATGCATTTACTAACCACTTCAAGGGTTCAAATCTTCATCTTTGTTCTTGTTTTGTAGGATATGGAAACTATCCGCAGAAAGACAATTCAGGTCAACCTTGTAAGGGTCCCCCCTCAGCTTAAGAAGCTTACATCTAGGATTCTCGAGAACTCTTCCTTCAGTGAAAGGCATGGTAGACTCATCAGCTTGGTCAATACTAACATTGAAGAGGATATGGTGAAAGTGTTGTTCCAGTTCTTTGACCCTTTGCACCACTGTTTTACTTTACCGGATTATCAATTGGTGCCTACTTTGGAAGAGTTTTCTCAGCTTCTGAGGGTTCCCATTCTCAGTCAACTACCCTACAACGGTACGGAAAGAGAACCAAAACTTGAAGAGGTTGCTAAAGCATTACACCTACAACCATCTGACATCAAGGGGAATTGGGAAGTTAGAAGTGGTATCAAAGGATTCTTGGCAAAGTTCCTGTTTGAGAAAGCACAAGAATGTTGGAATGCCCTTGACCTACAAGCCTTTTAAGAAGTTGTGGCACTCCTTGTATATGGGTTGGTGTTGTTCCCGAATCCAGATCAGCTTATAGATATCAATGCCATCAAGATTTTCATGTCCAGGAATCCCATACCTACGTTGCTCGGGGACATCCTCCACTCATGTTACACTCGAACCATGAGAAAAAGAGGTGTTCTCGTGTGCTGCACTCCTCTCCTGGCAAGGTGGTTTATTTCGCACCTTCCACAATCAGTTTTAAAGAACGAGCGGGGTTTGAGGTGGTCGCAATGACTGATGACCCTTACACATGCTGATATACATTGGTGTTCTCGGTCCAGAGAAAATGTCACTATCATTGATCGTTGCGGAGAGTCCTAATGTTCCTTTACTTGGAATCAGAGGAGGAATTACTTACAACCCGTGTCTGGCTTTGAGACAGTTTGGATATGCTCGGAGGGACGGCCCTCATGACATGTTGATTCCTGACATAGTTTTTGACTTCGACACCGATACGCAAGGACTTCGTCAGAGATTCATCAGAGCTTGGAGGATGCCCAATAGGGTAGATAGTAAGACACTGGGGCACAAGAACTCCATCCCCCTTGAGCCTTATCTCAAGTGGGTACAAGCCCGCTCCCAGAAGCTTGTGATGCCATATCCTCATGTTCTCCCCGTGATCAAAGAGCCAGTTTTGGAAGGGGAGGTGTCATACACCATTCAACATCCTGGCATGCCAACATCTTGGGAAGAAATGCAAAAAAGCTGGATCCAACTCAAGGAAGAACGGAATTATCTTGAAACCAGTCTACATGCCAGTGAGAAGAAGGTCTTGGAGCTCACCTGCCTACTGCACGAGGAAAAGACTCTCAACACTTACATCGCTCCAAAGAGGATGCGCAGTGTCTTTTGGGATTAAGTATTTTGTAATATTTCGCCCATGAGGCATTGATGTAATGAACAGATTATTTCTTAATATAACGTGTGTTCCTCTTTTGTCTACAACGAATTTGAATTCTCGAACCCTTGAATGCATTGCATAAATAGCATATCATGCATCATGTGCATAACAGATACTCTTTTTCTACAGGTTGCTTAATCTTCTTCGCTGTTTATTTCAGTAATCATCATGAATCCTGAACCTACTACTGAACAAGCTATCAAGGCCCTCCAGGCCCATAACGCCCAGTTTCAAGAGCTGGTCATGAGCTTAGCCCAGGGTCAACAGGAGTTGAAGACTCTGCTCTTGAAGGAGAAGAAGAAGAAGAAGAAAAGGATTGTGTTGTTTAACAATGGACGAAGGTTTGGGAATGCATTGCAGAATGAGGTTGAGCTGACTACCTCATCTGGGGAGAAGAACAGTCCGCAAGAGAGAAGGGTTCCTAGTCTCGTGGTCTCCGACAACGAGACGGATTACAATGATGAGAAGTACCCTCCTACTGATGACAGGTACAAACAGCTGGAGGATCGTTTAAATGCTATGGAGATCCAACAGGTGCCCGGGTTGGATTTTGGAGATCTAGGTTTATCTTCTGGGGTGGTGATCCCACACAAGTTCAAGGCACCTGCCTTTGTGAAGTACGACGGGGCTTCCTGCCCTAAGCTGCATCTCAGATCATATGTAAGGAAGATCCAACCTTACACTGCAGACAAGAACCTATGGATCCATTTCTTCCAGGATAGCCTTTCAGGGGCTCAACTCGAATGGTTCTATCAGCTGGATGAAGCCAGTATTCGAAACTGGGAGGACTTGGCTACTGCATTTTATAAGCAGTATCAGTACAATTCCGACCTCGCTCCCACGCGTACCCAACTCCAGGGTATGTCACTTGGGACGGGAGAATGATTTAAGGAGTACGCGCAAAAGTGGAGAGACCTGGATGACAGGGTGCAGCCACCGTTGACTGACCGTGAACTCGTGGACATGTTCTTGGGGACCCTGTCTGGTCCGTTCTTCAACCATCTGATTGGTAATTCTTCTGCAGGGTTTACAGACCTCATTCTGACTGGTGAAAGGATAGAAGTTGGTATCAAATCGGGGAAGATACAAAAGGGTGCCTCCTCGAGCACTGAAAAGAAGCCCTTCAAGAAAGAAGCTAGTGTTGTGTATGGTCCAAGGAGACAGAACAAACCGGAACGCCGCCAAGCTGTCAACGCGGTGGTAATTTCAAAGCCTGCTGCTGCTCCTCAGCAGTATAACCAACCAAGGGGTGAGAGACCCAAAAGGCAGTACACTCGGCTCAGTATGACCATATCTCAGATATTGCCGCAACTACTGTCAACCAATCTGGTAACTGTCAAGGAAGCTCCAAAGGTTGTGAACACAACCTCTCCAAAGTACAACCCCAACGCCCGCTGTGCTTATCACTCTGATAGCCCGGGGCATACTACAGATGATTGTTGGGCTCTGAGGAATAAGTTTCAGGACCTTATTGATGCTAAAGAAATACAGTTCGAGGCGCCCGAAAGGCCCAATGTTGTGACTGCTCCCATGCCCCAGCATGGAGTGAATGTTGTGGAAGAAGACCTGTATGTGGCCTCTGTGGATGATATTGTTACTCCGTTGTTGACTGTCAAAAGGAACCTGTTGCTAGCCGGTTTATTTCCGGGATGTAGTAAAGGTTGCCATCTATGTGCTGTTTCACCTGCTGGTTGTCCTTTGCTGAAGTCAGGCATCCAAAACCTGATGGATAGCAAATAGATCTTGTTCGAGAAGATTGTTGTTCCTGCTGTCCCTGCTGAAGAAGTGTCCATTGTTACTATTTTTAACAACCCTCTTAAGGCTCCCTTAAAGAAGCCTATCAAAATCAGGTCTACTCAGAAGATTGCTCCTATCATCATCACTGTTCCGGGGCCCATCCCCTATAAATCTGACAAAGCTGTCCCGTGGCACTATGGGGCAGATGTTTATATTCTTGGAGTAAAGCAAGAGTTTGATACTAGTACCGGCGTCAGCAATATTACCAGGCCTGCTAAAGTCACTCGTAGTGGTAGGCTCTTCTCGCCTGATATTGCGCCACCAGCTATTCAGAGACCTCTTGTCATCATACCTGCAAGTGCTCCTGTTTCCCTTCCTGACCAAGTTCCTGTTTCTACCCCTGCTGCCGAGTCATCCGACGCTCGGGGCAAAGGTATTGCTACTGATGTTCCTGCCCGGACGGAGGCACCAAAGACAACCAATGTTGAAGCATCCCAGCAAGAGATGGAAGAGATTCTCAAGATCAATAAGAAGAGTGATTTCAATGTAGTTGAGCAGCTGGGGCACACCCCATCAAAGATTTCTATGCTATCACTGCTGTTGTGTTCAGAGGCCCATGCCAAGGCCTTGATTTCCTTCCTGAAGACGGCCCATGTGCCACAAGAAATGTCTGCTGATCAATTTACCGATTGTGTGGCCAATTTGACTGCTGATAATGGGTTGGGTTTCTCTGACGCCGATCTGACTGCCAAGGGAAAGAACCATAACGACGCCCTGCATGTCTCCATTGAATGCAGGGGCACTACTCTTGCCCATGTGTTGGTAGACACCGGTTCTTCGTTGAACGTATTACCCAAGAAGGCCCTAGACAGGTTGGATTGCGAGGGTTTAGAGCTCAAGCCTAGTAACATTATTGTCCGGGCCTTTGACGGGTCGAAAAGGATGGTACATGGGGAAGTTGACATTCCAATCAGGGTTGGTTCTCAGGTCTTTGATTCAACGTTCTATGTGATGGACATCCGACCATCCTATTCTTGTTTGCTGGTTCGTCCATGGATCTACAAGGCTGGAGCTGTGACCTCCACATTACATCAGAAGCTTAAGTATCCAGTCCGAGGGAAGATCGTAACAGTTCGAGGGGAAGAAGAATATATGGTCAGCCACCTCAACTCGTTCCGGTATGTAGAGATGGATGGGGAGTTCATTGAGACCCCCTTTCAACACTTTGAAGAGGTACCTCAGACATTGGTGTCAGCAGAGACTGTGACTGAAGAAGATTCTCCGTTGAAGATGGCCTCCTGAAAGGATGCTCGTGTTGTTATCGAGAAGGGTGAGTGCGCAAACTGGGGCCGACTTCCTGATTTCACTCTGAAGACTGACAAATTTGGTTTGGGTTTCACTGCAGAAGCTCAGAGGGTTGTTCGCAAGGCAAGGATTGGAAGACCTCCTGTGTTCATCACCAACCCGGGAGTAAATGCTATTGAAGATAACGTAGAGGAATCTGAATTCAACAGCTGGATCTACCTAACGACCAACGGTGGACCAAGCAACTGGACTGCGAAAGACTTCGTACCTATTACTTTTTTCACTCAGTAATGAACTTCTTTGTTTTAAATTTGTAACAAACAATAATTTGAAACTTTATGGCCCGATGTCTTACCCGGGGCACCGTGGTTTCATTTGTGAGGGCTTTTGTGTGTCACTTTCATATATCATTAATAAAAACATTGGACGTTTTTTGCATTTCAAATCTTGCGCTCCTTGTCTTTCTTTATTGTATATTGCAAAACAGCTATATTTACACACACTCACCTATACAGGTTCCAATCCACTCTGGATCCCACTGGTAACGACTCTGCTACTACCAGTTATGACTTCGAAAATCCGATCAACTTAGCCGAAGACGAAGGTGAAGATGATTGCGAAGTACCTGGTGAGCTTGCAAGACTGCTGCTCCAGGAAGAGAGGGCCATTCAGCCACATGAAGAGCCAGTGGAAACAATAAATCTGGGTACTGAGACAGACAGAAAGGAAGTCAAGATTGGTGCCAATCTGGAGGCTAGTGTGAAACAACGTTTGATTCAGATGTTGCATGACTATGTGGAAATCTTTGCCTGGTCTTACGAAGACATGCATGGGTTGGATACCGACATTGTGGTTCATCACCTGCCTACCAAGGAAGAATGCCCTCCGGTAAAACAGAAGGTCCGCCGTATGCGTCCAGAGATGTCCGAGAAAATCAAAGCTGAGGTTATGAAACAATTTGATGCTGGATTTCTAGCAGTGACTTCTTACCCTCAGTGGGTTGCCAACGTGGTTCCAGTACCAAAGAAAGATGGTAAGGTCCGAATGTGTGTTGATTACAGGGATTTGAACAGGGCGAGCCCTAAGGATGATTTCCCTCTGCCTCATATCGACGTTCTGGTTGACAACACCGCTCAGCATAAGGTATTCTCCTTCATGGACGGGTTCTCCCGTTATAATCAAATCAAGATGGCTCCTGAAGACATGGAGAAGACCACTTTTGTTACTCAGTGGGGCACCTTTTGCTACAAGGTCATGCCTTTTGGGTTGAAAAATGATGGGCAACCTACCAACGTGCCATGGTTGCTTTGTTTCATGACATGATCCATCATGAGATTGAAGTATATGTCGACGATATGATTGCAAGGTCCCAAACTGAGGAGGAACACCTTGACCATCTACAGAAGCTGTTTGACCGGTTGAAGTTGTACAAGCTGAGGTTGAACCCGAACAAGTGCACCTTTGGGGTGAGATCTGGAAAATTGCTAGGCTTCGTCGTAAGTGACAAAGGTATTCAAGTGGATCCTGCCAAGGTGAAAGCCATACAAGAGATGGCAACTCCCAAGACAGAAAAAGAAGTCAGAGGCTTTCTAGGATGGCTGAACTACATTGCCCGATTCATCTCACATCTAACTGCTACCTGTGAACCAATCTTCAAGCTACTGAAGAAAGATCAAGTAGTACGTTGGAACGATGAATTTCAGGCCGCTTTCGAAAGAATCAAAGAGTATCTCCAAGAGCCACCCATTCTTATGCCACCGGTTGAAGGGAGACCTCTAATCTTATACTTGACGGTACTTGACAGCTCAATGGGGTGTGTGCTAGGGCAGCATGACGAGTCTGGCCGAAAAGAGCATGCCATTTATTACCTTAGAAAAAAGTTTACCGACTGTGAGACCCGATACTCACTGCTCGAGAAAACTTGTTGCGCTTTGGTATGGGCTGCTCGCCGGCTAAGACAATATATGTTGACTCACACTACTCTGTTGATTTCAAAAATGGATCCAATCAAGTATATCTTCGAAAAGCCCACCTTGTCCGGAAGAATAGCAAGATGGCAGATGATCTTGACAGAATATGACATCCAGTACACGACTCAAAAAGCAATCAAGGGAAGTGTATTGGCAGACCATTTGGCACACCAGGCAGTGGATGACTACCAATCCATGAACTTTGAATTTCCTGACGAGAATATCATGGTAGTGACTGATTGTGAAGTACCTGGACCGGATGAAGGACCTGAGGAAGGATCCCGATGGTCTATGCACTTTGACAGAGCCTCAAACGCTTTGGGTAATGCTATCAGCGCTGTGATCATATCCCCAAAAGGCACTCATACTCCACTCACTGCCGGACTATGTTTCAACTGCACCAACAACATGGCGGAGTATGAGGCATGCATCATGGGTCTTCAAGCTGCAATTGACTTAAGGATCAAGTTTCTGAGTGTCTTCGGAGATTCCGCTCTCGTGATCAATCAGATCAAAGGCGAGTGGGATACGAAACACCCAAATCTTATTCCTTACAAAGAGTATGTGTTGACGTTGATTCCCCACTTCGAGGAGATAACTTTTGAACACTTCCCAAGAGAGGAGAATCAGTTGGCGGACGCGCTAGCCACAATGTCTTCTATGTTCAAAGTCAAATGGGACAACGAGGATCCCCGGATCATTATTTGGAAATTGGATGAACCTGCACATTGCTGTGATCTTGAGGCTGAAGAGGTAACTGAAAAACCCTGGTATCATGAAGTGAAGAGGTACTTGGAAGCTCAAGAATACCCCGAGGGTGCATCCGTTAACAACAAGAAGTTTCTGAGAAGGTTCGCAGCAAAGTTCTTCCTCAGCAATGGCATTCTATACAAGCGAAACCATGATTCAACCTTACTGCGTTGTGTGGACAAGACTGAAGCAGAAAGGATCATGGCAGAGCTGCATGAAGGTACCTTCGGAATACATTCTAGTGGGCATACCATGGCAAAGAAAATTCTTCGGGCAGGATATTTCTGGTCCACAATGGAAGCCGACTGTTACCAACATTCTCGGACGTGTCACAAATGCCAGATCTATGCTGATAAGGTGCACGTTCCTCCAGTCCCTCTGAAAGTCTTGACAGCACCTTGGCCTTTGCAATGTGGGGCATTGATATGATCGGCGAGATCAGACCTACGGCATCCAACGGGCATCACTTCATCCTGGTAGTGATTGATTACTTCACAAAGTGGGTTGAAGAAGCTTCCTATGCTACCGTAACCAAGAACGTCGTGGCATGGTTCATTCGGCACAAACTGATCTGTCGATACGGTGTACCTGAGAGGATCATCACGGATAATGATACCAATCTTAACAATAAGATGATCACTGAGCACTGCGAGCAATTCAAGATACAACACCACAACTCTTCTCCCTACCGGTCGAAGATGAATGGGGTTGTCGAAGCGGCAAATAAGAATATCAAAAAGATTGTGCAGAAGATGACAGTGACCTACAAAGAGTGGCACGAGATGTTACTGTTTGCTCTTCATGGGTACCGTACCTCAGCAAGGACGTCAACAGGGGCAACACCCTTTTCCTTGGTTTATGGCATGGAGGCAGTCTTGCCTATTGAAGTCCAAATACCCTCTCTCCGGATAATGAAGGATGTAGGTTTGAGCGAAGATGACTGGATCCAGACTCGACTTGATCAATTAAATCTAATCAATGAAAAGAGACTCACCGCTATTTGTCATGGTCAAACGTACCAAAAACGGATGATCAGGGCATTTAACAAGAAAGTCAGACGACAAGAGTATCAAGTTGGGGATCTGTTAATCAAGCGCATCATTCTACCTCAGAGTGATCCCAGGGGCAAATGGACCCCTACGTACGAAGGGCCATTTGTGGTTAAGAACATCTTCTCAGGAGGTGCGATGATTCTAACTACCATGGATGGTGACGACCTTCCTCACCCCGCCAATGCAGACATAGTAAAAAGATACTACGCATGAATTAAAGATCCGCTAGGTTGACACACCTAGGCAAAAATAAGGGCTTCCCGGCGAACCAAAAGGGTTCGGGCAAAAATAAGGGATGAAATGAAAAAAATCTATACACCCGGCAAGTCGAAAACCTGAAAAGGCGGCTTGGGCAAAAATTGGTATCCCGGTGGACTGAAAACCTGAAAGGGCGGTCCAGGCAAAAATTAGGGATTGAAGCGTAATACTATGTCTCATTGGATCACCTTGCATCCAGAATTCGACATCAACTATCAGGCTCAGACGGCACCAATCAGTCAGCTTCATCTCCAACTAAGCAGCAAAGTGATGAGACGCTTGAAGACATAAAGGCGATAGCAGAGTTGGAGCCCAGTGGGATTATTTTTTCACATAGCTGTTTTGTTTTCTTTTCACAAAAATGTATAAACTCTATGTTGTTCGGCGGCGTTCTCTTACTAGGACGCCAGCCTCTTGTACACAAACGCCTATTTATAGGCAAATCTCAAAATCAATACAAATCCACTTTTCCAAACAAATTGCCAATTGTTTTTCTTTTATCTGTTTTGTTTTGCAAAGAACGTCCAATGTTCATTTTTTATATATGCATTTGACATTAATTGCTAACTCATAAATATTTGCATGCGAAACAAAGGACTAATTACAAGTGACATCAGAAACTGGGGCAATAAGAATTGTCTAAGAGATCTAGTTGCTTTGTCCATCAAGGTACCAAGGTAGGTTCGGCTGAAGAACGTAACCAAGATACCTTCACTCCCCGCAGAGTAAGACAAACCAGCAATACTCTCCCAAGCAGAGTGGTCTCCCATCAGCCCTAAAAAGGCACAGTATCCCTAGCATGTCAGTAATACTTTCCCCTAAGCAGAGATAGGCTACTGTCAGCCCCAAGGAAGTTGGATATCCCCGGAAAATCTCAATATTCCCCAGCGGAGTACAGATATTCCTCAGCAAGCATCCCCGGCAGTCTTGATATAAGATTGTTCCCTGGCGGAATACCAGACACCCCAGTGGAGCCACTTCCCCAGTACAGTCCAAAAGTTTCCCCAGGAGAGTGGAAGCAATCTCCCCAGTAGATTCTGGAAGCTTATCCCCAGTAGATTCTGGAAGCTTATCCCCAGTAGATTCGGGAAGCTTATCCCCAGTAGATTTTCGAAGCTTATCACCTGCAGAGTACAGGCATCTCTCCCCGACCATATTCAAAGGTTATTCCCCACCAGAGCTTATAAATGGGTTATCCTCATCTAATTACCCCGGAAAGATCATCCTCGGTGAAGTTCTTCCTATCCCCCAGCGGAGTTCATCAAATCTTCCAACATAACTTATCAACGGAATCCCCAACGGAGTTCTCGTTAAAATCTCAGCGAAGCATCTCTTCCCACAGAGTATTTCCCCGCAGAGTAATCTCTTCAACAAGTTTATTCCCCAACGGAGTCATCTTCTCCTACTGGTTTATTCTTGCAAACATCATCCCCCGCGGAAGCGAAGAACTCTAATCTTCAAACATCAGCCTAGGATCCAACAAGCTCCCGGCATTCGTCAAGGATTTATTTTCCTAGACGAAAGTATATTCATAAACATATCACATTTCATACATCCTGCTTACATACATGATAAAGTGCATACGACACGATCTCATGACATTATGCATTTCATACATCATGACATTGCATACGACTAACGTTTTGCCTTTTCAGGAAAAGGTCAATCAAAAGATGATTACTATCAACTGTCACAGTTCCAGATTCGATACCTGTATCTAGCCAGGGCATATCTGTGAGTGATTGATTGTAGATTCGATACCTGTATCTAGCCAGGGCATATCTGCATGAAGAGTTTAGAGATTCGATACCTGTATCCAGCCAGGGCATATCTGTAGACGACTAATTCCAGATTCGATACCTGTATCTAGCCAGGGCATATCTGTGAGCAATTGATTGTATATTCGATACCTGTATCCAGCCAGGGCATATCTGCATGAAGAGTTTAGAGATTCGATACTTGTATCTAGCCAGGGCATATCTGTAGACGACTACTTCCAGATTCGATACCTGTATCTAGCCAGGGTATATCTGCATGAAGAGTTTAGAGATTCGATACCTGTATCCAGCCAGGGCATATCTGTAGACGACCAAATTCCAGATTCGATACATGTATCTAGCCAGGGCATATCTTCATGAAGAGTTTAGAGATTCGATACCTGTATCCAGCCAGGGCATATCTGTAGACGACCAAATTCCAGATTCGATACTTGTATCTAGCCAGGGCATATCTGTGAGCGATTGATTGTAGATTCGATACCTGTATCTAGCCAGGGCATGTCTGCATGAAGAGTTTAGAGATTCGATACCTATACCCAGCCAGGGCATATCTGTAAACGACCAGTTCCAGATTCGATAGTTGTATCTAGCCAGGGCATATCTGTGAGCGATTGAGTGTAGATTCGATACTTGTATCTAGCCAGGGCATATCTGCATGAAGAGTTTGAAGATCAACACCTGTAACAGGCCAGGAAACCATCTTTCTTTCTCAAGTACGCAAGTTCTCGCTAAGGAATCTCTTACGCGATCGACACCCCCGATGGCATCTTTAAGCCCATCTCCACCACTATCCATTACATTTCCAAATGGCATCTATAAGCCCATTCCCGACAAGGTTCTGTCACATCTTCAGATGGCATCTATAAGCCCATCCTCCCATCCATCATATCTCCAAATGGCATCTGTAATCCCATTCCCGCCATCACATTGCTGATACCACACTATGCGAGTGCAAATTTCTGGGCACTTTAGTGTTCAATCATCTTCCACCTTCGGATCACGAAAGGCACGCAAGCCAATCTACATCCTCAGGTTTAAGAAGATTGAACAGGGGCAACTTTTGTACCCCAAAATTTTCCCTCCCATATTCTCCAAGATTTAACAAGAATCATATTCAAATGGCTCAAGATTTCTCAAGGGGTTGCACAGTCAAACCATCTCCTAAGCCAGTCAAAATTAGGGTTTTGGTTCTTGCAAGGAAGTTGTGGTTTTCAATGGCTCAATCAAGTCCCATAGGCCCATATACATTGTCAAGCATCTACATGTCAAGTTTCAAGACTCACAGCATCAAAGTCCACAGTCAAAAGCCCTATTTGGTTCACAATCAACTGCAGGGGCAAAATGGTCATTTTGTAGTCAAAAGTCAGAATTTTTGGTCAACATCTTATTTTGAGCTCATAATCATCATTTGACCAAGTCTTGATCATGATTCCTCAAGCATGGCTCAAAAATCATCAAGGATGCAAAAGTTTCTATTTGTGGACAACAAAAAAGTCAACTGTATCTTGACCAGGGCATAACTTTTTCATGGTTCATCAGAAAAATCCCATCCAATACTCATTTTGAAGGGGATGGCATTTTCTACAACTCATCTTCACATTCCAAGTCCAAGAAATTTTCTCACAAAAAGTTATCAATTTCTACATTATAGGTCAATTTCAAAAGTCAAGAAAAAGGCATTTTAAGTCAAAGACCATAACTTGAGATTGGTAAATCCAAATTACATGGGACCAAAGGCATTGGTTAGAGGACTTCAAGACCTTTCCAAAATGTCCAAGAACATGTTCATATGATCAAAATTGAGCAAGATATGCATTGGAGAAGTTGGGAAATTTTCATGAATTTGCAAAACTCAACTATCCTTAAAACTTCAATTTTTGACAAAAGGGCCCACTTTCTTCCACTTGATTCAGCCTGGTCATGCCACACACGTGTCCCATGATTAATTTCAAGATCAAACATTTATTTTTCCATTTTATTTAATTTTTATTGATTTAATTCATTTTAAATCCATAATAATTCAAATAAAATCTAAAAATTAATGGAATGACATCTTTGTGATTTGAATAGCTTTTATATGTCATATGCCAGCTAACCAATTCGTGCTAAGATTTTTTTGTGCATAAAATCCTAGATTTGAACCAAATATGGAAAGTTCTTCAATGGTGGTCAACCAAATCTCCAAACTTCAATACACCAAGATTAAGGCCCAACTTTTGACCTAATTTTGTTCTCATATACATAAGCAAGCAGTACCAACAGGAATCACGACCTAGACATTGCTAAAACGGCCAAAGCAAAAGTGGGAAATTGTTGGGAAAGTGGGAGATCAAGAACAAGGTAGGAGGCGTTTTCAGTTAAAAATAAGAACGTGGTTCTCTTCCTTGCTATCCACTGAAGCTAAAGCGATCACAAACACATCCTAAGACCACCTATACAGCACTGTAAGTCATCACAAAGTCACCTCTGAACACGAAACCTAAGCTCTCTATTTTTGCACTTTTTCTCAAAAGCATTGGCATATTTTTGTTCCTTATTTGATTTCTAACGTAACTGTAATATCCAATTTCGTTTTTAGGCCCTGAATCGTGATGCCCGATTCTAGGGTTCATCTTTTTGCGTTTTAGGTATTTTGGTTCCAAGTCAAATTAGGACAAAGCATGAGTATGGATGGATTCAGGGGACATGGACGAGACCAACCATGGTCTTGGAATGAGTTTTTAAAGCCTAGAGACGATTCTAGGAAGAACCCACGGATCTTCCTGCGGATAAAAATCCGCAGGTAAAAAACCAGGGATCAGCGAAGAAGACGCTGACGCGTCCCCCTCTCATTCGTTCGTTCAAAAAACGCGCGTTTATATTTTTTTTTCCAGGCATTGTTTTGATTTACCAATATAATAATTACTTGTGGTCTTAATAACAAATGATGCATGCAGCTCAGTGGCTAAGGCGAACAGGCATTGAACGTTGGGACCTGGGTTCGAATCCCAGGTCCCCCAAAATATTTGTTTGTTTCTTTTCTTCATGTATTCCTATGCAGGCTTCATGAAAGGCTTCATCATACACCTCACAAATCCACGCGCCATGTGGCCACAGTCCTCAATCCAATGGCCATGGGATGGATGACCACCATGCTCTCTAGTCAACCATGCGCTAGACCATCCAGAAAGTCAAAGCATGCTTTGTGCTTAATGGGCTTCAGACTTGCAATTTTCACCTCCTATGGGTCCATCAACCCCCCTTGGTTTACTATTCTTTTTTTTATTTTTCTTTTTCCTTTTATTTTCTTTAATAACTATTATTATTATTATTTAATTAATTAACAAATTAATTTTTTTTTCATAATAAATTCATAAAATTAAAAATGTAAATATTTTTATTATTTTTATTATTTATTAAATTCACTCTTAATTATTTTTGTAAATAAACACTAACTTAAATTAATTTAGTTTAATTAGTTTTAATTTTAAATTTTCTTTTACAATAAATAAAAATGAATTAGACCTAGGGTTTTTCTTTTGACACTTTTAATTTCTTTTTTTTATTTTATTTCATTAAAAACATAAAACCACAAAAATACTTTTTCTTGTAAATAATTAATTAATTAATAAATTAGGTTTAATATTTAATTTAATTGCAAAAAAGGACAAATTACTTTCTTTTCTCAAAAAGCGTCAAAACCCTAAGACGTTCCCGATTTAATTTCTTTCGCGCTTTAATTCCTTTTGATTATATTTATGTATCTGCTTCGGAAATGTAATAGTTAATTAGGTCTTTTACCGCTTTCTTTACTTTTCTCGCATTTATTTTCCAAACGAGTTTTGTTTTTGGCGATGTATATACTCGCGCCTTGTAATAGCGTAGATTCATTTTCCGCACTTTATTTCCCGCAAAATATTAACTGTTAATTATGCCTGCAAGACTTGTATGAAAATAAAACCAACTCGTAGCTCACAAATAACATGTACAAGATAATCTTAACTGAATTCAACACACACGCACATGCCACTCCTAGGGTACGCCTCACTTGGTTTCCTCGAGGTGGTCATCAAGTATAGGGTGTTTTAGAGGTCGCCCTCCTGTCTAAAGATCCAGTTGCCTCGAAATGGTTGCCTCGGATAAAAAGGATCTAGGACATTAGGGTTACCGCTAAGGCGTACTACCATTGCTTTGGTGACCACACATGTCCCTATCATCGAATTGACCCAAATAACTCCAACGACGGTGCTACCTACTTCTCAATAGTGGGATAGTACTGTCTAAAGGACTCTTACACAGCCTAATTCCTTAGAGTAGGTAGATTTCTCCTGGGTACTTGCTCTTTTCAAAAACAAAAACATCTTTTCGCACCTACACTTTCAAAAAGTTTTCAAACAAATACTTCATACACTCTTGAGGACTGATACAAGAGTTACCTAGAAGTTTTTCAAACTAAACTTTTTCAAAACCCACAAACACTTGAAAAGCAAACAAATTTTTGAAAACATAGTGAGCAAGTACCTAAGAGCCCGTGGATAACCACGGATAAAAAGGGTGCTAACACCTTCCCTTTCTATAAATCTACCTCCCGAACTGAGAGACATCTCGAAAAAGGAATTTTGCTGTGCTTTCGTCCTTTCCATGTTGGAGAACATAAAAGACGGTGGCGACTCTTGCTTACCGCGACATTTCGCGAACCAGCATTCAAAAAACAGTCAGTTCTATTTCCACCGATCATAGTGCGATTCTTGGAACAGACGTTATTCTAACAGGCTTTCTCGTGGGAGCCTTGGAGGAATTGTCGAAAATGGTGATTATAGCAACTTCTTCAGTATGAACTAAAGGAACAACAGTCTTCTCAAACAGAATTTCTTTATTATCCATCAGGCATTGGACACCTGACTTCAAAAGATGGAAACCGGTAGGTAGGGCAGAACACATACGACAACCTTCGTCACATCCCGGAAATAAACCGGCTAGCAAAAGGTTCTTTTTCACAGTCATCAATGGAGTAGCAATATCCTTCATAGAAACCACAAACGAGTCTTCCTCTATAGCATTTACTCCATGCTTGGGCATAGGAGCTGTCACAACATTAGGTCTTTCAGGTGCTTCGAACTCAATCTCCTTAGCATCAATTAAGTCATGTACCTTATTCTTCAAAACCCAACAATCATATGTATCATGCCCTGGGCTATCGGAGTGAAAAGCACAGCGGGCATTAGGGTTGTACTTTGGTGATGTAGTGTTGGGATTCTGCGGGGCCTCCCTTGGAATCACTAGATTGGTTTTAAATAACTGTGGCAGAATCTGAGATAACTTCATGTTGAGCTGAGTGAACTGTCTTCGAGGTCTCTCGGCCCTTGGCTGATTGTTGCGCTGAGGAGCACCAGCAGGTCTTGAAATAACAACTGCATTAATAGCTTGGCGGTGTTCAGGTATATTCTGGCTTTTTAAACTGTAGATAGCGCTGGACTCCTTTTTAAAAGGCTTCTTCTCGGTGCTCGATGAAGCACCCTTATGTATTTTACCAGCCTTGATACTGGCCTCAATCGTTTCCCCGATCATAATCAACTCTGTAAACCCGGATGATGAACTTCCAGTCAAATGGTTGAAAAACGGACCAGACAAGGTCCCCAGAAACATATCCACTAGTTCCCTATCAGCCAAGGGTGGTTGCACTCTGCCAGCGAGGTCCCTCCACTTCTGAGCATAATATTTGAAACCTTCGCTCGCACCCATTGACATACCCTGGAGTTGGGTACGCGTGGGAGGGAGGTCGGCATTGTATTGGTACTGCTTGTAGAAAGCAGCAGCCAAATCTTCCCAACTACGGATACTAGCTCCTTCTAACTGGTAAAACCATGCAAGCTGAGTCCCTGAAAGATTGTCTTGAAAGAAGTGGATCCAGAGGTTCTTGTCAGCGATGTAAGGCTGAATCTTCCTAACATACGAACGGAGGTGCAGTTTCGGGCAAGAAACCCCGTCGTATTTAGCAAAGATTGGTGCTTTAAATTTGTGGGGAATCACCACCCCAGATGATATACCTAGATCACCAAAGTCTAGACCAGGCACCTTCTGAACTTCCATCGCACTCAACCGGTCTTCCAGTTGTTTGTATCTATCCTCAGCTGGAGGATACTGGTCTTCGTCGAAGTCCGTCTCATTGTCTGAAACCACAGGGCTAGGAGCCCTCCTTTCTTCTTGATTATATTTCCCTCCAGATGAGGGGGTCAAATCAACCTCTTCTCGCAAATCATTTCCGAACCTGCGACCCATATTGAATAGTACCTTCTTCTTCTTCTTCTTCTTCTCTTTCAAGATAAGGGTTTTCAGATCTTGCTGACCCTTAGCTAAACTCATGAACAATTCCTGGAATTGGGTGTTTTGAGCCTGCAAAGCCTTGATTGCTTGTTCAGTCGATGGTTCAGAAGACATGGTGCTGAAATAAATAGCGAAGAAGATAAGAGACCTGTAAGGGTACATGTTATGAGGTGCATGGGAATGATATGCGCATGATATCATTTCAAAGACATCGAGAGATTCAAATTCGTAAACAAGAAATGAAACACACTTTTATTAGATAAACTTTGAAATTCAATTGTTCAACAGATGCCTTTACAGCGTTACAAGAAATAAAAACTGAAAATTAAATCAAAGCCAGAAATAACAAAAGACAATCAGCGCTCCCATGGTCGTTTCTTGTCGATGCGGAAATAGTCATTGAGGATCCGCTCGTTCTCCAGCTGCCTTGTCAACTTTTGAATCTTCAACTCTTGCTCGTGATACTTTTCTCGGTAAGCATCCCGCTCTTCTCTCAGCTGTATCCATGACATCTTTAATGCCCCAATGTCAGTAGGCATGTATGGATGTAGGATGGTAGGAGGAACCCCCTTTCCATCAACAATGATAGGCAATACAGCTTCATAGGGCATTCCTAGATTTTGGGCACGGATACGAATCCAACAGAGATATGGCTCCATCGGAAGAGAAGTCTTCGCACCCAGCTCGTGCGGATCAGACCTGTGTACTATATCCCAAGCTCTTATGAATCTGCGGCGTTGCTCGTCACTATCCCCTTGGAAATCAAAGACAATACTAGGCATCAGCAACTCATGAGGTCCTTCCCTCTGGGCTCGCCCAAACTGACGCAAAGCCAAACAAGGGTTATAAGTGATCCCTCCATTGGTTCCTATCAGTGGGACATTGGGGTATTCCCCACATCGATCAATAATGGCCACATCTTCCATACCCTTGATAGTCCAAATGATGTCATTATGAGAGAGAGACATAATCCTATAGGCCCAGCCCATGCCTTCCTTGTTCTTTAAAACTGATTTGGGGAGGTGAGAAATAAACCACCTCGCCAGCAATGGAGCACAACTCATAAGGGTTCCCCGCTTTCGAGCGGTACGGGTATACATAGAATGAAGAATGTCACCCAAGAGAGTGGGTACAGGATTACCAGACATAAAAATCTTTACTGCATTCACGTCGACGAAGGAATCCGAATTAGGAAACAACACCAAACCATATATGAGAAGAGCCAGAATGTCTTCAAATGCCTGGAAGTCTAGACTTTCCCAGAACTGATTAGCTTTACCAACCAAGAATTTCGTCAAGAAGCCCTTTGCTCCACTTCTAGTCTCTCATTAGACATCACCTAAGCCTTTGTCAGATGGAGGGCTGAAGCAATCTCTTCTGGCCTAAGGATCTTCTCCCAACCTGTGAACGGGGTCTGCTCCAGAATAGAGATGCCCAGCAGATCAGAGAACTCCTCTAAGGTAGGGACCAACTGGTAGTCCTGAAAAGTAAAGCAATGGTACAACATACCAAAGAACTGGACTAGGACACTCATCATCTGCTCGTCTAATTTGGAGGTGACCAAACCAAGAAGATGCCCATGTCTTATGATAAAGGAGGTAGTATCTGAAATCTTTGCAACCAATTCCTTAAGCTGAGTGGGAACTTGGACAAAGTTGATCCGAATGGTGTTCCTACGCATGGGTATCATGACCTACAAAATAGAACAAAGATGAATCCCTCCTGTATTTGAAATAGGTTAGTCTAATGCAAGATGCATGCAATGTTATGATGTCATGATGTCATGATAGAAAACACACCACAAGTATCCACAAATAGCAAACATGGAAAAGGCACACAAGTCATACAGAGAGCCCTTAGATTTCAGGCTGGCAAGGAGTCTAGGTGCTACCCTCTTTCAGTTCAGTTGGTTCAAACCTCTCCTAAAAATAGTAACCGGGTTCTAGAGGATCTCAATATCACTGACTACCCTCGATCGGTCATAATTCCAGTTTAGCAACCTTTTCTTGCGGCCGGAATCATCGCGGGAGTTTAGTCTCAATGAGTGTAGCATACTGCTACTGTTCTATGGCCAAGTTGGTCAATTTAAAGGTTCTAAGGTCAGTTGGTGCTTAATGACCCCTTAGCAGACCCATATTCTCCTCGTTGTGCCACAAGGGATATCGGTACATACTAAAGTGTCACACCAATGTAGCTACTGCTTCAACCGTATCGGTCTACATCGTACAGTTCCCTCACAGTTTATTGCTACTTACCTAAAGGGTATCCCCCAGATCCGGGCTCAATTGTTTTCAAAATGGTTTTCTTTGTGCTTGTGGGTTTGAAAAAAGTTTTTTGTTTGAAAACTTCGATTTAACTCTTGCTTCTGTCCTCAAGAGCGTATGAAGTGTTTTTGAAAACTTTGTTCGAAAAGTGTAAGTGTGAAAAAGATTTTGTTTTTGTTTTTTTGAAAGAGCAAGTACTTAAGAACCATCTACCTACTCGAAAAAGGAATTTTTCTATGCTATCTTCCTTTAGACAATGTTATCCCACTATGAATGAGTAGGTAGCACCGTCATTGGAGTTTAAGGGTCAATTCGAATTAGGGACTTACGGTCACCAAAGCAATGGTAGGATGCCTTAGCGGTAACCCAAATGTCTTAGATAATTTGTTTTAGGCAATCATATCCGAGACAACCATTTCGAGGAGACTATGATCTTTAGACAAGAGGGTGATCTCTAAAGTGACCTATACTCAATGACCGTGTACAAAGGCAACCAAGTGGGGTGTACCCTAAGAGTGCGCATGTGCGAGTGTGTCGTTTTCAGTTAATTTTATCTTTGTACATGTTAATGTTGATCTAGGTTGATTTTAGGTTAAAACATTCAGTCTTGTCATGCATCCTATTATCAAACATCTAACAGTTATAATTTGCGGAAAATAAAGTGCGGAATTTAAATTATAAGGTGTCGGGTATTTACATCGCCAAAGACAAACCCTTTAAAATAAATAAAGAGATAAAAAAAATAACGGTCCTATTTAACTATTACAAACCGGGAGGAAGTACATTATTAGATAAAAATAAATCGCGTGCGGGAAATTAAATCAAGCGCAAAGTTCTAGGGTTTTGACCCTTTTTTATTAAAGAAAAGATTTTTTGTTGTTTTTATTTTAAGAAAAAAAGTTACCTAAGTTAATTATTAAATTAATAAATTAATTAATAATAAAAAAAAGTAAATTATTTTTGGTTTTTTTGTATTTTAAGAAAGAAATAAAAATAATTAATGTTAGTAAAAAACCTAATTAAATCTAATTGAATTTTAATTATTTACAAAAATATATTAAAGTTATTCTAATTAAACCTAAATTAATTTAGTTAGTATTTATTAAAAAATAAAGTAAAAGTTAAGATTTGATTTAATATAAAAATGTTTTTTTTTTGTGATTTTAATTTTATAAAGAAAAGAATTTGATTGGTTAGTTAATTAAATAAAATATAATAAAACAATTAAATAAAACAAAAAATAAATATGAGAGAGTAAAAGGGTTTGGGCCTGAATTTGGAGGTCAGAATAGCAAGCTGAAGGCCCAATTATGCTGGCCGTGTTTGACCTTTTTTGATTCCATGCGCGCGTGCTGACTTGGCCTAGGGTGGACCATCAATTTCTCGCCACCAGATTTGGCCTATGGCCATCTGGCCATCAGATGCTTGAGGGTGTAGGGTGGGCTTCGCGCTTGGATCTGCACACAATCACCTGAAGAAGCAAAATAAATGGAAATTTGGGGGACCTGGGATTCGAACCCAGGTCCTGATGGTATTTGGAGTGCTTGCTTCGCCACTAGGCCACTTGGTCTTGTTTGCTAATATATTAAACAATAATAATAATAAAAAAAATGAGTTATATGCCAGAAAAAACAAAACAATGCGTGCGCGATTTAAACGTATGAATCACGCCTCACCACGCATCATCTTCAACCCTCGTCCGTAGCTAAAAACCTGTAAAACTTATAGCTACGGACACAAGTCGTCGATATAAGTCATGCCTCCTCGAAAATCTGCTGTAGGCCATAAAAATGAATTCTAAGGGCATGGTTGTGCTTGTCTCATCATCCCGGTCATAACCATGCCATTCTTGATAGCCAATTTTTCCTGAAAGAGAAACACCAAAAAAAAACCACGAAACCCTAGCTATGGCATCTCACAGTATAGGTCATATAAACAAAATTGGATAATGCAAAAAGCTCAGAAACATTGTGAGGATTACAAATATGCAAGTAATTCGTACAAAAGATGCAAGGATGATAATTTACGAATTCAAATACAGAGCTAGGCAACGTGATGCTTACAGCGTGCGTGGGCGTGTATGGAAGCCTGCTTTGGATTGGTTTCAACTCAGTGAACCTCCAGGAATCGATTGGGATCGCTTTTGGCTTCTGAAAACCTCTCTTGCTATGATTTCGAATTCCAACTTTTTGTCACTTTTTTCAAACTTGGTTCTGCTTGTTCTTGCAGCCTCTAACCCCTATTTTCGTGTGCCTCTCTTGCTTATGTATTGTGGAATGTGCTAGGGTAACAAATATGGCTTGAATCTTCCACATCAATGCATTGCATATTTGATTTGATTCACCATTACCAACTTCCCAAATTTGCCAAATTTTCAATCTTTTTGCACATGGTAAGGTGAGATTCGAGTTTGATTATGATCATGATGATAATTAAGACCTGAAACAACCAAAAAGATCTCAAGTAATCAATATTTGGATTTAATTTGATTTAATTTGATTTAAAATGAAATAATTCAATAAAAATCAAATAAAATAATAAAAAAGAAATATGATCTCAAGGCTGA
Organism: Vicia faba; assembly: GCA_948472305.1. Lineage (NCBI taxonomy): Eukaryota > Viridiplantae > Streptophyta > Magnoliopsida > Fabales > Fabaceae > Vicia > Vicia faba. The sequence continues at coordinate 5,931,923 of OX451736.1, forward strand.
AGCTAGGACACGTGTGCAATGGGGTAAGCTCAAATTAAGTGGAAAAGAATGGGCCCATTTGACAAAATTTGAAGTTTTAGGGATAGTTGACTTTTGGTAGTTTTGCAAAAATGCCCAACTTCAACAATGCATAACTTCTTCAATTTTGAACTTTTAGAGGTGTTCTTGGACTTTTTAGAAAGCTTGTGATGTCCTCTAACCAACCCTTTTTGTCTAATATAATTTTGATATTCCATGCTCAAGTTATAAGCTTTGGCAAAAAAGGTGTTTTTGTTGACTTTCAAAAATGACCTATAATGTCCAAATTTATAACTTCTTGTGAGTGAATTTCCTGATCTTGGGGTATGAAGATGGATTGTAGGAAATTGCATCCTCTTCAAAATGAGCTTTGGATGGGTCATTTATAATAAAGTATGAGAAAGTTATGCTTGGTCAAAGTTGAGTTGACTTTTTCTACAAAACCCTAATTTAGCAACTTTTGAGTCTTGATGAATTTTGAGCAATCCTTGATGAATCATGATAAACCCTTGATCAAATGATGAAATATATTTCAAAATGAGAATGTTGACAAAAAAACTTGAAGTTTTACTGTATTTGGGTCACAGTTGACTTTTGCCCTAGCATAGTCGATTTTTGGACCTTTTGAGCATTTGACTGAGCAGACTTCCTCTGCAAGGCTTGAAATTTGACATGGATGATCTTGAGAGCATATTAGGACAATGGATAGCACTTGAGGTCATTTGGATTCAAGTATCTTGATGCAACACAAAACCCTAATTTGGGGTTGACTGCCTTAGGAGATAGCTTGTCTGTCCAACTCTTGAGCAATCTTGAGCCACTTGGAGATTTTTCTTGCAATGTTTGGAGAAATATGGGAGGGAAAATTTTGGGGTACAAAACCTACTATCTTGGGAAGACAGATTTCTGTGCAAAAGTATGCTAGACCCACACGCTGTCTCTACTTTTCATTATGCCAAATCCAGTTGAGGCGTTGTTAACCATCCAACTTGAATGCATTGAACCCCCACTTGTTAAGCTCACTTCAAGAGTAATTCAACATCTATCATATGATGTTGGTGCCACTTGACCGCCCCAACTGTAAAACTTTTCCTATAAATAGAATACCATTTGCACACTGAAAGGGACACCCCCTCTCCGCTTGCCCAGGAAAAATTGTGAAAGAGACGAGAGAATTGAGAAAGAAGGCTTTGAACAACTGCAAAAATTCCAAGAACCCAGGAAAATATAAACACAAAATACCAAAATCTTAGCATTAATTCCTTGCATTCAAACTCCATTATAATCCTCAAGTGTTCTTGACTAAAGCCATCCACGTAGCTGCTAATTCATACATTAGAAAGCTACCTTAACTTTTGTACTCCTATTGCCATACACTCTCCATTCACTTTCACCACAACGGAGTCAGAATATCAGCCCTTGGCTGCTTCAGAATTTTCAAATTTCCCTCCTGCTGAGTACGTGAAGAAGCTACGCAGAACATCACTAGAATTTAAGAACAACCTCCAGTTTACATAATCCTTTCAAGCTGCAAGGTAAGTTTTGATGACCCTTATCATAACTGATTAAGCATTGTCAGATTTTGCATATTCAGCACAATATAGATATTCTGATCTTGATGATGTACATATTCTGAAAACTTATGCATTTGCTTGCCTAAGTAAAAGAAATCCCAGTTCAGAGTTTCATAAAGAAAATATGACTCAGAATTAGAACTAACAAATACATGTTGCTTCTGATTCATGCTTCTGATATTTCATGAAATTTGTCATAACTGTTATATATGCAACTTCTGTTCTGTAAATGACTAAGCTACATACGTTCTAACTGGCATAGAGAGAGGCAAAGTTCTGACAGTTGCGTCAGAACTTCTGAGTTCTCAAAAGATCCAAAACTTTTGAACTTTCATATTTTTGCTAACATGTTTTTGTTTGTGCAGCCAAGTCAGGGTCAGAACTTCTGACCTCTTCTATTTTTAAGCACTTTGTGCCGATTATGTTTTCCTTGCTTCTTTTTATTTTATTTTATTTTTCCATCATATTATATTTCATTTTTAATCAAAAAACACCAAAAATATTTTACATTTTTGCATGGTATATTTTCTTTTAATATAAAAAGACAAAAAATATTTTCTTAAACAAAAGTTATTTTCTTTTTTAAACAAACAAACATTTTGCATTTCCTGTACATTCTTATCTATTTCAATATGGTTGTAATAGTAACCTAGAATTTTAACTTGCAACCCCCATTCATAAATATGTACCCCCATCCTATTAAATATTGTAATAGCGTAGGATTTTGCATTTCTGCACTGTTATTGCTTTCAATATGCTAGTAATTAGGGTGTGCATGAAAAAATATGAAAATTGACAAATAGATCACCCTAATCAAGAAAAATTATGCATGCAATCAAACACACTCACACACTTACACCCTTAGGGTAATTCCACTTGTTGCCTTACAAAAATGGCCATGTTATGCATGTGGGATGTCCCAGCACAAACGAATCGAAAAAAAGATCATAGTCCCTCGATGATGCTATCAAAGTTGCCTTTCAAAATGATCTTAGTCCCTAAAGAAAAAGTGCTATGTCATCTCACAACATTGCTATCATGGTCATACAATGACCCAACGCTCGTCCCTTCACATCCAATGACGGGGCTTCTTACCAAAACAATGGTAAGGTAGCAACATCTAAAGGAGGAGGAAAAACACATCTAAGACCTTTTGAGTAGGTAGATTACTTTTAGTTACTTGCTCAATTTCAAAACAAACATCCTTGCTATTTTAAAAAAAAAACAATCACATACACTTTCCAAACATTTTCCAAACCTTGAAATATTTTCAAAAAGCTCAACACTTTGCATACATTCTTACGAACGTGAATCATTGCAAAGTTTGCCTAAACGATGGCACCTTTTCAAAATACTTTCAAAACCATACAAAGCACAAATTTTCAAACAAAAAAGCAAGTGATCTAGCAAGTAACTAAGAGCCCATGGAAAACCATGGATGGAAAGGGTGCTAATACCTTCCCTTTTCATAATCTACCCCCCAAACTCAAGAAAACATCTCAAAAGGTCTTTCCTGTGCTTTTTCACCTTTCCTTATTGGATAAAAGAAAAGTCGATGGAGACTCTTGCTAAATCGCACATTTGCGAATACAAAATGCAAAACCTCAAGTCAGTTCTCCCACCGTAACAGAACTTGCGACTCTGCTGGGGAAATAAACCCTAAAAGTGGGGTTACCTTAGGTTTAGATCACATTTACTTGCTTACATTGTTTGATTTGTTTGCTTTACATTTTTTGGTTCCTTGTTTGGGTTTGTTTTAAATCCAATACCCAAATTTGGGGGATACCTTTTAGGTAAGTAACAATAAACTATGAGGGAACTGTGCGGGGTATACCGACATGGTTGAAGCAGTAGCTACGTTGATGTGGCACTTTGGTTGGTACCAGTAACCCTTGAGTCAGTCAAGGAGAGTACGGGGCCGCCGCGTGGTGTCGTAAAGCATAAACTGACCTTAGAACCTTACTTGACCAACTTGGCCATTAGAAAGTAGCGAGATAACTGGCTTTGGTGCAGCCCGAAGTTGGTTGATACTCGATGCTACACTCATTGAGGTTTGACTCTTGAGTTTTGTTTGGTTGCGAGTCAATCGCTTATTGAACGAAACTTGGGGGAAAGATCAGTGATATTGAGATCCCTTAGAACCCGGTTACTATTGACTAGGACAGGTTTAGCCAACTAAACTTCAAGAGGGTACTTACCTGAAACCCCACGCAAGCCTAAACTGAGGACTTGTTTGCTTTGTATATACACTTGTACATAACATCATAAGCATCATAAACATCATATCATAAATATCACTAACCATTTCAAGGATTTTTGGATTTATCTTTGTTCTGTTTTGTAGGACATGGTCTCCGCTCGTAGGAGCACTATCCAAGTCAGTCTTGTGAGGATACCTCCACAAATCAAGGATTTAGTATCAAGGGTCCCTGAAGATTCTCCGTTCACCAAAAGACATGGTCGACTCCTTAGTCTGGTTACCTCAAGTATTGAAGAAGATATGGTAAAGGTGCTTGTCCAATTCTTCGACCCTTTGCATCATTGCTTCATTTTTCCTGATTACCAACTTGTGCCCACTTTGGAAGAATTATCTCAACTCATGGGGATCCCTATTCTTAATCAGTTACCCTTCAATGATATTGAAAGAGACCCTAAACCCGAGGAAATTTCTTGAGCTTTACATTTGCAACCATCTGACATAGTAGCAAATTGGGTAACAAGGAGTGGTGTCAAAGGGTTCCTAGCGAAGTTTTTGTTGGAAAAGGCCCAAGAGTGCTGGAATACTTTGGATCTATAGGCCTTTGAGGAAATTTTGGCTCTTCTCATCTATGGATTGGTACTATTTCCCAATCCTGACCAATTTATAGATGTGAATGCGATCAAAGTTTTCATATCTCACAATCCAGTGTCTACATTGCTTAGAGACATCTTGCATTCTCTTCACTCTCACACTTTGAAGAAAAGGGGGGCTTTGATGTGTTACACTCCTCTGTTGGCTAGGTGGTTTATTTCGCACCTACCTCGATCCGTGGTGAAGAATGAACAAGGTATGAGATGGTCTAGAAGATTGATGTCACTTTCACATGCTGATATCCGTTGGTATTATCGCTCTTTGAAAGATATTATCGTCATTGACCGTTGTGGAGAATTCCCTAATGTCCCTCTGCTTGGCATTAGAGGAGGCATTACTTACAACCCTTGTTTAGCTTTGCGAAAATTTGGATACGCTAGAAGAGATGGCCCTCACGAGGTACTCATCCAAGGAATTGCATTTGACTACGAAAGCGATACCCAAGGCTACCGTCAAAGATTTATACGAGCTTGGGGTATAGTCTACAAGGTTGATAGCAAGACGTTAGGGCATAAGAATTCCATTCCTTTGGAGCCCTATCTTAAATGGTTGAGGGCTCGCGCTCAAAGTCTTAAGATGCCTTATGAAGCCGTCTTACCTGTTATCATGGAACCAATAGTCGAGGGAGACGTTCCACATACTATCCTCTATCCTGATATGCCTACTTCCCTTGAAGATTTGCAAAAAGCTTGGGTTCAGTTACGAGGAGAGCGAGACACCTTTGAAGCTAAGTTCTATGAGAGCGAGAAGAAGATATTAGAGCTTACAAGGGAACTTCATGAAGAAGGGAGCTTAAACACCTACATTGCGCCAAAGAAGAGGCGCAAAACTTTTCAGTCTTAGGATTTTACTTTACATCTCTGTTGTTGTAAGCCCAAGAGGCGTGTTTGTATTCAAATCAGAACTCTTTAAATGCAAGTTAATGTTTGTTCACTCTTTGTTTATACAAATTTAAATCCTTTAAATCCTTGAAATCATTTGCATATTGCATATTCATGCATCATGACATAACAGGTTTCTGCATAACAGGTTTCCTTATCCCTCCGCTGTTTATTTCAGCAAGATAGATCTAGAGAAAACTGTAACGGAACTCCAAGCCCAGAATTCCCAATTTCAGGAATCCTTACTCGCCCTGGCCAAAGGGCAGCAGGATATGATGGCCTTGTTGGCCGCTAAGAAAAAACCAAAGAAGAAAGCTATACTCAACATGGGTAAAAGGTTCAAGGAGACAATCCGTCAAATCCCAATAGAGGAAGATTCATCCGAAGAGGACGAGAACCAAATTGGTGAAGTCAAGAGTACTCAGGACGACTGTATCAATGACCAAGAATCTGATGATGATTATTTCAATGAACAATATCCACCCGCAGACATCAAATACAAGCAGCTAGAAGACAAGTTAAAAGCAGTTGAAATCCAAGCTATTCCCAGTTTGAATTTTGACGATTTGGGCTTAATCTCTGGGGTAGTCATTCCCCACAAGTTCAAAATACCAACCTTTGCAAAATACGATAGGGTCTCTTGCCCAAAGCTCCATTTGAAGTCCTACGTGCGCAAGATACAACCGCACACTGCAGATAAAAAACTCTGGATTCACTTTTCCAAGAAAGTCTGGCTGGAACACAACTTGAATGGTTTTATCAGTTGGATGGCTCTCGCATCAATACTTGGGAGGGTCTAGCTACTGCTTTCTAAAATCAGTATTAGTACAATGCCAACTTGGCACCAATGAGGGTTCAATTGCAAGGTATGGCCATGGGGAAGGATGAGGGATTTAAGGAGTATGCGCAGAAGTGGAGAGACCTTGCTAGTAGGGTCCAACCTCCCTTGACTGATAGGGAACACATTGACATGTTCATGAGCACATTATCTGGTCCTTTCTTTAATTTATTGGTTGGGTGCTCTTCTTCTGGTTTCACCGAATTAATCCTAACTGGTCAAAGAGTTCAAAGTGGCAGTAAAAGTGGAAAGATCTCTGTGGCATCTACTTCCACTCCTAATCCTGTCAAGAAACCTTTTTCCGCGAAGAAAGAAGTTAATTCTATGTATAGAGCAAAGGCCCATGCCAAAATGAATAATCATCGGTCTGTCAATGCTATCTGAATCTCCAATCCGAATGCTACTTAAATACCATCTACCAATCATCAACGGGTTGAAGCTCCAAGAAGACAGTTTACAAGGTTAGGCATATCATTATCTCAAGCCCTTCAACATCTGCTCCGGGCCAATTTAGTGACATTGCGAGATCCCTCTGCCAACTCTGACACCTCGTCACCGAGATATAATCCAAATGCAAAGTGCGCTTACCATTCAAACAGCCCCGGGCATGAGACTGATCAGTGTTGGGCCTTAAAGAACAAAATCCAGGATTTAATTGACAACAAGACTATTGAATTTGATCCTCCTCCGACGCCAAATGTAATTACCGCTCTAATGCCGAAGCACGATAAAGGTATTAATTCCGTCGAAGATACAACTTTCATTGCCTCTATTGAAGAGTTAACTACTCCATTGAATGTAATCAAGAGCAATTTGTTGAAAGCTGGGACTTTCCCTGGCTATGAAAAGGACTGTGTGGGCTGTATGAGACAATCTGATGGGTGTGAAAAACTGAAGAAAGGTATACAATGCCTAATGGATAGCCACGAAATTCTATTCGAAAAGAAGCCCGCCATCAAAAATTCAGTCGACAAAGCTGAAGACTCGGCCATCATAACAATTTCAAACAAACCTCCTAAGATCTCATACAAAGTTCCTATCAGGATTTCGAACGAACCAATCATTTCTCCTCTCATAATCACTACAGTCGGACCTGTTCCATACACCTCTGATAAAGAAGTACCATGGAATTATGGTGCCAAGGTTTATTACCATGGGGTAAAACAAGATTCTTGGATTGATGATAATGAAGCTGGTGTTACTAATATTACTGGTTCTAGTAAAGTCACAAGAATAGGAAGAGTCTTTTCCCCTGATATCTCACCACCAACCACTACCACGGTTCCAATCCGCATAACCAACGGCAATGCTGGTGCCAGTACTAAAGGAAAAGGGAAAGAAAGTGAGCCTGCCAGGGAAGAGGCACCTGCTGAAAAGTTTGTCATGGAAGAACCATCCACTCAAGAGATGGAGGAGATTCTGAAAATCATCAATAAAAGCGACTTCAAAATAGTAGAGCAGTCAGGGCAAACCCCTTCTTAAATATCAATGTTGTCCCTATTGCTATGTTCTGACGCCCATGCACAAGCTTTGATTAAGTTCTTGAAAAAGGCTCACGTGCCTCAAGAAACCATTGTCGACCAATTTGAGAATTGCGTAGCAAGTCTGACAGCTGACAATGGTATGGGGTTCTCTGACGCAGATTTAACTCCCATGGGAAAGAATCACAATAAAGCCTTGCATGTTTCTGTTGAATGTAAGGGGACCACTCTGGCACATGTTTTGGTTGACACAGGCTCATCTTTGAATTTGTTACCTAAAGGCGCTTTAGATCAGCTAGACTGTGAAGGTTTGGTTTTGAAGCCAAGTGATATTATTGTGATGGCATTTAATGGGTCGAAAAGGATGGTTCATGGAGAGGTGGATCTCCCAATTAAGGTTGGTTCGCAAATTTTCAACTCCATATTCTACATAATGGACATACGGACTGCATATTCTTGCTTGCTTGGGCGCCCATGGATCCATGGGGCATGAGCGGTCACTTCTACTCTCCATCAGAAGTTAAAATACCCAGTTCAAGGGAAGGTTGTCACTGTTTGCGGTGAGAAGAATTTATGGTAAGCCATCTCAACTCTTTCAAGTACGTAGAAATGAATGGCGAATTCATAGAGACTCCTTGCCAGACTTTTGAAGTTGTGGCCACTACCAAAATGTCTTCCGACACTCCAAAAGCCAATAAAGTTATCCCCAAGATGGTTTCTCTTAAGGATGCCCGTGTTGTGGTAGAAGAAGGAAACAATGAAAGGTGGGGTCAACTCCTCGATATCCCGTTCAAGGCAGACAAGTTTGGGTTAGGTTTCACCTCTAAATCTCAGAAAGAAATTAGAGGTGCTCGTACTGGAAAGCCGCCTCTCCACCTCAAAAATCATGAAGTGAATGTTGTAGAAGACTCCGATGATGAGTGTGCTTTTGAAGACTGGGTCTACCCAACAACCAAAGGGAAGCTCAACAATTGGCATACAAAGGACTTTGTGCCCATCTCCTTCATTGAGGAGTAATCTACTTGTTTTTGCTTTTTAAACAATTCAAGAACTTGTTGTCTGTAATATTCTGATATTGACTTTTAAGCCATGTGCCTAGCCTGGAGCACTTTGGTCCTTTTGTCAAAGGCTTTATATTTTGTTCATCTAATCATATGATCATTCAGTACATTTGACTCTTTTGCATTCAAATATTTGTGCTCATTGTCTTTCTTTTCTTTCAAATACATTTCCAAAAAGATAGCCATGTATCTTACATGCACACACACACACACACTCTTGTAGGTCTACATCCACTCTGGATCCTATTGTCAACAACTCTATTATTGCCGACTATGACTTTGAATGTCCTATCAACCAAGCCGAAGACGAAAGCGAGGAAGATTGTGACATACCAGGAGAACTAGCCAGACTTCTGTTACAAGAGGAAAAAGTTATTCAACCACACGAAGAGTCGATTGAGGTTGTCAACTTGGGTAATGAGTTCGATAAGAAAGAAATCATAATCGGTGCTAATTTGGAAAGTAGTGTCAAGAGCCGTTTGGTTCAGATGTTGCGCGATTATATGGAAGTATTTGCTTGGTCGTATGAAGATATGCCTGGGTTGGATACCGACATTGTGGTTCATCGTCTGCCAACTAAAAAAGATTGCCCTCCTGTTAAACAAAAAAATCATTGCACGAGGCCTGACATATCTGATAAGATCAAAGCCGAAGTAATGAAACAGTTTGATGCAGGATTCCTAGCTGTAACATCCTATCCTCAATGGGTGGCCAACATAGTGCCAGTGCCAAAGAAAGATGGGAAAGTTCGCATGTGCGTAGACTATAGGGATCTGAATAGGGCAAGCCCCAAGGATGATTTCCCTCTACCACACATTGACGTCTTAGTCGATAATACCGCTTAGCATAAGGTTTTCTCATTCATGGATGGCTCTCAGGCTATAATCAAATAAAGATGGCTCCCGAGAATATGGAAAAAACCACTTTCGTTACACAATGGGGCACATTCTGCTACAAATTCATATCGTTTGGATTAAAAAATGCAGGGGCAACATATCAAAGGGCTATGGTTGCTTTATTTCATGACATGATTCATCATGAGATAGAGGTATATGTGGATGATATGATCGCCATATCACAAATCGAAGAAGAACATCTCGGTCACCTGCACAAACTATTTGAGAGACTGAAGAAATATAAGCTGAAGTTAAACCCTAATGTTATACCCCAAAATTTTCCCTCTCATTTATCAATACTTTTCTCACAAGACTTCCTGGACTCAAGACAAGATTAGGGTTTGGTCAGCTCAAGACACCTCATCTTGCACTGATAACCCAAAATTAGGGTTTGATTTTGCACAAGGATTTTTGGACCACCAATACTTCATGTGACTTTTATACACCATCTTGGACCCCTAAGATTGCTCATGTTAATTTTCAAGCCTTGAATCACATTTTTGATCACTCAATTCGACAGTTGACCTAAAAATCAGTTGTATTAGGGAAAAAGTCAACCATGGCCAATTTACAGTCAAACTTCATAATTTTTTATCCACATCAATATTCTAGACTCATATGTATCATTTGATCAAGTTTGGATCACAACTCCTTAAGAAATTTGATCAAATCATCAAAAGAGCAAAATGGTCAAAATTAAGGTTTTGACTGAGAAAGGGCAATTTCTAATTTTTAACCTAGACAATGACCAATTGAGTTCAAACATGATTTCAAGGGTTAAATGGCATCATCTTGACCTAATCACATAGTTCAAAAGATCTCAAGTTCATTGGATTGACAAATGAATTTTCCAGTCAATTGATCAAAAGTCAATTGTACACTGAAAAGTCAAACTTTGACTTTTTGGTCAAAATCAAGTTCCAAGGGTCATAATTCATCAAGATATGTCAAAATATGAAACTTGTTCATCAAGAAAACCAATTTTGAAAATTAGGGTTTTGAATTTGAAAATTTTCATAACTTAGAATTTTTCTAAGTATGGAAATTTTCTTTTTTTTCCCCAACTTTTCACCTCTTTTTCACCATGATGCATTTTGATTCAAAGAAAACTTCCAACATGAAAGTTGTAGTACTCCATGAAATATACAACTTTGCTTCACAAACTTTTCCCAAAAGATGCTTGGATCTCAAGTTATGAATTTGTGAATATAGGTCCATGAACTAAATAACTTAGTGAAAATTTGCCCTAATTTAGGCAGGTTTTGGACCCAACTTCATGGACATTTTTCACCTAGTTCCAAGAGGTATCTCAAAATTCATTTCAAATATGGATTATAGAGCACATTGCAAGATTTCCAAAATGTCCAAGAACTCTCCAAGATCATTTGTGGTTAGGGAGAATCAAAGGAAGGAAGTTGGCATTTTATCACTTTTGACCAAGCCATTTTTACAAAGCATCAAGTTGCAAATCAGATCTTTGATGTTTGAATCTTGCTTTACATGTCCTAAACTCATTCTACACTCCATAATTAAATGTAAACTCAGAGGTTAAAGGATTTATTTTCACTTTTGAAGCATTGTACAAGTTACATTTCCATTTTAGGCATAAAAGTTACAATGCCATTTTCATAAAGTGAAACTTTTGCAACTTTGTCCATCTTGAGCCTTATACCTGTCCCTTTGGTACAAGCATTTTCTACAGGTCTCAATAAAAGTATACCAACTCTTATCAGCTCACAAACTAGCCAGTACAAGCATATAGCAATGGTCACTTCACTTTGCTTAAAATACAAGAAAAGTGGCCAAAAGGTAAAAAGCTTGCACAGCTAGTGAAGAGTGGACTTGGATCATTTCTCTACATATTCACAAACTTGTCACGACTCAGAGGGGGCTGGCTTGACATTTGAAACTCTCTCAAACACAAAAACACCAAATTTCTGCCCAAACTCAGAACTTCTGCAAAATCCTAGCCAATTCATTTTTTGCTCGTGCGTTTTGTGGCTTGACATTTGAAACACCTCATACACATCCTACCAAAGCTATCCAAGCCCTTACCCTGCATCTGTAAGCCCTGTTTCAGCCATTTCCATTTTCAAACTTGGAGCTTGCAGCTTGACTTGTGCAGAGAGTTCTGGCCATCCACAAAGAAAGCTAGGCATTGGAATAGCTTGAAGGAAGTTCAAGGAAGCTCACACGATCCTCAGGCCTCCATCAAAGTCCCTACATTACTCTATCCAAATCCAACTGAAGGAGGTATTTTTCAAAACTCTATCTCTCTATTTAGGCATCCTCAAGCCACGATTTGTGAAGAAAAGATATAGTCCATAACATGGTGAAGCTGTACATATGCATACTTTTCATTTATATTAACTATGCTGTGAGAATTTGAAGCTTGAAGTTCATGAAATTTCTAGGTCACAAATTAGGGGTCCCAAAATTCTCTCTGATCTTTGGGAGTTAGGTTACAAATTTTATATGGTTGGAATCGTGAGATTAAATGCCACAAGTTTCATGTTTTGGGTTTTTGTTTTTGTGCAAGCATTAGCAAGTTGCAGTTTGAACCATAACACGCGCGCAAAGGAGAAGAAGTTGGAGGACAGGGATGAAGTCTGGGCCTTTGGCGCCTTGGGCTTGTTGTTTGTGCTTTTCACACCTCCCGATCCACTATTTGCACCCCCTGACTTATTTTGTTATATTTTTCATATTTTCTCATATTTTTATATTTATTGCTTTTAATTGTTTTTTCTGAACATTAAAAAATCATAAAAAATAATTTCTTTATTTTTTGCAATTTTATTTATTTTATTATTTTTTGCATAAAAAATAGTCTTATTAGGATAATAGATTTTATTTTCTTAAATAAATTTGTAAATACATTTAAATAATACTTAATATTTTATTATATTATTTACACACATAAAACATTATTTTCTACAAATACTTAAGTTTTAATATTTATATATTATATATTTATTATTTTCTTATACAAAAATGGACAAAATAATAATATAGAACATATATTTTCTTTTAATTGAAAAATAGGGTTTCATCCCTTCAAAAATAAATAATATTTTTTTTCCTTTTTCTAGGGTTTAATCAATTTATTTTCTCATACAAAAAACAAATACCAAAACATTTTTCACATAAATACATTTGCATTGCATTTTAATATTTGTATATTTATTTAATGCGCGCAATATTCGATTGGGTTGTAAAAATATTTTTAGGTTTATATTTGTGCAATATCCCCATTCAAAACTTGTATACCCCCTCCCATAATAATTGTTGTAATAGCTTAGTTTACATTTACGCAATTTATCGCTTTTATACCATGTTTAGTAAACTAGGGTTTGCATGACAAGACCAAAAACAAAAGAAATAGAAAAGACCTAATAGAAGACAAATCAAATGCATGAAAAATGACACACTTTGCACACAAGCACCCTTAGGGTTTCTCCCACTTGGTTTCCTAAATTAAAATGGCCATGTTACGCATGCGAAGTATCTTGGAAAAACAAAACAAAAATAAGATCATAGTCCCTCGATGACGCTATTTAAAAGGTTGCCTAAACAAAATGATCTTGGTCCCTCAAACATGCTAAGATACTTGGCAACATTGTTATCATGGTCATACGATGATCCACGCCTATCCCGTTTAACATCCAAAGATAGGGTTGCTTACCAAATCAATGGTAAGTCAACAATGTCAAAGGAATAAAAATGCACAAGAAAGGCATTTGAGTAGGTAGACAGCTTCTAAGTTACTTGCTCCATTTTAAAACAATCCTTGCTATTTTCAAACACACACACATTTCAAAACATTTCCAAACAATTTACAAAACATTGAAACATTTTTCAAAAGACAAACATTTTTCAAAAGACAAACATCTTTGTATACATTCTTACGAACGAGAATCATTACAAAGATTGCCTAAACGAATGGCCTCTTTTCAAAATACTTTCAAAACCACACCAAGCACCATTTCAAACAAAGCAAAGCAAAGCAAGTGATATAAGCAAGTAACTAAGAGCCCATGGAAAACCATGGATGAAAAGGGTGCTAACACCTTCCCTTTTCATAATCTACCCCCCGAACTCAAGAAAACATCTCAAAGGTCTTTCATGTGCTTTTTTTCCTTTCCTTTTGGATAAAATAAAAGTCGGTGGCGACTCTTACTAACCTCGACATTTGCGACAAAACGCAAAACCTCAAGTTAGTTCTCCCACCGTATCACACCTAACAAGTGTACGTTTGGAGTACGCTCTGGAAAGCTTCTAGGTTTTGTTGTCAACAATAAAGGCATTGAAGTTGATCCTGCCAAGATAAAGGCCATCCAAGAAATGCCAGTCCTTCGTTCTTAAAAAGAAATCATAGGATTCTTGGGTCATCTCAATTACATTTCCTGTTTCACATCACACTTAACTACTACTTGTGAGCCACTCTTCAAACTCTTGAAGAAAGATCACGTTGTCAAATGGAACGATGAATGCCAAATTGCTTTTGACAAAATCAAGGAATATCTACAAGAACCTCCTATTCCCATGCCTCTGGTTGAAAGAAGGCCTTTGATCATGTACTTGACAGTACTACAGAATTCTATGGGGTGCGTTTTGGGCCAACATAACGAGTCTGGCCGAAAAGAGCATGCAATTTACTACCTAAGCAAAAAGTTTACCGACTGTGAAACCAGATATTCACTGCTCGAGAAAACTTGTTGTACTTTAGTGTGGGTTGCTCGCCGGCTAAGGCAGTACATGTTGACTCATACCACTTTGTTGATTTCTAAGATGGATCTGATTAAGTACATCTTCGAAAAACCTGCCCTTTCCGGACGAATAGCCAGATGGCAAATGATCTTGACTGAGTACAACATTAAATACACAAATCAAAAAGCCATCAAAGGAAGTGTACTAGCATATCATTTATCCCATCAAGCTATGGATGATTATCAGTCAATGAACTTCGACTTCTCTGACGAGAATATTATGCTGGTAACCGACTGTGCGAAACCTAGACCGTATGACGGACCTGAACAAGGATCCTGATGGACTATGGTATTCGATGGGGCTTCCAACGCCTTAGGTAACAGAATTGGTGTTGTGATCATCTCTCTTGAGGTTGCCACACTCTTTTTACTGCCAGACTATGCTTCGATTGTACAAACAATATGGTTGAGTATGAAGCATGTATCTTAGGTCTGAAAGCTGCCATTGACTTAAGGATCAAGCATTTAGATGTGTTTGGAGATTCCGCCTTGGTAATCATCCAAGTAAAAGGAGATTGAGACACTAAACACCCTAATCTTATCCCTTACAAGGAACTTGTGCTATCCATGATTCCTCACTTCGAAGAAATCACTTTTGAACATTTCCCTAGGGAAGAAAACCAGTTGGCTGACGCTTTGGCAACCATGTCCTCAATGTTCAAAGTCAGATGGGATAACGAAGCCCCTATGATTACAATTGAAAGATTTGATGAACCTGCACATTGCTATGAGCTTGACACCGATGTGGAAAAGCCATGGTACCATGAGGTAATGAGATACCTTGAAGCACAAGAGTATCCAGAGGGAGCATCCATCAATGACAGTATATTGTACAAACGCAACCATGATTCAACTCTACTCCGATGTGTGGATAAGAGGGAGGCAGAGGAAATTATGGAAGACATGCACGAGGGCCTTTTTGGTACTCACTCAAGTGGACATACGATGGCTAAGAAAATCCTAAGAGCATGTTACTATTGGTCAACGATGGAGACCGATTGTCATCAACATTCTGGAACTTGTCACAAATGCCAAATCTATGCTGACAAGGTCCATGTACCTCCAATCCCTCTGAATGTCATGACCGCTCCATGGCCATTTGCGATGTGGGGTATTGACATGATCGAAGAGATCAAGCCCACAACTTCCAACAGACATCGCTTCATTCTTGTCGCCATCGATTATTTTACCAAATGGGTCAAAGCCGCCTCATTTTCCTCAGTCACCAAGAACACGGTAGCCAGATTCATCAGACACAATCTTATCTGTCGTTATGGTATACCCGAAAGGATCATCACTGTGATACGGTGGGAAGAACTGACTGTTTTTTGGAATGCTGGTTTGCGTTTTGCATTTGTTTTTGCAAAATTTCGCGGTAAGAAAGAGTCGCCACCGACTTTTATTTTATCCAACAAGGAAAGGAAAAAAGCACAGAAAAATTCCTTTTCGAGATATTTCTCGGGTCCGGGGGGTAGATTATAGAAAGGGAAGATGTTAGAACCCTTACTATTTGTGGTTATCCACAGGCTCTTAGGTACTTGCTCATATTGTTTTCAAAATTGCTTTCTTTGTGCTTGTGGGTTTGAAAAAGTTTTTGTTTTGAAAACTTCGATTTAACTCTTGCTTCTGTCCTCAAGAGCGTATGAAGTGTTTTTGAAAACTTTGTTTGAAAAGGAGTGTAAGTGTGAAAAAAGTTTTGTTTTTTGAAAGAGCAAGTATCTAAGAGCTAATCTACCTACTCGAAGAAAAGGAATTGTTCTATGCTAATTTCCTTTAGACAGCGCTATCCCACTATGAATGAGTAGGTAGCACCGTCGTTGGAGTTTGAGGGTCAATTCGAATGAGGGACTTACGGTCACTAAAGCAATGTCAGGACACCTTAGCGGTAACCCTAATGTCTTAGATCATTTGTTTGAGGCAATAATATCTGAGGCAACCGTTTCGATGCGACTATGATCTTTAGACAAGAGGGAGACCTCTAAAGTGACCTATACTCAATGACCGTGTACGAAGGCAACCAAGTGGGGTGTACCCTAAGAGTGCGCATGTGCGAGTGTGTCGTTTTCAGTTAATTTTATCTTTGTACATGTTAAGGGTGATCTAAATTAATTTTAGGTTAAAACATTTAGTCTTGTCATGCATTCCTATTATCAAACATCTAACAGTTAGAATTTGCGGGAAATAAATGTGGAATTTAAATTACAAGGCGTCGGGTATTTACATCGCCAAAGACAAACCCTTTAAAAATAAATAAAGCGGTAAAAAATAATAAAATGTCCTATTAAGCTATTACAAACCGGAGGCAAGTACAATATTGATAAAAGAAAATAAATCGCATGTGGGAAATTAAATCGAGTGCAAGATTAGGGTTTTGACCCTTTTGTTAAAGAAAAGATTTTTTTTTGTTGTTTTTGAATTAATAAAGAAATTACCTAAGTTAATTACTAAATTAAATTAAACAAATTAATTAATAAAAATAAATTATTTTTTGGGTTTTTGGTATTTTAAGAAAAAAATAAAATAATTAATGTTAGTAAAAACCTAATTAAATCTAATTGAATTTTAATTATTTACAAAAATGTTAAAGTTATTCTAATTAAAACTCTAAATCAATTTAATTAGTATTTATTAGTAAAATAAAAATTGAAATTTGATTAAATATGAAAAATATTTTTGGTGATTTTATTTTATAAAAAAAGAGAATTTTTTAATTGGTTAGTAAAAATAGAAATAATAAAACAAATAAAAAATAAATAAGATGAAAAGAAAGGGGGTTTGGGCCTGTTTTGGGTGTTTGAACAGCAATCCTGTGGCCCATTAAGCGTTGGCCCTGTGTTGACTTTCCTGGATTTGGTGTGAGCGTGCTGACTTGGCCTATAGTGGTCCCTCAGATCTTGGCCACCAGATCTGGCTTTTGGCCATCTGGCAATTGATTGAGCGAGGGAGCATGGTACGTTGCGTGCTTGGACATGTACAAGATCACCTGAAAAACAAAATTATGAATGAAAGTGGGGGGCCTGGGATTCGAACCCAGGTCCTGATGGTGATTGCCAGCTTGCCTTGCCACTACGCCGTTTTGCTTCATTTGTTAATATATTAGAAATAATGCATAATAAAAGAAAGCAAGTCAATGGTCAGAACAAAACAAAAATGCGCGCGTGATTTGAATGGCCCAACCACGGCGTGACACGCCTTCGTCTTCTACCTTCCATCCGTGGCTAAAACATTTCAGACTTATACCAACGGACAAAGACCGTCACTATAAGTCATGCACATTCCAAAATCTGCTGTAAGCCATGAAAATGAATTCTAAGGGCATGGTTGTGCTCGTCTTATCATCCCGATCACAACCATACCCTTCTTGATAGCCAATTATTCCTGAAAGAGAAACACCCAAAAAAAAGCCACGAAACCCTAGCTATGGTATTTTGTTTTACAGGTCAGATAAACAAAATTAACTAATGCCAAAAGCTTGGAAATGTTATGAAGATTACAAATATATCAATGATTTGTTCAAATGATGCAATAATAGATAGTTATGATTTCAAGTACAGAGCTAGGTAACGTGATGCTTACAGCGCGTTTGGGCGTGTATGGAAGCCTGCTTTGGATTTGTTTCGCCTCAGTGAACGTCCAGGAATCGTTTGGGATGCTTGCCAAGTCCTGAAAATGTCTCTTGTTATGATTTCGAATTCAAGCTTTTTACCACTTTTTCAAACTTTTGTTCTGCCTCTTCTTGTAGCCTCCAACCCCTATTTCGTTCCTTGTGGGTTGCTTATGTACTATGGAATGCATTAGGTTAAGAATTATGGATTGAATCTCTCTAAATCAATGCACCCATATTTGATTTTATCTCCTCTTTAAAGCTTGCCAAATTTATCAAAAACCAATCTTTTTGCACATGATATTGTATGATTCGAGTTTGATGATGATCATGATGATAATTAAGACCTGAAACAACAAAAAAGATCCTAGGTAATCAAAGTTTGGATTTTATATGATTTAAATTGATTTAAAATGAATAAATTCAATAAAAAATCAAATCAAATAATAAAAATAGAATGTGGGCTCATGGATGAAGCTAGGACACGTGGGCCACTATGCAAGCTCAAATAAAGTGGAAAAGAATGGGCCCATTTGACAAAATTTGATGTTTTGGGGATGGTTGACTTTTGGCAATTTTGCAAAAATGCCCAACTTCAACAATGCATAACTTCTTCAATTTTGAACTTTTGGAAGTGTTCTTAGACTTTTTAAAAATCTTGAGATGTCCTCTAACCAACCCTTTTGTTCTCATCTCATTTTAATGTCCCGTGTTCAAGTTATAAGCTTTGGCAAAAAATGTGTTTTTGTTGATTTTCAAAAATGACCTATAATGTCCAAATTTATAACTTCTTGTGAGTGCATTCTCGGATCTTGGGGTATGAAGATGGGTTGTAGTAAGTTTCATCCTATTCAAAATGAGCTTTGTATGGGTCATTTCTCATAAAGTATGAGAAAGTTATGCTTGTTCGAAGTTGAGTTGACTTTTCCTACAAAACCCTAATTTAGCAACTTTTGAATCTTGATGAATTTTGAGCAACCCTTGATGAATCATGATCAACCCTTGATCAAATTATGAAATATCCTTAAAAATGAGAATGTTGACAAATTTTTTTGAAGTTGACTATTTATAGGTCACAGTTGACTTTTTCCCTAGCATAGTCGATTTTTAGACCCTTAAGCAATTGACTGAGCAAACTTCCTCTGCAAGGCCTGAAATTTGACATGGATGATCTTGAGAACATATTAGGACATTGGGGATCACTTGAGGTCATTTGGACTCAAAGATCTTGATGCAACACAAAACCCTAATTTGGGGTTGACTGCCTTAGGAGATAGCTTGTTTGTCCAACTCTTGAGTAAGCTTGAGCCACTTGGAGATTTTTCTTGCAATGTCTTAAGAAATATGAGAGGGAAAATTTTGGGGTACAACAGCTGCCCCTGTTCAATCTTCTTAAACCTGAGGATGTAGATTGGCGTTCGCGCCTTTCGTGATCCGAAGGTGGAAGATGATTGAACACTAGAGTGCTTAGAAATTTGCACTCGCATGAAGTGGTATCGGCCTTGTGATGTAGGGAATGGGCTTACAGATGCCATTTGGAGATTGCTGGCGGGAGGATGGGCTTAAAGATGCCATCTGCAGGAGTGTCGATCGCATAAGAGATTCCTTAGCGAGAACTTGCACACCTGTTGTTGTGGAAGATTCTGCTGGGGAAGTCTAACTTTTGTTGAGATTTAGGAACTTGCTTGTACCTCAACTGAGAGAACATCTCTGCTGAGTTTTAAGAACTTGTCCGTAATTCAACTAGAGGAAAATTGTTGAGATTTAGAACCTTATCTGTAATTCAACCGAGACTAATTCAGTTGAGATTTAAGAACCGGTCAGGTCTTCGAATGAGGGAAACATCTTCATCAAGAACTAGGACTGTCTGGTCTTCAACAGAGGATATTTCTGTTGAGATTTTAGAACTCGTCCACACTTCGATGGAGGAAAATTATCGAGATTGAGAACCTTATCTGTAATTCAACCGAGAATAATTCAGTTGAGATTTAAGAACCGGTCAGATCTTTGCTGAGGGAAACATCTTCATCAAGATCTAGGATTGTCTGGTCTTCAACGGAGGATAATTCTGTTGAGATTTTAGAACTCGTCCACACTTCGACGGAGGAAAATTGTCGAGATTGAGAACCTTATCTGTAATTCAACCGAGAATAATTCAGTTGAGATTTAAGAACCGTTCAGGTATTCGACTGAGGGAAACATCTTCATCAAGATCTAGGACTGTCTGGTCTTCAACGGAGGATAATTCTGTTGAGATTTTAGAACTCGTCCACACTTCAACGGAGGAAAATTGTCGAGATTGAGAACCTTATCTGTAATTCAACTGAGAATAATTCAATTGAGATTTAAGAATCGGTAAGGTCTTCGACTGATGGAAACATCTTCATCAAGATCTACGACTGTCTGGTCTTCAGCGGAGGATAATTCTGTTGAGATTTTAGAACTCGTCCACACTTCGACGGAGGAAAATTGTCGAGATTGAGAACCTTATCTGTAATTCAACCGAGGATAATTCAGTTGAGATTTAAGAACCGGTCAGGTCTTCGACTGAGGGAAACATCTTCATCAAGATCTAGGACTGTCTGGTCTTAAACGGAGGATAATTCTGTTGAGATTTTATAACTTGTCCACACTTCCACGGAGGAAAATTTCCGAGATTGAGAACCTTATCTGTAAATCAACCGAGAATAATTCAGCTGAGATTTAAGAACCGGTCAGGTCTTCGACTTTGGGAAACATCTTCATCAAGATCTAGGACTGTATGTTACTTCAATGGAGGATAATTCTGTTGAGATTTAAGAACTCGTCCACACTTCGACGGAGGAAAATTGTCGAGATTGAGAACCTTATATGTAATTCAACCGAGAATAATTCAGTTGAGATTTAAGAACTGGTCAGGTCTTCGACTGAGGGAAACATCTTCATCAAGATCTAGGACTGTCTGGTCTTCAACAGAGGATAATTTTGTTGAGATTTTAGAACTCGTCCACACTTCGACGGAGGAAAAATGCCGAGATTGAGAACCTTATCTGTAATTCAACCAAGAATAATTCAGTTGAGATTTAAGAATTGGTCAGGTCTTCGACTGAGGGAAACATCTTCATCAAGATCTAGGACTGTCTGGTCTTCAACAGAGGATAATTCTGTTGAGATTTTAGAACTCGTCCACACTTCGACAGAGGAAAATTGTCGAGATTGAGAACCTTATCTATAATTCAACCGAGAATAATTTAGTTGAGATTTAAGAACCGGTCAGGTCTTTGACTGAGGGAAACATTTTCATCAAGATCTAGGACTGTCTGGTCTTCAACGGAGGATAATTCTGTTGAGATTTTAGAACTCGTCCACACTTCGACGGAGGAAAATTGTCGAGATTGAGAACCTTATCTGTAATTCAACCGAGAATAATTCAGTTGAGATTTAAGAACCGGTCAGGTATTCGACTGAGGGAAACATCTTCATCAAGATCTAGGACTGTCTGGTCTTCAACGGAGGATAATTCTGTTGAGATTTTAGAACTCGTCCACACTTCAACGGAGGAAAATTGTCGAGATTGAGAACCTTATCTGTAATTCAACCGAGAATAATTCAGTTGAGATTTGAGAATCGGTCAGGTCTTCGACTGATGGAAACATCTTCATCAAGATCTAGGACTGTCTGGTCTTCAATGGAGGATAATTCTGTTAAGATTTTAGAACTCGTCCACACTTCGACGGAGGAAAATTGTCGAGATTGAGAACCTTATCTGTAATTCAACCGAGGATAATTCAGTTGAGATTTAAGAACCGGTCAGGTCTTCGACTGAGGGAAACATCTTCATCAAGATCTAGGACTGTCTGGTCTTCAACGGAGGATAATTCTGTTGAGATTTTAGAACTCGTCCACACTTCGACGGAGGAAAATTTCCGAGATTGAGAACCTTATGTGTAATTCAACCGAGAATAATTCAGCTGAGATTTAAGAACCGGTCAGGTCTTCGACTTTGGGAAACATCTTCATCAAGATCTAGGACTGTATATTACTTCAATGGAGGATAATTCTGTTGAGATTTAAGAACTCGTCCACACTTCGATGGAGGAAAATTATCGAGATTGAGAACCTTATATGTAATTCAACCGAGAATAATTCAGGTAAGATTTAAGAACTGGTCAGGTCTTCGACTGAGGGAAACATCTTCATCAAGATCTAGGACTGTCTGGTCTTCAACAGAGGATAATTCTGTTGAGATTTTAGAACTCGTCCACACTTCAACGGAGGAAAATTGTCGAGATTGAGAACCTTATATGTAATTCAACCGAGAATAATTCAGTTGAGATTTAAGAATCGGTCAGGTCTTCGACTGATGGAAACATCTTCATCAAGATCTAGGACTGTCTGGTCTTCAATGGAGGATAATTTTGTTGAGATTTTAGAACTCGTCCACACTTCGACGGAGGAAAATTGTCGAGATTGAGAACCTTATCTGTAATTCAACCGAGGATAATTCAGTTTAGATTTAAGAACCGGTCAGGTCTTCGACTGAGGGAAACATCTTCATCAAGATCTAGGACTGTCTGGTCTTCAATGGAGGATAATTCTGTTGAGATTTTAGATCTCGTCAACACTTTGACGGAGGAAAATTGCCGAGATTGAGAACCTTATCTGTAATTCAACCGAGAATAATTCAGTTGAGATTTAAGAACCGGTCAGGTCTTCGACTTTGGGAACATCTTCATCAAGATCTAGGGCTGTCTGTTACTTCAATGGAGGATAATTATGTTGAGATTTAAGAACTCGTCCACACTACGACGGAGGAAAATTGTCGAGATCGAGAACCTTATCTACAATTCAACCGAGGATAATTCAGTTGAGATTTAAGAACCGGTCAGATCTTCGACATAGCTGAGAACTTAACTGCATCCTTCCTGAAAGGTAAAGATCAATCATATGCAATGCATGATATATATCAAGCAATGATGTTCTCAAAATAAATGATATTGTGTTGTATGATGCGTATATGCATGTATCATGATGTATGGAAATGTAATGTTTTTAGCTGGGGAAAATATATCCCGGATAGCTTCTGGAGAGAAGAGTTACATTCTTCGTTTCCGCTGGGGATGGCGAACGAATATGATTGCGAGAATAAACCTGCAGAAGAGGATAACTCCGTTGGGGAATAAACTGATGAGGAGATTACTCTGTGGGGAAGAGATGCTCTGCTGAGGATTCCACCGATAAATTCCACTGGGGATGAATTACCGTTGCTGGTGATACTGAATCCTGTTGGGGATTGAATTCCTGTTTTTGAAAGGAAAGAACTTCGCTGGGGATGATCTTTCAATTGCGACTTCATTGGGGATAACCTTTTAGACTCTAATGGGGATAATCCTTTAAGCTTTGCTGGGGACAATCTTCCAAAGTCTACTGGGGATGATTCCTCAACTCCACTGGGGAAGCTTTTTAGACTGCGTTGGGAAAAATTTTAACTCCACTGGGGATATTTTGTATTCTTCCGGGGAAGATTCTTATACTCCGTTGGGGAATATTAAGACTGCCGGGGATATTAAGCCTTTTCAGTATTGATGGCAGATAAACTCTGCTTGGGGAGAATATTATCGATTCATTCACAGTTGCAAGTCTCAGCTGGGGAGAGCTATCATTACTGTCTTACTCTACGGGGAGTGAAAGTACATTGGCCATTATTCTTCAGCTGAACTTACCTTTGTACCTTGGTGGATGAAGCAACTGTAAAGCTTGGACAAGTCTTATTGCCCCTGTTTCTGATATTACCAGTAATCGTCTTTTGTTTCGCATGTAAATATTTATGAGCAGCAATTAATGTCAAATGCATATATCAAAAATGAACATTGGACGTTCTTTGCAAAACAAAACAGATAAAGGAAAAACAGTTTGAAACTTCTTTGAAAATGAATTGTATTGATTTTGAAGTTTGGCCTATAAATAGGCGTTTTGTACAGGAGGCTGGCGTTCTAGTAGGAGAACTCCGCCGAATAATAGAATTTACACAATTTGTGAAAAGCTAAACAAAACAGCTATGTGAATAATCCCACTGGGTTCCAACTCTGCCATTGCCTTTATGTCCTCGAGCATCTCATCACTTTACTACTTGGTTGAAGGTAGATCTGATTGATTAGTGTCGTCCGAGCTTGATAGTTGATGCCGAAGTCTGGTTGCAAGGTGATTCAACGAGACATAGTGTTATGCTTTAATCCCTAATTTTTGCCTGGACCGCCCTTTCAGGTTTTCGGTCCATCGGGATACCCATTTTTGCCCAAGCCACCTTTTCAGGTTTTCGACTTGCCGGGTGTACAGATTTTTCATTTTCATCCCTTATTTTTTCCCGAACCCTTTTGGTTCGCCGGGAAGCCCTTATTTTTGCCTAGGCCAGTCAACCTAGTGGATCTTTGATCATGCGTAGTATCTTTTCACTATGTCTGCATTGACGGGGTGAGGGAGGTCGTCACCATCCATGGTGGTTAGAATCATAGCTCTTCCTGAGAAAATGTTCTTAACCACAAATGGCCCTTCATAAGTAGGGGTCCATTTGCCCCTGGGATCACCTTGTGGCAGTATGATGCGCTTGATCACCAGATCCTCAACTTGATACTCTTGTCGTCTGACTTTCTTGTTAAATGCCTTGATCATTCGTTTTTGGTACGCCTGACCATGACAAATAGCAGTAAGTCTCTTTTCATCGATTAAATTCAGCTGATCAAGTCGGGTCTGAATCCAGTCATCTTCGATCAAACCTGCATCCTTCATAATCCGAAGAGAGGGTATCTGAACTTCAATAGGAAAGATTGCTTCCATGCCATATACAAAGGAATAAGGTGTTTCCCCTATTGACGTCCGTGCTGAGGTGTGGTACCCATGAAGAGAAAATGGTAACATCTCGTGCCAGTCTTTGTATGTCACCGTCATCTTCTGCACAATCTTCTTAATGTTCTTATTAGCTGCTTCGACAACCCCATTCATCTTCGGCCGGTAGGGAGAAGAGTTGTGATGCTGTATCTTGAACTGTTTGCAGAGTTCGGTGATCATCTTATTATTGAGATTTGTACCATTGTCTGTAATGATCCTCTCTGGTACACCGTATTGACAAATCAGATTGTGCCGAATGAACCGTGCCACGACGTTCTTGGTTACCATAGCAAAGGAAGCTGTTTCAACCCACTTCGTGAAGTAATCAATAGCTACCAGGATGAAACGATGCCCGTTGGACGCTGTAGGTCTGATCTCGCCGATCATATCAATGCCCCACATTGCAAAAGGTCACGGAGCTATCAAGACATTCATATCTTTTGGTATCAAAAGGGTAGTATGAGCCAGCATGTATTGTCTCAGCCGGCGAGCAGCCCATGCCAAAGCGCAGCAAGTTCTCACGAGCAGTGAGTGTTGGGTCTCACAGTCGGTAAACTTTTTGCTAAAGCAGTAAATAGCATGCTCTTTTCGGCCAGACTCGTCATGCTGGTTCAGCACACACCTCCTTGTATTATCCAGCCCTTTGAGCATAGGATCAACAGTCTTCCTGCAATGGGAGGCATCAGAATTGGTGGCTTGGAGGTAGTATGACCCTCTCTTCTTGAAGAAATAGTCTAGCAAATTCACCAGGCACTTCGCAATCATCTTCACCTTCGTCTTCGGCTAAGTTGATCGGACTTTCGAAGTCATAACTAGCAGTAGCAGAGTCGTTACCAATGAGATCCAGAGTGGATGTAGATCATGATATGTGAGTGTGTGTAAAATAGTTGTTTTGCAATATATAATAAAAGAAAAACAAGGAGCACAAAGTTTGAAATGCAAAAAACGTCCAATGCTTTATTAATGATATATGTAGATGACACACATAAAGCCCTCACAAATGAAACCATGGTGCCCCGGGTAAGACATCGGGCCATAAAGTTTAAAACATTGTTTGTTACAAATTCAAAACAAAAGTCACATTACTGGGTAATAAAAGAAATTGGGATGAAGTCCTTTGATGTCCAGTTGCTTAGTCCACCATCAGTAGTAGGATAGATCCAACTGTCGAATTCAGACTCTTCGACATCGTCTTCAATGGCGTTCACTCCTGAATTGCTGATGAACAGGGGAGGTCTTCCGATCCGTGCATTCCGAACAGCCCTTTGAGCTTCTGTGGTGAAACCCAAACCAAACTTGTTAGTCTTATGTGCAAAATCAGGGAGTTGGCCCCAATTCGCACACCCACCTTTCTCGACAACAGCCCGGGCATTCTTGAAGGAAGCCATCTTCATCGGAGGATCTTCAACAACAGTCTCAGTTGATGCCAGCGTCTGGGGAACCTCTTCAAAATACTGAAATGGGGTCTCAATGAACTCCCCATCCATTTATACGTATCGGAAAGAGTTGAGGTGGTTCACCATGTACTCCTCTTCTCCTTGTACCATCACAATTTTCCCTTTCACCGGGTACTTTAGCTTTTGGTGGAGCGTAGATGTCACTACCCCAGCTTTGTGGATCCATGGACGACCCAGCAAACATGAATAAGATGGCCAAATGTCCATCACGTAGAATGTAGAGGAGAAAACCTGAGAACCAACCTTAATCAGAATATCCACTTCTCCATGCACCATCCTCTTAGACCCATCAAAGGCCCTGACGACAATGTTGCTCGGCTTCAGCTCCAACCCTTCACAGTCTAGCCGGTCTAGAGCTTTCTTGGGTAACACATTCGACGAAGATCCAGTATCTACCAATACGTGAGCAAGAGTAGTGCCCCTGCACTCAATAGAGACATGCAGGGCGTCATTATGATTCTTCCCCTTAACAGTCAAGTCGGCGTCGGAGAATCCCAACCCATTATCTGTCGTCAGACTAGCCACACAATCTTTAAACTGATCAGCTGGTGTTTCTTGAGGTACGTGTGCAATCTTCAGGAAAGCAATCAGAGCCTTGGCATGGGCTTTTGAGCAAAGTAACAGAGACAACATAGAGATTTTGGATGGGGTTTGCCCCAGCTGCTCGACTACATTGTAGTCACTCTTTTTGATAATCTTCAAAATTTCCTCCATCTCTTGTCTAGAGGCTTCAACAGTAATTGTCTTCGGTGCCTTCGTCCGGGCAGGCTCATCAGTGGTCCCTTTGCCCCGAGTATCAGATGACTCAGAAACAAGGGTAAGAATGGGAAATGGAACAGGAATAGTAGCAGGTACACTGGAAGGTGTAATAACAACATGTTTCCAGGCAGTTGGTGGAGATATATCAGGGGAGAAAAGTCTTCCGCTGCGGGTGACTTTGGCAGGTCCAACAATATTGCTGACGTCAGTATCAGCATCCAAGTCTTGCTTAACTCCGTGATAATACACGTCAGCCCCGTAATGCCAAGGGACAACTTTGTTTGACGTATAGGGGATAGGCCCAGGAACGATGATGATCAATGGTGCGATTCTTGGAACATATGTAATTCTAACAGGCTTTCTCGTGGAAGCCTTGGAAGAATTGTCGAAAATGGTAATTATAGCAACTTTTTAAGTAGGAATCAAAGGAACAAGAGTCTTCTCAAACAGGATTTCTTTATTATCCATCAGGCATTGGACACCTAACTTCAAAAGATGGCAACCGGTAGGTAGTACAGAACACATACGGCAACCTTCGTCACAGCCCGGAAATAAACCAGCTGATAAAAGGTTCTTCTTCACAGTCATCAAGGGAGTAGCAATATCTTTCACAGAAACCACAGATGAATCTTCATCTATAGAATTCACTCCATGCTTGGGCATAGGAGCAGTCACAACATTAGGTCTTACCGATGCTTCGAACTCGGTCTCCTTAGCATCAATCAAGTCCTGTACTTTGTTCTTCAAGACCCAGCAGTCATCCGTATCATGCCCCGGGCTATCAGAGTGAAAAGCACAACGGGCATTAGGGTTGTACTACGGTGATGTTGTATTTGGACTCTTCGGGGCTTCCCTTGGAATCACTTGATTGGTTTTCAATAACTGTGGCAGAATTTGGGATAAAGTCATGTTGAGCTGAGTGAATTGTCTTCGAGGTCTCTCGGCCCTTGACTGATTGTTGTGCTGAGGAGCAACAACAGGTCTTGAAATAACCACTGCATTAACAGCTTGGTGTCGTTCAGGTCTATTCTGGATTTTTGAATTGTAAACAGCACTCGACTCTTTCTTAAAAGGCTTCTTCTTGATGCCTGATGAAGCACCCTTCTGTATTTTACCAGATTTGATACCGGCCTCAATCCTTTCCCCGGTCATAATTAGCTCCGTGAACCCGGACGACGAACTTCCAATCAGATGGTTGAAATACGGACCAGACAAGGTCCCCAGAAACATATCCACTAGCTCCCTATCAGCCAAGGGTGGTTGCACTCTTCCAGTGAGGTCCCTCCACTTCTGAGCATAATCTTTAAAACCTTCGCCCGCACCCATTGACATACCCTGGAGTTGGGTACGCGTGGGAGCAAGGTCGGCATTATATTGGTACTGCTTGTAGAAAGCAGAAGCCAAATCCTCCCAATTACGGATACTAGCTCCTTCCAGCTAGTAAAACTATTCAAGTTGAGTCCCTGAGAGACTGTCTTGAAAGAAGTGGATCCATAGGTTCTTGTCAGCGGTGTATGGCTAAATCTTCCTAACATACGATCGGAGGTGCAGTTTCGGACAAGAAACTCCGTCGTATTTAGCAAAGGCTGGTGCTTTAAACTTGTGGGGAATTACCACCCCAGATGACAGACCCAGATCACCTAAGTCCAGACCAGGCACTTTATGAACTTCCATCGCATTCAACCGGTCTTCCAGTTCTTTGTATATATCCTCGGCCGGAGGATACTGGTCTTCGTCAAAGTCTGTCTCGTTGTCTAAAACCACATGGCTAGGAGCCCTCCTTTCTTCCTGATTATCTTTCCCTCCAGATGAGGGGGTAAAATCAACCTCTTCCCGCAAGTTGTTTCCGAATCTGCGACCCATATTGAACAGGACCGTCTTCTTCTTCTTCTTCTTCTCTTTCAGGATAAGGGTCTTAAGATCTTGCTGACCCTTAGCCAAACTCATGAACAATTCCTGGAACTGGGCATTTTGGGCTTGCAGAGCCTTGATTGCTTGTTCAGTTGATGTTTCAGAAGACATGATGTTGAAATAAACAACGAAGAAGATAAGAGACCTGTAAGGGTACCTGTTATGAGGTGCATGGGAATGATATGCGCATGATATGATTTCAAAGACATCGAGAGATTCAAATTCGTAAAAAAAAAATGAAACACACTTTTATTAGATAAACTTTGAAATTCAATTGTTCAACAGCTGCCTTTAAGGCATTACAAGAAAGAAAAACTGAAAAGTAAATCAAAGCTAGAAATAACAAAAGACAATCAGCGCTCCCATGGTCGTTTCTTGTCGGTGCGGACATAGTCATTGAGGATCTTCTCGTTCTCCAGCTGCCTTGTCAACTTCTGAATCTTCAGCTCTTGCTCGTGATACTTTTCTCAGTAAGTATCCCACTCTTCTCTCAGTTGCATCCATGATCTCTTTAATTCCCCAATGTCAGTAGGCATGTATGGATGGAGGATGGTAGGAGGAACCCCTTCCTCATCAGCAACCTCAACAATGATAGGCAAGACAGCTTCATACGGCATGCCCAGCATTTGGGAACGGATACGAACCCATCAGAGATATGGCTCCATCGGAAGAGAAGTCTTTGCACCCAGCTCGTGCGGATCAGACTTGTGAACTCTATCCCAAGCTCTTATGAATCTGCGGCGTTGCTCGTCACTATCCCCTTGGAAATCAAAGACAATGCTTGGCATTAGCAAATCATGAGGACCTTCCCTTCTTGCTCGCCCAAACTGACGTAAGGCCAAGCACGGATTATAAGTGATCCCTCCATTGGTCCCTATCAGTGGGACATTGGGGTATTCCCCACATCGATCAATAATAGCCACATCTTCCATACCCTTGATAGTCCAAATGATGTCATTATGAGAGAGAGACATAATCCTATAGGCCCAGCCCATGCCTTCTTTGTTCTTTAAAACTGATTTGGGGAGGTGAGAAATAAACCACCTCGCCAACAATGGAGCACAACACATCAGGGTTCCCCGCTTCCGAGCAATACGGGCATAAAGCTGATGAAGAATGTCACCCAAGAGAGTGGGTACAGGGTTACCAGACATAAAAATCTTTACCGCATTCATGTCGACGAAAGCATCTGAGTTAGGAAACAATACCAAACCATATAGGAGAAGAGCCAGAATGTCTTCAAATGCCTGGAAGTCTAGACTATCCCATAACTGATTAGCTTTACCGACCAAGAATTTAACCAGAAATCCCTTTGCTCCACTTCTAGTCTCCCAATTAGACATCACTTCAGCCTTTGTCAGATGGAGGGCCGAAGCAATCTCTTCCGGCCTAAGGATCTTTTCCCAACCTGTGTACGGGGTCTGCTCCAGAATAGAGATACCAAGCAGATCAGAGAACTCTTCCAAGGTGGGGACCAACTGGTAGTCCTGAAAAGTAAAGCAATGGTACAGTGGATCAAAGAACTGGACTAAGACACTCATCATCTGCTCGTCCAATTTGGAAGTGACCAAACCCAGAAGATGCCCATGTCTTCTGATAAAGGAGGTAGTATCTGAAATCTTTGCAACCAATTCCTTAAGTTGAGTGGGAATCTGGACAAAGTTGATCCGAATAGTATTCCTACGCATGGGTGTTATGACCTACAAAACAGAACAAAGATGAATCCCTCATGTCTTTGAAATAGGTTAGTCCAATGCAAGATGCATGCAACGTTATGATGTCATGATGTCATGATGGAAAACACACCACAAGTATCCACAAATAGCAAACATGGTAAAGGCACACAAGTCACACAGAGAGCCCTTATATTTCAGGCTGGCAAGGAGTCTAGGTACTACCCTCTTTCAGTTCAGTTGGTTCAAACCTGTCCTAAAAATAGTAACCGGGTTCTAGAGGATCTCAATATCACTGACCACCCTCGATCGGTCATAATTCCAGTTTAGCAACCTTTTCTTGCGGCCGAAATCATCGCGAGAGTTTAGTCTCAATGAGTGTAGCATACTGCTACTGTTCTATGGCCAAGTTGGTCAATTTAAAGTTTCTAAGGTCAGTTGGTGCTTAATGACCCCTTAGCAGACCCATATTCTCCTCGTTGCACCACAAGGGATATCGGTACATACTAAAGTGCCACACCAACGTAGCTACTGCTTCAACCGTATCGGTCTACGCTGTACAGTTCCCTCACAGTTTATTGCTACTTACCTAAAGGGTATCCCCCAGATCCGAGTTAGGATCTATAGTAACTCCGATTCAAGTCCACAAAGATAAATCATACAAGTCAAGCAATTGAAAACAATATGAACTATTCCTAAGGTACACCCCACTTATAAGAAATCCCCAGCAGAGTCGCCAGTTCTGTGATACGGTGGGAAGAACTGACTGTTTTTTGGAATGCTGGTTTGCGTTTTGCGTTTGTTTTTGCAAAATGTCGTGGTAAGCAAGAGTCGCCACTGACTTTTATTTTATCCAACAAGGAAAGGAAAAAAGCACAGAAAAATTCCTTTTCGAGATATTTCTCGGGTTCGGGGGGTAGATTATAGAAAGGGAAGGTGTTAGCACCCTTTCTATCCGTGGTTATCCACGGGCTCTTAGGTACTTTCTCATATTGTTTTCAAAATTGCTTTCTTTGTGCTTGTGGGTTTGAAAAAGTTTTTGTTTTGAAAACTTCGATTTAACTCTTACTTCTGTCCTCAAGAGCGTATGAAGTGTTTTTGAAAACTTTGTTTTGAAAGAGCAAGTATCTAAGAGCTAATCTACCTACTCGAAAAAAAGGAATCGTTCTATGCTAATTTCCTTTAGACAGCGCTATCCCACTATGAATGAGTAGGTAGCACCGTTGTTGGAGTTTGAGGGTCAACTCGAATGAGGGACTTACGGTCACTAAAGCAATGTTAGGACACCTTAGCGGTAACCCTAATGTCTTAGATCATTTGTTTGAGGCAACAATATCTGAGGCAACCGTTTCGAGGCGACTATGATCTTTAGACAAGAGGGCGACCTCTAAAGTGACCTATACTCAATGATCGTGTACAAAGGCAACCAAGTGGGGTGTACCCTAAGAGTGCGCATGTGCGGGTGTGTCGTTTTCAGTTAATTTTATCTTTATACATGTTAAGGGTGATCTAAATTAATTTTAGGTTAAAACATTTAGTCTTGTCATGCATTCCTATTATCAAACATCTAACAGTTAGAATTTGCGGGAAATAAATGTGGAATTTAAATTACAAGGCGTCGGGTATTTACATCGCCAAAGACAAACCCTTTAAAAAATAAATAAAGCGGTAAAAAATAATAAAATGTCCTATTAAGCTATTACAAACCAGAGGCAAGTACAATATTGATAAAAGAAAATAAATCGCATGCGGGAAATTAAATCGAGTGCAAGATTAGGGTTTTGACCCTTTTGTTAAAGAAAATATATTTTTTGTTGTTTTTGAATTAATAAAGAAATTACCTAAGTTAATTACTAAATTAAATTAAACAAATTAATTAATAAAAGCAAATTATTTTTTGGGTTTTTGGTATTTTAAGAAAAAAATAAAATAATTAATGTTAGTAAAAACCTAATTAAATCTAATTGAATTTTAATTATTTACAAAAATGTTAAAGTTATTCTAATTAAAACTCTAAATCAATTTAATTAGTATTTATTAGTAAAATAAAAATAGAAATTTGATTAAATATGAAAAATATTTTTGGTGATTTTATTTTATAAAAAAGAGAATTTTTTAATTGGTTATTAAAAATAGAAATAATAAAACAAATAAATAAATAAATAAGATGAAAAGAAAGGGGGTTTGGGCCTGTTTTGGGTGTTTGAACAGCAATTCTGTGGCCCATTAAGCGCTAGCCCTGTGTTGACTTTCCTGGATTTGGTGTGAGCATGCTGACTTGGCCTATGGTGGTCCCTCAGATCTTGGCCACCGGATCTGGCTTTTGGCCATTTGCCAATTGATTGAGCGAGGGAGCATGGTACGCTGCGTGCCTGGACATGTACAAGATCACCTGAAAAACAAAATTATGAATGAAAGTGGGGGGCCTGGGATTCGAACCCAGGTCTTGATGGTAATTGCCAGCTTGCCTTGCCACTACGCCGTTTTGCTTCATTTGTTAATATATTAGAAATAATGCATAATAAAAGAAAGCAAGTCAATGGTCAGAACAAAACAAAAATGCGCGCGTGATTTGAATGGGCCAACCATGGTGTGACACGGCTTCGTCTTCTACCTTCCATTCGTGGCTAAAACATTTCAGACTTATACCAACGGACAAAGAACGTCACTATAAGTCATGCACATTCCAAAATCTGCTGTAAGCCATGAAAATGAATTCTAAGGGCATGGTTGTACTCGTCTCATCATCCCGATCACAACCATACCCTTCTTGATAGCCAATTTTTCCTGAAAGAGAAACATCCAAAAAAATCCACGAAACCCTATCTATGGTATTTGGTTTTACAGGTCAGATAAACAAAATTAACTAATGCCAAAAGCTTGGAAATGTTATGAAGATCACAAATATATCAATGATTTGTTCAAATGATGCAAGAATAGATAGTTATGATTTCAAGTACAGATCTAGATAACGTGATGCTTACAGCGCGTTTGGGCGTGTATGGAAGCCTGCTTTGGATTGGTTTCGCCTCAGTGAACGTCCAGGAATCGTTTGGGATGCTTGCCAAGTCCTGAAAACGTCTCTTGTTATGATTTCGAATTCAAGCTTTTTACCACTTTTTCAAACTTTTGTTCTGCCTCTTCTTGCAGCCTCCAACCCCTATTTCGTTCCTTGTGGCTTGCTTATGTACTATGGAATGCATTAGGTTAAGAATTATGGATTGAATCTCTCTAAATCAATGCACCCATATTTGATTTGATCTCCTCTTTAAAGCTTGCCAAATTTATCAAAAACCAATCTTTTTGCACATGATATTGTATGATTCGAGTTTTATGATGATCATGATGATAATTAAGACCTGAAACAACCAAAAAGATCCTAGGTAATCAAAGTTTGGATTTTATATGATTTAAATTGATTTAAAATGAATAAATTCAATAAAAAAAATCAAATTAACTAATAAAAATAGAATGTGGGCTCATGGCTGAAGCTAGGACATGTGGGCCATTATGCAAGCTCAAATCAAGTGGAAAAGAATGGGCCCATTTGACAAAATTTGAAGTTTTGGGGATGGTTGACTTTTGGCAATTTTGCAAAAATGCCCAACTTCAACAATGCATAACTTCTTCAATTTTGAACTTTTGGAAGTGTTCTTGGACTTTTTAGAAAGCTTGAGATGTCCTCTAACTAACCCTTTTGGTATCATCTCATTTTTATGTCCCTTATTCAAGTTATAAGCTTTGGCAAAAAAGGTGTTTTTGTTGACCTTCAAAAATGACCTATAATGTCCAAATTTATAACTTCTTATGAGTGACTTTTCTGATCTTGGGGTATGAAGATGGATTGTAGGAAATTGCATCCTCTTTAAAATGAGATTTGGATGTGTCATTTCTCATAAAGTATGAGAAAGTTATGCTTGGTCAAAGTTGAGTTGACTTTTCCTACAAAACCCTAATTTAGCAACTTTTGAATCTTGATGAATTTTGAGCAACCCTTGATGAATCATGATCAACCCTTGATCAAATGATGAAATATCCTTCAAAATGAGAATGTTGACAAAAAATCTTAAAGTTTGACTATTTATAGGTCACAGTTGACTTTTGCCCTAGCATTGTCGATTTTTGGACCCTTGAGCAATTGACTGGGCAAACTTCCTCTGCAAGGCTTGAAATTTGACATGGATGATCTTGAGAAAATATTAGGACATTGGGGAGCACTTGAGGTCATTTGGACTCAAAGATTTGGATGCAACACAAAACCCTAATTTGGGGTTGACTGCCTTAGGAGAGAGCTTGTCTGTCCAACTCTTGAGTAAGCTTGAGCCACTTGGAGATTTTTCTCACAATGTCTTGAGAAATATGAGAGGGCAAATTTTGGGGTACAAAAATCACCAACAATGGGACTATCCTCAACAATGCCATGATCAGGGAGTTGTGCGCTCAATTTAAGATCAAACATCACAATTCTTCTCCGTATAGACCAAAAATGAATGGCGCAGTCGAAGCAGCCAACAAAAATATCAAGAAGATTGTGCAAAAAATGGTAGTGAACTATAAGGATTGGCATGAGATGTTACCATTTGCTCTACATGGCTACCGTACTTCAGCTAGAACATCAACTATGGCAGATGCCTTCTCTCTAGTCTTTGGCATGAAAGTCGTTTTGCCAGTGGAAGTTCAAATTCCCTTACTGAGGATTATGATTGAGGCAGGCCTAGGCGAAGACGAAAGGATTCGAACGAGATTGAATCAACTGAACTTGATCGATGAAAAACGATTAGCTGCTATTTGCCATGGTCAGACGTATCAAAAACGGATGATCAAGGCTTTCAACAAAAAGGTCAAGCCTCGAGTATATCAAGTTGGTGACTTGGTGATAAAACGCATTATTTTACCACAAGGTGACCCTAGAGGAAAATGGACTCCCACCTATGAAGGGTCGTTTGTTGTCAAGAGAATTTTTTTCTGGCGGTGCCATGATGCTAACCACCATGGACGGAGAAGATTTCCCCCATCATATAAATGCGGACATAGTCAAAAAATACACGCGTAAGAGACCCGTTTAGGTTGACACACCTAAGCAAAAAGGGGCATCCCGGCAAACCAAAAGGTTTGAGAAAAAATTAGGGATATATGCAAAAGATTGTACACCCGGCAAGTTGAAAACCCGAAAGGGCGACTTGGGCAAAAAAGGGTATCCTGGTGGACCGAAAACCCGAAAAGGTGGTTCAGGCAAAAATTAAGGATTAAAAGCGTACGACTATGTCCCGCAAAATCAACACGGTCCATGCTATCACCAAGGTCCAAGTTCAAATGGTCCAGGATCAATCCAATCGACTTTGATCAACGGCAAGGGACATTCAAAGACATTGGGGCAATAATAGAGCTGGAAGGTAACGAGATCATTTCACATGGCTATTTGTTTTCATTTCTCAATTTTTGTTTTCCTTTTTGGCGATTTCCTCTTACTAGGATTTCCGTCTCTATGTACAAAAACGCCTATTCATGGGCAAATATCAATACAAATACACGTTGAAATGCAAAATTTTCTATTTTTTTTGTTTCGAATGCAAATTTGTCCAATGACTAAAATTGAATGAACAAATGCATATGAACATAATTAAAACTATTTGGCACACGTGTCCTGCCAAGCAGCAGCCTCAACAAGGCATCAGTGCACAACAGCCGTAAACATCCCTTTAATGTATGTGAAATAGCCCCAGAGTTATCTCATCATCATTATCCCCACCAAGACTGTGACAACAAACCTTTCCCCAACGGAGTCGACCACAAAATCTCCTTACACGGGATGATCCCCGGTCAGAATCTCAACCTCTTGACAGCGTTCTCCCTAGCTAAAGCCTAGGAGATCTCTTCCTAAAAGGGAATTCACCTCCTCAGCAAATTTTATTCACCACAGATTTATCTCATCATCATTATCCCTATAGGGACAACCCCAATGCAACCTTTCCCCAGCGGAGTTGCCTACAAAAATTTCTTCACATAGGATAAATCCCCGGCCAGAGTCTCAATCTCTTGGAAACTTTCTCCAGCTAAGTCAATTTTTACAAAATTAAAGCCTATGGGTCTCTGTTTAAAGGAAATTCATCTCCTCAACATGGTTTATTTCCCCAACTGAGTTATTTCCCCTGGCCAAGTGAAAATTTCTCAACGTACAAGACACCCCGAATTCCCCAGTGAGTCCAAAATGGCCCAGCTGAGCCCATCATCCCCAGTGGAGCATATCTTTCAACCAAGATTTTATTCTCCAAGCTGAGTCCATCCTCCGCAGCTGAGTAAACACTCCCCAGTGAGTCCAAAATTTCCCAGATGAACACATCATCCCAACTGAGTCCATCTTCCCCAGCAGAGTACAAATCCCCCAGCGGAACCTAAATTCTCCAGTTGAGTCCGAATCGCCCAGCCGAGTACATCTTCTCCAACCAAGGCTATTTTCTTCAAACAGAATATATCCTCCCCAGATGAGCCCATCATCCCCGGCTGAGCCCGTCATCCCCAGTGGGGCATATCCTCCCCAAACTGAGTCTGCCTCACCCGACTGAGTCTATACTCTTCAGTTTGAATGTCCCTTTCAAATGACTGCAAACACAAGGCCACGACCCCTTCCCAATAAAGCCTTCAATAAAGCCTTTATTATTACCAAGAAATGCTATGAAGCCTGGATCTGATCAGATATTAGCACAATTTTCAAGTTATATGAAGCCTGGACCCGACCAGATAATAGTTTGACTTCTTCGATTACTGAATCCTAGACCCGACCAGGTAACAATCTGACTTCTAGAGTACTAAAGCCTGGACCCGACCAGATAATAGTTGATCTCATTTCTCAAAAAGCTATGAAACCTGGACCCGACCAGATAATAGCCTAGCTCTTCAAAGATATAGAAGAACCTAAATTTAATCCGACCAAGGTTTAACTTATTTTCCCCAGTAAAGTGGCCTCTCTATCCCCAACGAAGGACTGAGAAACCTGGATCCGACCAGATATCATTCCTCATTTCCATCTTTTCAAGAAAGCCATTGTGAAGCCTGGATCCGACCAGATATCAATCATCCTTAGAGATTCGTTGTGAAACTTGGAAATCGACCAGATAACAACTAAATCCCCAAGCATATTATTGTGAAGCCTGGACCCGACCAGATAACAATTAACTTCAACCTCAGAAATCTGCAAAGCCTGGACCTGACCAGATAATAGTTTTCAACTAGTTCATTGTGAATCCTGGACCCGACCAGATAACAATTAACTTCAAGCTCAGGAATCTGCAAAGCCTGGACCCGACCAGATAACAGTTTTCAACCAGTTCATTATGAAGTCTGGACCTGACCAGATAACAATTAACTTTATCAGAAATATGCAGAGCCTGGACCTGGCCAGATAACACTTTTCAAAGCAGTTTATTGAGAAGCCTGGACCCGACCAGATAGCAATTGACCTCATCAAACCTCAGAAATCTGCAAAGCCTGGACCCGACCAGATAACAGTTTTCAAACGATATATTGTAAAGCTTGGACCCGACCAGATAACAATTAACCATGATCTCTAGAAAGACACTATGAAACCTGGATTCGACCAGATAATAGTACAACTTTCCAAAAGACCATAAAGCCTGGACCCGACCAGATAACAGTTTTCAAAGAGTTACTGTGAAGCCTGGATCCGACCAGATAACAATTAATTCATCCTTTCCTCCGGTAAGTTACTGTGAAGCCTGGATCCGACCAGATAACAGTTAACTTCCGCATCCCCAGCAAGTTGTTGTAAAACCTGGACCCGACCAGATTACTATTCAATTTCAAGGAATTCTATGCAAAGCCTGGATCCGACCAGATAACAGTTAATTCATCTCTTCTCCCAGTAAGTTGCCATGAAGCCTGGATCCGACCAGATTGCAGCCAACTACTTCATCCTCAGCAATTGTGAAGTTTGGATCCAACCAGATAACAGCTGATATTTGAGTGATGTTCCCCAGCAAAAGCATCTCTTTAACAGAATTTGAATATATGCATATTCTTCATTTCCAACAGGCAATCAAGGATTCAACCTCTGAAGATTTCCTCAGCAGCAGTCAGGGATTTATTTTCCCGGACAAAAACACACATTTCGCATTCATACATCATAGCATGTACATAACAATGCATTTAGCATGATACCACATCTGGTGAGCATCATGCAAGCATCTGCATTTTTCTAACCCCCTTTCTCACAGGTAAAACAGCAAGTCTAGTATGGATCAACAGGAGATTTATGCTAAATACTTCTTCCAGCTTTTACCAACACTCCTCCAAATGGCATCTATAAGCCCATTCACCATCCATCTTCGAGTGCAAATTTCTGGGCACTCTAGTGTTCAATCATCTTTCACCTTCAAGTCACAAACAACAGATCCGCCAATCTAAACTCTTCAGGTTCAAGAAGTTTGAACAGGGGCAGCTGTTGTACCCTAAAATTCGCCCTCTCATTTCCAAGGAATCACCCTGGATCCTCAAATTGTCTCTCATCTAAATCCAAGCCTTAAATTATCAATTTTTCTAAGAAAATTACTCACAAGGGAAAATGGTCATTTGCATACTAGAAGTCTAACTTTGACTTTTGGGTCAAAATCAAGTCAAAAATCATATTTCATCAAGACATGTTGGAATATGAAGTTTGCTTCATCAAGAGTTTCAAAAGTCAAATTTTACTTTGGAAGAATCAAATTCTAAAGACTTAGAAAATTTTCTAAGTATTTAAGAAATTTGAAAATTTCAAAACTTCCGAGCCAGTGTTCACAGTCAGCAAATTCTGGATGTTCTCAAGACAGAGTTTAGTCAAAACTTCTGAGCCAGTGTTCATAAAGGTCTAGTCAGAGTTTGCAAAGGTTAAGTCAAAGAAGGTAACAAAGCATGTTGTAAGTATACTGGAAGTTCTGAAGGATCCCTCAGAACATGCTAAAGTCAGAAGATAAGAGGATCAGAAGATGAGATGCTACGCTGAAGCAGAACTTCTAATCCAGAGTCAAGCAAGGATCTAGAGTTCCACATGGGAACTCATTTAATGCTCACAACCGTCTCTGAGTTTGTATTCAAGGGATTTTCCCCATGTGTACCCCTACTGTCTTAGGAAAACAAATTTCTGTGCAAAAGTATTCTAGACCCACATGTTGTCTCTACTTTTCATTAATTCACGCTGCCAAATCAAGCTTAGGCGCTGTTAACCATCCAACTTGAATGCATTGAACCCCCACTTGTTAAGCTTACTTCAAGAGTAAGTCAGCATCTAGCATATGATGTTGGTGCCACTTGACCGCCCCAACTGTAAAACTTTGCCTGTAAATAGAATACCATTTGCACACTGAAAGGGACCCCCCCTCTCCGCTTGCCCAGAAAAAAATTTGTGAAAGAGACAAGAGAATTGAGAAAGAAGGCTTTGAACCACTGCAAAAATTCCAAGAACCCTGGAAACTATAAACATAAAATACCAAAATCCTAGCATTAATTCCTTGCATTCAAACTCCATTGTAATCCTCAAGTGTTCTTGACTAAAGCTATCCATGTAGCTGCTGATTCATACATTAGAAAGCTACCTTAACTTCTGT
Source organism: Vicia faba (assembly GCA_948472305.1). NCBI lineage: Eukaryota > Viridiplantae > Streptophyta > Magnoliopsida > Fabales > Fabaceae > Vicia > Vicia faba. The sequence goes on from OX451736.1 coordinate 5,972,156, forward strand.
ATTCCTATTGCCATACACTCTCCATTCACTTTCACCACAAAGGAGTCAAAATATCACCCCTTGGTTGCTTCAGAATTTGCAAATTTCCCTCCTGCTGAGCACGTGAAGAAGCTACTCAGAACATCACCAGAATTCAAGAACAACCTCCAGTTTACAGAATCCTTTCTAGCTGCAAGGTAAGTTTTGCTGACCCTCATTATAACTGATTAAGCATTGTCAGATTTTGCATATTCAGCACAATGTAGATATTCTGATCCCGATGATGTATATATTCTGAAAATTCCTGCATTTGCTTGCCTAAGTAAAAGAAATCCCAGTTCAGAGTTTCATAAACAAAATAGGACTCAGAATTAGAACTAACAAATACATGTTGCTTCTGATTCATGCTTCTGATATTTCATGAAATTTGTCATAACTGTTATAGATCCAACTTCTGTTATGTAAATGACTAAGCTACAAATGTTCTGACTGGCATAGAGAGAGGCAAAGTTCTGACAGTTGCGTCAGAACTTCTGAGTTCTCATAAGATCCAGAACTTCTTAAATTTCATATTTTTTATAACATGTTTCTGTTTGTGCAGCCAAGTCAGGGTCAGAACTTCTGACCTCTTCTATTTTTAAGCACTTTGCGTTGATTATGTTTTCATTGCTCCTTTTTTGTTTTGTTTTATTTTGCCATCATATTATATTTCATTTTTAATAAAAAAACACCAAAAATATTTTACATTTTTGCATGGTATATTTTCTTTTAATATAAAAAGACAAAAAATATTTTCTTAAACAAAAGTTATTTTCTTTTTTAAACAAACAAACATTTCACATTTCCTGTACATTCATATCTATTTTAATATGGTTGTAATAGTAACCTAGAATTTTAACTTGCAACCCCCATTCATAAATATGTACCCCCATCCTCTAGCTTCATCTTAGTGGCCATTGATTATTTCACAAAGCGGGTTGAGGCATCTTCTTTTGCTACAGTAACCAAGAATGTCGTGGCGCGGTTTATCTGACACAATATAATTTGTCGATATGGTGTACCAGAGAGGATTATTACCGACAATGGTACAAATCTCAACAACACAATAATCACCGAGCTTTATAAACAGTTCAAGATCATAACTCTTCTCCCTACCAGCCGTAGATGAATGGCGTTGTTGAAGCATCTAACAAGAACATTAAGAAGATTGTACAGAAGATGACAGTGATATATAAAGACTGGCATGAGATGTTATCGTTCCCTCTTCATGGGTACCGTACCTCAGCACAGACGTCAACAGGGGCAACACCCTACTCTCTGGTATATGGCATGGAGGCAGTCCTACCCATTGAGGTCCAGATCCCTTCTCTACGAATCATGAAGGATGCAGGTTTGACTGAAGACGACTGGATCTGAACCCGACTTGATCAGTTAAATCTAATTGATGAAAAGAGACTCACTGTTATCTGCCATGGTCAGATGTATCAAAAGCGAATGATCAAGGCTTTCAACAAGAAGGTCAAACGCCAAGAGTATCAAGTCGGGGATTTGGTGATCAAGCGCATCATACTGCTGCAAGGTGACCCCAGGGGCAAATGGACTCCCACATACGAAGGGCCATTTGTGTTAAAAAAACGTTTTCTCGGATGGAGCCATGATTCTAACCACCATGGACGGCGACGACCTTCCCCACCCTGTCAATGCGGACATAGTGAAAAGATACTACGCATGATAAAATACCCGCTAGGTTGACTGGCCTAGGAAAAAATAAGGGCTTCTCGGCGAACCAAAAGGTTCGGGCAAAAGTAAGGGATGAAAATGAAAAAAATTTGTACACCCGGCAAGTCGAAAACCCGAAAGGATAGTCCAGGCAAAAGTTAGGGATATAAAGCGTACCACTTTGTCTCATTGGATCATCTTGCAACCAGACTTCGGTATCGACTATCAAGCTCGGACGGTGCCAATCAATCTGATCAACTTTTGGCCCAGAAGCAAAGTGATGAGACGCTTGGAGATATAAAGGCAATAGCAGAGTTGGAACCCAATGGGATTGTTTCACATAGCTGTTTTTCTTTCTTTTACACAAATTGTATAAATTCTATCTTTCGGAGGCGTTCTTCTACTAGGACGTCAGCCTCTTTGTACAAAACTACTATTACAGGCCAACTTCCAAAATCAATACAAGTCATTTTAACAAGAAACTTTGATTTGTTTTTCTGTTTTGTTTTGCAAGAACATCCAATGATTTATTCTTGACATATGCATTTGAATATGATTACTGTTCACAAACATTTGCATAGGAAAAAGAAAGACAATTGCTCATAACTTAAGAAATAGGGACAAAAACTAAAATGTTAAAGCTCTACAGTTACGCTATCCAACAGGTACCGGGATAGAGCCAGCTTGGAAACATGATTGTTGGTACATACACCATAGAGTAAGAGTATCCGAAGGCATTGATGTCAGCTTTCCCAAAACCGAGAATAACTATCCCCAGTCGAGGTTCGTAATCACAGGCAAGTCAACAATTTTCATCTCCTCGAGCAAGGTCTATTCCTCTGAGTATGAAAGCTCAGTCCCCAACAGAGCTCGACATCTCCAGCAACAGAATTTCATCCCCAGCTGAGTTTATTCCTCCAGGTCAGCAGGTCTTCCAACAGAGTATCTCTTCCTCTAAATTGGCCCCCTCGGAGTTATCCTCCAGCATCTCGTCTCGACGAAATATTTATTCTCCAGCAGTGGTCAGGGATTTATTTTCCCATACTCGGATGTGTCACAACTAGCATCTCGTGTTCATACATCATGACATGCACACACATATCACATACATCATAATCTCATTTATTTTGAGAACATCATCTCACAATGCATCTCATGCATCACATATGATTAACCCTGTTGTCTTTTCAGGAAAGACAGCTATCACCAACAATTCCAGTAATTATACATGTCATACCTGCAGACATCTAATGAAAAATCAGTTCCCGAAACTAAACGGGTCAACTAATCTACATGATCAAGCGGAGTAAGCCCTGCTATCCAGGCTTTCATCTCGAAGTAACCCTACTACCCAGGTTCCTTCACCAAACCCTACTATCCAGGATTTCATCTCGAAGTAACCTTACTACCCAGGTTCCTTCACCAAGCCCTACTATCCAGGCTTTCATCTCAAATTAACCTTACTACCCAGGTTCCTTCACCAAGCCCTACTATCCAGGCTTTCATCTCGAAGTAACCTTACTACCCAGGTTCCTTCACCAATCCATACTACCCAGGCTTACATCTCGAAGTAACCCTACTACCCAGGTTCCTTCACCAAGCCCTACTATCCAGGCTTTCATCTCGAAGTAACCCTACTACCCAGGTTCCTTCACCAAGCCCTACTATCCAGGCTTTCATCTCGAAGTAACCCTACTACCCAGGTTCCTTCACCAAGCCCTATTATCCAGGCTTTCATCTCGAAGTAACCCTACTACCCAGGTTCCTTCACCAAGCCCTACTGTTGTACCCCAAAATTTTCCCTCCCATATTCTTCAAAGTTTTGACAAGTATCATCTCAATTTGCTCAAGTCTACTCAAGGGTTGCACAGTTCAAACAACCTCCTAAGCCAGTCAAATTAGGGTTTTGGTTCTTGCAAGGAAGTTGAGGTTTTCAAGGGCTTAATAAAGTCCCATATGCCTATATACATTTTCAAGCATCCACATGCCAAGTTTCAAGGCTCACAGGGTCAAGTTGCACAGTCAAAAGCCCTAGTTGCTCCACAATCAACTGCAGGGGCAAAATGGTCATTTGGCAGTCAAAAGTCAAAATTTTTGGTCAACATCTCATTTTGAAGCCACAATCATCATTTGGTCAAGTATTGACCATGATTCCACAGGCATGGCTCAAAAATCATCAAGGTGTCAAAAGTTTCTATTTTTGGACAGTTGAAAAGTCAACTGTAACTTGACCAAGGCATAACTTTTTCATGGTTCATCATAAAAATCCCATCCAATGCTCATTTTGAAGGGGAAGACATTTCCTACAACTCATCTTCACTTTCCAAGTCCAAGAAATGCTCTCACAAAAAGTTATCAATTTCTACATTATAGGTCATTTTCAAAAGTCAACAAAAAGGCACTTTAAGTCAAAGACCATAACTTGATATTGGTAAATCAAAATGACATGGGACCAAAGGCATAGTTTAGAGGACTTCAAGACCTTTCCAAAATGTCCAAGAACATGTCCATATGATCAAAATTGAGCAAGATATGCATTGGAGAAGTTGGGAAATTTTGTGAAATGGCAAAAGTCAACTATCCTTGAAACTTCAATTTTTGACAAAAGGGCCCACTTTCTTCCACTTGATTCAGCCTTGTCATGCCACTCACGTGTCCCATGATTAATTTCAAGACCAAACATTTATTTTTTTCATTTTTATTTAATTTTTGTGGATTTAATTCATTTTAATCCATAATAATTCAAATAAAATCAAAAAAATTAAAGGAATGGTATCTTGTGGTTTGAATAACTTTCATACAACATATTCCACCTACCAAATTCGTGCTAGGGCCATTTTGAGCATAAAATTCATGTTTTGCTTCAAACTTGGAAAGTCCTTTAATGGTGGTTATGAAGAATCTCAAAACTTAATTGCAATGGATCATTGGCTCATAATGTGACCTAATTTCATTCACAAGTACATATGCAAGCAAGCCAAGCCTCATTCACGACCTGAACACTGCACAAACGGCCAAACCAATTCCAAAAAAAACTAAAGAAAGTTTGAAACTGAATTCCACCTTAGAAGCCCTTTCAAGGAGATTTAAGGATTCAGACCTATTGCTGGAAGCTTCAGGAGTGATTTGGGATCAAAATCACTTGCTAGAACTCAAGGAATCGTCCACTTCAGTCATACGGTTTTCCTAATTTTTCTAGAATCAAAACTCATAATTCTTGCATATTTAACATGATATAATTGTTGCTTTACATTGCTATGACCTTGCTGAAGCTGATGATATAGGTTAATTGCATTATGGTGCCCTGGAATCGAAACCACCATTGATGGAATCTAGGTTTTCAAAGCTTCCAATTTGGGGGTTTACAGCATAGGTAAAATTAGGACTAATGGTGCCTATGGTTGAATTCGTCAAAGCCAGACGAATTCAACCCAACCCTCGCGAACAATTTCTGATCATCAGGTGGCTAATCGCTATTATTGGCAGTTCCATGTTGTGGGGGTTAAAAACCCCCACTAATTGTTTGTCTTTTGTAGGGAAACAAGGAAGAAGACAATAGGTGTACACACGTGATTGGCTGGATTCAAAATAAGCGTGTTTTATTTTTTTTCCAGGGGATTGTTTGATTTACCAATATATTATTTGTGTATTATTATTATTTCAATTAAGTCACACAGCTCAACTGGCTAAGGCGTACAGGAATCATCCCTTGGGACCTGGGTTCGATTCCCAGGTCCCCCAAAAGCTTGTTTCCATTTTTCTTAATATATTCATGTGCAGGTTTCTAAAGGTGGCACACTGTATGCCCTCACGCTTCAGTATGCCACATGGCCACTACACCAATCTGATGGCCATGAGAGGATGACCATGATGATCCTTGGTCAATGTACGTGCAGGAAACTCCCCAAAGTCAAACAGGCTTGGCAACCAATGGGCCTGAAATTGCTGCCTAACACCTCCAATCTGACCAAAACCCCCATTGGTTCATTCTTTTTCTTTTTGTTTTATATTTTCTCATTTAGTTATTAATTTTTTTTTTAATTATCATTATTACCACCAAAATTAACATAATTAATATTTTTCATAAAAAACCAAAAAAAAAACATTTTATTATTTATTAACTTATTTTGTAAATAAATTCTAACATTAATTAATTTAGTTGTGTAATTAAGACAATGTTAACATTTTTTTTAATAAATAAAATTAATTTAGAATTAGGTCTTTCACTTTCAACTTTTAATTCCTTTTCTTTTTATTTCATTAAAAACATAAAAACACAAAAAAAAACATTTTCTTAATTAATTAATTAATTAATTATTAGTTTTAATTTCATTAATTACAAAAAAGGACAAAAATTCAATTCTTTCTTAAAAAAGGGTCAACACCCTTAGGACGACCTGATTCATTCTTTCGCGCGCAATTTATTTTAATTCATTATATTTATGTATCTATACAGAGTATGTAATAGTTAATTAGGTTTACCGCCTTATTTACTTTCCTCGCACTTTATTTTCAAAACGGGTTTTTGTTGTTGGCGATGTATAGACCCGCGCCTTGTAATAGCTAGATTTACATTTCTGCAATTTATTTTCCGCACTCCTAACTGTTAAAAATGCATGAAAGAATGTATGAATAATAAAACCAATATGTAGCTCACAAATAACATGCAAAGACAAACATTAACTGAAAAAAAATACACAAAGCACATGCCACTTCTAGGGTACGCCTCACTGGTTTCCTCGAACGTGGTCATCAAGTATAGGGTGTCTTAGAGGTCGCTCTCCTGTCTAAGATCCAGTTGCCTCGAAATGGTTGCCTCGGATAAAAAGGATCTAGGACATTAGGGTTACCGCTAAGGTGTCCTATCATTGCTTTGGTGACCACACATGTCCCTTATCATCGAATTGACCCGAACACCTCCAACGATGGTGCTACCTACCTCTCAATGGTGGGATAGCACTATCTAAAGGACTCTTACACAACCTAATTCCTTAGAGTAGGTAGATTTCTCTTAAGTACTTGCTCTTTCAAACAAAACAAAACAACTTTTCGCACCTACACTTTCAAAAAGTTTTCAAAACAAATTTTTCATACACTCTTGAGGACAGATACAAGAGTTACTTAGAAATTTTTCAAACGAACTTTTTTTCAAACCCACACACACTTGAAAAGCAAACATATTTTGAAAACATAAGAGCAAGTACCTAAGAGCCCATGGATAACCACGGATAGAAAGGGTGCTAACACCTTCCCTTTTGATAAATCTACCTCCCGAACCGAGAAACATTCTCAAAGAAGGAATTTTGCTGTGCTTTTGTCCTTTCCATATTGGAGAACATAAAAGACGGTGGCGACTCTTGCTTACCGCGACATTTCGCGAAACCAGCTAAAAAACAGTCAGTTCTATTTCCACCGATCACAGAACCGGCGACTCTGCTGGGGATTCTATTAAAAGTGAGGTGTACCTTAGGATTAGACCACTCTTGTTTTCAATTGCTTGCTTTGATTGCTTTTAATATTGTGGGCCTGTTTTTGGGAGTTTCATAGATCCTAACCCGGATCTGGGGGATACCTTTTAGAAAGTAGCAACAAACTGTGAGGGAACTGTGTGGGGTATACCGACACAGTTGAAGCAGTTTGCTACGTTGATGTGGCACTTTGGTGAGTACCGGTAACCCTTGAGTCAAGTCAAGGAGAGTACGGGGCCGCCGCGTGGTGTCGTGAAGCATCAATTGACCTTAGGAACCTTACTTGAACCATTCTAGCCTCTTTAGGGGTAGTGAGATGACCGACTTTGGTGCAGTCCGAAGTTGGTTGATACTTGATACTACACTCATTGAGGGTTGTTTTCTTGGAATATTTTGATCGCCAGTTCAGTGGCTAAATCAAAACAATGAACATAGAAAACAACCCTATGATATTGAGCTCCTTAGAACCCGGTTACTTTTGATAGGACAGGTTTTGAGCCCACCAACTTCAAGAGGGTAGTACCCCAAACTTCATGCTGGCCTAAACTCTAAGGGCTGTCTGGTGTGACTTGTGTGCCTTATCATGTTTGCTTTTTGTGAATACTTGTGGTGTGTCCTTATCATAATATCATAACATCATACAACATCATATGCATTTACTAACCACTTCAAGGGTTCGAATCTTCATCTTTGTTCTTGTTTTGTAGGACATGGAAACTATCCGCAGAAAGACAATTCAGATCAACCTTGTAAGGATCCCTCCTCAGCTTAAGGAGCTTACATCCAGGATTCCCGAGAACTCTTCCTTCAGTGAAAGGCATGGTAGACTCATCAGCTTGGTCAATACCAACATTGAAGAGGATATGGTGAAAGTGTTGTTCCAGTTCTTTGACCCCTTGCACCACTGTTTTACTTTCCCGGATTATCAATTGGTGCCTACCTTGGAAGAGTTTTCCCAGCTTCTGAAGATTCCCATTCTCAGTCAACTACCCTAAAACGGTACAGAAAAGGAGCCAAAACTTGAAGAGGTTACTAAGGCATTATGCCTACAACCATCTGACATCAAGGGACACTGGGAAATCAGAAGTGGTATCAAAGGATTCTTGGCCAAGCTCCTGTTTGAGAAGGCCCAAGAATGTTGGAACTCCCTTGACCTACGAGCCTTTGAAGAAGTTGTGGCACTCCTTGTCTATGGGTTGGTGTTGTTCCCGAATCCGGATCAACTTATAGATATCAATGCTGTCAAGATCTTCATGTCCATGAATCCTATACCTACGTTGCTTGGGGACATCCTTCACTCATGTTACACTCGAACCATGAGAAAAAGAGGTGTTCTCATGTGTTGCACTCCTCTCCTGGCAAGGTGGTTTATTTCGCACCTTCCACGATCAGTTTTGAAGAACGAGCGGGGTTTGAGATGGTCACAACGGTTAATGACTCTTACACATGCTGATATACATTGGTGTTCTCGGTCCAGAGAAAATGTCACTATCATTGATCGTTGTGGAGAGTATCCTAATGTTCCTTTACTTGGAATCAGAGGAGGCATTACTTACAACCCATGTCTGGCTTTGAGACAGTTTGGATATGCTCGGAGGGATGGCCCTCATGACATGTTGATTCCTGACATAGTTTTTGACTTCGACAACGATGCACAAGGACTTCGCCAGAGATTCATCAGAGCTTGGAGGATGCCCAACAGGGTAGATAGCAAGACACTGGGGCACAAGAACTCCATCCCCCTGGAGCCTTATCTCAAGTGGGTACGAGCCCGCTCCCAGAAGCTGGTGATGCCATATCCTCATGTTCTCCCTATGATCAAAGAGCCAGTTTTGGAAGGAGAGGTGACCTACACCATTCAACATCCTGACATGCCAACTTCTTGGGAAGAAATGCAGAAAAGCTGGATCCAACTCAAGGAAGAACGAAATTCTCTTGAAACCAGTCTACATGCCAGTGAGAAGAAGGTCTTGGAGCTCACCCGTCTACTTCACGAGGAAAAGACTCTAAACACTTACATAGCTCCAAAGAGGATGCGCAGTGTCTTTTGGGATTAAGTTTTGTAATGTTTTGCCCATGAGGCCTTGATGTACTAAACAGATTATTTCTTAATACAATGTGTGTTCCTTTTTGTCTACAACGAATTTGAACTTTCGAACCCTTGAATGCATTGCATAAATAACATATCATGCATCATGTGCATAACAGGTACCCTTTTTCTACAGGTTGCTTAATCTTCTTCGCTGTTTATTTCAGCACTCAGTCATCATGAATCCTGAACCTACTACCGAGCAAGCTATCAAGGCCCTCCAGGCCCAGAACGCCCAGTTTCAAGAGCTGGTCATGAGCTTAGCCCAAGGACAACAGGAGTTGAAGGCTTTGCTCCTGAAGAAGAAGAAGAAGAAGAAGAGGACTGTGTTATTCAACATTGGACGCAGACTCGGGAATACACTGCAGAATGAAGCTGAGCTGACTACTCCATCTGTTGGGGAAGGCAGTCACCAGGAGGGAGGGGTCCCTAGTCCCGTGGTCTCTGACACCGAGACAGATTTCAATGATGAACAGTACCCTCCTGCTGAGGACAGGTACAAGCAGCTGGAGGACCGGTTAAATGCTATGGAGATTCAACGTGTGCCTGGGTTGGATTTTGGAGACTTAAGGTTATCTTCTGGGGTGGTGATCCCGCACAAGTTCAAGGCGCCTGCCTTTGTGAAGTACGACGGGGCTTCTTGTCCTAAACTGCACCTCCGTTCTTATGTAAGGAAGATCCAGCGTTACACTGCAGACAAGAACTTATGGATCCATTTCTTCCAGGAGAGTCTTTCAGGGACTCAACTCGAATGGTTCTATCAGCTGGATGGAACCAATATTCATAACTGGGAGGACTTGGCTACTGCTTTTTATAAGCAGTATCAGTACAATTCCGACCTCGCTCCCACGCGTACCCAACTCCAGGGTATGTCACTTGGGACGGGTAAAGGTTTTAAGGAGTACGCGTAGAAATGGAGAGACCTGGCTGGCAGCGTGCAGCCACCGTTGACGGATCGTGAACTAGTAGACATGTTCTTGGGGACCCTGTCTGGTCCGTTCTTTAACCACCTGATTGGTAATTCCTCTGCTGGGTTTACAGACCTGATCCTGACTGGTGAAAGGATAGAAGCTGGTATCAAATCAGGGAAGATACAAAAGGGTGCCTCCTCGAGTACTGAAAAGAAGCCCTTCAAGAAGGAAGCTAGTGCTATTTATGGTCCCATAAGACAAAATAAACCGGAACGCCGCCAAGCTGTCAACGCGGTGGTAATTTCAAAGCCTGCTGCTGTTCCTCAGCAATACAACCAGCCAAGAGTTGAGAGGCCCAAAAGACAGTATACTCGGCTCAGCATGACTCTCTCTCAGATATTGCCGCAACTGCTGTCAACCAATCTGGTAACTGTCAAAGAAGCTCTGAAGGTAGTGAACACAACCTCTCCAAAGTACAACCCCAACGCCCGTTGCGCTTATCACTCTAATAGCCCGGGGCATTCTACTGATGATTGTTGGGCTTTAAGGAATAAGGTTCAAGACCTTATTGATGCTAAAGAAGTACAGTTCGAGGCACCCGAGAGACCTAATGTGGTGACAGCTCCCATGCCCAACCATGGAGTAAATGCTATTGGGGATGATGACGAAGTGGAGGAATCTGAATTTGACACCTGGATCTACCCAACAACCAATGGTGGATCAAGCAACTGGACTTCCAAAGACTCCATACCTGTTACTTTTGTCACTCAGTAATGAACTCTTTTGTTTTGAATTTGTAACAAACAATAATTTGAAACTTTATGGCCCGGTGTCTTACCCGGGGCACCGTGGCTTCATTTGTGGGGGCTTTTGTGTGTCACTTCCATATATCATTAATAAAAGCATTGGACGTTTTTTACATTTCAAATCTTGCGCTCCCTTTCTTTCTTTATATATTGCAAAACAGCTATATTTACACACACTCACTTATACAGGTTCCAATCCACTCTGGATCTCACTGGTAACGACTCTGCTACTGCCAGTTATGACTTCGAAAATCCGATCAACTTAGCCGAAGACGAAGGTGAAGATGATTGCGAAGTGCCTGGTGAGCTTGCAAGACTGTTACTCTAGGAAGAGAGGGCCATTCAGCCACATGAAGAGCCAGTGGAAACGGTAAATCTGGGTACTGAGACAGACAGAAAGGAAGTCAATATTGGTGCCAATCTAGAGCTCAGTGTGAAACAACGGTTGATTCAGATGTTGCATGACTATGTGGAAATCTTTGCCTGGTCTTACAAAGACATGCCTGGGTTGGATACTGACATTGTGGTTCATCATTTGCCTACCAAGGAAGACTGCCCTCCGGTTAAACAGAAGGTCCGCCGTATGCGTCCAGAGATGTCTGAGAAAATCAAAGCCGAGGTTATGAAACAATTTGATGCCGGTTTTCTAGCAGTGACTTCTTACCCTCAGTGGGTCGCCAATGTGGTTCCAGTGCCGAAGAAAGATGGTAAGGTCAGAATGTGTGTTGATTACAGGGATTTGAACAGGGCAAGCCCCAAGGATGATTTCCCTCTGCCTCACATCAACGTTCTGGTTGACAACACCGCTCAACATAAGGTATTCTCCTTCATGGACGGGTTCTCAGGTTATAATCAAATCAAGATGGCTCCTGAAGACATGGAGAAGACCACTTTTGTTACTCAGTGGGGCACCTTTTGCTACAAGGTCATGCCTTTTGGGTTGAAAAATGCTGGGGCAACCTACCAACGTGCCATGGTTGCTTTGTTTCATGACATGATCCATCACGAGATCGAAGTATATGTCGATGATATGATTGCAAGGTCCCAAACTGAGGAGGAACACCTTGACCTTCTACAAAAGGTGTTTGACCATCTGAAGTTATACAAGCTGAGGTTGAACCCAAACAAGTGTACCTTCGGGGTGAGATCTGGAAAATTGCTAGGCTTCGTCGTGAGCGACAAAGGTATTCAAGTGGACCCTGCCAAGGTGAAAGCCATACAAGAGATGCCAGCTCCCAAGAGAGAAAAAGAAGTCAGAGGATTTCTAGGACGGTTGAACTACATTGCCCGATTCATCTCACATCTAACTGCTACCTGTGAACCAATCTTCAAGCTACTGAAGAAAGATCAAGTAGTACGTTGGAACGATGAATGTCAGGTCGCTTTCGAAAGAATCAAAGAGTATCTCCAAGAACCACCCATTCTTATGCCACCGGTTGAAGGGAGACCTCTAATATTATACTTGACAGTACTGGACAACTCAATGGGGTGTGTGCTGGGGCAGCATGATGAGTCTGGCCGAAAAGAGCACGCTATTTATTACCTTAGCAAAAAGTTTACCGACTGTGAGACCCGATACTCACTTCTCGAGAAAACTTGCTGCACTTTGGTATGGGCTGCTCGTCGGCTGAGACAGTATATGTTGACTCACACTACTTTGTTAATTTCAAAAATGGATCTGATCAAGTACATATTCGAAAAGCCTGCCTTGTCTGGAAGAGTAGCAAGATGGAATATGATCTTGACAGAATACGACATCCAGTACACGACTCATAAAGCAATCAACGGAAGTGTATTGGCAGACCACTTGGCCCACCAGGAAGTGGACGATTACCATTCCATGAACTTTGAATTTCCAGACGAGGATATCATGGTAGTGATTGATTGTGATGTACCTGGACCGGATGAAGGACCTGAGGAAGGATCCCGATGGTCTATGCACTTTGACAGAGCCTCAAACGCTTTGGGTAACGGTATTGGTGCTGTGATCATATCTCCTAAAGGTACTCATACTCCACTCACTGCCCGGCTATGTTTCAACTGCACCAACAACATGGCAGAGTATGAGGCATGCATCATGGGTCTTCAAGCTACAATTGACTTAAGGATCAAGTTTCTGAGTGTCTTCGTAGATTCCGCTCTCGTGATCAATCAGATCAAAGGCGAGTGGGATACGAAACACCCAAATCTTATTCCTTACAAAGAGTATGTGTTGACGTTGATTCCCCACTTCGAGGAGATAAATTTTGAACACTTCCCAAGAGACGAGAATCAGTTGGCGGACGCGCTGGCTACGATGTCTTCTATTTTCAAAGTCAAATGGGACAACGAGGCTCCCCGGATCATCATTTGGAAATTGGACGAACCTGCACATTGCTGCGATCTTGAGGCTGAAGTGGTAACTGAAAAACCTTGGTATCATGAAGTAAAGAGGTACCTGGAAGCTCAAGAATACCCCGAGGGTGCATCTGTCAACGACAAAAAGTTTCTGAGAAGGTTCGCGGCGAAGTTCTTCCTCAGCAATGGCATTCTATACAAGTGAAACCATGATTCAACCTTACTGCGTTGTGTGGATAAAACTGAAGCAGAAAAGATCATGGAAGAGCTGCATGACGGTTGTTGTACCCCAAAATTTTCCCTCCCATAATCTTCAAAGTTTTGCCAAACATCCTCTTCAAATGCTTCAAGGTCTACTCAAGGGCCACACAGTCAACCACTCTCCTAAGGCCAGTCAAATTAGGGTTTTGGTTCTGATCAAGAAAATGGAGTTTCCAAGGGTCCAATCAAGTCTCACATGCCTACAAATATGGTCAAGCATCCTCATGCAAAGTTTCAAGACTTTCAGCACAAAATTGCACAATCAAAAACCCTAATTGCACTACAGTCAACTGTAGGGGCAAAATGGTCATTTGACAGTCAAAAGTTCAAATTTTTGGTCAACATCTCATTTGGAAGCCACAAACATCATTTGATCAATGCTTGATCATGATTCTCAAAGAATGGCTCAAAAATCATCAAAGTGTCAAAAGTTTCTATTTTTGGACAGCTGAAAAGTCAACTGTAAATTGACCAGGGCATAACTTTTTCATGGTTCATCAGAAAAATCCCATCCAATGCTCATTTTGAAGATAAAGACATTTCCTACAACTCCTCTTCATACTTCAAGTCCAAGAAATGCTCTCACAAAAAGTTATCAATTTCAACATTATAGGTCATTTTCAAAAGTCAACAAAAGGGACTTTAAGTCAAAGACCATAACTTGGGATTGGTAAATCAAAATGACATGGGACCAAGGACATTGGTTAGAGGACTCAAAGACCTTTCCAAAATGTCCAAGAACATGATCAAAGCTTAAAAATTGAGCAAGATATGCATTGGAGAAGTTGGGAAATTTTTGTGAAATGGCCAAAATCATTTATCCTTGAAATTTCATTTTTGACAAAAAGGGCCCACTTTTTCCACTTGAATTAACTTGGCCATGCTTCCCACGTGTCCCACCTTTTATTTCATATTTTTTAATTAATTTTTTCATTTTTAATTGATTTTATTGGATTTAATTAATTTTAAATCTTTTAAAATCAAAAGAAAATCAAAAAGCTTAATTAAAAGGAATATTTGGCCTTAACTAACCTTGACTTATCATTATGCAACCTACCAAATTCGTGAAAAAGGCTAATTGAAGCAAGAATTCAAAAATGAGTCAAAAAAGGGAAGCTTGGTTATGGAGGTTTATGGAGGATCTTGAAATTGAAAGCTTTGCATTAAGAGGCCATAATTCCTCTTGATTCACATTGCCTAATGCCTATACAAGTGAGACAAAACGAAATTGAGAGCTAGGCTGCACCAGAACACAAAGAGCAAACTCATATTTTTTGCCACATTTTGGAAAACTGAAAACAAGGCTAGAGGTTGACTCAAGGCAAAAGAGTTGTTCAAGCACCTTCCTTGAGGACCATAGAACATTTTCCAATAATTCACCAAGTCCCATACTCAAGAAAACACGAGATCACCATTGAAATTAGTAAGGAAAATTCCAAAATTGTTTTCCATCATTCATGCGTTTTTAACATATTTTATTGTTGTTTTTGTGATTAGAATGATGTTTGCAAGCTACCTGCATAATTTAATTGGAGTTTCATGCTAAAATGAAGGATCCACCATGAGAGCATATTAGGGTTCCATGGAAATTGATTTAGGGGTTTTCATATCAGGAACAATTGGAGCCTAAGATTGCCACCATTAGAATCAGGGCCTTCCACTGAGTGGATTTGAACCATCGCGCCCTATTTCTTTCCCACCACGGCCTAATCGCTATTTCTTGTAATGTCACTTTCTGGAACGGTGTAAAAACCGTTGCCTATGTTTTATTGTATTTTCAGGAAAAAAAGCCAAGCGAAGGAGACGATGAAGTGGCCGGTTCTGGTTGGTCCATTTAAAATCGCGCGCTAAAAATCCACTAGCGTGTTGTTTTATATTTTATTGATTGTTGTTTATTTAATTAACAAAGAAACAAAATGGCTCAGTGGCAGGCACAAACATTGGCAAACTACAGGACCTGGGTTCGAGCCCCAGGTCCTCACCCCCTTTCATATTATTTTCTATTTAACGTTCCTATGCAGTTCAAACCTTGAAGACCATCATGCACCCCTTTATCCAGATTGACACGCGCCCATGGAGATTGATCCAGTGGCTCTGATCAGAGGAGCACCATAAGCCTGAGTCAATGCATCCACACGTGTCCTGGAAAAGTCCACAAGGCCAAGAGTAATTGGGCCCAAATTACTAAAGACCAACCTCCAAATTAGGGGCTTCACCCCCTTAGGTTTGCAAATCCTTTTTATCTCTTTATTTTTTTATTATGTTTATTTTCTTTTAATTATTGTTTTTTTTTTTTTGATTAATTTATTATTTTCATAAAAAACACCAAAACATAAAAAAATTAGAAAAGATAAAAATAATAAATATTTTATTTTAGTATTAATTTTGTAAATAAATCCCATAATAAATTTAGTTTTAATTTTAGGTTGTTAATTTAATTCTTTTTCTCAATAACCAAAAATAACAAAAAATAGGCCTTTAGCACTTTTTATCTTTTTTTAATTAATTAAATATTTTTATTATAAGTATCATTAACCATTAATTTTGTAAATAAATTTTATAATTAATTAATTTTAATTCTAGGTTTTAACTTTAATGCATTTTCTTTAATAAATAAAAAACAATTAGAATTAGAATTATTTAATTTAATTTTTTCTTTAATGTCATAAATACAAAAAAAACATAAAAAATAAGTTTCTTTCTTTTTATTTAACTTAATTATTTAATAATTTCATTTTAATTCCTTTAAAGGGTCCAACGCCCTCGCATTCGATTATATTCTCTTTTCGCGCGTTTTATTTATTTCTTTGTTGTAAATATACTGTACTTGTTCCAAAGCCCTGTAATAGTCAATTAGACATTTATTTTCTGCACTTCATTTTAAATCAGGTCTGGATTAATTTGGCGTTGTAGACCCGCGCCTTTGTAATAGCGTAGGACCTTTTATCTTTTCCGCACTTTAAATTCCTGCACCTTTAACTGTTAAACAATAACATGAAAGAATGAATGCCCAAAAATAAAATCAAAGCGTAGATCACCAATACATGACAAGATAAAAATATCTGAAAACGACACACAATTCACACACCACCCCTAGGGTACGCCTCACTGTTGCCTTGCCTCGAAAGGTGATCGTCGAGTAGAGGATGTCTTAGTAAGTCCTCATGATCCGGGAACCTGGCATGAGGGTAGCTTCTAAGGTGTCTTCCTATTGCTCCGGTGATCACCATGTCCCGAACCTCGGATTGACTCGAACACCTCCAACAGTGGTGCTGCCTACCTCTCAATGGTGGGATGGCACTACTTTAAAGGACATTTACACAGACGAATTCCTTAGGGTAGGTAGACGACTCGTGGATACTTGCTCTAATTCAAAACAAAACAAATCAAAAATACTTTTCACACCAACACATTTTCAAAAAGCTTTCGAAAGCATTTTTCAAACACTCTTGAGGACTGATACAAGAGTCGAACTGAAATTTTCAAAGAAACTTTTTAAAACCCACAGTTGAAAAGCAAACAAACCATTTTTGAAAACACAAGTGAGCGAGTATCTAAGAGCCCATGGATAACCATGGATAGAAATGGTGCTAACACCTTCCCTTTCTATAATCTACCTCCCGAACCGAGAGCAATCTCTATAAGGAATTTTTCTGTGCTTTTGTCCTTTCCATTTGGAGAAAATAAAAGACGGTGGCGACTCTTGCTTCCGCGACATTTCGCGAACCAGCGTTAAACAGTCAGTTCCAGATCCACCGATCACAGAACTGGCGACTCTGCTGGGGATACCATTTTAAAGTGAGGTGTACCTTAGGACTAAGATCACTTGTGTTTTCAATTGCCTGGATTATTTGCTTTAAATTGTGGGTTGCATCGGAGTTACATAGATCCTAACCCGGATCTGGGGATACCCTGTTAGGTAGCATAAGCTGTGAGGGACCTGTCCGGCGTAGACCGACATGGGTGAAGCAGTGGCTACGTTGGTGTGGCACCTTGGTCTGTACCGATATCCCTTGTGTTGCAACGAGGAGAATATGGGTCTTCTGAGGAGTCATTAAGCACCAACCGACCTTAGAACCTTAAATGACCCAACTTGGCCAATAGAACAGTAGCAGTATGCTACGCCCATTGAGGCTAAACTCTCGTGATGGTTCTGGCCGCAAGAAAAGATGGCGATGCTGGAGTTATGACTGATTGAGGGTAGTCAGTGATATTGGGATCCTCTAGAATCCGGTTACTTCTGATAGGACGGGTCTTAACCAACAAACTGAAAGAGGGTAATACCTAAACCCCATGCTGGCCTAAACTCTAAGGGTTGTCTTGTGTGACTTGTGTGCCTTCAAACTTGACTACTTGTACACTTGTTATCTAACAACACGAGTTTCTTGCAGGTTTTGTTTACAGTCCTTAATCTGGGCTCATAATAGGGTTTACTTACATCATTCCACGCATAGCATAACATCATGCCATCATACCATTGCATACATCCTACATAAGGACTAATCCATTTCAAGGATCTTAAGGGTCTGTGATGCAGGTCATGATGAACCAAAATGTCTAACAAGGGGCAAAGGGGATTTATTTTCCTCTAGCCAGGTTGATGATTCGAGTCAGGGGCTATGACCCACTCGATATGGTGAGCCTTGACTCTTGAAGAAGGACTCTCAACAACATGAAGTTCCTTCAATCAAGCTACAATTCTAACAAATTTCTTGTTTACCCCGCGAGATCCTTGAAAAGATTGCATGCATACATACACATCATTGCATAACAGGTATCCTTGTTACAGGTCACTTACCTTATTCGCTGTTTATTTCAGCAATGGCTTCCCAACAAGATAACCAGGATCTTCAGACTCAAGAGACTCAGTTCAGGGAGATCTTCCTAAGCCTATCCAAGGGGCGGGAAGAGTTTAGGACACTCCTCATGGGGACTTTGGTCAGGAACAGTCCATAAGACAGTAACAATGAACGGCTGAAACATCTGCAAGCTGAGGTAGATACAATGAAAACCCAGATGCTGGGGCAAAGGGCTCTCATCCAAGGTTTAGCTCGGGAGCAAGGAGATTTGAGGACCATAATCAATCAGCTTTGGCAAGACATGAAGCAACCAGCCCAAGTCAGGGACCAGGTCATTGAACAACTTCCAAGAGGACAAGAGTCTGGTATGGGGAAGAATAGACCTCTTCAAATTGCTACCACTTCACGAGCTCAGCATCAACCTCGCCCAGAGCAACAAGTGGATCAGAATAAGCAAAGCAGGTCCAAGAGGCAATTCACCCAGCTTAACGTGTCGCCGTTTCAAGCTCTACAACACCTGCTGAGGTTGAATCTGATTACACTAAGGGCTCCTCCCTGAAATCCCAACATCTCTGCTCCTAACTATCATCCCAACAAAAGATGTGCATACCACTCTGATAGTCCTGGACATGACACTGCCGACTGCTGGGCTCTGAAGAACAAGGTCCAGGATCTGATTAATGAAGGAGTAGTGGATTTCACCCAAATGGGTCAGGCTGAGTGCTTCTACCATCCCTACAGGATTCACCATTTGAAGTGACCAGCCCTGAGACTAGAAGACTTTTGTTCATTCGAATGTTCAAGTTGTAATTTTCTTTTGATTGTTCAAACAATTTACTCATGTTAAACATTGTTATTTCATTAATGCATCGCATATGTCTGTTCTGAAACAATATATTCGTATTCACTAAATGCAAATTATCTTCATATTTTTTCTGATGTCAACTCTCAATTAATAATTCTAAGCCTCTTGAGGGAGGATGACGAAAACGATACCACGATCTTTACAGTATGCTTTTGAACAGACCCCGCTGATGAGGTACAGGCATTGTTTCAATCCCTAAACACTGGAGTTATAAGGATGATAATCCCTCGTCAACCCCTCTGAGCCAAAGAAGTAGGAGTTTTTCTTTTCGAAATTTAAAACCCTTAATCATAACCTGGGGCAGGGTAGTTTCTCAGTTGATCCAAGTGCATAACGAATGGCACCAAAGAGGTCCTTACAAAAAAGAAGACAGTGATGGTTCCGAATAATCAATAAAGAAAGGCAGTCATTACTTCTCAAAAAAAAACCATTAAGTCAAAACCCATGAAGGAGACTTACAAAACTGGGGCATCCCGCTGACTGTGATTCCAAAAAAGGAAACAGTTCAGGCAAAAAAAGAAAGGGATAACAAAAATCAAAAAGAAAGAGGTCCTACAAACCCTCAACAAAAAAGGAATGACTGCCTATTCAAAATAAGTTATTAACATCCGAATCATCACCGGAAAATCAAAGCAAAGATTCAAACAAGGTCTAACGTATGATCAACTGAGTTTAGGTTTGGAGAACATCACGAAGAGCGGGTGGGTACAAATAAAATTTGATCCTTTATCCTTTGTTTCTTAAACCGTGAACCAGGCCACGTTATAACCCTTAAAAGTCCTAGCTGAAGCATGGGTTAGTTCGAAAGCATACTGTTACGAAAGGTATCCTGACTCCTTAAGGCTTACGGTAAATACGGAGTTGACATCACGTTTTACAAACATTCACTTGTTTTATGAAAAAAGAATGCATTTTCAAAATCTTCAAGACAGACATAGGTTTTGCATTTTTAACATAACTTTGTTTGCATATGACTCTTTGTTTGAACAGCATAGAAATTCACACGACGAATGCCTAATGAACAGAAGTACTTCCAATCAAGGGGCACGGCATGACGATGGTCCATCATCTGGGGCAGTTAAGTCAAGATTCGGAGAATCTCTCAAAAGGCCAATTAGCCTGGGGCAAATCTCCGCCCGAGTCACTTGGGGCATTCCAACAACGAATCTTGCCTGATCAAACACCTTCTGGTGGTATGACAAAACACCTCTAACAGGGGCAACTCCCTACATTCTAGAAGCACAGACATAGTCGAAAAAATACTACGCAAAATCAAAGACCCGCTAGGTTGACACACCTAGGCAAAAATAAGGGTTTCCCGGCGAACCAAAAGGGTTCGGGCAAAATAAGGGATGAAATAAAAAAATCTGTACACCCGGCAAGTCGAAAACCTGAAAAGGCGGCTTGGGCAAAAATGGGTATCCCGGTGGACTGAAAACCCGAAAGGGCGGTCCAGGAAAAAATTAGGGATTAAAGCGTACGACTATGTCCTGTCATCTTGTCACCTGCCTACCAGAAGAAGGTTTGTCCATCAACAACTATCAGTACCTCACAGGTCTTCCTCTCCCACCTCAGAAACAGGGGCAATAATGAGTTGCCCAAGCAATCTAATTGTTCTATCCTCCAAGGTACCAAGGTAGGTTCAGCTGGAGAACATAACCAGATATCTCAATTCCCCAGAGAGTGAGCCAGCAAGTCAGCAATACTCTCTCCAAATAAAGCTACACAATCAAACCTTAAGGAAGTTGGGTATCCTACAGCAGATCTCAACATTCCCCAGCAGCATATATGCACTCTTAACAGGCATCCCCGGCAGTCTTGGTCTAAAGATTGTTCCCCGGCGGTATACCAAACATTCAGTGGAGTTACTTCCAATACATCTCAAATCTTCCCCCAAGAGAGTCCAATCCAGTTTCCCCAGGAAAGTTGGAATTCACCTCCCCAAGCAGTAAGCTTATCCCCAGTAGATTCTGGAAGCTTATCCCCGCAGAGCACGAACGCGTCGTCCGGCTTTATTCAAAGAGTTATTTCCCTACCAGGATATAACTGGGTTATCCTCAGCCAAAAGCCACGGAAAGGTCGTCGTCAACACAGTTCTTTCTTATCCCCAGCGAAGTCCATTAACACTTCCAATATAACGATGGTATCCACAGCAAGTTATCATCAACACTCAGCAAAGTATCTCTCTCCCCACAGAGTATTGCTTCCCAGCAAGATCGTTAGAGTACTTTCCCCCTCCGCAGAGTTATTCCATTCGCCAAGTTTATTCCCCAACGGAGTTATCTTCTCCTACCGGTATTCTTGCAACTATCATCCCCAGCGGAGGCAAAAATCTATTCTCCAACATCAGCCCAGGAGTGACTTCCTGGCACCCGTCAAGGATTTACTTTCCTAGACGACAAAGATACATTCATAAACATCGCATTTCCATACATTATAGCATGCATATACGCATCATGTCTTACAATCTCATTTACGTTGAGAACATCATTGCTTGGTCCATATCATGCATTGCATATGACTGACCTTTACCTTTCAGGAAAGATTCAGCTAAATTCTCAATCATATTTCAAGACTCTAAGACCTTATCTGGTTTAGTTAAATCGACCCCAAACAGATTTTTCCGATGAAGACTCAGTAGAAGTTATCAAAGGTTTTTCTCAATGAATGTTATTGAGATTATAATTTCCTATGGTTCTCTCCCCAATGTTGCGGAGATGATAATTCCATCCCAGGTTTTTCTCAAACGTCCGCTTTTGAGATTATAATTTCCTATGGTTCTCTCCCCGATGTTGTGGAGATGATAATTCCATCCCAGGTTTTTCTCAAACGTCCACTTTTGAGATTATAATTTCCTATGGTTCTCTCCCCAATGTTGTGGAGATGATAATTCCATCCCAGGTTTTTCTCAAACATCCGCTTTTGAGATTATAATTTCCTATGGTTCTCTCCCCAATGTTGTGGAGGTGATAATTCCATCCCAGGTTTTTCTCAAACGTCCGCTTTTGAGATTATAATTTCCTATGGTTCTCTCCCCAATGTTGTGGAGATGATAATTCCATCCCAGGTTTTTCTCAAACGTCCGCTTTTGAGATTATAATTTCCTATGGTTCTCTCCCCAATGTTGTGGAGATGATAATTCCATCCCAGGTTTTTCTCAAATGTCCGCTTTTGAGATTATAATTTCCTACGGTTCTCTCCCCAATGTTGTGGAGGTGATAATTCCATCCCAGGTTTTTCTCAAACGTCCGCTTTTGAGATTATAATTTCCTATGGTTCTCTCCCCAATGTTGTGGAGATGATAATTCCATCCCAGGTTTTTCTCAAACGTCCGCTTTTGAGATTATAATTTCCTATGGTTCTCTCCCCAATGTTGTGGAGATGATAATTCCATCCCAGGTTTTTCTCAAACGTCCGCTTTTGAGATTATAATTTCCTATGGTTCTCTCCCCAATGTTGTGGAGATGATAATTCCATCCCAGGTTTTTCTCAAACGTCCGCTTTTGAGATTATAATTTCCTATGGTTCTCTCCCCAATGTTGTGGAGATGATAATTCCATCCCAGGTTTTTCTCAAACGTCCGCTTTTGAGATTATAATTTCCTATGGTTCTCTCCCCCAACGGTGCGGAGACGATAATTCCACTCCAGGTTTTTCTCAAACGTCCGCTTTTGAGATTATAATTTCCTATGGTTCTCTCCCCGATCCTGCGGAGATGGTAATTCCCACCAAGATTTCGCTTAACGATTGCTGTTGAAGCTGAAGTTATCCAAGGTTCTCTCACCTTTCCTGTTGAGGTAGTAACCATCCCTGGTTCATTCATCACCTTTTTGAAGCTCCAGATTCAGCTCCTGTAACCAGTCAGGACACATCTATACAAAGCATCTGAAGACCAGCTCCTGCAACATGTCAGGTACTCATTTTTTCTTTTGCAGGTACGCAAGTTATCGCTAAGGAATCTCTTACGCGATCAACATCTAGATGGCATCTATAAGCCCATCATCCTATTCACCAATCTCTAAATGGCATCTATAAACCCATTCCCATCATCACACTGCTACTATGTGAGTGCAAATTTCTGGGCACTCTAGTGTTCAATCATCTTCCACCTTCGGATTACGAAAGGCACGTCAGCCAATCTGCATCCTCAGGTCTAAGAAGATTGAACAGGGGCAACTGTTGTACCCCAAAATTTGCCCTCCCATAATCTTCAAAGTTTTTCCAAACATCCTCTTCAAATGCTTCAAGGTCTACTCAAGGGCCACACAGTCAACCACTCTCCTAAGGCCAGTCAAATTAGGGTTTTGGTTCTGATCAAGAAAATGGAGTTTCCAAGGGTCCAATCAAGTCTCACATGCCTACAAATATGGTCAAGCATCCTCATTCAAAGTTCCAAGACTTTCAGCACAAAATTGCACAATCAAAAACCCTAATTGCACTACAGTCAACTGTAGGGGCAAAATGGTCATTTGACAGTCAAAAGTTCAAATTTTTGGTCAACATCTCATTTGGAAGCCACAAACATCATTTTATCAATGCTTGATCATGATTCTCAAAGAATGGCTTAAAAATCATCAAAGTGTCAAAAGTTTCTATTTTTGGACAGTTGAAAAGTCAACTGTAAATTGACCAGGGCATAACTTTTTCATGGTTCATCAGAAAAATCCCATCCAATGCTCATTTTGAAGATAAAGACATTTCCTACAACTCCTCTTCATACTTCAAGTCCAAGAAATTCTCTCACAAAAAGTTATCAATTTCAACATTATAGGTCATTTTCAAAAGTCAACAAAAGGGACTTTAAGTCAAAGACCATAACTTGGGATTGGTAAATCAAAATGACATGGGACCAAGGACATTGGTTAGAGGACTCAAAGACCTTTCCAAAATGTCCAAGAACATGATCAAAGCTTAAAAATTGAGCAAGATATGCATTGGAGAAGTTGGGAAATTTTTGTGAAATGGCCAAAATCATTTATCCTTGAAATTTCATTTTTGACAAAAAGGGCCCACTTTTTCCACTTGAATTAACTTGGCCATGCTTCCCACGTGTCCCACCTTTTATTTCATATTTTTTAATTAATTTTTTCATTTTTAATTGATTTTATTGGATTTAATTAATTTTAAATCTTTTAAAATCAAAAGAAAATCAAAAAGCTTAATTAAAAGGAATATTTGGCCTTAACTAACCTTGACTTATCATTATGCAACCTACCAAATTCGTGCAAAAGGCTAATTGAAGCAAGAATTCAAAAATGAGTCAAAAAAGGAAGCTTGGTTATGGAGGTTTATGGAGGATCTTGAAATTGAAAGCTTTGCATTAAGAGGCCATAATTCCTCTTGATTCACATTGCCTAATGCCTATACAAGTGAGACAAAACGAAATTGAGAGCTAGGCTGCACCAGAACACAAAGAGCAAACTCATATTTTTTGCCACATTTTGGAAAACTGAAAACAAGGCTAGAGGTTGACTCAAGGCAAAAGAGTTGTTCAAACACCTTCCTTGAGGACCATAGAACATTTTCCAATCATTCACCAAGTCCCATACTCAAGAAAACACGAGATCACCATTGAAATTAGTAAGGAAAATTCCAAAATCGTTTTCCATCATTCATGCGTTTTTAACATATTTTATTGTTGTTTTTGTGATTAGAATGATGTTTGCAAGCTACCTGCGTAATTTAATTGGAGTTTCATGCTAAAATGAAGGATCCACCATGAGAGCATATTAGGGTTCCATGGAAATTGATTTAGGGGTTTTCATATCAGGAACAATTGGAGCCTAAGATTGCCACCATTAAAATCAGGGCCTTCCACTGAGTGGATTTGAACCATCGCGCCCTATTTCTTTCCCACCACGGCCTAATCGCTATTTCTTGTAATGTCACTTTCTGGAACAGTGTAAAAACCGTTGCCTATGTTTTATTGTATTTTCAGGAAAAAAAGCCAAGCGAAGGAGACGATGAAGTGGCCGGTTCTGGTTGGTCCATTTAAAATCGCGCGCTAAAAATCCACTAGCGTGTTGTTTTATATTTTATTGATTGTTGTTTATTTAATTAACAAAGAAACAAAATGGCTCAGTGGCAGGCACAAACATTGGCAAACTACAGGACCTGGGTTCGAGCCCCAGGTCCTCACCCCCTTTCATATTATTTTCTATTTAACGTTCCTATGCAGTTCAAACCTTGAAGACCATCATGCACCCCTTTATCCAGATTGACACGCGCCCATGGAGATTGATCCAGTGGCTCTGATCAGAGGAGCACCATAAGCCTGAGTCAATGCATCCACACGTGTCCTGGAAAAGTCCACAAGGCCAAGAGTAATTGGGCCCAAATTACTAAAGACCAACCTCCAAATTAGGGGCTTCACCCCCTTAGGTTTGCAAATCCTTTTTATCTCTTTATTTTTTTATTATGTTTATTTTCTTTTAATTATTGTTTTTTTTTTATTAATTTATTATTTTCATAAAAAACACCAAAACATAAAAAAATCAGAAAAGATAAAAATAATAAATATTTTATTTTAGTATTAATTTTGTAAATAAATCCCATAATAAATTTAGTTTTAATTTTAGGTTGTTAATTTAATTCTTTTTCTCAATAACCAAAAATAACAAAAAATAGGCCTTTAGCACTTCTTATCTTTTTTTAATTAATTAAATATTTTTATTATAAGTATCATTAACCATTAATTTTGTAAATAAATTTTATAATTAATTAATTTTAATTCTAGGTTTTAACTTTAATGCATTTTCTTTAATAAATAAAAAACAATTAGAATTAGAATTATTTAATTTAATTTTTTCTTTAATGTCATAAATACAAAAAAAACATAAAAAATAAGTTTCTTTCTTTTTATTTAACTTAATTATTTAATAATTTCATTTTAATTCCTTTAAAGGGTCCAACGCCCTCGCATTCGATTATATTCTCTTTTCGCGCGTTTTATTTATTTCTTTGTTGTAAATATAATGTACTTGTTCCAAAGCCCTGTAATAGTCAATTAGACATTTATTTTCTGCACTTCATTTTAAATCGGGTCTGGATTAATTTGGCGTTGTAGACCCGCGCCTTTGTAATAGCGTAGGACCTTTTATCTTTTCCGCACTTTAAATTCCTGCACCTTTAACTGTTAAACAATAACATGAAAGAATGAATGCCCAAAAATAAAATCAAAGCGTAGATCACCAATACATGACAAGATAAAAATATCTGAAAACGACACACAATTCACACACCACCCCTAGGGTACGCCTCACTGTTGCCTTGCCTCGAAAGGTGATCGTCGAGTAGAGGATGTCTTAGTAAGTCCTCATGATCCGGGAACCTGGCATGAGGGTAGCTTCTAAGGTGTCTTCCTATTGCTCCGGTGATCACCATGTCCCGAACCTCGGATTGACTCGAACACCTCCAACGGTGGTGCTGCCTACCTCTCAATGGTGGGATGGCACTACTTTAAAGGACATTTACACAGACGAATTCCTTAGGGTAGGTAGACGACTCGTGGATACTTGCTCTAATTCAAAACAAAACACATCAAAAATACTTTTCACACCAACACATTTTCAAAAAGCTTTCGAAAGCATTTTTCAAACACTCTTGAGGACTGATACAAGAGTCGAACTGAAATTTTCAAAGAAACTTTTTAAAACCCACAGTTGAAAAGCAAACAAACCATTTTTGAAAACACAAGTGAGCGAGTATCTAAGAGCCCATGGATAACCATGGATAGAAAGGGTGCTAACACCTTCCCTTTCTATAATCTACCTCCCGAACCGAGAGCAATCTCTATAAGGAATTTTTCTGTGCTTTTGTCCTTTCCATTTGGAGAAAATAAAAGACGGTGGCGACTCTTGCTTCCGCGACATTTCGCGAACCAGCGTTAAACAGTCAGTTCCAGATCCACCGATCACAACGGTACCTTCGGAACACATTCCAGTGGACATATCATGGCAAAGAAGATCCTTCGGGCGGGATATTTCTGGTCCATAATGGAAGCCGACTGTTACCAACATTCTCGGACATGTCATAAATGCCAGATCTATGCTGATAAGGTGCATGTTCCTCTGAACGTCTTGACTGCACCTTAGCCTTTTGCAATGTGGGGCATTGATATGATCGGTGAAATCAGACCTACGGCATCCAACGGGCATCGCTTCATCCTGGTAGCAATTGATTACTTCACAAAGTGGGTTGAAGCAGCATCCTACGCTACCGTAACCAAGAACATCGTAGCACGGTTCATTCGGCACAACCTGATATGTCGATATGGTGTACCAGAAAGGATCATTACGGACAATGGTACCAATCTTAACAATAAGATGATCACTGAACTCTGCGAGCAATTCAAGATACAACATCACAACTCTTCTCCCTACCGGCCGAAGATGAATGGGGCTGTAGAAGCAGCTAATAAAAATATCAAGAAGATTGTGCAAAAGATGACAGTGACCTATAAAGATTGGCACGAGATGTTACCGTTCGCTCTTCATGGGTACCGTACCTCAGCACGGACGTCAACAGGGGCAACACCCTTTTCCTTGGTTTATGGCATGGAGGCAGTCTTGCCTATCGAAGTCCAAATACCCTCTCTCCGGATAAAGAAGGATGCAGGTTTGAGCGAAGATGACTGGATCCAGACTCGACTTGATCAATTAAATCTAATCGACGAAAAAAGACTCACTGCTATTTGTCATGGTCAAACGTACCAAAAACGGATGATCAGGGCATTTAACAAGAAAGTCAGACGACAGGAATATGAAGTCGGAGACCTGGTAATCAAGCGCATCATTCTTCGTCAAAGTGATCCCAGGGGAAAATGGACCCCTACGTACGAAGGGTCATTTGTGGTTAAACATATCTTCTCAGGAGGAGCCATGATTCTAACCATCATGGATGGTGACGACCTTCCTCACCCCGCCAATGCAGACATAGTAAAAAGATACTACGCATGAATTAAAGACCCGCTAGGTTGACACACCTAGGAAAAAATAAGGGCTTCCCGGCGAACCAAAAGGGTTCGGGCAAAAATAAGGGATGAAACGAAAAAAAAATCTGTACACCCGGCAAGTTGAAAACCTGAAAAGGCGGCTTGGGCAAAAATGGGTATCCCGGTGGACTGAAAACCCGAAAGGGCGGTCCAAGAAAAAGTTAGGGATAAAGCGTAATACTATGTCTCATTGGATCACCTTGCATCCAGAATTCGGTATCAACTATCAGGTTCAGACGGCATCAATCAATCAGCTTCATCTTCAACTAAGCAGCCAAGTGATGAGACGCTTGAAGACATAAAGGCGATAGCAGAGTTGGAACCCAATGGGATCTTTCACATAGCTGTTTTATTTCTTTTTCACAAAATTGTATAAACTATGTTTGTTCGGCGGTGTTCTCTTACTAGGACGTCAGCCTCTTGTACATAAACGCCTATTTACAGGCAAATTCAAAAATCAATACAAATTCACTTTTCCAGACAAATTGCCAAATTGTTTTTCTTTTTCTGTTTTGTTTTGCAAAGAACGTCCAATGTTCATTTTGATATATGCATTTGACACTAATTGCTAACTCATAAATATTTGCATGTGAAACAAAGGATTAATTACATGTGACATTAGGAACAGGGGCAATAATGGATTATCTAAGCGATCTAGTTGCTCTGTCCACCAAGGTACCAAGGTGGGTTCGGCTGAAGAATGTGACCAAGATACCTTCACTCCCCGCAGAGTAAGACAAGATTCAACAATTCTCCCCAAGCAGAGTTGATCTCCCAGCAGCCCCGACAAGGCACAGCATCTCCAGCAAGTCAGCGACACTCTCCCCAAGCAGAGTTAGGCTACTGTCAGTCTTAAGGAAGTTGGGTATCCCCAGAAGATCTCAATATTCCCCAGCGGAGTACAGATATTCCTAAGCAAGCATCCCCGACAGTCTTAATATAAGATTGTTCCTCGGTGGAATCCAGACACCCCAGTGGAGCCACTTCCCCAGTGCAGTCTAAAAGTTTCCCCAGGAGAGTTGTATCAATCTCCCCAGTAGATTCTGGAAGCTTATCCCCAGTAGATTCTGGAAGCTTATCACCTTCAGAGTACACGTATCTCCCCGGCTCTATTCAAAGGTTATTATCCACCAGAGCTTATAACTGGGTTATCCTCAGCTAATTATCACGGAAAGATCGTCCTCGGCGAAGTTCTTCCTACCCCCCAGCGGAGTTCATCAAATTCCCCAACAAAGCTCATCAACGGTATCCCCAGCGGAGTCATCGTCAAACCTCAGTGAAGCACCTCTTCCCACAGAGTAAATCCCCGCAGGGTTATCTCTTCGTCAAGTTTATCCCCCAACGGAGTCATCTTCTCCTACTGGTTTATTATTGCAATCATCATCCCCAGCGGAAACGAAGAACTCTACTCTTCAATATCAGCCCAGGATTCAACCAGCTCCCGACATTCGTCAAGGATTTATTTTCCTAGACGAAAATACATTCATAAACATATCACATTTCATACATCCTGCTTACATACATGATAAAGTGCATACGACACTATCTCATTGAGAACATCATGACATCATGCATTCCATACATCATGACATTGCATATAACTGATGTTTTGCCTTTTCAGGAAAAAGGTCAATCCAAAGATAATTACTATCAACCGTCGTAATTCTAGATTCGATACCTGTATCCAGCCAGGGCATATCTGTAGACGACCAATTCCAGATTCGATTCCTGTATCTAGCCAGGGCATATCTGTGAGTAATTGATTGTAGATTCGACACCTGTATCTAGCCAGGGCATATCTGCATGAAGAGTTTAAAGATTCGATACCTGTATCCAGCCAGGGCATATCTGTAGACGACTGATTCCAGATTCGATTCCTGTATCTAGCCAGGGCATATCTGTGAGCGACTGATTGTAGATTCGACACCTGTATCCAGCCAGGGCATGTCTGCATGAAGAGTTTAGAGATTCGATTCCTGTATCCAGCCAGGGCATATCTGTAGACGACCAATTCCAGATTCGATACCTGTATCCAGCCAGGGCATATCTGTGAGTAGCGGATTGTAGATTCGACACCTGTATCCAGCCAGGGCACGTCTGCATGAAGAGTTTAGAGATTCGATTCCTGTATCCAGCCAGGGCACGTCTGTAAGCAACCTATTGAAGCTCTGGATTCGATTCTTGTATCTAGCCAGGGCATATCTGTGAGCGACTGATTGTAGATTCGACACCTGTATCCAGCCAGGGCATGTCTGCATGAAGAGTTTAGAGATTCGATTCTTGTATCCATCCAGGGCATATCTGTAGACGACCAATTCCAGATTCGATACTTGTATCCAGCCAGGGCATATCTGTGAGTAACGGATTATAGATTCGACACCTGTATCCAGCCAGGGCACGTCTGCATGAAGAGTTTACAGATTCGATTCCTGTATCCAGCCAGGGCACGTCTATGAGAAACCTTTTGAAGTTCCGGATTCGATTCCTGTATCTAGCCAGGGCACATCTGTGAGCAACTGATTGTAGATTCAACACCTGTATCTAGCCAGGGCATATCTTCATGAAGAGTTTAGAGATTCGACACATGTATCCATCCAGGGCATATCTGTAGACGACTAATTCCAGATTCGATACTTGTATCCAGCCAGGGCATATCTGTGAGTAACTGATTGTAGATTCGACACCTGTATCTAGCCAGGGCATGTCTGCATGAAGAGTTTAGAGATTCGATTCCTGTATCCAGCCAGGGCATATCTGTAGGCGACCAATTCCAGATTCGATTCCTGTATCCAGACAGGGCATATCTGTGAGTGAATTGATTGTAGATTCGATACCTGTATCCAGCCAGGGCATGTCTGCATGAAGAGTTTAGAGATTCGATTCCTGTATCCAGCCAGGGCATATCTGTAGACGACCAATTCCAGATTCGATTCTTGTATCCAGCCAGGGCATATCTGTGAGTAACTGATTGTAGATTTGATTCCTGTATCCAGCCAGGGCATGTCTGCATGAAGAGTTTAGAGATTCGACACCTGTATCCAGCCAGGGCATATCTGTAGACGACAAATTCCGGATTCGATTCCTGTATCTAGCCAGGGCATATTTGTGAGTGATTGATTGTAGATTCGATACCTGTATCCAGCCAGGGCATATCTGCATGAAGAGTTTGAAGATCAACACATGTAACAGGTCAGGAAACCATCTTCCTTTCTCAAAGCACGCAACTCTTCGCTAAGGAATCTCTTACGCGATCGACACACAATTCCAAATGGCATCTATAAGCCCATTCCCGACAAAGTTTGTCACACCCCCCGATGGCATCTATAAGCCCATCTCCACAACTATCCATCATATCTCCAAATGGCATCTGTAAGCCCATTCCTGACAAGATTCTGTCACATCTCCAGATGGCATCTATAATCGCATCCTCCTATCCACCATCTTTCCAAATGGCATCTGTAAGCCCATTCCCGACATCACACTGCTGATACTCTACTATGTGAGTGTAAATTTCTGGGCACTCTAGTGTTCAATCATCTTCCACCTTCGAATCACGAAAGGCACACAAGCCAATCTACATCCTCAGGTCTAAGAAGATTGAACAGGGGCAACTGTTGTACCCCAAAATTTGCCCTCCCATATTCTTCAAAGTTTTGACAAGTATCATCTCAATTTGCTCAAGTCTACTCAAGGGTTGCACAGTTCAAACACCCTCCTAAGCCAGTCAAATTAGGGTTTTGGTTCTTGCAAGGAAGTTGAGGTTTTCAAGGGCTCAATCAAGTCCCATATGCCTATATACATTGTCAAGCATCCACATGCCAAGTTTCAAGGCTCACAGGGTCAAGTTGCACAGTCAAAAGCCCTAGTTGCTCCACAATCAACTACAGGGGCAAAATGGTCATTTGGCAGTCAAAAGTCAAAATTTTTGGTCAACATCTCATTTTGAAGCCACAATCATCATTTGGTCAAGTATTGACCATGATTCCACAGGCATGGCTCAAAAATCATCAAGGTGTCAAAAGTTTCTATTTTTGGACAGTTGAAAAGTCAACTGTAACTTGACCAAGGCATAACTTTTTCATGGTTCATCAGAAAAATCCCATATAATGCTCATTTTGAAGGGGAGGACATTTCCTACAACTCATCTTCACATTCCAAGTCCAAGAAATGCTCTCACAAAAAGTTATCAATTTCTACATTATAGGTCATTTTCAAAAGTCAACAAAAAGGCACTTTAAGTCAAAGACCATAACTTGAGATTGGTAAATCAAAATGACATGGGACCAAAGGCATTGGTTAGAGGACTTCAAGACCTTTACAAAATGTCCAAGAACATGTCCATATGATCCAAATTGAGCAAGATATGCATTGGAGAAGTTGGGAAATTTTTGTGAAATGGCAAAAGTCAACTATCCTTGAAACTTCAATTTTTGACAAAAGGGCCCACTTTCTTCCACTTGATTCAGCCTTGTCATGCCACTCACGTGTCCCATGATTAATTTCAAGACCAAACATTTATTTTTTTCATTTTTATTTAATTTTTGTGGATTTAATTCATTTTAATCCATAATAATTCAAATAAAATCAAAAAAATTAAAGGAATTGTATCTTGTGGTTTGAATAACTTTCATACAGCATATTCCACCTACCAAATTCGTTCTAGGGCCATTTTGAGCATAAAATTCAAGTTTTGCTTCAAACTTGGAAAGTCCTTTAATGGTGGTTATGAAGAATCTCAAAACTTAATTGCAATGGATCATTGGCTCATAATGTGACCTAATTTCATTCACAAGTACATATGCAAGCAAGCCAAGCCTCATTCACGACCTGAACACTGCACAAACGGCCAAACCAATTCCAAAAAAAACTAAAGAAAGTTTGAAATTGAATTCCACCTTAGAAGCCCTTTCAAGGAGATTTAAGGATTCAGACCTATTGCTGGAAGCTTCAAGAGTGATTTGGGATCAAAACCACTTGCTAGAACTCAAGGAATCGTCCACTTCAGTCATACGGTTTGCCTAATTTTTCTAGAATCAAAACTCATAATTCTTGCATATTTAACATGATATAATTGTTGCTTTACATTGCTATGACCTTGTTGAAGCTGATGATATAGGTTAATTGCATTATGGTGCCCTGGAATCGAAACCACCATTGATGGAATCTAGGTTTTCAAAGCTTCCAATTTGGGGGTTTACAGCATAGGTAAAATTAGGACTAATGGTGCCTATGGTTGGATTCGTCAAAGCCAGATGAATTCAACCCAACCCTCGCGAACAATTTCTGATCATCAGGTGGCTAATCGCTATTATTGGCAGTTCCATGTTGTGGGGGTTAAAAACCCCCACTAATTGTTTGTCTTTTGCAGGGAAACAAGGAAGAAGACAATAGGTGTACACACGTGATTGGCTGGATTCAAAATAAGCGTGTTTTATTTTTTTTTCCAGGGGATTGTTTGATTTACCAATATATTATTTGTGTATTATTATTATTTCAATTAAGTCACACAGCTCAACTGGCTAAGGCGTACATGAATCATCCCTTGGGACATGGGTTAGATTCCCAGGTCCCCCAAAAGCTTGTTTCCATTTTTCTTAATATATTCATGTGCAGGTTTCTAAAGGTGGCACACCGTATGCCCTCACGATTCAGTATGCCACATGGCCACTACACCAATCTGATGGCCATGAGAGGATGACCATGATGATCCTTGGTCAATGTATGTGCAGGCAACTCCCCAAAGTCAAACAGGCTTGGCAACCAATGGGCCTGAAATTGCTGCCTAACACCTCCAATCTGGCCCAAACCCCCCTTGGTTCATTCTTTTTCTTTTTGTTTTATATTTTCTAATTTAGTTATTAATTATTTTTTTTAATTATCATTATTACCACCAAAATTAACATAATTAATATTTTTCATAAAAAACCAAAAAAAAACATTTTATTATTTATTAACTTATTTTGTAAATAAACTCTAACATTAATTAATTTAGTTGTGTAATTAAGACAATGTTAACATTTTTTTTAATAAATAAAATTAATTTAGAATTAGGTCTTTCACTTTCAACTTTTAATTCCTTTTCTTTTTATTTCATTAAAAACATAAAAACACAAAAAAAAAAACATTTTCTTAATTAATTAATTAATTAGTTATTAGTTTTAATTTCATTAATTACAAAAAAGGACAAAAATTCAATTCTTTCTTAAAAAAGGGTCAACACCCTTAGGACGTCCCGATTCATTCTTCCGCGTGCAATTTATTTTAATTCATTATATTTATGTATCTGTACAGAGTATGTAATAGTTAATTAGGTTTACCGCCTTATTTACTTTCCTCGCACTTTATTTTCAAAACGGGTTTTTGTTGTTGGCGATGTATAGACCCGCGCCTTGTAATAGCTAGATTTACATTTCTGCAATTTATTTTCCGCACTCCTAACTGTTAAAAATGCATGAAAGAATGTATGAATAATAAAACCAATCTGTAGCTCACAAATAACATGCAAAGACAAACATTAACTGAAAAACAATACACAAAGCACATGCCACTTCTAGGGTACGCCTCACTGGTTGCCTCGAACGTGGTCATCAAGTATAGGGTGTCTTAGAGGTCGCTCTCCTGTCTAAGATCCAGTTGCCTCGAAACGGTTGCCTCGAATAAAAAGGATCTAGGACATTAGGGTTACCGCTAAGGTGTCCTACCATTGCTTTGGTGACCACACATGTCCCTTATCATCGAATTGACCCGAACACCTCCAACGATGGTGCTACCTACCTCTAAATGGTGGGATAGCACTATCTAAAGGACTCTTACACAGCCTAATTCCTTAGAGTAGGTAGATTTCTCTTAAGTACTTGCTCTTTCAAACAAAACAAAACAACTTTTCGCACCTACACTTTCAAAAAGTTTTCAAAACAAATTTTTCATACACTCTTGAGGACAGATACAAGAGTTACTTAGAAATTTTTCAAACGAACTTTTTTTCAAACCCACACACACTTGAAAGCAAACATATTTTGAAAACATAAGAGCAAGTACCTAAGAGCCCATGGATAACCACGGATAGAAAGGGTGCTAACACCTTCCCTTTCGATAAATCTACCTCCCGAACCGAGAAACATTCTCAAAGAAGGAATTTTGCTGTGCTTTTGTCCTTTCCATATTGGAGAACATAAAAGACGGTGGCGACTCTTGCTTACCGCGACATTTCGCGAAACCAGCTAAAAAACAGTCAGTTCTATTTCCACCGATCACACCTACTATCCAGGCTTTCATCTCGAAGTAACCCTACTACCCATGTTCCTTCACCAAGCCCTACTATCCAGGCTTTCATCTTGAAGTAACCATACTACCTAGGTTCCTTCACCAAGCCCTACTATCCAGGCTTTCATCTCGAAGTAACCCTACTACCCATGTTCCTTCACCAAGCCCTATTATCCAGGCTTTCATCTCGAAGTAACCTTACTACCTAGGTTCCTTCACCAAGCCCTACTATCTAGGCTTTCATCTCGAAGTAACCCTACTACCCATGTTCCTTCACCAAGCCCTACTATCCAGGATTTCAATCTTGAAGTAACCATACTACCTAGGTTCCTTCACCAAGCCCTACTATCCAAGCTTTCATCTCAAAGTAACCCTACTACCCATGTTCCTTCACCAAGCCCTATTATCCAAGCTTTCATCTCGAAGTAACCTTACTACCCAGGTTCCTTCACCAAGCCCTACTATCTAGGCTTTCATCTCGAAGTAACCTTACTACCCAGGTTCCTTCACCGAGCCCTACTATCTAGGCTTTCATCTCGAAGTAACCCTACTACCCAGGTTCCTTCTCCCTTACCTCCAGGCAATCGTTTTTAGCACTGTGAGGCCCCGACCCGACCAGATACGTTCAGTTTCACATCTCCCCAGTAAGTCGCTGCACAACCTGGACCCTGACTAGGTATACATTCTATTTTCACCCCCTCAATCAAGAGTTAACTCCCTAGTAGAGTAATAGAAAATCGAAGCTCCTAGGTTTTACTTCCTAGGGCATAAATCAGCATTCCTCAGCAAAGTCCTCCTCAACAGGTACAGGAATTATCGCCAAGGAATCTTTTATGCAACCGATATTTTTGGGATGGCATATTTAAGCCCATCTCTGATGATTTTCCATCGCCTTCTAAATGGAATCTGTAAGCCCATTCCCGACATCACCAATCAGCAATCCTGTATGCGAGTGCAAATTTCTGGGCACTCTAGTGTTCAATCTTCTTCCACCTTCAGATCACGAAATGCAGAACAATTAATCTACATCCTCAGGCTTAAGAAGATTGAACAGGGGAAGCTGTTGTACCCCAAAATTTTCCCTCTCATTTCATAAAGGATCAACCTGGACCCTCAGATTTACTTCCATCCAAATTCAAGCCTTGAATTACAAATTTTCCAAGAAAGTCATCCAAAAGGGCAAAATGGTCATTTGCACACCAAAGTTGTCAAACTATGACTTTTGAATCAAAAATTAAGTTCCAAGAATTGTATTTCATAAAGGCATGAAATTGGTTCATCAAAAATCAGAAGTCAGAAGTTACTTTAAAAATCAAATTTTCTAAACATTTAGAAAATTTTCTAAGTATCTAGAGAATATGATACTTCAGAACTTCTGAGTCAGCCTCTATGCAAGTGCAGTCAGAAGTTGGAAACACGGTTCAGAACATGACGCTTCAATCAGAACATGCAGAAGCAATGCTCTTTGGTCAGAACATGATGCTTCAATCAGAGCATGATTCTTCAGCATATGAAGGCCATGTTCAACGCTTCGGTCAGAACATGCCCCTTCAGCATTTGGAGGTTATGTTTCTGATCTTCTGCAATCAAAACATCACCAAATCCCAAGACCTCGTTTAAATAACCTGTTGCACTGCTACAGTACAGTACTCTAACCAGCAGTTAATTCAGTCCACGCCTGCATTTTCCCAAATCTTGTATTTGCACCAAATACAAAAAGCTATGATCAAAAAGCAATGGAACAGTATGCCAAAAGTTCAAATCCCATTTGTTTTTTTCCCCAAAAAACCACAAAAAATTCATCTATAAATAAGTTGCTCCATCACACTTTCAAGGGGCTGGGTTTTAGAGAGAGAATCGTCAAAAGAGAGAAAAGAAAGATGTGATACCTCCATAAAAAATCCATAATTCCTAAATAGAAAACCAAAACCCTTGTTCCTCCCTTGAAGTAAAAGAACTTGGAATTTCCTCCTTCGCTGCTCTTGCTGACTCCAAAATATCTGAAGGCAGCAGCAGCTCAAGTCCCAAACACACGCTTCCCATTCAAGGTAAGTCTCCCTGACTCTGCATCTTCTCATTCAGAACATCATTAAACATGTAAATATCATAGTATTGATGTTGTCCATATCATTGCGTAAGTAGAAAAACTGTGGATCAAAACTTCCTGATTAAGGCTAGACTCAGGACCAGGATCAGAACTTCCATAAATTGTTGTGTTTTTTTATCCTTCTAATTTGCTATTTGCTGAAAACTGAATAAGTTATCATTGTGCTGATTGATATAAGGAAAGAGTTGAAATGTAACACATAACTTCTGTTTTTTCACTCACTATTCTAACACATAGAATTTCCATGATTCACTCGTTGTTCTAACACAACACAGAACTTCTGAGTTCTCCCTACATGTCAAACATACTGAACTTCTGATGTTTCCACTCCCTGTCTTCTTACACACTCAGAGTCT
This sequence comes from Vicia faba, assembly GCA_948472305.1. NCBI lineage: Eukaryota > Viridiplantae > Streptophyta > Magnoliopsida > Fabales > Fabaceae > Vicia > Vicia faba. Next base: position 6,010,107 of record OX451736.1, read on the forward strand.
ATGATTTTTACATGCTGACAATACACTGAATTTCTGGGGTTTACTCATTATTTTAGTGTAATATAGAACTTCTGACTTGTGGTCCACTGTCTGAATACCACCCAAAACATTTGTGTTTCCCCTCTAATGTTCCTTGCAGGACCTCAGAGTTTACTAACTCAACTTCTGATACCCACTGAGGTCTCCTGCTGAGTCACAACGCTCTTGGCTTCAGAACTTCTGATTCCGTTTGTTTTGCTTGTAGCAGCTCGCTGGTCTTATATCTCATTTATTTTCCTTTTTATCACTTTTAACGTTAAAACTCTTTTCATCAATATAAAAAGGCATACAAATATTTTCTTTTTTTTACTAAGCTAATTCATTCTTTTTTTATATTCATCAACACAAAAAAAACTTTTTTAAACAAGATCCCCTTTCTTTCTTGCATTATTATTTCAATATAGTTGTAATAAATAATTAGGATTTATTTTCTTGCAAACCCCCATTCGTAAATTTGTACACCCCATCCCCCTAATGATTGTAATAGCGTAGAATCCTTACTCTCTGCACTTTTATTGCTTTCATATATTGTTAGTAACTAGGGCGTGTATAGCAAGATATGAAATCAACAAATAGATAACCTAAAAAGCAAGACTACATGAATGCAATCAAACACACTTTGTAGACACACACCCTTAGGGTAATCTCACTTGTTGTCTATCGAAAAAAATAGTCATGTCCCTCGAACATGGGAGTTTTAGCAAAGACCCTCGATAAAAGATCGTAGTCCCTCGATGACCCTCGATGTTGCCTTCGATGGACGATCTAGTCCCTAAACGACATTGCTAAAACGTCCCATATGTTGCCTTCTATGACTATACAAACATCCCAACATCCGCCCCTTCACATCCAACGATGGGGCTTCTTACAAAAACAATGGTAAGATAACAACGTCTAAAGGAGGAGGAAAAGAACATCTAAGACCTGTTGAGTAGGTAGATTCTCTCCTAGTTGCTTGCTTGCTCACAACAAAAACATTATATACACTCTCACTTTGAAACATTTTCAAAAGACAACACTTTATATGCGTTCTTATAGAGACGAGAACCATTACAAAGGAAACCCTTTCTCAAAATCACTTTCAAAAAGCACATTTCACAAACACCTCTTTGAAATATTTTCAAAACAACACTTTGTACGCATCCTTATAGAGACGAGAATCATTACAAAGTTATATTTTCAAAATACTTTCAAAACCCACATCACAAGCACACATTCAAACAAAAGCAAGTGATCTATCAAGCTACTAAGAGCCCATGGAAAACCATGGATGAAAAGGGTGCTAGCACCTTCCCTTTTCATAATCTACCCCCCGAACTCAAGAAAACATCTCTAAAGGTCTTTCCTGTGCTTTTTTACCTTTCCTTATTGGATAAAATAAAAGTCGGTGGCGACTCTTGCTAAACTGCAACATTTGCGAACATAAACGCAAAACACCCAAGTCAGTTCTCCCACCGTGCCACACACCCACTTAAGATAAGGCTCCAAAGGGATGGAGTTCTTATGCCCCAATGTCTTGCTATCCACTTTGTTCTCCATGCCCCAAGCTCGAATGAACCTCTGAAGGTACCCTTGGACATCGTTTTCATAGTCAAATGCAATTCCCTGAACCAGTGCATCATGAGGACCATCCCTCCTAGAATACTCAAACTGTCGCAACGCTAAACAAGGGTTATAAGTGATTCCTCCCCTAATGCCTAGGAGAGGGAAACTAGGGAATTCCCCACAGCGATCAATGATGGTAACGTCTTTAACAAACCGAGGGCACTAGTGAATATTCAGATGCGTGAGAGACATTAACCTATTAGACCACCTCATGCCTTGCTCATTCTCCAACACAGATTGAGGTAGGTGCGAAATAAACAACCTAACCAACAGATGAGTGCAACACATGAGGGTTCCTCTTCTCTTTACGGCGCGTGTGTGAAAAGAGTGCAGAATGTCTCCAAGTAAAGTAGGCACCAGATTATGAGACATGAAAACTTTGACCGCATTCACATCTATGAGTTGGTCTGAATTAGGGAACAGTACCATCCCATAGATGAGAAGGGACAACACCTCTTCAAAGGCTTGTAAGTCCAAATTATCCCAAAAATGGTGAGCTTTCTCAAACAAAAACTTGGCTAGAAATCCTTTGACACCACTTCTTGTTTCCCAATTTTTCACAACGTCAGACCGTTGTAAATACATGGATTGAGCAATCTCTTCGGGCTTTGGGTCTCTTTCCATACTATTGAAAGGTAATTGATTGAGGATAGGAACTCCCAATAACTGAGAAAACTCTTCCATGGTAGGCACCAACTGGTAGTCGAGAAATGTAAAGCAATGATGTAAAGGGTCAAAGAACTGAAAGAGAACTTTCACCATGTCTTCATCAGGGCTTGAGGTGACCAAACTGAGGAGTCGAACATGTCTTTTAGTGAATGGAAAATTCTCGAGAACCCTTGATGCCAACTCTTTGAGTTGAGGAGGCACCCTTACAAGGTTAACTTGGATAGTATTTCTGTGAACGGAAGCCATGTCCTACAAAACAGACACAAAGATAAGTCCTAAAAGTCCTTGAAATGGTTAGCGTGACATGCCATGTTATGATGTCATGATGTTATGTACAAACAGATATATACAAGCATACAAACATATCCTTAGATTAGGCTTGCATGGATTCCATAGGTAAGTACCCTCTTGAAGTTATAGTTGGTTCAACTTGTCCTATTAATAGTAACCAGGTTCTAGGGAATCTCAATATCATTGATCTTTCTTCATCGGGCATTGTTTCAGCGCAAGCCTCTTTATTGGAGACCGAAATATCCCAGAAGTCAGATCTTAATGAGTGTAGTATCGATTATCAACCAACTTTAGACTGCAACAAAGCCGGCTATCTCACTACTTCCTAATGGCCAAGTTGTTCAATTTAAGGTTCTAAGGTCAGCTGGTGCTTCATAACACCACACAGCAACTCCGTATTCTCCTTGACTACTCAAGGGTTACAGGTACCAACAAATGTGTCACACCAACGTAGCTACTATTTCAACCGCGTCGGTATACCCCGCATAGTCCCCACGATCTATTGCTACTTACCTAAAAGGTGCCCCATATTCGGGTGTAGGATATTTACAAGTAAACCCGAGAAAAAAACCCTTAAAGATAAAGCAATCAAGCATACAAGGAGATAAAATTAAATACGACCTAAGCTCTAAGGTAACCCCACTTTTTATTTACATTCCCCCAGTAGAGTCGCCAGTTCTGTGATACAATGGCAGAACCAAATGTTATACTGGTTTTGCGTTTGTATTTGCAAATGTTGCGGTAAGCAAGAGTCACCACCGACTTTTATTTTATCCAACAAAGGAAAGGGTGAAAAGAACAGAAAAAGACCTTTCGAGATTTTTCTGAGTAAGGGGGGTAGGATATGGAAAGGGAATGTGTTAGCACCCTTTCCATCCGTAGTTTTCTACGGGCTCTTAGATGCTTAGCTCATTTGAAAAAAATACCTTGTGCTTTTGTGTGTTTTTTGAAAAGTATTTTTGAAATTCCATAGTGAGGCAGTTGGCTTTATGATAACTCTTGTATCATTCCTCAAGAGTATTGATAAAGCATTTTAAAAATATTGTTTTGTAAGTGTGAGGTGTGAAAAAGTGTTTTAAGTTGTGAGCAAGCAATTAACAGTAACTACCCACTCAAGGTATTTCTTGTATTTTTCCTCCTCCTTTGGATAGCGTTATCCATACCATTAGTTAGCAGGAAGCCTTATCTTTGGATTTTTTGAGGGACAATCGAGGGTCATCGTACGGTCAAAAAGGTAACTAGTAATATATCTTAGTAATTACCCTAAGGTTTTAAGATCATTTTACCGAGGTAAATTTGAAAGGGTCATCGAGGGACTTATGATCTTTTAAACCAAAGGGTAGCCACTAAAATCTCTTACATTCGAGAATCGTGACCGTTTTTCCGAAGGCAACCAAAGTGGGAGGACCCTAGTGGTGCGCATGTGCAAGTGTGTTTGTTTTCAGTTATTTTTGTCTTGTGTTAAGTTTTCTAGCGTTGGTTTATTCTTGCCATACAATCCTATTAATCATACATCTAACAATTCAAATATGTACAGGAAATAAGATGCGGAAAGTAAATCCTACGCTATTACATCCCATGAGCAGTTACAATATTTAGGAAAAAAATGAGAAAAAATAAACTAACTATTACAAGATCAAATGAGCGACCAATACATTCTTTCTAGAATTTAAATAACAAAAGAAAAATAGAAAACAAAAATAAGAAGAGATTACTTGGAAAGAAAATCCTAAAAAGACTAAGTATTAAGAAAAATATTTTTTTGGCATTTTTGTGGTTTGATTTTAATATTTAAGACTTAAGTCTAAATTAGTTTTGATTTTAAGAAAAAACTGTTAAAGTAATTAAATAATTAATCAACAAAATTTAATCTGAAAAAAGAAACTAAGCATAATGTTTTTTATGATTTTTGATTTAAAGTTGATTTAAATAATAAAGTCAATAAAGAAATAAACAAAAAAAATAAAATGAAAATACAAAGGGTTATCCTTCGATCCAGGGAGAAATGTGGTTTTTCGATCCAGGGAGGGATATGATTTTTCGATTCAATGAGGGATGTGATTTTTCGATCCAGGGAGAGATGTTTGTTGTTTGATCCAGATCTGCAAGACAAAACTTAGCAAAAATAAAGATGCAGGACCTGGGTATCGAACCTAGGTCTTTCTCCCTAATTTGAATCTTCTTCCCTCAGGTCTAAGCTTATTTGGGCTTGAAACTACCTATGTCATGTTTTTCGAAAGGATAACCCAGATCATGCCTTTCGATGGCATGATTTTATCCCTGTATGTTACCTTGCGTATGATATGCTCATATAAACACAAATGACATTAGCAGTGCAGATATACAAACAACATGTATATTTAAAGGGCCTAGAAATACAATTTTGATTTTGGTGAATCCTTACCAACTGGAAATGCTTCGATATGTGAACCTGGGCGTGGAATTGCTCGTTTAAAGGCTTGGGTGACTTCTAGATGTAAGGTTTTCGTCTGGCTTATGCGTGTATGGGCAAGAATGTTTCTGTCTGATGCAATGTATGGTGAGCGTGCATGTGTGGCAAAAATACTTTAGTTTGGCATTGTGTTTCTTATCTCTTTTTTCGTCCCCTGGCAATGTGTCCTTAGGCCTGCATTTATAGGGGTGTAGAGGGGAATGGAAACAGAAAGGGACATCCATTAATTAGGCTTTGAAGGAAAAATTAGACAAATTAAAGGATTGCCATTTTTGATGAATTCCTACCCCTTTTTGGTTTTGGGATAAACCTGGACATGTTTCACTCCCTGACTCCTTCGAATGCCCTCAAGCCTTGTTCTTAGATTGGTCCTGAGTTGCTTCCTTTGAATGGCTCCAGGCCTCATCATTGTGGCTTCTTCGATTGAACCACTATCTTCCTTAGTAGCTTGATCCGAAACTTTGCAACTAGACCAATTGAAAACTCCTTCCTGGCCAGTCGAAGCTTCTTTTGTTAACTCCTTCGAATGCAATTATGCAGGAGGCTTGGGCTTGGCAGCATGTAGGATTTTGGCCAACAAGCATCTTGGACTAAGACTCATCATAAAACAAACTGGTTTCCCACAATTATGTGTCCTTCGAATGGACTAATTGTAGGTCCTTCGAATAGCCCACATGTATGTCCTTTGAAGGCACCATTTGTGTGTCCTTCGAATGGACCAAATGTATGTTCTTCGAAGGCACCACTTGTATGTTTCTTCGAATGGACCTTTGGAATGTTTCTTCGAATGGACCTCTGGAAAGTTTCTTCGAAGGGACCATCTTGTGTGTCAAAGTATGGAAAACTGTGTGTTGGAGGGTTTAGAGGTGGAGTCAAAGGTAGCATGAGGGAAGCCAACTACTTAATGAATCGAAGCATGTATGAAAGACGCCGATACTTTATGGGCGCTAGCATGAAGGGAAGCCATTGCCTTGCGCGTTGAAGGCAAGCACAGAGGAAGTAATTTCCTTGTAAGTTGAAGCACACATGAAAGAAGTTTTTGCCTTGTGAATTAAAGACAATCATGAAGAGAAAGCCTTTGCCTTGTATGTTGAAGGCAAGCACAGAGGAGGCACTTCCTTGTGGGTCGAAGCACACATGAAAGAAGCTCTTGCCTTGTGAATCGAAGGCAAGTATGAAGAGGACTTTTCTAAGTGGATCGAAGGCAAGTTGAAGGGTCCTTTTGCCTTGTGGATCAAAGGCAGCATGAAGAGGTCTATTGCCTTATGCATTGAAAGCAAGCATAGAGGAGGCACTTGTCTTGTGGTTCAAAGCAGACACGTAAGAGACCAATGCTCAATCGAAGCTTGTATGCAGGAGACTATTGCTCAAACAAAGCTTGCATGCAGGAGGCCACTTCTCAAACGAAACTTGCATGCAGGAGGCCAACATTTTGTGAATCAAAGCAAACTTGTAGGGGGCTACTGCTGGTGAATCAAAGCAAACCGGTAGGGGGCTATATGCCTAAATGAAGCTTGTGGACCCAAGCTTTCTTGAAGGGGGCCTAATACTCAATCGAAGTTGGTGGACCAAGACTTGCTCGAAGGGGACCCAACGCTTAATCAAAGCTGGTGGATCAAAGCTTGATCGAAGGGGACCAAATACCTAATCGAAGCTTATGAATCAAAGCATAATCGAAGGGGGCTCAATGCTCAATCGAAGTTGGTGGACCAGAGCTTGATCGAAGGGGACCAAATGCCCAATCGAAGACTTTGAAACAAAATCTCGCTCGAAGAAATTTAGATGCCCAATCAAAGCTTATGAATCAAGGCAAATTTTCTCTTCTTCGATTTAATGCCTGAAAACCCAAAAATCCAATTGTACTTGTGAAAACTTGCCCTTTTGAAAATCCTTATGAGAAAATGACTTGAGAAAAAGGAGGGAAAATTTTAGAGTACAACACATGATATTAAAGATTCAAACACAATGTCTTGACCTAATTTCATGGTTCAAATCATTTCTCAAGATCAATTGATTGATAGTTGAAATTTGATCAACTGATGAAAAGTCAACTGTTACACAAAAAGACAAACTTTGACTTTTTGGTCAATATTGAATTTCAAAGATCAAAATTCATAAAGACATTCAAAAATATCAAACTTGGTCAACAAGAATCTACAAAGTCAAAAAATTCAACAAAAAGTCAAGATTTCTAATACTTAGAAAAATTCCAAGTGTTTTTAACCTTGATAATTTCACTACTTCGTGACAATTTTTCACCATGATGCAAGATGATTCAAGAAAAACTTTCAACATGAAAATTGTAGATCTTGATGAATTCTACAACTTTGACCCTTAGGGTTGATGTCCAAAATATGCTTAGATTTGAAGATATAGGCTCATGAAGTTATGAAATTTGTACTAAAACACTTAGTGAAATTTTCATCAAGTTAGGAAGATTTTTTGTTCCAACTTCTTGGCAAATTTTCACTAAGTTCCAAGTTGATTTACCCAAAATGACCAACATTAAGGTTGTAGACAATGTTTCAAGCTTTCCAAAATGTCTAAGAACTTGAAGAGATCATTCTTGAGCTAAGAGAATCAAATAGAAGAAGTTGGGCATCCATTCTTGAACTTTAGGGCATTTTCATAAAGAACGCTTGACCAAATCTCACAGCTATGCTGCATAATATTGCTTTGCAGGCCTCTTGGCTTGCAAAAATATCCATAATAAGATGTTTACACAACTAATTGAGCTATGATCCAAGAGCTTGAGCCATTGTCCAAGTGATCATTCTATTAACGGAACAAAGTTCACACTTCCATTTTGGAAAAATGACTTTAATCACAAAGTCAACTTGTCTTGAGCCTCTAACTTATTGGTTCTAATCACACTCAATATGTATGCTCAGAAGCAACATGTTTAAAGCCTTTAGCTACCCTACAAGCCCTTGTACAATTGAAACAATGTTTGTCAAGCTTGCTTCAAAAGCAAGTCACATAACCATAACATGTGATCTCTTGATTTTGATTATTTCAAGCTCCCAAACCTTTCCTCTATAAATAGAGAAGTCATTCGCAACCTAACACACGATTTGGCAAGCCCTCAAACTCCCTCAAACCATAATTTGCATAAAAACCTCCATAGCTTGTCATTTTTTACCTTGAACTTCAATCTCATAATCCACTTGTGCATTTCCTCTCCAAATCAATCACAAAGCTTCCATACATCATATACAACTCATCCTCATCCCTGTCTCACAATTGTAACTCCATCTTCATCATCTTTCAAACTCAAAAACTCACCTCTGCAACTTGACTTCTCCAGCACGATTCAGGAACTTTCAGCATAAAGTAATAGTTGCATTAGCTTCTTAGGAGTCCAGTGAAGCTATCCAGATCATCACCACACTTCCAGGGTTGTTCAAACTCTATACACGATTTTTAGTTTTGAGGTAAGTTCTCTCAACTTTGAACTCTCTCTACAAGCATCATTAATGGTTACTTTGTGAATAAAAAATGTAGACATCATAGCCCTGAAGCTAACTGTGCCTTTAGTTTTCATTTATGTTGCATGAGTAATGCGAATTTTGAGTTTCAACTTTCTAAAAAAATTAGGTTTTATTTGGTACCAACAGAAATTAATGTTCATTTTTTATTTATAGTTTAAGTTGTTTACATGGTTGAATTCGTATTGAAAAATGGAGCAAGTTTCATGTTTATACTTTTGCAAATGGTTGAGAAATGAGCAAGATCAGAATTTCAAAAATCTTGTCAATGGCTTCTGGCACGAGGTTAGGGATTAAGTTATAATCAGGATGTAGTTAGCAGGATGTAGTTAGCACCCTTTACTAATTTTAACCCCCCATTTTCACCTTTTAACACCCAGCCCATATATTTTTATATTTTTTATTATTTTTATTTATCTATTTATTTTTTATTTAAACGGAAATAAAAAAAATTTTCTTAAATATTTAAACTAAAAATATTTCAAGCACTTTATTTTATTTTTAGTTAAATTTTATTTCTTTTATAAATTAACGTTAACATTCAAAAAAAATTCTAAACAAATTATTTTAGACTTATGTTTTATTTTCTTCTTAAATTACAACTAACTTAGATTTTAAGTTTAAATAAATGATTAATTAACATCTTTTGTAATTAGAATTAATTAGTTTAACTAGGTTAACCTTTAAACTTTTTCCATCAAAAAAACCCTAAAAATAATTTCTCTTTCTCCTTCATCTTTACATTTTGTACATTATTATTGTAATTCATATTCAATGGTTTGTAATAGTAATTAGGGTTTTATTGATTTCCCCTCTCATTCACAAAATTGTAGCCCCCCAAAGCGTTGTAATAGCATAGGACATTTAGCTTCCTAGGAGTCTAGTAAAGCTATCCAAATCATCACCATACTTCCAGGGTTGTTCAAATTCCATACACGATTTTTAGTTTTGAGGTAAGTTCTCTCAACTTTGAACTCTCTCTACAAACATCATTAATGGTTACTTTGTGAATAAAAAATGTAGACATCATAGCCCTGAAGCTAACCGTGCCTTTAGTTTTCATTTATGTTGCCTGAGTGATGTGAATTTTGTGTTTAAATTCTGTAATTTATCGCTTTCCTTACTATTGCTAGTAATTAGGGTTTGCATGACAAGACTAAAATTAATCCTAGAAAAATCCTAATTCAAAGACAATATATTTGAAATCAAAACACTTTGTACACATGCACCTCTAGGGTAACCCACACTTGTTGCCTCAGATTTAAACAGTTATGTCCCTCGAATGTAGATGATTTTAGCAAAAGACCCTCGATTAAAATATCGTAACCCTTGATGACCCTTCAATGTTGTCTTCGGTAAACGATCTTAGTCCCTAACGACAATTGCTAAAATATCTTAGAAGTTGTCTTCTATGACTGTACGATGACCCGCGTATGTCCCTCACATCCAATGGTATGGCTCTCTACCAACTAATGGTAGACAAGCACTATCTAAAGGAGGAGGAAAAGAACAAAAACTTTTTGAGTAGGTAGATTGCTCGTAATTGCTTGCTCATAAACAAAACTATTTTTGCACCTCACACTTTCAAAAACACTCTTCAAAAATAAATATTTTGTATACATTCTCAATGATACGAGAATCATTACAAAATTGCCTTACATTGGCACCTTCAAAACATCTTTCAAATATTCCTTTTCAAACAAATATTTTCAAAACCAACACTTTGTATACATTCTCAACGATACCAGAATCATTGCAAAGTTTACCAAACTTAGGCGTTTTTTCAAAACATTTTCAAACAAAACACAAGACACAAAGCATTTTAAAGTGATCAAGTAATTAAGATCCCATAGATAACTACAGATGAAAAGGATGCTAACACCTTCCCTTTTCATAACCTACCCCCGAACTCAAGAAAATTCTCAAAAGGTCTTTCATGTTCTTTTCACCCATTCCTTTATTGGATAAATTAAAATTCGATGGCGATTCTTGCAATCCACAACATTTGCGATCAAATGTAAAACATCCAAGTCAATCGTCCCACTGTATCACACATATTTTCATGTTTGTAGATCCTATGTGAGCCACACAACGCGTCCATCATGCGCCTTCAATTCCCAGCCACTAGATCTCGTCATCATCCAATCCAACGCTTCTGATGGTCTCCCTATGGTGAACCTCCTGGAACCAGGCCCACTGGATCTTAGGCATGCATAATGGGCTTGCTATTTTGGGCTTTAACCAGTCTTACTACTGACTCCCCCGGTTTGCTTCAATACAGGCCCAATCTCATTTTTATTTTATTTTAACTATTACTTTTTTTACATAATTAGATTAACTTTTTTTTAAATTAAAATTAATTTAGACTTTAGTTTTTTTAACTAACTTAATTAATCTTTTTTAATTAAATTAATTTCTTTTTTTAAAATCAATAATTTAGTTTTTTAGGTTTTTATCGTTAAACCCTTCTTTTTCCAATTAAACTCAATTTAGGATTTGTTTAAATTAATTATTTCTTTTTTCTTAATTAAAACTAATTAGGGTTTTTAGATTAATCATCAAACAATCACAAAATCATTTTCCCTTTTCTTTTCCTTTTTTCCGCTTCGCGTGCTTTATTACTTTCGCATTAATTTTTTCTCAATCATGTATTTGCTACAGTATATAATAGTTTAATTATAGTTCACTTTCCCCCCGATCTTATGGTTTGTACCCCCACTCCCGAAGCCTTGTAATAGCATAGTTTTTTATTTCCCGCATTTTATTGCTTTATTATTGCTAGAACTGTGTAGTAACTAGGCATGTATGGAAAGACATAAAAACAATCGTTAGATAATCCTAAATAAAAAATATAAATAACTGAACTGAATCATTTGCACGCATATACCTCTAGGGTGATCTCGCTTGTTGCCTTCGGAAACACAGTCATGTCCCTCGAATGTGGGGACGCTTTAGCAAATACCCTCAGTTAAAAAGATCGTAGTTCCTCAATGACCCTTCGATGCTGCCTTCAGTAAACAATCTTAGTCCCTTACGATAAATTGCTAAAGCGCCCCTACGAGTTGCCTTTATGATTGTACGATGACCCACGTCTGTCCCTTCACATCCAACGATAGGGATTCCTACTAACTAATGGTAGGGTAGCACTATCTAAAGGAGGAGTAAAACAACACGAAAGACTTTTGAGTAGGTATATCGCTCGTAATCGCTTGCTCACAAAAACAAAATTACATTTTTCACAAAACTTTCTCTGAAATATTTTTAAAAACAAACACTTTGTATGCATTCTTAATTGATACAAGAATCATTACAAAGTTTCCGTACTTAGGAAATTTTAAAATATTTTCAAACACATTCACAAAGCATTCTCAAAGCAAAGTGAGTTAGCGATTAAGAGCTCATAGATAACTACGGATGAAAATGGTGCTAACACCTTCCCTTTTCGTAATCTACCCCCTGAACTCAAAATATCTTGAAGGTCTTTCCTGTTCTTTTCACCCTTTCCTTATTGGATAAAAGAAAAGTCGGTGGCGACTCTTGCTATCTGCAACATTTGCAATAAAACACAAAACCAAGCCAATTCTCCCACCGTATTACAATGTCAAAACATGTTTTCTAGTGTGGATTGAAAGTGAGGAGAACCCTCTATTTATATGAGAGAAATCTAGCTCAAAAAGAAAAACTACTAATGTCTTTTTAATTCTCATAATCGACTATGTCTATCATCTAATGGATTACGTGCTTCATAAAAATAGCAACTTAAATTCCCATAAAGGAAACCCTTCAACGGCTAGTGTTATAATCAATTAAAAGTGTTATTAATCGATTATAAAGCTTTAAATCTTTCTCTAATCGATTTGCTAACGATCCGAATCAATTAGGTAGTGTATATAAGCTCCTAAATATTTAAGAACACCCTTTATCAAGCACCTTGATGGTTCCTATAAGGATTTTAAGGAGTTTTATCATATAGTGAGGTTGAAAACACTTTTTGATGAGTGTGTGCATTTCCTTAGTAGTTTAAAAACTACTCTAACATATTTTACAACACTTTGAGCACTGAGACAAGTTAGCTTTCACACTTCCTCTCTTTTACATATCTTGTGTTATAGGAATTAAGTATTAGTAAATTATTTATTTTAATATTAGTTAGTTTCCATTTTCCTATTTCTATGCAATGATTTTATTATCTTAGTAGAATTATATTTTATTTTTCCTATTCCTATGCAATGGTTGGTAGAGTTTTTTTTCCAACTTGTCTATATATAATTATCCATGTGAATGGAATAAATATACCGAATTCACAACAAATATTTCCTCTTTCTTAAAATTTTCTTTCAATACTGTAATCTCTATCATTAGAATCTCTATTTCCAATACTTGAATTTTATCGGATTCATCCCTAAAATCCATTTTTCTTGTCTCAATTGATATTAGAGTCTGATTTAGTCATGAAAATATAGGAGAACCTCCTACGATCCAACAAAGGCAATTACGTGGAAATATTTTAAGAAGCATATATACTTGAGGTTTTGAGAAACTTCTCAAAATTCAAAATAAGGAAACTAAGTTAGTTGAGCTTCGGAGGGTTGCTAAGACCAACTCCACTACATACCATCCAAAACTAAAGATTTGAAAAATACTCTATATAGTTCAACTGAAGCATTCACTATGCCAAAATTGACTTTAGACAGCGCCACATAGACAGCGCTTATGCCTAAAGTGCTGCTATAGGTTTTCAGAAAAATTAATAATTAAAAATTAAAGGAGAAGCGCTGCTAAAGGTATACTATAGACAACGCTTATTATAAGCGCTGCTATAGGCCTTACCATAGACAGCGCTTTCTTTCCCTAAGCGCTGCTATAGGTTTTCAGTAAAAAAAAATTTAAAAATTAGAATAAGCGCTGCTAAAGGTTATACTTTAGACAGCGCTTACTAAAAGCGCTGCTAAAGGTGTTATTCTAGGAAGCGTTGCTAAAGCCTAAAGCGCTGCTAAAGGGTATACCTTAGACAGCGCTTTCCAGAAGCGTTGCTAAAGAGTATACCTTAGACAGCGCTTTCCAGAAGCGCTGCTAAAGGCATTACTCTAAAAAGCTGCTAAAGCCTAAAGCACTGCTAAAGGTAATACCTTTAGCAGTGCTTCTTGAAAGCGCTGTCTAAGGTAATTAAATAGTGTCTTAATCCCTAAATTGGTTATCAGATTTCCAGAAATCCCAAATCGTACAAACGAAACCCTACACCCAGAAATCGCTCTTGTTCATCTTCTTCTCCAACTCGTCTCTTCCCATTCACCGTCCAACCGTGGTTCTTCCTCCAACTCTTCTCCAACTCGTCTCCTCACCGTCCAACTGTACTTTGGTGGTTCTTCCTCCGTGCAGAAGCAACTCTCTCCGGTGTTCCGATAACAACAACAGGTCAATTTCGATAACACCATTTATGCACTTTTACATTATTAAGTTGTTCTTTTCTATTGAATAAAAATGTGGGTGGTCATGAAACCACATGTCATCAAACAGTTCAATAACCGAACTGACCATATTTGATTTGCTGGGAAGTTTGTTGATTTTCTAAAGTTGATGCAGAACCTAGAATTAGAAGTCATCATCATCGAACTAATTATAAGCTTTTTCTAATGAAAATATTATGGAACATGATCAACCATCGAGATGATCTTTAGTACACAGTTCTTTACAATACGCGTTTGTTATATAGTATATAGCATCAATAAATACAATTTTATTTCTGATGAAAAAGACATATGAGAATACTGTAAGTAATTTACACAGCTAAGCAATGTTAATGTTTCCGTCCAAAGAAATCGAAATCGAAATGTGTGTCACTTCTCCCATCTTGTTGTGAGGCATGGGAATCAAGCATAGCTGAAATTGAAATTGCATATATATTTATATCATATCTACTATAATGATAAAATGTAACTAAAATTCATGTGTGAATATTTACTTGAAAAACAAAGTATAATGTGTGTGTATATATCAAATCAATTATATATGTACCTCCTGCTGCTAGAGGATAGTTACCCAGAATATTGCCAATTCCTTTTAGAAGTTTCTACATAGAATAAAATCGGAGACTAAAACTTTAATATAGCCAAAATAAAAGACTAAAAGTGTATTTAAATCTAAATGAAAAACAAATATTATATTATTATGAAAATTATACCAGCACTAGTTCACCGGGTTTTAATGGAAATTCCTCCATGCCAGTTATCTTGCTGCATACGCAACACAAATTTACCATAAAAGATTAACTTAACATGTTTGTAATTTCAGGATTTTACAAATAATTACTATCATAATTTATACCTGATTAACAATTTTCCACTGCAAAAGTAAAGAATCTACATCCACTTGTGAAGGGTAACTTCTTATCTTTCCACACTGCAAATAATTATGTAAAAATATACATAAACATTCATATTAGAGTTATTTGATATTGTTATGTTAGTTAAGTTATCGACGCCGCAAGTTAGTTATAACTAACTTTCTATTATGTTATAATAGATCATCTAGAATCGGCCTACACTTTGTATTCAATATTATTTTCATTTACCATATTCACATTGTAATAATTCATAAGAGGGGGTGAAAGTTAGTCACAAACCTAAGTGCATAAACACAGTGACCATAACATGGTTGGTCTCTTTGACATCTTCCACAAAAACATGAATGTTTGGACCCACATGAAACCATAGTTAACCAAACCATAACTTGCTGAACTGAACCGTAATTAACTACCCTTAATTATGATATGGTATTCCTTAGTTATGTTGGAACTTTAGATCAATTTTTATATTTTCTCCGAATTGATTTTTTAGAACTCAAATTTATTTTAAATCCGTGTATAATTTGTATTTTGACAGAAACACATTATACCGTTTTGTGCCCTAATTAGTGTTTTTGTTTAACTTAGATAATAGTTAAAACCATGGATAAAAAATGGATGTGTGTCGATCGATTGTCAAAAGAGTACGAGAATGGAGTATTAGAGTTCGTTAAGTTTGCTGTTGAACACACTGAAGACCCGAATAGAATGAAATGTCCTTGCTTGGGTTGTTGTTATGTGGGTCGGGTTGACGCAGATGGATTGAAATCGCATTTACTAATGCGCGAAATTGATCGAAGTTATACGTGTTGGATATTTCATGATGAGAAAAGCATCGAGAATGTTGAACCGGGGGTGAAAAGTAATGCGACCTATGTTTCGTACGACAATGCCACGGATACATATGATTGTGATCGAGTCGAAGAGATTGCAGAAGCACTTGAAGAAGATCTTCAAGATTGTCCTAAAATGTTTGAGAGGTTGGTAAGCGATGCGGAGAAACCGTTGTATAAAGATTGCCCCAAATTCACAAGATTGTCTGCGGTATTAAAATTGTACAACTTAAAGGCGTGCAATGGATGGTCAGATAAAAGTTTCACACTGTTATTAGCCCTTTTGAGAGATATGCTTTTTGAGGATAATGTTCTTCCTAATCGAACCTACGAGGCCAAAAAAATGTTGTGCTCTATTGGCATGAGCTATGATAAGATACATGGATGTCTAAATGATTGTATTTTGTTTCGAAACGAATATGCATCGTTGAATGAGTGCCCAAAGTGGGGTTTATCTCGATATAAGAAAAAATTATCTCCAGCGAAAGTCTTATGGTATTTTCCTATTATTCCGAGATTTAGACGCATGTTTCATAGTGAAATCGATGCTAGACACTTGACTTGGCATGCAGATGAAAGAATTATCGATGGAAAGTTTCGACATCCGGAAGATGCACCACAGTGGAAGAAAATTGATAATGATTATCCTGATTTTGGAGGAGAAACAAGAAACCTTCGCTTGGCATTATCTACGGATGGAATGAACCCGCATGGTATTCAAAGTATCTCACATTCCACATGGCCTGTGATTCTTATAATTTATAACCTGCCTCCATGGCTATGTATGAAGCGCAAGTACATGATGTTATCTATGTTAATTTCTGGGCCTAAACAACCAGGGAATGACATAGATGTATACTTGAAACCTTTAATCGAAGATTTGAAGATTTTGTGGGAGAACGGTGTGGAGGTTTATGATGGATATAGGAAAGAAAGTTTCAATTTGAGGGTGATGTTGTTTGGCATAATTAACGATTTTCCAGCATATGGAAATCTATTCGGGTATAGCATTAAAGGTGAAAAAGCGTGTCCTGTCTGTGAAGATGGAACCGATACGATACGATTGAAACTTTGTCAGAAGAATGTCTTTCTCAGTCATCGTAGATTCTTAAATTCAAAACATCAATATCGTGGATGGAGAAAAGCGTTCAATGGAAATACCGAACAACGTAGAGTTCCACCTGGATTGACAAGTGATCAAATTTGTGAAAAGGTGAAAGATGTGAGTATTTAGTTTGGCAAGCCTTTTGCATATAAAGTTGTCACAGGTGGGTGGAAGAAGAGGTCAATTTTTTTTGAATTGCCATATTGGAAATCTTTGTACGTAAGACATTTTCTTGATGTTATGCATATTGAAAAAAATGTATTTGAAAGTGTTATTGGTACGTTACTCAATATAAAAGGAAAGTCTAAGGATGACCTTAAAGCAAGAGAGGACATGGTAGAGATGGGAATAAGAACTGAATTAGGACCCGTGAAGAAAGGAAGACGAACATATCTACCACCTGCTGCTTATACTCTATCTAGAAAGGAAAAGAAAATATTGTGTAAGTTTCTGAGTGAAGTTAAAGTTCCAGAAGGTTACTCCTCAGACATTAGAAGACTCGTGTCCATAAAATACCTCAAGTTAAAGAGTCTGAAGACACATGATTGCCATGTCATAATGGAACATTTTCTACCAATAGGTATACGTTCTATTTTGCCAGAAAAAGTAAGAAGCGCTATAACTAAATTGTGTTTTTTTCAGGTCAATTTGTAGTAAGGTGATCGATCCTGAGATGGACGCACCATGTTGAACGTTATATGAAAATATTAAAAGGGTACGTGAAAAACCAAAGTCGTCCAGAGGGTTGTATCATTGAGCGATACGTTGTTGAAGAAGCGGTTGAGTTTTGTACTGATTTTTTGTCCAATGTGCAATCCATTGGACTCCCCAAATCTCATTTTTTCGAAAAAAAAGAAGGTAAAAAATCAATTGGAAATGAAATTGTGACAGTATCAAGGGTTGAACGGGATCAAGTGCATTTGTATGTTCTGCACAATGACACTGAGGTTGAGCCGTTTGTTGAAATGCACAAGGCTATACTCCGAGGTGAGAATCAAAGTAGAAATGAAAATTGGATAGTACGAGAGCACAATCAAAGTTTTATATAGTGGTTTAAGGATCATATATATTCAAAGTTTCATTCAGATCCCGCTTCAATATCAGACAGGTTGAGATGTTTGGCATATGGTCCAAGTTCGATTGTGTTCTCTTATAAAGGATACGGAATTAATGGATACATATTTTATACCAAAGAACAAGATGAGAAAAGTACTATGCAAAATAGTGGTGTCACGGTGGTATGTGAAGCAATGCACATTTCTAGTATGAAGGACTTAAACCCCAAATATGAAAATTTGTCATATTTTGGGGTTATCAATCACATCTGGGTGTTTGATTACGAGAAGTTTCAGATTCCTATCTTTGGTGTCAAGTGGGTACATACTAGTGGCATACGAATGGATAAGTCAGGGTTTTTGCAAGTGGATCTTAGTAGGGTGGGGTACAAAGATGAGCCTTTTATTCTAGCCTCTCAAGCTAAACAACTGTTCTATGTCACAGACCCGAAGAGTACGAAATGGTCTATAGTGCTTTTATCTAACAAAGTGATTGATGATAAAAGTGTGGATCAAGGTGATGTTGATGTTGAGAATGAGTCGTATATTAGAAACGATCGAGATGAAAATACTACAGCGGATGAATCATATATCAGAAAAGATCATGATGAGGGAATTTGGATCAATCCCTCCGTCCGCGTTCTTAAGAGACAAGTAATTCAGAATCCAACCAAGAAAAGAAAGAGATGTTAGTGAAAGAGGTAATATATATTGCTCCATACCTGTTAACAATTAGCAAACTTCTAATAAATGATATATTTGTCATTTTATATACTCAATTGATATTTGTCATTTTATATACTGAATAGATATTTGGAATTATATATTTGGAATTAAATATTTTTCATTAGATACTAATGTTTTTCTTTATTACAGGTTAGATGGCTAGTAACGAGGAGCACCCACATGGTGATTCTATTAATGATGGAGACAATGATGGAGGAAAATCCAGTAAGGGAGTGGAAAAAAAATTAAAAGAGGAAAAACTATTATGAAGAATATCATTCATGATAGAGATAGAGGTATAAAATACGATGTGCATTGGAGTCCAAATGACCAATTAATTGAGCCTAACGGTTCTAAATTGACAAGTTACATTGGTACAATTGTAAGGAGAGAAATTCCAATAACTTGTGATGAGTGGAGAGATGATAAGCTGGATGATGCTAAAAACAAAATCTGGAGTGAGATACAGGTACTTTAAATTATGTCTTTAAATTACGATTATGTACTTTAAATTATGTCTTTAAATTACTTATACTAATGCACTTTGTGTATGTTTTTTGTAGAGGTCTTTCAACATTGATGACATAAGAAAAGATTATTGTCTTGGATTGGCTGGCAAAATACTAAGAGGGTTTAGAACATATTTAAACATAAAATATCTTAGAGATGCCGAAAATTTTTTTGTTGATGCAGAGCGTCCAGCAGAATATGCATATTTGATTTCAGTTGAAGAATGGGATGTTTTTAAAGCCAAACGGAAAACCCCAAAATTTCAGAGTGTAAGTGACGTAAATCGTCAAAGAGTATCATCTCCCGCATATCCATACAAAAAAGGGCGTTTGGGATATGCACGATTAGAAAAAAAAATAGTAAGTATTTACAAATTGCAATGATATACTTGTTCATCAAGAGTTATAACTGAGCTTGTTTTTTGTGTTAATGTGTAGTTAAAAGAGGAGAGTAGTTCTGAAACATCTCTTCCGGAGCATGTTTTGTGGAAGGTTGTCCGTGTGGGTAAGGATGGAGTTCTTAAAGAAGATGTACAACAAATTTTTGAAAAATGCGTAAGTATAACATTAATTCTAATTAAATCAAAATTTTATTAACATATAGTATTCATGTTTTTCCAATATTCATATGAATTTCAGGAGAGTTTGTCTCAGCCTACATCTCCACCAGATGATTGCAGAAGCATACTTAGTCGAGCATTAGATGTTCGTGAGTATTCTGGTCGGGTGAGGGGTAAAGGACATGGGGTTACTCCAAGCTCCTTGAAAAAGAACAACCCTAAGACAAAATCTACTATCAATAAAGAACTGCAGGTAAGGTTGGATGCATTAGAAGCTGGAGTTCTTAAATTGAGGAAGGAAAAAGCAAGACAGTACCAATCAGAAAGGGAAGCTTCGGGTGTTAAAGAAACTAGTGACATAGCTAGTGTCAATTGTGCAGCTCAACCGAGTATTCCCGAGGTACTTACATATATTATTATGAAATTAAATTAGTGTAATTTATTTAACTGACATATATACATATTAACGATGTCATATTTATTATTGATTTTAGGGCATTTCACCTTGTCAACTCTTTTTAGAGACACCAACTTATCGCATGGTTGGCAAGGGAAAAGTCCATAACACTCTGGGAGAAGTACTTCATCATAAACCGCTCCCTTCTGGATATTTGAAAGTGTCGATTGATATTGCTTTAGAGGAGGGTGTGTTATTACCAATCCCAAATGAAGTTTCGGATGCAACATTGGCGGGAGAGACAATAGGAGCGTTTGTTGCATGGCCGTCAAGACTCGTTCGCATAGATGACGAGGTATAATTAAAACCGTTATGAACCTTTTAGTACTCAAATTTTTTACATTCGTTTTACTTACATTTTTTTTTCATGGTAATGTTAGACTCCTACAAAACCCAAACTAAAAGATAAACGGATTACGCGGCCAAAGGAGTCAATGACAGCAAAAAAACAGGTACAACACAATTATATGATATTTATGCTTAAATAATGTTAATTTGTCGTCCTATACTTGACCACTCTAATTTTATGATATTTAGATTATTCCTGCTAAAGAGATTGAAGTTGTAAGTAGGGGTAAGGAGCCTGTAATTAGCAACATTCCCACAGAAACAAAGAGTGTTGCTAAGAGGATCGGGGCTAGAAAGAAAACTACTTCACAATATAGGTCGTGCCTTCAGACATATATAAGCTTCACAAATATTTCGCAAGGTGGTACTTCTCTTATACCCCTAGATGAAGGGATTTATGGTTCTGAAGGCATGACAGCAATTGGTAAGGAGGATTTGGAAGAATTTTTTGGACACTTGACATTAGGCATCATTGTTATCAATACATACATCAGGTATACTCCAATCAACTTTGTTTAATTAATTGCAAAATTTATTTACTCATTTCAATGAATAATTAATGTTAATGATATTTTTATTTAAGGTTTCTGTATGACAAGTTGATTCGCCCGCGTGGATTGGAGTCCAGATTCGCTTTCATAAATCCCAACGTTGTCCACGCAGGGTCAATCATCTCAAAATTAGATGAAGTAATAGCATTTGTGCTCAGTTTATTTATGGCCAGCAAAGATACAGAAAAATTGTTCTTTTTACCATATAATACTGGCCCCAAGTAAGATTTTCATTCTAAATTTACTCTATTATAATTTTTCGTTTTTTAACGTTGTGCAGAAAATTTCCATCTAACCTTTGTTTAATATTCCAGTGGACACTGGTTATTGGTTACAATTAATCATGTGAGAGAAATTGTATATTATCTGGATTCATTGGCCAGTGATTGGACAACATACCCAGATATGAAGAAGATGATTGACACGTAAGTGAGATTGTTCCAAAATATTACTGTGTATATTTAATTATTTATGTGCGATAGTTCTAAATATTCGTTATTATTTTATTATAGCATTCTACAAAGTTTTCGAGCACCAAGAGATATTCAAGTACCAAGGAGTAGAGTCAACAATATTTCTTGGATCAAAGTGGAGGTATAGATTTTCACAATTTTGATTATATAGAGATGATACTTGATAAAACAAGTTAAGGTGTATATCTTGATGTATATCCGTATTTTCTTTCCATGTGTAGTGTCCTCGTCAGCGCAATGGTGTAGATTGTGGTTATTTTATGTTGAGGTTTATGAAAGAAACTATTCTTTTGGACCGATTAGAGATTCCATCCACCGTATGAATTTCTAACTTAGGAATTATTTTAATATTTCTCATAAAATGACTTAGTATTTTAATTAAATCGTACTATGTTATATTATTATATAGTACTTTGATGAATTCAAGTGTGCTTCATACTCAAAAGATCAATTGGATGAACTTATGGAGGATTGGTGCCAATTTGTTATGGAGTTGAGAGTTTTATTATAAGGTATAACTTTGAGTTTTGAGAATATAATATATGTCGTTATAGTTGTGTTACAATATTATTGTTTTTGTTGTTGTTATTTGGTAACTTGTATCAATTTTGATTTTTTGATTTTGTTTTAGGTTATATAGGTGCAGCTCGATGTAGAAGATAGAGTTATTTTGTAATTCATTGTTGATTTTGTTTCATTGTTGTATATACTAATGTTGTTGTTGTGTATATTGTGCAAAAAGGATTGAAGAGATGAATATTGATGTTGTTATAATATTGTTTCATTGTGGTATATTGATGTTGTTGTTGTTTAAAATGTTATAATGAAGCTATAAATTCTGGTGCAAAAATGGTGAGATTAAATTTGATAGGCATCATTTTGTTTTAAATGAAAAAAAATTATATTTAAAAAAATAATAAGGAAAAGCGCTGCTAAAGGGGGGAATAGACAGCGCTTTTAATGAGAAGTGCTGTCTAAAGTGTTAGAAAAAAATTATATTAAAAAAATAATAAGGAAAAGCGCTGCTAAAGGGGGGGGGGGGGGGGGGGGGGGGAATAGACAGCGCTTTTAATGAAAGCGCTGTCTAAAGTGATTGAAAAAAAATATATATTAAAAAATAATAAGGAAAAGCGCTGCTAAAGGGGGGGAATAGACATCGCTTTTACCAAGCGCTGTCTAAAGTTCCACATTAAAAGCGCTGTCTAAAGTGTAAGCACTGCTAAAGGGCTGCTAAAGGGGGGTACCTATAGCAGCACTTTTGAAATTACATAAGTGTTGTCTATACCTTTAGCAGTGGAGGTTTTAGCAGCGCTTTTAAGCGCTGTTAAATGCCTAAAAAAACGTTGTTTAATCCCTTGTTTGGCATAATGATTGCATGGAATCTTCTTATGATATTATTCATTTTTTAATTAGGGAATAGTCTTGCAATGCTGCATTCAACGCGTGACTGTTTTATTGGAGTAAGGCTTAATAGTCCATTAATATTGGTTTAATACGCTTTTGTATCATGACTTTAATATATATATATAAGTAAAATATCATTTTTAGTCCTGTATGTTAACGTCAAAGTTCATTTTGGTCCCTTAACTTAAAAAATATTCATATTGATCCCTTAACTCTTCAAAATACTTCATTTTAGTCCTTTTTATCTAATTAGCAAAGGAAAAACTCAGAAATCGATTATTAAATTCGTCGCTAATTAGACAAAAAAGACCAAAATGAAGCCTTTTGAAGAGTTAAGGGACCGGTATGAATCTTTTTTAATTTAAGGGATCAAAATGAACATTGACTTTAATATACGGGACCAAAAAGGATATTTCTCAGTGGTCTCTCTTAACTCTAGGTCATGATTCAGTTTGGTCCCTTAACTTTTTTCATGCCAAATTGGTCCCTTAATTTTCAAAACATAACAAACAAGTCCCTTTCGTCAGTTGAACACAAACGTCCGTTAATTTTACCTATGTGGCAGGTGAGCTGGCATGTTATCTTCATCTTCTTTATATGCGTTCTTCACCATCGTTTCGTATATATCATTTTCTTCAGTTGCGCAAATCCTACTCTGCTACAGATGTGTTTTCATCTTCGTCTTCATGTTATTCAAGTCATTCGCTCCCTTCCCCATGAATATCAAGCATTCTTCTTCGCACACGAACCTGAAAAAATCTAAAAGTGTTGAGTCATGTATATATAGTAGCTTGTGATTTGACCACTTTGCCTTTGTGGAGATAAAGTTGTTCTTCGTAGGGAAACCACTGAGAAGAATTTTGGAATTTTTTTTGCGATTGTCACAATTACAAGGTAAGCCCTAGTTTCTGTTTGGGTATGTTAAAAACTGGTAAACAAAGTTTGATCCATTTTTGAAATTTACAGGGATCCTTGCAAAGAGGGTGTGGTTTTTTTCAATTGGTTTCATGAGGAATTGGAAGAAGACATAAACCAAGTATTGATAAATAGGTTGGAAAACATAGCAAAAGATTTAGATGAAAATAAGAATCAGTACGAAAAATTGAGAGTTAGAAACAAAGAATCAGGGGATGTTGTGATGGAACATCAAATTAAACTAAACAAGATGTTGAAGTGGAAAAATCACTTAAGATTATATGTTTTGTAATTTTATGTGTATGTTTCATTAAGTTGTTTTAGGAGTATGTATCAGGTGTAATGTGAAATGTTATGTGTAATTGTAACACAATTTATCAGTTTAATATGACTTCTATTGTTTGGCATATCATTGTTTGTAGAAACATAATTTTAGGCATTACCAGTAAATGAACATACCAGATTACTTGAACATATCAGATTAAATGAACATTATCAGTTTAATATGAACTGATAATATGAACTTGAACATATAATCAACATAATTTTGGGCATTATCAATAAATAAACATATCAGATTAAATGAACATTATCAGATTATTTGCAACATATAAGAGTACTTGAACATTATCACAAAATGATATTACTTTATTGTTGAAAGACCTAGACATGTTACATAGACATGTTCCAAAATGCATAGACATGTTCCAAAGTGCTGACAAAATAACATGTTACATAGACATGTTCCAAAATACTGACTAGATGTTACATAATACCATAAACTACATAAAGCCTAAATATGACTAGATGGTTCTCTTTGGTGTGTTTCTCTTGGTTGAAGTAGACCGCCTGGTGGTAGGATCAATTACATTGTTGGTGTTGAGAGTCTTATTGTTAGTCCTGGGGATACAAAGGGCCTTCTCACACCAAGTTTCTGTTGCTTGCTAGTTCCTCTTGATTTCTCCTATGTGCCTTGACCTGATACTGTCTTTCCCTGTGAAGACTGAATTGCATTCAAGTATCCCTGTGTAGCTGATGTTTGTGTTGTTGCAACCTGATTTTGTAACCTGATTTGCACTGGTCTGAGATGTAGAAGCTTGTCATACCCCAACCTGACTTGCAGTGCCTTGATTTGGATTGCCTTGTGTTGCATTTGTCCCAACCTGACTTGCAGTGCCTTAATTTGCATTGCCTTGTGTTGCATTTGTCCCAACCTGACTTGCAATGCCTTGTGTTGTATTTGTCCCAACCTGACTTATAGTGCCTTGTGCTTTAGTTGGTGTGACCTTGCATGTCTTCTTGTTATGTCCAGTTTTTTTGCACCTAGAGCACTTTACAATAAAGCATGTTCTTCTCAATTTTTTGTCAGTGCCGTCAATCTTCCTTTAATCAAGGTTTCTCCTTTTCTTTGGTCTACCAGGCATCTTCCTAGACTTAGGAGGCTGCGCATCTAGATATGGAGTATTGGCCCACAAATTGGATCCATGCACATGATAAAGCACAAACTTATATACGACCTTGTACCTAAATATCCTATAATATTCTGGAATATATTCATCAACTTTAAAATCCCTACTCTTCATGGCTGACATGGCATGGACACATGGAAGTCCTATAAGATCCCACCTTCTGTAGGAGCACAAGTAGTCCTTTAAATTTACAGTGAATGTTTCAGTTGGATTTTCCACATGCCTTACTTCAAACATGTGCTCATCTGACATTCTGCAATTAACAATAACAATAAACATTAAAGTTGAAATAACAAAACCAAGCCAATGAAATAACATAATCATATCTGACAAGCCATAAGTTTGTGAAGGTACTTGTTATATCCATCTTCTTTCTAATGTTGGGCAAAATATCATTACCAGATACATCTTGGAACCTCGTTCTATTTTTTGTCCATCTCCCCATCATGTAAGTTCTGATCTCCTCAAGTATTATTATAAGTGGTTTAGCTCTAGCTTCAACAATAACATTGTTAAAGGCCTCTGACATATTATTAAGCACAACATCACACTTGTTGGTTGTCCTAAAATATGATCTAGACCAATATCTTGGTGGATTCTTCATCATATGAGATATGCCTCTCCATTGATCACTCATATTGACCTCATCTCTCTTTCCCAAGCTTGTGAGTATGTAGATTTTGCAACTTTCCAAATAAGGTCCTTACACATCTTTCCAAGAAATATCTTCCTAAAATTTTTATACAGATGCCTAACACAAAATTGATGTTCAACATTGGGCAACAACTCTTCCATTGTAGGTAAAAGTCCTTGTAAAAAAATTCATAAATAATGGTAAATTATCAAGAAAATAAGCATATAATTGTAAGAGTAAATGTTATATTTAGTGTATCTTCTGTTGGTCTGAAATGAAAGTGTATGAGATACATTTATGTCCACCTGCCAAGTCATTAATTAATAGCTTCAAAAACCATATCCAGTTATCTCTGTTTTCACCTTCAACAACTGCAAATGCTATAGGAAACATATGATCATTAGGATCCCTTCCTATAGCTTCCAGAATTTCACCTCCACAAAGCCCCTTCAAAAAGAAACCATCCAAACCTATGACATGCCTACATAATTTGAAACTTTGCTTGCATCATGCATAACATATGTAAAGCCTTTAAAAAATGGTCTCGCCTTTTGGAACAAGTTCAACATTCATCTTAACTGTTGACCCTGGATTAGCTCTTAGCAGTTCATAACAATAGTCATATATCCTAGTGTGATCACCTAAAAAGGAACCATCAACCCTATTCCTTGCAGCCACTCTTGCTCTTATTGCTTTAGTCTTATTTATCCCTACATTCCACTTCCTCAGCCTTTTCTTTTATGTCCTTTACCTGCAACCTAGGATTGTTTTTCAATGAATTCTGAATCCTCTTGCTCAACCACTTTGTGCTTAACATCTTCACATTATACTCCCTACTTCAATTATATTTGTCAACACCTTTCTTTTTTTTTCCAGGATTCCTCATTTAATAACTTGGAAAAATACACCTCTCACTCACAACCATCCTTACTCTCACCCTCACCCTCTGCTTATCATTTTTTACGTTCTTGAGGTCTCTACCATTTTGAACAGCATATGAGGCTATTGCATACATAATATCATCTTTTGAAGTAAAATACATTCCCACTTCCTATTTGTAATTGGAAATATCCTTTCATGCTTTGAAAATTCGGTATTTCTTCCTTTTAACCCCACTACTATCATCACTGTCACAACCACTTTGGAGATCATCGATGTCATTGTCACTCCCCTTATATTCTTATGTATCTTCTCTGCACTTTCCTTTCCCTTTTTAGTTTCCATTATTGTTATATACAACCAGGTCAGCAATTTCATTTTTATTAATATCCTCATACCCATCAGATTCATCTTCAAAGGCTACTTCAAGGGCACTATCATACTGGTAACTCTCATCCTCACTGTCATCAGAACTGGATTCATCATGTACCTGACCAACATTATTTGACTCCACCTCAACATTGTTTGACTCCACTTCAAAATTTGTTACTTCCACCCCAACATTAACATCATCCACTCATGTATTACTTTCTTCCACAACAACATTTGCATCATTCAATCCATCATTACCTTCTTCCACAATAAAATTTGCATCATTCAATCCATCATTACCTTCTTCCACAATAACATTAGAATCCTTCAACTTTTCTTCAATGTCATCATGCAACTTGCTAAGAAACTCCTCCATCTCATCTACAATTTTCTTCGGATCGTCAACAGAACCATCACAAAACTCAGGTTGAGATAAAGTGTGTTGAATGTAGATATCAACACTTTGGTGCACCCTATATAGGTCTACAATTTCTAGGGTGCCTTTATCATCAACTAGTTCATTCATCCCAAATTGTGGGTCCTTGTAATACATTTTCTCTATATTTTCCGTATAATTTAACTCCTTCGATACACCGAATAACTCGAAATAACTCCACCTATCAACATCTACTGTCAAATCAGATACCAAGCCTCCTTCACAAACACTAAGTTCATGATCAACGAATTCATCATTATGGTGAATTACGACTTCAGAATTTCGTCCATTAATCCTAAATCTCTAAATCCCATAACAAACATTCAGTTACGAAGATACAGAGAACAAACAAGAATAAAATACCTAAATCCCTAAATCCTAGAACAAACATTCATATCCCTAAAACATAACTATACGGAAATCCCTAAATCTACCAAATACATGAATCTACACGAAGCCCTAATCCAGTTACGAAAAGGGTTTGTGAATACTTACCTGGAACTTAATCACCTTCATAATCACCTACACAATCACCTTCGCAATAACCTTCGAAATCGCCTCTGCAGAATCTCGCTCTTCATCTTTTGTTTGGTTTTAGGAGAAGATTGCGTATCAGACTTGGATAAAATGAACATGCCATATCCTTTCGTTTGGTTTTGGAGATTTTATTTCCTTACGCTTTCCATTTGGACTCCAGCTAGCCACTTCAGCAAGACAAATGTCACTTGGAGCCTATTTTTTGAATTTGACTAATGTTTCACTAACGAAAGGACTAATGTGGTTACATTTTTAAAATTAAAGGACCAATTTCGCACGAAAAATAGTTAATGGATCAAAATGAACCATGATCTATAGTTAATGGACCAAAATGAGTATTTCTCATATATATATATATATATATATATATATATACACTTATTAGGCATTGATTTATTGTGTTACTTGTATATGACATAATAGAGTCCTTAGAATAATTAGTCAGTTTGATGATACATTAAGTGTGATTTAATCGTGAGACTTCATTGAACATAAGGACGTTATTCTTAAAGTATCAGTAGTCAATCTTTATTGTCAAATAGGACAACAATAATGCATAAAGACTATTATGTGAGTAGACTGATGACCGTATCTCATGGGTCATGGATATGAGATATCAAGTCTTCACATAGGTATATATATTAGAAGTAATATTCACACTGGATTGACCCACCATGAAAATACTACATAGTTTGTTATGTAAGTGTCATAAGTTACTCTCATAGTAATAGTGGTGTATACCAACCACCATTCAACCTGAAACCACTATGGACCTAGACGTGGAATTGAGTACTTTATTGTCAATCAAACATTGTTCGTAAACGAATGACCATATAGATGGTTGATGGGTACTTTACAAATTATGTTGAGGGACATGACTGATCTAGATGGAATTTTCCCCTCCTACATATACGGGAGTGTTATACCCCAAAATTTGCCCTTTCATGTTTTTCCAAGATTTCCTCTTGCATAAGTGGTTACAAACCTTTGCCTAAAGAAAAGGAAATTTTTTGAATAATGGTTAAGTATCCTTCGATTGGCATCTGCAAAAGGTCCTTCGATTGGCATCTACAAATGGTCCTTCGATTAGCATCTGCAAAAGGTTTTTCAATTGGTATAGGGCCTTTCGATGGGCATTTCCAACAAGGCAGCTTCAACGGGCATCTTAAATAAGGTTGTTTTTCGTTAGAGCATACAAAGTGCCTTTCGACAGGCATGTTAACCAAGTGATGTTTCGATTGGAATATCAGCAGGGTGATATTCTGATTGTCCAAGTTAGATAAAATGAGATCAAAAAGAGCAAGAACTGAGAGGGTTCCATAAGCTTTGATGATGGGCACTTGAATTCATGCAGATTGGAGAGGATAACTCTGAGCCTTTTTGCAGACTATGGTTTAAATGTAGAAGCTCTAATGTTGAGAATATGAGCAATTTGAATCAAGATGCAGAGCCATCGAAGGGAGCAAGGCTTAAGATTTAATCGAAGGAGTCGTGATAATGAAGTTGGTGCAATTCAAATTTAGAGCCTTTGAAGGAAAACAAATGTTTTGATGAGGGAAGTTCTGAACAATTCAAATCAGGACTTAGAGCCATCAAGGAGTGTAGAATAACACTTCGATTAGTTAATAAGATAACGTTTAGATTGGACCAAGTTCAAAGCCATCGAAGAGAGCAAAACTTGAGACTTAATCGAAGGAACCATGATGAAATCCTTAAGACAAATTCGAACAAAACACCTATCCTAACCTGTCCAGGTTCACCCAAAATTCAAAATGGCATGTTTTCCTTGCAAATATGGCAAGAACTCAATGTTGACCGTGGATTTAATTCCTGAGTTAAAGGCCAGATTCTTGCCTTGTTTGTTCCTAACTCCACAAAAACATTAGGCTTAGCTTTTTATATTAAA
Source organism: Vicia faba (assembly GCA_948472305.1). Taxonomy (NCBI): domain Eukaryota; kingdom Viridiplantae; phylum Streptophyta; class Magnoliopsida; order Fabales; family Fabaceae; genus Vicia; species Vicia faba. The sequence goes on from OX451736.1 coordinate 6,040,163, forward strand.
TTAATTTTGTCAATTAATTAATTAATTAATTATTTTAATATTTTCTTTAAAAAAACTAAAATTGAATAGACTTAGGATTTTTAATTCAATTTATTTTCATAACAAAAACAAACAAAAAATTCTTTCACTTAGGATTTTAGACGTATTTTTAATTCATGCGCGCGTTTGTTTACTTTCACATTTTTTTATTATTGTAACTTCCTACTGGTTTCTAATAGTCTAATTAGGGTTTTAATTTCTGCATTTTACATTTTCAGTCAGATATAATTGTAATTGCCCTAAAGTGTTATAATAGCTGTAGGTTTTACTTTTCGCACTATCTTATATGCTTGTATATAAACTGCTAGTAAATTAGGCGTGCATGGCAAGAACTAATCAATTAATCTTAGATCACTAACATCAAGATAAAAATACCTGAAAAAGCACACTATTGTACACTTTCACCGCTAGGGCATTTCCCACTTTGGTTGCCTTCGGAAATGGTCATGTCCCTCGAACATAGGGATACTCTTAGCAAATACCCTCAGTTTAAAGTCATCATAAAGATCATAGTCCCTAAATGTCCCTCGAGTTTCCTACGAGAAATAATCTTGTACCTTGATGTTGCCTATGAATATATGAAGACAGTCCCTTCGAAATGCTAAGGTATCTCTACATGTTGCCTTCAATGACCATAAACTTCCCTTACGATAGTCCCTCAACATCCAACAATAGGGCTACCTACTCATTAATAGTAGGATAGCCCTGTCTAAAGGAAAGGAGGAAAAGAATGCCCTTTCTCGAGTAGGTAGATAGTTCTTAAGTACTTGCTCAAATTTAATTCATTTTTACATCACACTTTCAAAACTCTTTTCAAAAAAACATTTTATCACACTCTTGAGGACTGATACAAGAGTTATCATAAAGCAAACAAAAACCTTTTCAAAACACACAAACACGAAAACAATTTTCAAAAATGAGCAAGTACCTAAGAGCCCTTGGAAAACCACGGATGGAAAGGGTGCTAACACCTTCCCTTTCCTTAACCTACCCCCTTACTCAAAATCTCGAAAAAGGTATTTTTCTATTCTTTTCACCCTTTCCTTTGTTAGATAAAAGAAAATTCGGGGCGACTCTTGCTTACCGCACATTTGCGAATACAAAATGCAAACCAGTATTAAACAGTCGGTTCTGCCACCGTATCACAGAACTGGCGACTCTGTTGGGGACAATAATATAAAAGTGGGGTTACCTTAGAGTTTTAGTTCACCATTTTAAATGCCTTATTGTGTGTTTGCTTTCTTTATCTTTGAGGGTCTGTTGGGATATTCTTGTAAAGATCCTACACCCGGATATGGGGCACCTTATTAGGTAAGTACCAATAAATTATGGAGGCTATACGGAGTAGATCGATACGGACAAAGTGGTGGCTATGTTAGCGCGATACTCTGGATTGTGTTAATGTTCCTTGAGTAAGTCAAGGATAACATTAGGCTTCCTCATAGTGTCACTAAGGGCTAACTGACCTTTAGAACCTTTAGTTGACTCATCCTATCCATTAAGAAGTAGTGAGATAACCGGATTTGGTTCCGACCGAAGATTGGTTGATACTCGATACTACACTCATTGAGACTGGACTTTCGGGATTTTTGGCCGCAATACTTCGGTGCGGAGCTAAAACAATTTCTGAAGGGAAGGTCAGTGATATTGAGACTCCTTAGAACTCGGTTACTATTTCTAAGACAGGTTGATCCAACTAAATTTCAAGAGGGTACTTACCTACAAAACCCATGCAAGCCTAAACCTAAGGCTGCTTATGTGATTTGTTTGCTTTCAACTTGAGCTACTTGCAGGGTTTTTATCTAACAACTTGAACTCATTGCAGGGCTTTTGTTTGTATTCCTTGTAGGATCTTGTTTTTATGCATTATCCAATAAACTGGTTTTCTTGCAAGACATACTTGTCTTCATCACCTTACACTTTTGCTTAATTCATAGCATACACATCATAACATCATCCCATAGCATCTCCTTAACCATTTCAAGGATCCCAAGGGTCTGTGGTGCAGGTTATGATGAAGCAGACGTCTAGAAATGGCAAGGGGGTTTATTTTCCTCTAGCCAATGCCGTCAAAAGATCAAAACTCAACAACTTGAGTCAGGGGCTATGACCCACTTGATATGGTGAGCTTGATTCTTGTAGAAGGACCTTCAACTATATGAAAGTTATTCAATCAAAGATGCAATTGGATTCTAACATTTTCTTGTTTACCCCACGAGATCCTTGAAAACATTGCATGCATGTCATTTGCATAACAGGTCTTCCAGTACAGGTCTCTCATTTTCTCGCTGTTTATTTCAGCAAGGAAAATGGATCTCCAACAAGACAACAGAGATCTTCAAACTCAAGAGGCTCAGTTCGTGGAAATGTTCTTAAACCTATCCAAGGGGCAGGAAGAGTTGAAAGCATTCCTCGTTGGGAACCTGGCCAAGAAAAGTCCCGAAGACAATAAGGACGAACGGTTGGAACAACTGCAAGCTGAGGTAGAAGCAATGAGAACCCAGATGCTGGGGCAGATGGCTCTTATCCAAGGCCTAGCCCGAGGACAAGAAGAGCTGAGAGCCATTATCAACAAACTTCATCAAGACGGATGCAACCGTATGAAGCAAACAGTCGAGGTTGGGGACCAAGTCATTGATCAACCTCTGAGAAGACAAGAGGTTGGTTTGGTGAAGAGTGGACCTTTCCAAATTGCTACTATATCACGGGTCCAACAACAACCTTGCCAAAAACAACGGGTTAATAAGAGTAAGCAGGATACATCCAACAGGCAATATACCAAACTCAGCATACCAATGTCGCAAGTCTTGCAACACATGTTGAAATTGAATTTGGTCACGTTGAGGGATCCTCCTACAAATCCCAATACTGTCTCTCCAATGTACAATCCAAATGCAAGGTGTCCATATCACTCCAACAGTCCAGGGCATGATACTGATAACTGTCGGACATTAAAATACAAAATTCAAGACCTGATCGATGAGGGAGCATTAGAATTCACACAAGATGGTCAACTAGAATTCTTCTGTTATCCCTCCAAGGCACACCATCTGAAGTGACAAGATCAAACAAAGAGGCTTTTATTCATTAGAATTTTCAATTTGTAATTTTATTTTGATTGTTCGAACATTTATTCATATCAAACCTTGTTACTTCATCAATACATTGCACATGTTTGTCTTGAATTATTTCATTTGTTTTCACTATGCTGAAGCTATGATTTTACTTCCTTTTTATGATATTCAACTCTCGATTGAAAGTCGTAAGATTTTAGAGGGAGTATGACAAGAACGATACCACAATCTCTACAGTATGCTTTTGAACAGACCCCGTTGATGATGTACATGCGTTGTTTCAAATCCTAAATAGTGGAGTTATAAGGAATATAGTCCCTAGTTAACCCCTTTGAGCCAAAGAAGTAGGAGTTTTTCTTTTCACACAATTTAAAACCCTTAATCATAACCTGGGGATGGATAGTTTCTCAGTCAATTCAGACGCACATCCAGTCGCAATCTTCCGCTTCGTACACAATGAATGGAATCGAAGACGTCCTTCTAAATCAAAAGACGGTGATAGGTTCCATGTAATCATCAAAATAGGCAGTCATTATCTCTCAAAATAAAAGCCCATTAAGTCAAAACCTGTGAATGAGACTTAAGGAAAACTGGGGCATCCCACTGACTGTAATCACAAAAGAAATAGTCCAGGCAAAATAAGGGATAACAAAATCAAAAAAAAGAGGTCCTACAAATCCTCAATAAAAAATAAAGGTCACAAAAACGACTGCCTTTTCAAACAAGCGTTCAATTTACGAACCATCGCCGGAACATCAAGGACATTCCAAAACTCAATTGGGATTCGAAATGAACAATTAACTGAGCATAGGACTGGTGAACATCACGAAGAACGGGTGGGTACAAATAAACTTTGAGCCTTTATCCTTTGTTTCTTAAACCGTGAACCAGGCCACGTTACAACCCTTAAAAGTCCTAACTTAAGCATAGGTTAGTTCGAAAGCATACTGTTACAAAAGGTGTCCTGACTCCTGTAAGGTTTGCTATAAATCATGAGTTGATATCACCCTCTTGTAAAATTTGTTTTACTGAAAAAAATGAATTTTCAAAAAACTTCAAGACAAGCATAAACTTTGCATTATTTGGATATCGTTGTTTGCATATAGATATTTGTTCGACAAAAAAAAAATCACATGACGTAGATCTAGTGAACAAAAACTTTCTCAATGAAAAGGATCACCTCAAGTGGAAAAATACTCCCAACCAAGGGGCACGGCATGATCATTGTCCATTATTTGGCGCAGTCAAGGAATCTCTCAAAAATGCCAAACAGTCAGGGGCAGATCTCCATCTGAATCACTTGGGGCATTGGAAATGAATTACAACAATGAATCTTGTACGATCAAACAAACATCTTCTGGCAGTGTGGCAACACTTACTACTATGGACAGTGACAATTCTCCGTACCCGGTGAACATGGACATAGTCGGAAATTAATACGCATGAACAAAGACCCGCTAGGTTGGCTGGCCTAGGCAAAAATAAGGGCATCCCGGCGAACCAAAATGTTTCGGGCAAAAATTATGGATATACATATGAAAAATATGTACACCCGACAAGTCGAAAACCTGAAAAGGCGGCTTGGGCAAAAAAGGGTATCCCGATGGACTGAAAATCTGAAAGGATAGTCCAGGAAAAAGTTAGGGATTAAAGCGTATGACTATGTCCCGTCACCTTGTCACTTGTCTATCAGTAGAAGACTTATCATCATGATCAGCATTTACCAAGCACCCCAGGAGTTGGGATAACACTCAAACCATCCACAAAGTCTCCGCATTTACTTTCTCCAGCAGGTACATGGGCAGAGGCGTCCTGATGCGAAGTCACTGCCGCATCCTCAGCATACGTCATGGTGATGTCTATATCCCTGCAGAGTGAAAACAACCAAAGTTTTAACCTTTTGTTTTCCCAAGCAGGAATTACCTTCTCTAGCAAAGTTCCTTTAGAGAGCTGAAATCTGTATTCCCTAACTGAGTTTTATAATCTCAAACAGTTTATAAAACCTCCTCCCTGGTAGAGTTTATTTCTCTAACTGCGGAAGTTTATCCCCCAACAGAGTTTATTTCTCTACATCGGTAAAATCTTCTGATAGAGCATCCTTCCTGTTGTACCCCAAAATTTGCCCTCCCATATTCTTCAAGAAATTGCCAAGCCAAGTCACAAAATTCCCCAAGGGTGCACAGTGCAAGGGCCTCCTAAACAGTCAAAATTAGGGTTTTGAGTCTGATCAAGAAAAGGAAGTGTTCAAAGGCTCAATCAAGTCTCATATGCTTACAAACATGGTCAAGCATCCTCATATCAAGTTTCAAGGCATTCAGCTCAAGATTGCACAGTCAAAACCCTAAATTGCACTACAGTCAACTGTAGGGGCAAAATGGTCATTTGACAGTCAAAAGTTCAAATTTTTGGTCAACATATCATTTTGAAGCCACAAACATCATTTGATCAATGCTTGATCATGATTCTCAAAATTTGGCTCAGAAAATCATCAAGATGCAAAAGTTTCCTTATTTGGACAGCTGAAAAGTCAACTGAAATTGACCAGGGCATAACTTTCACATGGATTATCAGAAAAATTCCATCCAAAGCTCATTTTGAAGAGAAAGACATATCCTACAACTCATCTTCATACTTCAAGTCCAAGAAATGCACTCACAAAAAGTTATCAATTTCAACATTATAGGTCATTTTCAAAAGTCAACAAAAAGGGACTTTAAGTCAAAGGCCATAACTTGAGATTGGAAAATCAAAATGACATGGGACCAAAGGCATTTGTTAAAGGACTCAAAGACCTTTCCAAAATGTCCAAGAACATGAGAAAAGCTTAAAAATTGAGCAAGTTATGCCTTGTAGAAGTTGGGAAATTTTTGTGAAATGGCAAAAGTCAACTATCCTTGAAACTTCAATTTTTGACAAAAGGGCCCACTTTCTTCCACTTGATTCAGCCTTGTCATGCCACACACGTGTCCCATGATTAACTTCAAGATCAAACATTGATTTTTCTATTTTATTTAATTTTTATTAATTTAATTCATTTTAAATCTTTAATAATTCAAATAAAATTTAAAAATCAATGGAATAGTGTCATTTGAATTTGAATAGCTTCCATATATCATGTGCCAGCTCACAAACTCATGCTAGGGTTAGGTTGTACACCAAGTCTTGGTTTTGCTTAAAAAAGGGAAAGTTTGTTAATGGTGAAAAACCTAAGACTAGTTCTCTCATGGGCATGGATCAAGGCCAGCTAATGACTTAATTCCCTTCCCTCATAAGTACTGAGTCTAACCCTAATCACAAGACACTGAATGCTGCGCTCAAAAACCATAGACAAACTTGAAGTTTTCTCCATAAAAAAAGCAAAACTGAAATCATCGATAGAGGTGGATTCAAGGCACAAAAGGTTTCCCAATAGCTTCCTCAAGTCCTCCTGATCACATTGCAATCCAAAACATCAACTTAAACTCCAGGAATTGGTATATAGAACCCTCCCTGTACAGCAAAAAAGTGACAATCGTATTTTCAATTCTAGGCATTCTCATGACATTCTAATTATGGATTCTTGTTCCTTGTGATGTTTTAAAGCTAACCCTTATGTTTAATTGAACTATTATGCTGCATATGAGGTTTTGCCATGCGCGATTTCTAGGGTTTTTCAGAGCTTAAATTTAGGGCTTCTTAAAAGAGGAAAAATTGGACATCCTCAGTACCATGGTTGGATTCAGCGTATAGAGACGAAGAAGAATCAGTTGTCGCGCCTAATTTATATTCAATGAGGACCTAATCGCTATTTTCCAGAAACGCCCCTAAAACCACGCTTAAGAAACCGTTGCTTATGTTGTTTGTTTTTCAGGATGATGGAGACGATGACATCGTGGCAAAACGTGACTGGTTAGTTTCAAATTTCGCGCGCGTAGGTCCACTAACGCGTTGTTTCTCTTATTATGTTTGTTGTATATTTAATTAACGAATGTGTGTAGTGGCTCAGCTGGCAAGGTGTGATGTTGGTAACCCCCATGACCTGGGTTCAAGTCCCAGGTCTTGCATATTTCGCTATTATTTTTCAATCCAAATTCCTATGCAGCGTCAATATTATGGATGCATCATACGCCTCAAAATCTAAAGGTCCACGCGTCCAGCAAATTCAAATCAAGGGCAGGGATTCAAAGAGCATACTATGCCCAGGTCAACGCGCTGGCACACAAACTGAAAAGGTCAAATGGACCAAAGCTTAATGGGCCAGTATTCTAAGGCCTATACCTCCATTTTGGGGCTGAACCCCCCCCCCCCCCCCCCCCCCCTTGGTTTGCTTTCTCTATATTTTTGTTTATTTTATTATGATTTTGTTTTCTTTATTTGTTCAAATCAATTAATTATTTTTACAAATTATAAAATGCATAAAAAATCAGAAAAAGAGCAAAATAAAATATTTATTTATTTTAATATTTTTTTTAAATTCACACGTAAATATTTAGTTTTAATTAGGTTACAATTTTAATTTCTTTTAATAACAAAAATACAAAAAATATGTAGAAATAGGTTTAATTTTTATCCCTTTAATTTGTTTTCCCTTTTTACCATATTATTAATTAATTGTACATAATCAATTAGGGTTTCATTTAGATTTTAATTTAATATTTTCACAATAAACTTAAAAGCCTTTAGAATTAGGGTTTGCATCCAATTTTCATTTTAATTCTCTTTTTCCATTAATTCTTAAAAAACATAAAAATACCAAGAACATTTTCTTTTTAATTTTAATTTTAATTCCTTATTAATAATATTTTGCAAAAGGGTCCAACGCCCTCGTTCGTAATTTATTTAATTTCGCATATTTATTTTTATTTCATTCAAATAATCATGTACCTGTCCCAAAGCGTTGTAACTTAAACTTCTCGCACTTTTATTTGCTTTATTTATTTTCTGTCAAATCGGGTCCGGTCTAATTTTGGCGATGTGGACCCGCGCCATTTGTAATAGCGTTAGATTTACTTTTCCCGCAAATATTAACTGTTAAATAAGCATGCAAGAATGAATGGACTTAAATAAAATCAAGCGTAGATCACAATGAACATGACAAGACAAATATCAATGAAAATAACACACAATTCGCACACACCACCCCTAGGGTACGCCTCACTGTTGCCTTGCCTCGAAATGTGATCGTCGAGTAGAGGATGTCTTAGTAAGTCCTCATGATCCGGGAACCTGGCATGAGGGTAGCTTCTAAGGTGTCTTCCCATTGCTCTGGTGATCACTATGTCCCTACGAACTCGCATTGACCCGAACACCTCCAACGGTGGTGCTACCTACCTCTCAATGGTGGGATGGCATTACTTTAAAGGACATTTACACAGACGAATTCCTTAGGGTAGGTAGGTTCTCGTAGATACTTGCTCTCTTCAAAAACAAAACAAATAATACTTTTCACCAACACATTTTCAAAAGCTTTCAAAGCAAATTTTTCAAACACTCTGACGCACGAGTCGAACTGAAATTTTTCAAAGAAACTTTTTAAACCCACATTGAAAAGCAAACAAACAATTTTGAAAACACATTGAGCAAGTATCTAAGAGCCCATGGATAACCATGGATAGAAAGGGTGCTAACACCTTCCCTTTCTATAACCTACCTCCCGAACCGAGAACAATCTCTTTAAGGAATTTTTCTGTGCTTTTGTCCTTTCCATTTGGAGAAAATAAAAGACGGTGGCGACTCTTGCTTCCGCGACATTTCGCGAACCAGCGTTAAACAGTCAGTTCCAGATCCACCGATCACAGAACTGGCGACTCTGCTGGGGAATTAAACTTAAAGTGAGGTATACCTTAGGGCTAGGTCATAACTATGTTTTCAATTGTCTTCTTTGCTTGCTTTATTATTGTGGGTTGCTTGGGAGTTCTATAGATCCTAACCCGGATCTGGGGATACCTTTCTTAGAAAGTAGCAACAAGGCTGTGAGGGAACTGTGCGGGGTATACCGACATGGTTGAAGCAGTCTGCTACGTTGATGTGGCACTTTGGTGTGTACCGGTAACCCTTGAGTTCAGTCAAGGAGAGTACGGGGTCTCCGCGTGGTGTCGTGAAGCATCAACAGACCTTAGGAACCTTAATTGAACTATCTTGGCCTCTTTAGGGTAGTGAGATAACTGACTTTGGTGCAGTCCGAGGTTGGTTGATACTCGATACTACACTCAATTGAGGGTTGCTTTCCTGGAATATTTCGGTCGCCAGTTCAGTGGCTAAATCGAAACGATGAACAATGAAAGCAATCCCGTGATATTGGGAACCTTAGAACCCGGTTACTTTGATTAGGACAGGTTGAACTCACCAACTTCAAGAGGGTACTACCCAGACCCCATGCTGGCCTTAAACCTTAAGGGCTTGTCTTGTGTGCCTTGTGTGCCTTACATGTTTGTCTTTGTACATATCTGTGGTGTGTTTAATCATAGCATCATGACATCATCCAGCATCATATGCATTAACCAACCATTTCAGGGGTTCGAATTTTCATCTTTGTTCTTGTTTTGTAGGACATGGAAACTGTTCGTAGAAAGACAATTCAAATCAGTCTTGTAAGGATCCCTCCTCAGCTTAAGGAGCTTATATCCAGGATTCCCGAGAACTCTTCATTCAGTGAAAGGTATGGAAGCCTCATCAGCTTGGTCAACACCAACATTGAGGAAGATATGATAAAGGTCCTGTTCCAATTCTTTGACCCTCTGCATCACTGTTTCACCTTCTTGGACTATCAGTTGGTACCTACATTGGAGGAGTTCTCCCGGCTCCTGAAGATCCCCATCCTTGATCAGCTACCCTTCAACGGTACAGAAAAGGAACCTAAGCTGGAAGAGATTGCTAAAGCCTTGCACCTACAGTCATCTGACCTCAAAGGACATTGGGAAGTTAGAAGTGGTATCAAAGGGTTCTTAGCCAGGTTTCTGTTTGAAAAGGCCCATGAATGTTGGAACTCCCTTGACTTGCAAGCTTTTGAAGAAGTGGTAGCCCTCCTTGTCTATGGTTTGGTGTTGTTTCCTAACCCAGATCAGCTTATTGATATCAGCGCTGTCCAGATCTTTATGTCCAGGAATCATATACCTACATTGCTGGGGGACATCCTTCACTCATGTTACACTCGAACCATGAGAAAAAGAGGTGTCCTTATGTGCTGCACTCCCCTCCTGGGAAGGTGGTTTATTTCGCACCTTCCACAATCGGTCTTGAAGAATGAGCGGGGTTTGAGATGGTCACAACGGTTGATGACTCTTACACATGCAGATATACATTGGTGCCCTCGGTCCAGAGAAGATGTCACTATCATTGATCGTTGCGGGGAGTACCCTAATGTTCCTTTACTTGGAATCAGAGGAGGTATTACTTATAGCCCATGCCTGGCTTGGAGACAGTTTGGTTATGCTCAGAGGGATGGTCCTCATGACATGTTAATTCCTGACATAGTTTTTGACTTCGACAACGATACTCAAGGACTTCGCCAGAGATTCATCAAAGCTTGGAGGATGCCCAATAGGATAGACAGCAAGACACTGGGGCATAGGAATTCCATCCCGTTGGAGCCTTATCTCAAGTGGGTACGAGCCCGCTCCCAGAAGTTAGTGATGCCTTACCCTCATATGCTCCCAGTGATCAAAGAGCCTGTCTTGGAAGGGGAAGTGTCCTACACTATTCAGCACCCTGATATGCCCACATCCTGGGAAGAGATGTAGAAGAGCTGGATCCAGCTTAAGGAAGAGCGGAATTCTCTTGAGACTAGTCTGCATGCCAGTGAAAAGAAGGTCTTGGAGCTCACCCGCCTGTTGCATGAGGAGAGGAACCTCAACACTTACATAGCTCCAAAGAGGATGCGCAGCATATTTTGGGATTGATTTGATTTTTTGTACTTTTGCCCATGAGGCTTTGATGTATTAAACAATGATTTTCTTAATAATAACGTGTGTTCCTTTTGGTCTACAACAAATTTGAATTTTCGAACTCTTGAATGCATTGCACATATCATTCATCATGTGCATCACAGGTACTCTTCTTTTCAGGTGGCTTACTGTTCTCCGCTGTTTATTTCAGCATCATGAACCCTGAATCATCAACTGAGGCATCTATCAAGGCTCTTCAGGCGCAGAACGCCCAATTTCAGGAGCTGATCAAGGGCTTGGCTCAGGGTCAACAAGAGTTGAAGACCATGTTTCTGAAGAAGACTAAGAAGAAGAGGAGGACTGTGCTATTTAACACTGGGCGCAGACTCGGGAACACCTTACAGGTTGAGGCTGAAAGGACTACCCCATCTGTGGGGGAAGGTAGTCACCAAGAAAGGGAGGTCCCTACTCCTGTGGGCTCTGATACTGAAACAGACTTCAACGACGAACAGTACCCTCCTGCTGAAGACCGGTACAAGCAGCTGAAGGACAGATTAAAGGCTATGGAAGTTCAGCGGGTGCCTGGACTGGATTTCGGAGACTTGGGGTTATCTACTGGGGTGGTGATCCTACACAAGTTCAAGGCACCTGCCTTTGTGAAGTATGACGGGGCTTCTTGTCCCAAGATGCACCTCCGTTCTTATGTAAGGAAGATCCAGCCTTACACAGCAGACAAGAACCTTTGGATCCACTTCTTCCAGGAGAGTCTTTCAGGGACTCACCTCGAATGGTTCTATCAGTTGGATGGAATCAGCATTCGTAACTGGGAGGATCTGGCCACTGCTTTCTACAAGAAGTATCAATATAATTCCGACCTCGCTCCTACGCGTACCCAGCTCCAGGGTATGTCGCTAGGGTCGGGTGAAGGTTTTAAGGAGTACGCCCAGAAATGGAGAGACCTGGCTGGCAGGGTGCAGCCACCATTGACGGACCGGGAGCTGGTAGATATGTTTTTGGGGACCTTATCTGGTCCATTTTTCAATCATCTCATTGGTAATTCCTCTGCTGGGTTTACTGATCTGATCTTGACTGGTGAAAGGATCGAGGCCGGTATAAAATCGGGGAAGATACAGAAGGTTGCCTCCTCTAGTGCTGAAAAGAAACCCTTCAAAAAGGAGGCTAGTGCTGTATATAGCTCCCAGAGACCAGAGCGACCTGAACGCCGCCAATCTGTCAGTGCGGTAATGATTGCCAAACCTGCTGCCGCTCCTCGGCCAACTAATCCTCAAAAGTTTGAAAGACCCCGGAGAGAGTTTACCCGGTTGAGCATGACCTTATCACAGATCCTGCCACAGTTGCTATCCACCAATTTAGTGACTGTCAGGGAGGCTCCAAAGTTTCCCAATACTGCATCCCCCAAGTTTAATCCAAATGCTCACTGTGCTTACCACTCTGATAGCCCGGGGCATAACACAGATGACTGTTGGGCCCTAAAGAATAAGGTTCAAGACCTCATTGATGCAAAGGAAATACAGTTTGAGGCGCCCGAGAGGCCGAATGTTGTAACCGCTCCCATGCCCCAGCATGGAGTGAATGCTGTTGAGGAGGATTTGTATGTAGCTTCGGTGGATGATGTTGCTACTCCACTGCTGACGGTCAAGAGGAACCTGTTGCTAGCCGGTTTATTTCCGGGATGTAGCGAAGGTTGCCCTCTATGTGTTGCTTTCCCTGCTGGTTGTTCTCTGCTGAAGTCAGGCGTCCAAAACCTGATGGATAGTAGAGAGATTTTGTTCAGAAAGACTGTTGTTCCTGCTGCTCCTGTTGAAGAAGTGTCGATCGTTACCATCTTCAACAACCCTTCCAAGGCTCCTTCAAAGAAGCCTGTCCAAATTTTGCCGGTTCACAAGATTGCTCCCATCACCATTACTGTTCCGGGGCCTATCCCCTACAAATCTGATAAGGCTGTCCCATGGCACTATGGGGCGGATGTTTATGTTCTGGGTGTGAAACAAGAGTTCAACATTGATGCTGGTGTCTCCAACATCACTGGGCCTGCTAAGGTCACTCGTAGTGGAAGACTGTTCTCGCCAGACATTGCTCCTCCGGTAATTCATAGGCCTTTGGTCTTCACACCTGCCAGGGTGCCTGTTTCTCCCCCTGACCAAGTATCCACCCCTGCTACCGAGTCATCTGATACTCGGGGCAAGGGGATTGCTGCTGATGTGCCTGCCAGGACGGAGGCACCAAAGACCATTGTTGAGGCTCCCAGGCAGGAAATGGAAGAAATCCTCAAGATAATAAAGAAAAGTGATTTCAACGTTGTAGAACAGCTGGGGCACACCCCCTCTAAAATCTCCATGTTGTCACTGCTGCTGTGTTCAGAGGCCCATGCCAAGGCTCTGATTGCTTTCTTAAAGACAGCCCACGTACCCCAAGAGACGTCTGCTGACCAGTTCACCGACTGTGTGGCCAACCTAACCGCTGATAATGGCCTGGGTTTCTCTGATGCCGATCTGACAGCAAAGGGGAAGAACCATAATGACGCCCTGCATGTCTCCATTGAATGCAGGGGCACTACTCTTGCTCATGTGCTTGTTGACACAGGTTCTTCATTAAACGTGCTGCCCAAGAAGGCTCTGGATAGGCTGGATTATGAGGGTCTAGAGCTCAAACCAAGTAACATTGTTGTCCGGGCCTTTGACGGGTCCAAAAGAATGGTACATGGTGAGGTGGACATCCCAATCAGGGTTGGGTCACAGGTATTTGATTCAAAATTCTATGTGATGGACATCCATCCGTCCTATTCTTGTTTGCTGGGTCGCCCTTGGATCCACAAGGCTGGAGCTGTGACCTCCACGTTGCATCAGAAGCTCAAGTACCCGGTCAGGGGGAAGATCGTAACGGTGCAAGGGGAAGAGGAGTACATGGTCAGGCACCTTAACTCCTTCAGATACGTAGAAATGGATGGGGAGTTCATTGAAACCCCCTTTCAACATTTTGAGGAAGTGCCACAAACTTTGGCAGCAGCAGAAGCAGTGGATGAAGAGGTTTCTCCTTTGAAGATGGCCTCCTTAAAGGACGCCCGGGCTGTGATCGAAAGAGGTGAATGTGCAAACTGGGGCAAGCTCCCTGATCTTACTCCTAAGACTAACAAGTTTGGGCTGGGTCTCACCACAGAAGCTCAGAAAGCAGTGCGCAAGGCGAGAATTGGAAGACCTCCTGTGCTCATCACCCACTCAGAAGTGAATGCTATTGGAGAGGAGGACGAAGTGGAAGAGTCAGAGTTCGATAGCTGGATCTACCCGACGACCGACGGTGGATTGACCAATTGGACTGCTAAAGACTTTACACCCATAACTTTTGTTCCCCAGTAATGAACTTCTTTGTTTTGGATTTGTAATAAACAATAATTTGAAACTATATGGCCTGGTGTCTTACCCGGGGCACCGTGGTTTTGTTTATGAGGGGTTTTGTTTGTCACTGTCATATATCATAAATAAAAGCATTGGACGTTTTTCACATTTCAAATTTTGCGCTCCTTTTCTTTCCTTTCTTTACATATTGCAAAACAGCTGTATTTACACACACACTCACTCATACAGGTTTCAATCCACTCTGGATCTCACTGGTAACGACTCTGCTACTACCAGTTAGGACTTCGAAAATCCGATCAACTTAGCCGAAGACGAAGGTGAAGATGATTGTGAAGTGCCTGGTGAACTTGCAAGACTGTTACAACAGGAAGAGAGGGCAATTCAACCCCATGAAGAGCCAGTGGAAATAATAAACTTGGGTACTGAAGAAGACAAGAAAGGGGTAAAGATTGGTGCCAACCTAGAGCTCAGCGTGAAGCAACGGTTGACTCAGATGCTGCATGACTATATGGAGATCTTTGCCTGGTCCTACGAAGATATGCCCGGATTAGATACCGACATTGTGGTCCATCACTTACCAACTAAAGAAGATTGCCCTCCGGTTAAGCAAAAGGTCCGCCGTATGCGTCCAGAGATGTCTGAGAAGATTAAAGCCGAGGTTATGAAGCAGTTTGATGCCGGGTTTCTTGCAGTGACTTCTTACCCTCAGTGGGTTGCTAATGTGGTGCCGGTACCTAAGAAGGACGGCAAGGTCAGAATGTGTGTCGATTACAGGGATCTGAACAGGGCCAGCCCCAAGGATGACTTCCCTCTACCTCACATTGATGTCCTTGTTGATAATACAGCTCAGCATAAAGTGTTCTCTTTTATGGATGGTTTTTCAGGCTACAATCAGATCAAGATGGCTCCTGAAGACATGGAAAAGACTACATTTGTTACTCAGTGGGGCACCTTCTGTTACAAGGTCATGCCATTCGGGTTGAAGAACGCTGGGGCAACCTACCAATGTGCCATGGTTGCTCTATTTCATGACATGATCCATCACGAGATAGAAGTGTATGTGGACGACATGATCGCTAGGTCCCAAACTGAGGAAGAACACCTAGACCATCTGCAGAAATTGTTTGACCGGTTGAAACTGTACAAGCTAAGATTGAACCCGAACAAGTGCACCTTCGGGGTAAGATCTGGGAAGTTGCTAGGCTTCGTAGTCAGTGATAAAGGTATTCAAGTGGACCCTGTTAAGGTCAAAGCTATTCAAGAGATGCCAGTTCCTAAGACAGAGAAGGAGGTCAGAGGCTTTTTAGGACGCTTGAATTACATCGCTCGATTCATCTCACATCTGACTGCTACTTGTGAGCCAATCTTTAAGCTGCTGAAGAAAGATCAGGTAGTACGTTGGAACGATGAATGTCAGGCTGCCTTCGACAGAATCAAAGAGTATCTCCAAGAACCACCCATCCTTATGCCACCAGTTGAAGGGAGACCTTTGATACTTTACCTGACAGTGATTGACAACTCAATGGGGTGTGTGCTGGGGCAGCATGACGAGTCTGGCCGAAAAGAGCATGCCATTTATTACCTTAGCAAAAAGTTTATCGACTGTGAGACCCGATACTCACTGCTTGAGAAAACTTGCTGCGCTTTGGTATGGGCTGCTCGCCGGCTAAGACAGTATATGCTGACTCATACTACCTTGTTGATCTCAAAAATGGATCCGATAAAGTACATATTCGAAAAGCCTGCTCTGTCTGGGAAAATTGCAAGATGGCAAATGATCTTGACGGAATACGACATTCAGTACACAACCCAGAAAGCCATCAAGGGAAGTGTATTGGCAGACCACCTGGCACATCAAGCTGTCGATGACTATCAGTCAATGAATTTCGAGTTCCCGGATGAAAGCATTATGATTGTAACTGATTGTGAAGTACCTGGACCGGATGAAGGACCTGAACCAGGATCCCGATGGTCTATGCACTTTGACGAAGCCTCCAATGCTTTGGGAAATGGTATCGGCACCATCATCATATCCCCTCAAGGTACTCATACTCCACTCACTGCCCGGCTGTGTTTCAACTGTACCAACAACATGGCGGAGTATGAGGCGTGTATCATGGGTCTTCAAGCTGCGATCGACCTAAGGATCAAATTTCTGAGTGTCTTCGGAGATTCCGCTCTTGTGATCAATCAGATCAAGGGAGAGTGGGATACGAAACATCCAAACCTGATTCCTTACAGAGAATGTGTGTTGACCCTGATCCCCCACTTCACGGAGATAACCTTTGAGCACTTTCCAAGAGAAGAGAATCAGTTAGAGGACGCGTTAGCTACACTGTCTTCAATGTTCAAGGTCAAATGGGATAATGAAGCTCCCCGGATCATCATCTGGAAACTGGACGAACCGGCATACTGTTGTGATCTCGAAACTGAATTGGTGACCGAGAAGCCTTGGTACCACGAAGTGAAGAGATATCTGGAAGCTCAGGAATACCCTGAAGGTGCCTCTATCAATGATAAGAAATTCCTGAGGAGGTTCGCAGCAAAATTCTTCCTAAGCAACGGCATCTTGTACAAACGAAACCATGATTCAACCTTACTGCGTTGTGTGGATAAGACTGAAGCGGAAAGAATCATGGAAGAGCTACATGAAGGGACCTTTGGTACGCATTCCAGTGGACATACAATGGCAAAGAAGATCCTACGGGCAGGATATTACTGGTCCACCATGGAAGCCGACTGTTACCAACATTCCAGGACATGTCATAAGTGCCAGATTTATGCAGATAAGGTGCATGTTCCTCCGGTTCCCCTGAATGTTCTGACTGCGCCTTGGCCGTTTGCAATGTGGGGCATAGACATGATTGGCGAGATTAAACCTACGGCATCTAATGGACATCGCTTCATCCTAGTGGCGATTGATTATTTTACGAAGTGGGTTGAGGCAGCATCCTATGCTACGGTAACCAAGACTGTTGTGGCACGGTTCATTCGGCACAACCTGATATGTCGGTACGGTGTCCCTGAGCGGATTATTACAGATAACGGTACCAATCTGAACAACAAGATGATCGCTGAGCTCTGCGAACAGTTCAAGATACAGCACCACAACTCTTCTCCTTACAGACCGAAGATGAATGGGGCTGTAGAAGCAGCAAATAAGAACATCAAGAAAATCGTGCAGAAGATGACAGTGACTTATAAAGACTGGCACGAGATGTTACCGTTCGCTCTACATGGGTACCGTACCTCAGCTAGGACGTCAACCGGGGCAACTCCTTTCTCTCTGGTTTATGGCATGGAGGCAGTCCTGCCGATCGAGGTGCAGATTCCCTCTCTCCGGATAATGAAGGATGCAAATCTGAACGAAGATGATTGGATCCAGACACGACTTGATCAACTCAACCTCATCGATGAAAAGAGACTTGCTGCTATCTGTCATGGTCAGACGTATCAAAAACGAATGATCAGGGCATTTAACAAAAAGGTCAGACCACAGGAATATCAAGTTGGGGATCTGGTAATCAAGAGAATCATCCTTCCTCAGAGTGATCCAAGGGGCAAATGGACCCCTACGTACGAAGGGCCATTTGTGGTTAAGCATGTGTTCTCAGGAGGAGCAATGATCTTAACCAACATGGATGGTGACGACCTTCCTCACCCCGCCAATGCAGACATAGTAAAAAGGTACTACGCATGAAAAAAAAGACCCGCTAGGCTGACATGCCTAGGCAAAAATTAGGGCTTCCCGTCGAACCAAAAGGGTTCGGGCGAAATGAAGGGATGAAAATGAAAAAATCTGTACACCCGGCAAGTCGAAAACCTGAAAAGGCGGCTTGGGCAAAAATGGGTATCCCGGTGGACTGAAAAACCGAAAGGGCGGTCCAGGCAAAAATTAGGGATGAAAGCGTAATACTATGTCTCATTGATCACTTTGCATCCAGAATCCGGTATCTACATCAAGTTCAAACGGCATCGATCAGTCAGCTTCACCTTCAACCAAGGTCATCAAGTGATGAGACGCTCGGAGTTATAAAGGCAATAGCAGAGTTGAAACCCAGTGGATCATTCATTTCACACAGCTGTTTTATTTTCTTTTGTACAAAATTTGTATAAACCCTTTTGCTCGGTGGCGTTCTCTTATTAGGACGTCAGCCTCTTGTATACAAAACGCCTATTTACAGGCCACTCAAAAATCAATACAAATATACTTTTCAGTTAAAATGTGCCTTTTGTTTTTTCCTTTTCTGTTTTGTTTTGCGAAGAACGTCCAAGGTTCAATTTGTGATATATGCATTGACAATAATTTGCTAGCTCATAAATATTTGCATACGAAACAAAGAATTAATTACAGGTGACATTAGAAACAGGGGCAATAAGGAGTTGTCTAGGCAATCTAATTGTTCTATCCTCCAAAGTGCCAAGGTAGGTTCAGCTAAAGAACATAACCAGGCATCTTAAATTCCCCAGAGAGTGAGACAGCAAGCAGTATACTCTCCTCAAGCAAAACAGTTATCAACCTTAAGGAAGTTGGGTGTCCTCCCACAGATCTCAACATTCCCCAGCAGCATATATTCTTAACAAGCATCCCCGGCAATCTCGGTCTAAAGATTGTTCCCCGGCGGCGTATCAATATTCAAAGGGATCACTTCCCCAGCATATCAAACTTCCCCAAAAGAGTCCAGTCCAATCCAGTTCCCCAAGAAGATTGGAATTCATCTCCCCCAAGCAATAAGCTTATCCCCAGTAAATTCTGGAAGCTTATCCTTCGCAGAGCACGAACGCGTCGTCCGGCTTGATTTAAAGAGTTATTTCCTTAACAGGATATAACTGGGTTATCCTCAGCCAAAAGCCACGGAAAGAGTGTCGTCGACAAAGTCTTCCTATCCCCAGCAAACTATTATCAACACTCAGCAAGGCATCCCTCTTCCCACAGAGTATTGCTTCCCAGCATGGTCGCTAGAGTATTTTTTCTCCCCGCAGAATCCTCCATTTGCCAAGTTTATTCCGCAACGGAGTCATCTTCTCCTACCGGTATTCTTGCAGTTATCATCCCCAGCGGAAGCAAAATCTATTCTTCGACATCAGCCCAGGATATGACTTCCCGGCACCCGTCAAGGATTCACTTTCCTAGACAAAAACATACCTAAAACATCACATACATCATCATAACATGCATAGACACATCATATCTTACAAATCTCATTTATGTTGAGAACATCATTGCTTGATCCATATCATGCATTGCATATGACTGACCTTTACCTTTCAGGAAAGATGCAGTTGAAATTCTCAATCATATTCCAAGGCCTTCTCTGGTTCAGTCAGATCGACCCTAAGATCTCCCTGATGCTTATCCAGTTGAAGATATTTCAAGACCTTGTCCGGTTCAGTTAAATCGACCCTAAGATTTTCCTGATGTTTATCCAGTCAAAGGCCTTCTCTGGTTCAGTCAGATCGACCCTAAGATCTCCCTGATGCTTATCCAGTTGAAGATATTTCAAGACCTAGACCGGTTCAGTTAAATCGACCCTAGGATTTTCCTGATGCTTATCCAGTCAAAGGCCTTCTCTGGTTCAGTCAGATCGACCCTAAGATCTCCCTGATGCTTATCCAGCTGAAGATGTTTCAAGACCTTGTCCGGTTCAGTTAAATCGACCCTAAGATTTTCCTGATGCTTATCCAGTCAAAGGCCTTCTCTGGTTCAGTCAGATCGACCCTAAGATCTCCCTGATGCTTATCCAGCTGAAGATGTTTCAAGACCTTGTCCGGTTCAGTTAAATCGACCCTAAGATTTTCCTGATGCTTATCCAGTCAAAGGCCTTCTCTGGTTCAGTCAGATCGACCCTAAGATCTCCCTGATGCTTATCCAGCTGAAGATGTTTCAAGACCTTGTCCGGTTCAGTTAAATCGACCCTAAGATTTTCCTGATGCTTATCCAGTCAAAGGCCTTCTCTGGTTCAGTCAGATCGACCCTAAGATCTCCCTGATGCTTATCCAACTGAAGATGTTTCAAGACCTTGTCCGGTTCAGTTAAATCGACCCTAAGATTTTCCTGATGCTTATCCAGTCAAAGGCCTTCTCTGGTTCAGTCAGATCGACCCTAAGGTCACCCCAGAATTTTCTCAACGAGCGTTGTTGAAGTTAAAGTCACCCAAGATTTTTCTCAACGAGCGTTGTTGAAGTTAAAGTCACCCAAGATTTTTCTCAACGAGCGTTGTTGAAGTTAAAGTCGCCCAAGGTTCTCTTACCATTTCATGCTAGGACAGTAACCATCCCTGGTTCATTCATCACCGTTTGAAGCTCCAGACACAGCTCCTGTAACCAGTCAGGACACATCTATACCAAGCATCTAAAATCAGCTCCTGCAACGTGTCAGGTACTCATTTTTTCTTTGCAGGTATGCAGGTTCTCGCTAAGGAAGCTCCTACGCGATCAACATCCAGATGGCATCTATAAGCCCATCATCCTATCCAGCGACCTCCAAATGGCATCTATAAGCCCATTCCCCCATCATTGCTAACATGTGAGCGCAAATTTCTAGGCACTCTAGTGTCCAATCATCTTCTACCCTCGGATTACGAAAGGCACGTCAGCCAATCTGCATCCTCAGGTCTAAGAAGATTGAACAGGGGCAACTGTTGTACCCCAAAATTTGCCCTCCCATATTTTTCAAGAAATTGCCAAGCCAAGTCACAAAATTCCCCAAGGGTGCACAGTGCAAGGGCCTCCTAAACAGTCAAAATTAGGGTTTTGAGTCTGATCAAGAAAAGGAAGTGTTCAAAGGCTCAATCAAGTCTCATATGCTTACAAACATGGTCAAGCATCCTCATATCAAGTTTCAAGGCATTCAGCTCAAGATTGCACAGTCAAAACCCTAAATTGCACTATAGTCAACTGTAGGGGCAAAATGGTCATTTGTCAGTCAAAAGTTCAAATTTTTGGTCAACATATCATTTTGAAGCCACAAACATCATTTGATCAATGCTTGATCATGATTCTCAAAATTTGGCTCAGAAAATCATCAAGATGCAAAAGTTTCCTTATTTGGACAGCTGAAAAGTCAACTGAAATTGACCAGGGCATAACTTTCACATGGATTATTAGAAAAATTCCATCCAAAGCTCATTTTGAAGAGAAGGACATTTCCTACAACTCATCTTCATACTTCAAGTCCAAGAAATGCTCTCACAAAAAGTTATCAATTTCAACATTATAGGTCATTTTCAAAAGTCAACAAAAAGGGACTTTAAGTCAAAGGCCATAACTTGAGATTGGAAAATCAAAATGACATGGGACCAAAGGCATTTGTTAAAGGACTCCAATACCTTTCCAAAATGTCCAAGAACATGAGAAAAGCTTAAAAATTGAGCAAGTTATGCCTTGTAGAAGTTGGGAAATGTTTGTGAAATGGCAAAAGTCAACTATCCTTGAAACTTCAATTTTTGACAAAAGGGCCCACTTTCTTCCACTTGATTCAGCCTTGTCATGCCACACACGTGTCCCATGATTAACTTCAAGATCAAACATTGATTTTTCTATTTTATTTAATTTTTATTAATTTAATTCATTTTAAATCTTTAATAATTCAAATAAAATTTAAAAATCAATGGAATAGTGTCATTTGAATTTGAATAGCTTCCATATATCATGTGCCAGCTCACAAACTCATGCTAGGGTTAGGTTGTACACCAAGTCTTGGTTTTGCTTAAAAAAGGGAAAGTTTGTTAATGGTGAAAAACCTAAGACTAGTTCTCTCATGGGCATGGATCAAGGCCAGCTAATGACTTAATTCCCTTCCCTCATAAGTACTGAGTCTAACCCTAATCACAAGACACTGAATGCTGCGCTCAAAAACCATAGACAAACTTGAAGTTTTCTCCATAAAAAAAGCAAAACTGAAATCATCGATAGAGGTGGATTCAAGGCACAAAAGCTTTCTCAATAGCTTCCTCAAGTCCTCCTGATCACATTGCAATCCAAAACATCAACTTAAACTCCAGGAATTGGTATATAGAACCCTCCCTGTACAGCAAAAAAGTGACAATCGTATTTTCAATTCTAGGCATTCTCATGACATTCTAATTATGGATTCTTGTTCCTTGTGATGTTTTAAAGCTAACCCTTATGTTTAATTGAACTATTATGCTGCATATGAGGTTTTGCCATGCGCGATTTCTAGGGTTTTTCAGAGCTTAAATTTAGGGCTTCTTAAAAGAGGAAAAATTGGACATCCTCAGTACCATGGTTGGATTCAGCGTATAGAGACGAAGAAGAATCAGTTGTCGCGCCTAATTTATATTCAATGAGGACCTAATCGCTATTTTCCAGAAATGCCCCTAAAACCACGCTTAAGAAACCGTTGCTTATGTTGTTTGTTTTTCAGGATGATGGAGACGATGACATCGTGGCAAAACGTGACTGGTTAGTTTCAAATTTCGCGCGCGTAGGTCCACTAACGCGTTGTTTCTCTTATTATGTTTGTTGTATATTTAATTAACGAATGTGTGTAGTGGCTCAGCTGGCAAGGTGTGATGTTGGTAACCCCCATGACCTGGGTTCAAGTCCCAGGTCTTGCATATTTCGCTATTATTTTTCAATCCAAATTCCTATGCAGCGTCAATATTATGGATGCATCATACGCCTCAAAATCTAAAGGTCCACGCGTCCAGCAAATTCAAATCAAGGGCAGGGATTCAAAGAGCATACTATGCCCAGGTCAACGCGCTGGCACACAAACTGAAAAGGTCAAATGGACCAAAGTTTAATGGGCCAGCATTCTAAGGCCTATACCTCCATTTTGGGGCTGAACCCCCCCCTTGGTTTGCTTTCTCTATATTTTTGTTTATTTTATTATGATTTTGTTTTCTTTATTTGTTCAAATCAATTAATTATTTTTACAAATTATAAAATGCATAAAAAAATCAGAAAAAGAGCAAAATAAAATATTTATTTATTTTAATATTTTTTTTAAATTCACACGTAAATATTTAGTTTTAATTAGGTTACAATTTTAATTTCTTTTAATAACAAAAATACAAAAAATATGTAGAAATAGGTTTAATTTTTATCCCTTTAATTTGTTTTCCCTTTTTACCATATTATTAATTAATTGTACATAATCAATTAGGGTTTCATTTAGATTTTAATTTAATATTTTCACAATAAACTTAAAAGCCTTTAGAATTAGGGTTTGCATCCAATTTTCATTTTAATTCTCTTTTTCCATTAATTCTTAAAAAACATAAAAATACCAAGAACATTTTCTTTTTAATTTTAATTTTAATTCCTTATTAATAATATTTTGCAAAAGGGTCCAACGCCCTCGTTCGTAATTTATTTAATTTCGCATATTTATTTTTATTTCATTCAAATAATCATGTACCTGTCCCAAAGCGTTGTAACTTAAACTTCTCGCACTTTTATTTGCTTTATTTATTTTCTGTCAAATCGGGTCCGGTCTAATTTTGGCGATGTGGACCCGCGCCATTTGTAATAGCGTTAGATTTACTTTTCCCGCAAATATTAACTGTTAAATAAGCATGCAAGAATGAATGGACTTAAATAAAATCAAGCGTAGATCACAATGAACATGACAAGACAAATATCAATGAAAATAACACACAATTCGCACACACCACCCCTAGGGTACGCCTCACTGTTGCCTTGCCTCGAAATGTGATCGTCGAGTAGAGGATGTCTTAGTAAGTCCTCATGATCCGGGAACCTGGCATGAGGGTAGCTTCTAAGGTGTCTTCCCATTGCTCTGGTGATCACTATGTCCCTACGAACTCGCATTGACCCGAACACCTCCAACGGTGGTGCTACCTACCTCTCAATGGTGGGATGGCATTACTTTAAAGGACATTTACACAGACGAATTCCTTAGGGTAGGTAGGTTCTCGTAGATACTTGCTCTCTTCAAAAACAAAACAAATAATACTTTTCACCAACACATTTTCAAAAGCTTTCAAAGCAAATTTTTCAAACACTCTGACGCACGAGTCGAACTGAAATTTTTCAAAGAAACTTTTTAAACCCACATTGAAAAGCAAACAAACAATTTTGAAAACACATTGAGCAAGTATCTAAGAGCCCATGGATAACCATGGATAGAAAGGGTGCTAACACCTTCCCTTTCTATAACCTACCTCCCGAACCGAGAACAATCTCTTTAAGGAATTTTTCTGTGCTTTTGTCCTTTCCATTTGGAGAAAATAAAAGACGGTGGCGACTCTTGCTTCCGCGACATTTCGCGAACCAGCGTTAAACAGTCAGTTCCAGATCCACCGATCACACTTCCCCTACAGAGTTATTCTCAAGCAAGAGTTAAAAATCCCCAGCAGAATATCTAGAGCAAAAAGGGAAAATCTCTAGAAAATCATCTCCATTCATCATCCCTAGTAGAAACGAAGGATTCAACTTCTCAATACTCTCCAGCAGCAGTCAGGGATTTATTTATCATGGAATGCACATACACATCGCATACAGCATAATCTTATTTATTTTGAGAACATCTTCATAATGCACTTCATACATCATGGCATTGCATATGACTAACTCTTTACCTTTTTCAGGAAAGATCAAATCAACAAACACCGTTGACTACTTACATGACCTGGTAGTATTCTCAAAGGCTACGTATGACGAAGGGTTATTTCAGCATTTTCCTTAGAAAAATGTTTTCAAGACCTTCTCTGGTTCAGTTAGATCGATACTAAGATCTTTCTGATTTCTATTCTAGTTGAATATAATCCAAGACTTTTGTCTGGTTCAGTTAAATCGATACTAAGATTTTTCTGATTTCCATTCCAGTCAAAGTTAACTCAAGACCTTCTCTGGTTTAGTTAGATCGATACTAAGATCTTTCTAATTTCTATTCTAGTTGAAGATAATCCAAGACTTTTGTTTGATCCAGTTAAATCGATACTAAGATTTTCTGATTTCCATTCCAGTCAAGGTTAATTCAAGACCTTCTATGATTCAGTTAGATTGATACTACGATCTTTCTGATTTCTACTCTAGTTGAAGATAATCCAAGACTTTTGCCTAGGTCAGTAAAATCGATACTAAGATTTTTCTGATTTCCATTCCAGTCAAAGTTAATTCAAGACCTTCTCTTTTTCAGTTAGATCGATACTAATATCTTTCTGATTTCTATTCAAGTTGAAGATAATCCAAGACTTTTGTCTAGTTCAGTTAAATCGATACTAAGATTTTTCTGATTTCCATTCCAGTCAAAGTTAATTCAAGATCTTCTCTGGTTCAGTTAGATCGATACTAAGATCTCTCTGATTTCTATTCCAGTTGAAGATAATTCAAGACTTTTGTCTGGTTCAGTTAAATCGATACTAAGATTTTTCTGATTTCCATTCCAGTCAAAGTTAATTCAAGACCTTCTTTGGTTTAGTTAGATCGATACTAAGATCTCTCTAATTTCTATTCCAGTTGAAGATAATTCAAGACTTTTTTCTAGTTCAGTTAAATCGATACTAAGATTTTTCTGATTTCCATTCCAGTCAAAGTTAATTTAAGACCTTCTCTGGTTTAGTTAGAACGATACTAAGATCTTTCTGATTTCTATTGAAGATAGTCCAATACTTTTCTCTGGTTCAGTTAAATCGATACTAAGATTTTCCTGATTTCTATTCCAGTTGAAGATAATCCAAGACTTTTGTCTAGTTCAGTTAAATCGATACTAAGATTTTTCTGATTTCCATTCCAGTCAAAGTTAATTCAAGACCTTCTATGGTTCAGTTAGATCGATACTAAGATCTCTCTGATTTCTATTCCAATTGAAGATAATTCAAGACTTTTGTCTGGTTCAGTTAAATCGATACTAAGATTTTTCTGATTTCCATTCCAGTCAAAGTTAATTCAGGACCTTCTCTGGTTCAGTTAGATCGATAATAAGATCTCTCTGATTTCTATTCCAATTGAAGATGATTCAAGTCTTTTGTCTGGTTCAGTTAAATCGACACTAAGATTTTTCTTATTTCCATTCCAGTCAAAGTTAATTCAAGACCTTTTTTTGGTTCAGTTAAATCGATACTAAGATTTTTCTGATTTCTATTCCAGTTAAAGAAACTACAAAGCCTGGAGTCCGACCAGATAGCAGTTAATTTCACGTTCCCCCAGTAAATCACTGTGAAGCCTGGAATACGACCAGATAATAGTCAACTTTTGTTATCCTTAGCAAGTTACTGTGAAGCTTGGATTTCGACCAGAAAACAACAAACTTTCATCTCTCCATGTCAAGAGATAGTTTCCCCAATAGAGTAATGGACAACTGAAGCTCCTAGACTCTATTCACCACAAAGTTTTCCTCAAACAGGAAAACAACAGAATATCAACATCCCCCAGTGGACTCCTCCTCAGACAACAAGAACAGGAATCCCCACAAAGAGATCTCTTATGAAGTCAGCATCTACTCTGGATGGTATCTTTAAGCCCATCTCCGACGAATCTCCGTCATTTTCTATGGATGGAATCTTTAAGCCCATCTCCGACAATCTTCTGTCATCTTTTCCAAATGGCATCTATAAGCCCATTCCCGATATTATCCACCAACAGTGCTACTTCAGACGAGTGCAAATTTCTGGGCACTCTAGTGATTAATTATCTTCCACCTTCAGATCACGAAAGGAAGACAAGCCAATCTACATCTTCAGGTTTAATAAGATTGAACAGGGGCAGCTGTTGTATCCCAAAATTTGCCCTCTCATGTTTTTCCAAGATTTCCTCTTGCATAGGTGGTTACAAACCTTTGCCTAACGAAAAGGAATTTGTTTGAATAGTGGTTAAGTATCCTTCGATTGGCATCTGCAAAAGGTCCTTCGATTGGCATCTACAAAAGGTCCTTCGATTAGCATCTTCAAAAGGTCTTTCGATTGGTATAGGGCCTTTCGATGGGCATTTCCAACAAGGCAGCTTCGACGGGCATCTTAAATAAGGTTATTTTTCGTTAGAGCGTACAAAGTTCCTTTCGACAGGCATGTTAACCAAGTGATGTTTCGATTGGCATATCAGCAGGGTGATATTCTGATTGTCCAAGTTAGAGAAAATGAGATCAAAAAGAGCAAGAACTGAGAGGGTTCTAGAAGCTTTGATGATGAGCATTCAAATTCATGCAGATTGGAGAGGATAACTCTGAGCCTTTCTGCAGACTATGGTTCAAACGTAGAAGCTTTGATGTTGAGAATATGAGTAATTCGAATCAAGATGAAGAGCCATCGAAGGGAGCAAGGCTTAAGATTTAATCGAAGGAGCCGTGATAACGAAGTTGGTGCAATTTGAATTCAGAGCCTTCAAAGGAAAACAAATGTTCTGATGAGGGAAGTTCTGGGCAATTCGAATCAGGACTTAGAGCCATCAAGGAGTGTAGAACAACACTTTGATTAGTCAATAAGATAACGTTTCGATTGGACCAAGTTCAAAGCCATCGAAGAGAGCAAAACTTGAGACTTAATCGAAGGAACCATGATGAAAGCCTTAAGCCAAATTCAAACAAAACAGCTATCATAACCTGTCCAGGTTCACCCGAAGTTCAAAATGACGAGTTTTCCTTGCAAATATGGCAAGAATTCAATGTTGATCGTGGATTCAATTCCTGAGTTCAATGCCAGATTTTTGCCTTGTTTGTTCCTAACTCCACAAAAACATTAGGCTTAGCTTTTTATATTAAATTAATTTTGTCAATTAATTAATTAATCATTTTAATATTTTCTTTAAAAAAAACTAAAATTGAATAGACTTAGGATTTCTAATTCAATTTCTTTTCATAACAAAAACAAACAAAAAATTCCTTTCACTTAGGATTTTAGACGTATTTTCAATTCATGCGCGCGTTTATTTACTTTCACATTTTTTTAATTATTATAACTGCCTACAGGTTTATAATAGTCTAATTAGGGTTTTAATTTCCGTATTTTACATTTTCAATCAGATATAATTGTAATTTCCCCAAAGCGTTATAATAGCTATAGGTTTTACTTTTCGCACTATATTATATGCATGTATATAAACTGCTAGTAAATTAGGCGTGTATGGCAAGAACTAATCAATTAATCTTAGATCACTAACATCAAGATAGAAATACCTGAAAAAGCACACTATTGAACACTTGCACCCCTATGGTATTTCCCACTTTGGTTGCCTTCGGAAATGATCATGTCCCTCGAACATAGGGATACTCTTATCAAAGACCCTCAGTTTAAAGTCATCATAAAGATCATAGTCCCTAAATGTCCCTCGAGTTTCCTACGAGAAATGATCTTGTCCCTCGATGTTGCCTATGAATATATGATGACAGTCCCTTCAAAATGCTAAGGTATCTCTACATGTTGCCTTTAATGACCATAAACGTCCCTTACGATAGTCCCTCAACATCCAACGATATGCTAACTACTCATTAATAGTAGGATAGCGCTGTCTAAAGGAAAGGAGGAAACGAACGCCCTTTTTCGAGTAGGTAGACAGTTCTTAAGTACTTGCTCAAATTTAATTCATTTTTACACCAAACTTTCAAAACTCTTTTCAAAAAAATACTTTATCACACTCTTGAGGACTGATACAAGAGTTATCATAAAGCAAACAAAAACCTTTTCAAAACACACAAACATGAAAGCAATTTTCAAAAATGAGCAAGTACCTAATAGCTCGTGGAAAACCACAGATGGAAAGGGTGCTAACACCTTCCTTTTCCATAACCTATCCCCCTTACTCAGAAAATCTCGAAAAAGGTCCTTTTCTGTTCTTTTCACCATTTCCTTTGTTGGATAAAAGAAAAGTCGGTGGCGACTCTTGCTTACCGCATATTTGTGAATACAAAATGCAAACCAGTATTAAACTGTCGGTTCTGCCACTGTATCACAGAGAGTATTATTTGTCCCTTGATAGAGTATGATTGTAAAATGCATGATCGTGCTCAAATAAGTCGATATGAGATATTGGGTTTATTTGTTGTTATCAAGTATATGCGGAGATCAAGGAATATATTATTGGACTATACAAGGGTGACACATTACATACTACATGCTTTGTGTTTAATATAGATATAAGAGCAAAAGAATAATTGTACACAAGATCATTATCACATAAAGGTTATGTCAGATCACACGACGTTCTCGTCACTTGGGTAGTAGTGATGCGTTGCTAGATACCGCTTACTGTTTATAATGTTAAGTATATAATTTAATATTATTGCCAACACTATGAGAACCTACAAAGTCACACGCATATAGTACTTATAGTGGAATGAATGATTAAATTAAATATGATTTAATCTAATTATATGTTTATAGTATTTAAATTATTTAATATGTTAACACATATAATTTAATTGATTAAATATGATTTAATTAAATAAATAAGAATTGACAATTGATTAAATTAAATGTGATTTAATTTATTTCGTAGTTTATTTTATTTAATTAAATGAGTTTAATTAAATATAAATAATATTTATTTAATTAAAATAATTTAATTAAATAAGATTTGATTTATTTTGGAAAAACTTCAAAATATGAGCATTAGAGTTTTAGTAACTCTCTATAAATAGAGGAGCTATTTCTCTTGCAATCCTAATAGTTAATTTTGTTATTCTCTGAAAACGCTAACACCGCCTTCTACTCATATGAACTACGTAGAGACGTCGATAAATTTTGCTTCTAATTAATTCATTAAATCTGAAAAATCTCTCTTAAATTCTCTATAGTGGTATCAAAACTTTGCTTCTAATTAATTCATTAAATCTGAACATGTATAATGTGATTATATGATAATATGTTATATACGTGAAAGATTAAAACGTATTTAATCCTGAATTATGAATTTGATTCAAATTTAATATATTTTTGTGAACCGGAATATATAGTACCGGAATAACTTTGTATGTTAATGTTGCGATATTATTCATTGCTATGAGAGGTGGCATACTTATAACGTCGTTGTTTTCTAAGAAAGCTAGAAAGCTTTGTTACTTTAACTGCACCTTATTATTATTTTATTAAAAATTCTACATGTGACGTAATGAGATAAAATTGGAATTGTAAGTATTTCTAAGAGTTAGAGCTAGTTTGTTCTGGTTTTTAAAAAAATGATGTTATGTAATTTTGTGTAAAATAATTCATAAAGAATTTTTTTTATAAAAGTTTTAAATGAAAATTTAGTTTGAATAGTTATTTTTAAAATGTTATTTTAAATATTTCATTTTTATATTGAAACTTTATTTTGGATATTAAAATTTTAAAAAATTATTTTATTTTGAAATTATTTCAAATAAATTTTTATAAAAATTGAAATACGATTTTTTGAAAAATTACGATTTTGATTATATGTTGGTATTCAATAATATATATTTATGTTATGGAATATCAAAATTATTGTTTCAATTTAGAAAAAATGAATATAAAAAAATTTGTAATATTTTTAAAAATAATTTTGTAAAATCTATTTACAAAAATACAAATGAAAAGTCTTTTTTTTTTTTAAAACAGAACTTTAATCAGCACCAAAGAGCAACAATAAGAACACTCAATAAAATTAACCGGTACTATTGGTCGGCAGTGAACAACATTACATGAATATTGTTTAGGTCATATTTTTATTATTTTAAATAATAATAATAATAATAATAATAATAATAATAATAATAATAATAATAATAATAATAATAATAATAATAATAATAATAAATATTATTATTATTATTATTATTATTTATAATAATAATAATAGTTTATTATTATAAATAAATAAAAATAATAAGGTATTTATTATTTAAAATTAAATATTGACAAGTTTTGTATAATTTGGATATTGATGTTGACTATGTTTCAAAATCCGATATTTGTATGGTGAAACAATAATACTTCGATTATTCATAAGTGATACAAAATTATTATTCAATTTTATATATGATATAAATATTTCTAATGCAAAGTCAGTGTATTTGATACACTATTTTATTTTGTACATTTAAATAGTGTAATGATTGTTATACATCTGAATGATTAATGTTTATTCTACTTCGGAATTCGACATTTGTATGGTGAAGCAATGTCTTTTCGATCAGTCATATTGAATAATTGATCACTATGTTTTGATGGTATGAACATGTTTGCATTAGAGTTTGTGACGACACAAGAGTTGTGTCTTTAGGGTTTGCAAAACATCAAGTGTTAATACGTCAATATTTATAATAAAGTAATTGATTTAATTCTTGCATTTTAGATGGTCATAATCGTATTATCAACTTTTATTTTATGCATGTGATACGTGAAACTGAAATGCATGTTTATATGCGCGTGTATAAGATAGACAAATATGTGAGTTATGAGATACACAAACCAGTGAGATCAAATTTAATTAAAATCCCTTCAATTAAATATTAAGTTAATTGCTTTCCAAAATTCAACACTCATCAAGACTAATATCGAATAATGTATGTTTTACCCAACGCGAGGTGCATGTTTTATATTAGTAAGGTGCGATTGGATAAATGTAATATCCAACTATTAAATTTTGGGTTTGACTTAACTAAACTGATTATAATAGGATTATATATATTTAGAAGCAAGAGTTGAGAACAATCCATATGATGAATTAGAATAAAGAGTTATTTACTCATCTGATAAAATTCGAGAGTTGTATTAGATACAATTGGAAATAATTTCTACCTAAATAACAGAGTTATGTGTAATCCGCATACGGGACTTAAAACAAAGTGAAATATGGATCTCGACACGCTATAAAATCTTCCAATGGGATTTTTCGAATCAAATGTCGAGTGTCATTTGATTTGAGTAAAAAATAGTGGGAGCATTTTAATAAAAGTCCTTACTAAAATGATATAATTTGATACAATATTTATACGTTTTGTATTTTGAATATCTTTCGCATTTTATTTTATATTTTACTATGAAATATCCTTATGAAGTATGTAAGGATCAGAAAGGAGTTTCTGAGTTGGTATAGAAATTGAGAATTGTTCTCAAGCATACAAATAATTGTATGTTCTCAAGCAACCAATTCCTAACAACTAAATATAACTAGATTCGAAGAACGATACTTATGAGAAGGATTGATCGAAAATATAGTAAGTGTAATATTTTGTGTTTTGTAATAATAGGGAAAATTCCCGAATGTCGATCTCAAGGACTGCAAAGAAGTACCGAGTTCAATTCGTGGTTCAATTAAATAAAAACTTAATTTGGGGTTTTGTTACGTAAACTAAACACAAATATAGATTGACTTTTCACAATTATGAGCAACATGCTATGGTAAAGTGTATAATTTACCATGTAACAATCTTAAATTCTGATTTCTTCAACAAATTCATAACATTTAATTATCGCTCTTGAGGTTATTTTCCCCTAAGTCCTTAGTGGAAAAATCTTTGAACATTCATCCTAAATCCTAAGTCCTTAGAGAATTATGATGAAATCAAGCCTTTGTTTTATCAAGAGTTTAACCGGTAACTATAGGGTATCCCTAGTCCTAGGTGATATCTACTACATTCTAATTGTACAAAAACCTTAACAATTGCGGTCCAACTAATTGTTAACCGTAAATCAATCCTTGAATATGAAAAACTAATTCATTAAAGATATTCAAACTCAAAGTTGTTTACAGAATCAAATCAGGGACACCTCCTAGCATTGGGAGGTTTAGCTACTCATATTGTTCAAAATAATTACAAGATGAAAATTAGACATTACAAGAATATGGCTAGCTTCGATCTTCAATTGCTTTCGCTCATGAGAATCTTCTGTCTTCCAATAACCTTGGTCTCTCCAATCCTTCAATTCTCTCTTATTTTATGGAAAAAGTCATATAAACCAAATAAGGGTTTTCACTCCAAACTCACACTGGGTCGGAAACATAAACTACGCCCGTAAAACGGCCCGAAACAACTTAATTTCTAAAGTCTGCAACTTTAATGAATTTTTCGAGGCTTCTACAATCTGAATCAGCTTCTGACTTTAACATGAAATTTGTAGCTCTTTCTCTCAGCTGACACAGGTGCCCGTGTTAGACCTCCTGGAGCGTGCTGGAAACTTTTATGAAACTCTGAATTTTGTACTTTTTTCGCACTGATTTGTCCTGATTTATTCATGTGAGCCTAAAAATACTAAAACAAACAACCAACATATAAAATATGGTAAAAAAAAATAAAACACTCGGCAATCAAAAGAAAAGATAACTGAAATTAATGGTAAATAACTGTGTAAAAATCATTGATCAAGGATCAAGTCAAATGTCTAGATATAACATATCTCACAGTTGTAGTCATCACGAAGAATGATATGATCATTAAACCTCAATAATTTTCTTTTAAATAAGAAATACAAATGAGAAGTGTAAAACTTTACAAGGTATTTTTTATACAAGTTAGGAATCTAAATGGATCTAAAATAGTTTTGAGATTTAAAATTTGGATTTTCTTATAGACCAAATAGTTGGTCACATGTTCTATTTGATATTTTCTCTGATAGGTAGATTAGATTTATTATGAATGAATCTTAAATATTTCTCATCTTGTTGAAAAGAAAATAAAGTAGTTTGTGATTCTAAATAGATGAATTATAAAAGAATGAGATTCATTTCACATTCATTTGAATAGGGTAGACAAATACAGTTTTAAAGGAAGGTATTGATATCTTGTGTTGAAAGAAGAAAACTTATGATGGTTATCATAAGAG
Organism: Vicia faba; assembly: GCA_948472305.1. Classification (NCBI taxonomy): domain Eukaryota; kingdom Viridiplantae; phylum Streptophyta; class Magnoliopsida; order Fabales; family Fabaceae; genus Vicia; species Vicia faba. Next base: position 6,074,215 of record OX451736.1, read on the forward strand.
TCAAAATAGAAGAAATAAGTAACACTTCTTCTTCATGAATTTGGTTATAGAAAATCAAATTATCTACTTCTACATCATGGGTATATGATATCAGCTGTTGATCTCATGTATATATGGATATGAATAATCATTAAAGAAGAAGGACATTGATTATAATATGTGTAGAATAGAAGAAAAAAAGGTTTTTCAATGACTACACGAGTTTATGATTTTACTTATATTAGATCTTGGATGAAACCAAATAGTTGTTATTAATTTCATTTTGTAGTAAAATATAAATTCTAAGTCTTGTATTGATAAGAGAAGGAATGCACGCTTTAGCAATAGGACAAATATTATCCTGATTATCCAAACAATGTTTTCAATACTAACTCAAGTTGTAGATTTGAGTTCTATGATCTTGATAAGCTCATCTATAATAAATGTGAGATGGATCAAATAATATATAAAACTTATATATTTGACACGAGTTAGAATTCTTTTGACAAGAGCTCAAAAGTGAAGTAGAAGGAAACAACTTGAAAAGGTATTAAGACCATGCAAATTATTCGCTATGGTAAATACCTACATAAAGAATATAATAATCATTTAAATCATATCATATTTGATATTGATAGATTTAAGATATATCTCTCTGACTCTTTTATAAATGGTTTTACATACAATTACTCATATCCATAGTCAATTCCATTTAAAGTAGTCACAGAGACACAAAATTTGATATGGAGGTAAGAGTTGTTGGGCTCAGGCTTCCTTCCTATATGGATAAAGACCAAAATATGAATAGTCCATTTATATCACTTATATAAGTGGAGAGTGTCAATTTAGGATTAAGAGAAATAGAGAGAAAATAAGGATTCAAAAGAGAGAAAAGAGAAGAGAAACGCATTCCCGTTTTTTATGCACCAGTATCACTAAATTGATAATCCCCGATTCATTAGTCATTGGATCGAGCTCAAATTTGGAAGGTAGTTTCATAACACCTAAATTTAACTTTTGGCCATTGAGATCTTCAAAACGAGTTTTAAATTGAGAGATAATTACTTTGCACTGAAGCTGTAGATTTGGGTAATTTTTCAACTTTATAGATTCTTATTTGTAAGCTAGTTTGCTTTGTGATTTGCGATTGTTATCACTATTTTGTGAATCTCTTTAAGACTCTATTATAACCTCAATTGATTATAGTGGAACTATTTCTTTGGTATGGACGACTCATGATTTTTACATATTGAGGGTGTCATACGGTGGCAGAACCGACTATTAATATTGATTTACATTTTTTTGTTTGCAAATGTCGCGGTAAGCAAGAGTCGCCACCGAATTTTCTTTTATCCAACAAAGGAAAGGGTGAAAAGAACAGAAAAGACCTTTTTCTAGATTTTATGAGTAAGGAGGGTAGATTATGGAAAGGGAAGGTGTTAGCACCCTTTCCATCCGTGGTTTTCCACGGGCTCTTAGGTACTTGCTCATTTTTTTAAATTGTTTTCGTGTTTGTGTGTTTTGAAAGATTTTTATTTGCTTTATGATAACTCTTGTATTAGTCCTTAAGAGTGTGATAAAGCGTTTTGAAAAGGATTTTGAAAGTGTGTAAGTGTAAAAATAATCAGATTTGAGCAAGTACTTAAGAACTGTCTACCTACTCGAAAAAGGACGTTCTTTTCCTCCTTTATTTTAGATAATGCTATCCTACTATTAGTGAGTAGGCAGCCCCATCGTTGGATGTCGAGGGACTATCGAAAGGGACGCTTATGGTCATCGAAGGCAACATGTAAGGATACCTTAGCATGTCGAAGGGACTGTCATCATATAAGCAACATCGAGGGATAAGATCATTTCTCGTAGGCAACTCGAGGTATAATAAGGGACCATGATCTTTATGATGACTTTTAAACTGAGGGTCTTTGCTAAGATATCCCTACGTTCGAGGGATATGACCATTTCCGAAGGCAACCAGTGAGGTTATGCCCTAGGGGTGCAAGTGTGCAACTGTGTTTTTTTCAGATATTTATCTTTGAAGTTAGTGACCTAATGATTAATTGATTTAATCTTATCATGCACGCCTAATTTTACTAACAGTTCATATACACGCATATAAGCAATATAAAAGCGAGAAATAAAGTTCCTACAACTATTATAAGGCTTTGGTGTAGATGCATAAATAATTACTAAAAAGTAAAAACGCGAGAATTAAAAACCCTAATTAAACTATTACAAACCGGGCGCAGTTACATAAATAATAAAAAATAATCGTATGGAAAAATAATAACACACAAAAATTAAGACTAAAATAAACTCTAAACCCTAAAAGTCTAATTGCTTATTAAAAATATTTTTTGGTATTTTATGAAAAAAGATTTGAAATTTAGCCTAGTCTCTAACTAATTTTAAATTAAAGAAAATAATTTAAAGTTAATTAAATTAATTAATTTAGAAAAAATTAATTTTATTAAGAAAAAAAACTAAGTCCTAATTTTTTTGATCTTTTCTGATTTTATGATAAAAAAAAGGTGAATAAACAAAAATTTAAACTAATTAAACAAATTAAATAAAATAAATAAAAGAAGATGGGCCTGGGGGTGAGGAACCCAATTGAGGGGTGTGTTGGAATTTTTGCTAAGGGCCTAGATCTGTTGGCTCATAGCTACGCTGGATCCAGTGGGAAGCATGCTTGGGAGGTCCACCATGAGGACGCATCATTGGGCGCTGGATCTGGAGTATGAATGATCCAATGGCTGGATCTGAGGGTACAGGGTGCACACGTGAGATGGCAGTATATTGGATCTGAAAGAAATTGGTCAGAAAATATAAAATTCAAGACCTGGGAATCGAACCCAGGTCTCTTCCCTTTGCACACGTCCCTTCTACCACTCGGCCAACCTGTTAATTCATGTATATAATGACACAAAAATATTATAATGATAAAATCAGTCAATGGTCAATTTGTCAAAACGCGCCAAGTCAGATCTCGCTTAAACCAATGAACATACGCCATTTCAGCCACCGAAGTCTGGACTGGTCAACGGTGCCGCAACCCAGCTCCGGTCACCTTCCCCAGTTGACTCAAAAATCCAATCCTGCGAAATTCAATGAAAACCAACAAGAAAATAACCCTACTGAACTAAATAAGACCTTGCGAATCCAATGGCATGACTGCTTTGTCTTAAAAAGGCTTGTATCGTGAGATACGAAGCTTCAAAAGCTTTGTACCCTAACAATGGCACGATGTTGTTTCTCCACTAAAACTTCCATGTAAAACGTTAGAACATTTGCAATGATGAGTGTTGTACCCCAAAATTTTCCCTCTCACTTATTAGGGATTTTCACAAGATCTTCTTTAGATCAAGATTGCATTAGGGCTTGATCAGCTCAAGACACCTCCTCAAGCACTGATGACTGAAAATTAGGGTTTGAAATTGCACAAGGATTTTTGAACTTCCAAGGCCCCATATGACTTTCATGGATCATTATGGACTCCCAAGTTACCCATGTCAAATTTCAAGCCTTGGATCACACTTTTGATCAGTCAATTGAATAGTTGGCCTAAAAATAAGCTGTATTGGGGAAAAAGTCAACCATGGCCAATTTACAGTCAAACTTCATAATTTTTCATCCACACGTGCATTTTAAACTCATATGAAACATTTGATCAAGTTTGGACCACAACTCCTCAAGAAATTTGATCAAATCATCAAAAGGGCAAAATGGTCAAATTTAGGGTTTTGACTAGGAAAGGGCAATTTCTGGTTTTTGACCTAGAAAATGATCAATGGGTTAGGGAATGATCTCAAGAGTCCAATTGCATCACTTTTACCTAATGACTTGGTTCAAAACATTACAAGTCCATTGAATTGACATATGAATTTTTTAGTCAACTAATCAAAAGTCAACTGTATACTGAAAAGTCAAACTCTGACTTTTTGGTCAAAATCAAATGCCAAACATCATAATTCATAAAAAATGTCAAAACATGAAACTTGTTCACCAAGAAATCAAGAATTCAAGATTTTAGTTTGAAAAGTTGAAATTTCTTAACTTAGAAATTTTCTAAGTATAGAAAATTTCTTATTTTTTCACAACTTTGAGCCAAATTTTACCATGATGCAAAGTGATTCAAAGGAAACTTACAACATGAAAGTTGTATATCTCCATTAAATCTACAACTTTGCTTCACACAATTTCTCCTAAAAATGCTTGGATCTCAAGTTATAATTTTGTGAATACACACTCATGAACTAAAAATAACTTAGTGAAATTTTGCCCTAATTAGGCAGATTTTTTACCTAACTTCATGGAAAATTTTCACATGGTTCCAAGAGGAATCTTCAAAATAAATTCAAATATGATTTGTAGATAACATTGCAAGCTTTCTAAAATGTCCAAGAACTGCTTGAGATCATTCTTGAGCAAGGAGAATCGAAGAGATGAAATTAGGGTTTTGTCACTTGAATTTAGGTCATTTTCATGATGAACACAAATGCAAATCCATGCTAGGCTGAATAATCTTTGCTTTGCATACCTCAAACTTGTATTTCACTCCATAATTAAATGATTTCACAGCTGCTTGAAGCTTTAACCGAAGCATTCAATGCATTGTACCATTTTAATTCCATTTTTGGGAGAAAGGCAACATTGCCATTTTTGAAAAGCAAGCTTTATGCAAAGTCAGCTTGCATTGAGCCTTGCATTGGTTCTTTCTGCACAAACATACTCCACACAATCAGAACAAGTGTGCTTAAAGGTATTATCCCCCCTACAAGTTTTGTACTTCACCTTGAAACCATGCTTGCTAGCTTTGCTTCAAAAACAAGTAACCAAGCAAAACATGTGAATTTTTGAAATCTGAGTTGATACAAATCTTGAAACCTCTTGCTTATAAGTATATACACTATTGGCAAGTTGAAACACGAATGTGATAGCCCTGAAACTGCCTCAAACATCAAAGAACCAAAAATCTGTTCAAGAATACCATTAACACACAGTTTTGAACCAAAACTCATGATCTTTATTTCTACTCGTGCGTTTTGAAAACTAATCACTCAAACACCTTCCATACATCATACCAAAACAATCCAGGCCCATGTTTCCTCACTGTAACTCCTCCATCACTATCCACCATTTTCAAAAACCAAGCTTGCAGGTTGACTTGAGTAGAGAGATTCAGGGACATTCAAGGCAAAGAAAGAGTTGGGATACACTCAAGGAGGTCCAGGAAAGCTAAACAGATCCTCAGGCCATCTCAAAAGTCACTCAAACTCCATTCACGACTCCAGCTGTAAGAGGTAAAAACTCAAACTTCTATCTCTTCATACAAGCACCATTTGGTCCTGATTTGTGAAAACAAAATGTAGATATCCTTGCTCTAAAGCTAACCATGTTCATAGTTTTCATTTATATTGACCGTGTATAGAGAATTTTGGATTTAAAATTTCTGAGAAAATTAGGTTTCAATTTAGGGCCAGCAAAATTAGTTTTTATCTTTGACATTTAGTTTACATAAGTTATATATTTGAATTCATGGGAAGAAACACCATAACTTTCATGTTTGGAGTTTCCATTTTTGTGGAGAAATGAGAAAGATACAGGTGGTCCGGCCATGGCTCAAGGTTGAAGATGAAGTTGCCTTCAGGAAGCAATTTGCCTTATGTATTTATGCTTTGATTATATGATCGGATGAAACAGCCACCCCAATGGCAAGCGCGCGCGTACTAAGGCATATGTTACCCCCTTTTGCATTTTTTCAATTTTTTGATTTCTCTAACATATTTTTGGCATGCGCTGGGCCTTTTGGGCCTGGCATTATTTTTTTTTGCTAGCTTATACCCTCTTCTTGCTTGTGACACCACCCTGGCCCATTTATTTTTATTTATTTATTTATTTCTTTTTCTGTTTTAAATATATTTTCTAAAATACCAAAAAATCATAAAATGTATAAAAAATGTAGATTTATATTTTTGACATATTTAAATTATTTTTCTACATGAAAAATTATTTTTATCCATCATACTTTATTTACTTGTATTAATTTCCTTTTAAATATTAAAATAAAATTAGGTTATTATTTATTCAAATATACTTATTTTTAGTATAAAAAGGACCAAAAATATTTTATAACACCATTTATTTTTCAAGACAAAAAATATAAAAATATAAAAAAAATATCTTTTTATAAACTTCATTTCTTTTTAAGTAGAATTAGGGTTTTTATTCAAGAATCTTTTTCTTAATAATATAAAAATTGACTAATTATTTTCTTTATCAAATTAGGTTAAAGTCAAGACCTTTTTTTCTTAAGAAACCAAAAAAAAAATCTTTTTCTTTGCATTTACATTTCTTGCATATTTAATTCACCTTGCATATTATTTGTTTCAATTATTTGTACAATAATTCAATTTGGTTGTAATAGATAAATTAGGTTTATATTATTGCAATCCCCATTTATAAATTGTATACCCCCCTCCCACAAAATGTTATTAGCGTAGTAACTTTAAATTACGCAATTTATCGCTTTTATATAACATGCTAGTAATTAGGGTTTGTATGGAAAGAATAAAACCAATCAAATAGATCACCATAATCCAAGACAAAACAAGCATGAAAATGACATACTTGCACACAAGCACCCCTAGGGTTATCCCACTTGGTTGCCTTACAAAAATGGCCATATTACGCATGTAAGGTATCTTAGCAAAACAAACAAATATAAGATCATAGTCCCTCGATGACGCTATCCAAAGTTGCCTTACAAAATTATCTTAGTCCCTCAAAAAGAATGCTAAGATACCTTGCAACATTGCTAATCATGGATATACGATGATCCATGCCCGTCCCGTTTACATCCAAAGATAGGGTTGCTTGCCAAATCAATTATGAGACAACAAAGTCAAAGGAAAAGAAAATGAACAAGAAAGACATTTGAGTAGGTAGATTGCTCCTAATTATTTGCTCCATTTCAAAACAAACATCCTTGATATTTTCAAAACAATCACACACTTTTAAACATCTTACAAAATTGAAAACATTTTCAAAAGATCAAACATCTTTGTATACATTCTTATGGACGAGAATCATTACAAAGGTTGCCTAAAAAAAGGCCTCTTTACAAAATACTTTCAAAAACCACACAAATCACAATTTCAAACAAAAGCAAGTGATCTAGCAAGTAACTAAGAGCCCATGGATAACCATGGATGAAAAGGGTGTCAATACCTTCCCTTTTCATAATCTACCCCCCGAACTCAAGAAACAATCTCAAAGGTCTTTCTTGTGCTTTTTCACCTTTCCTTTTTGGATAAAAGAAAAGTCGGTGGCGAATCTTGCTAAACCGGAACATTTGCAATCAAACGCAAAAACCTCAAGTCAGTTCTCCTATTGCATCACAAAACTGGCGACTCTGCTGGGAAAAATTCTAAAAGTGGGGTTACCTTAGGGATATATCACATTTATTTGCTTACATTGTTTGACTTGTATGCTTTACATTATGGTTCTTTGTTTGGGTTTGAATTCTCTACCCGGATTTGGGATACATTATAGCTAAGTAGCATTACATTGTGGAAACTGTGCGGGGTATACCGACATGGTCTAAGTAATAGCTATGTTAGTGTGACATATTTGTGGGTACCGGTAGCCTTTGAGTTAATCAAAGAGAATACAGGGCCACTGAGTGATGTCATGAAGCACTAATGAACTTCTAGAACCTTTACTTGACCAACTTGGCCTTTAGGATGTAGTGAGATGACTGGCTTTGGTGCAGTCCGAAGTTGGTAGATACTCGATACTACACTCATTGAGGTTTGGTTTCTTGGGATATTTCGGTCGCCATTAAATAGGCTTGAGCTGAAACAATGACCAAGGAAACAAGCTAGTGATATTGAGCTCCTTAGAACCCAGTTACCATTACTAGGACAGGTTTGAGCCAACTAAACTTCAAGAGGGTACTTACCTATAAAACTCCATGTAAGCCTAAACCTAAAGGACTTGTTTGCTTTGTTTGTATATGCATACTTGTACATAACATCATGAACATCATGAACATCATATCCATCCACTAACCATTTCAAGGATTTTGGGATTCATCTTTGTTCTTGTTTTGTAGGATATGGATTCACTTCGCAGGAAAACTATTCAAGTCAACCTTGTGAGAATCCCTCCACAACTTAAGGAGCTAGTTTCAAGGATTCCTGAAAACTCTCCATTCACCGAGAGACATGGTCGCCTACTCAAATTGGTCACCTCTAACACATATGAGGACATGATGAAGGTGCTCTTTCAGTTCTTTGATCCTTTACACCATTGTTTCACATTTCCCGACTATCAACTTGTGCCTACTTTGGAAGAATTCTCTCAACTCTTGAGGATTCCCATTCTCAATCAACTACCCTTCAACGGTACGGAAAGAGATCCAAAGCCAGAAGATATTGCTCAAGCTCTACACTTGCACTCATCTGATATCACAACTCATTGGGAAACAAGAAGTGATGTCAAAGGCTTCCTAGCAAAGTTCCTGTTTGAGAAAGCCCAAAGCTGTTGGAATTCCTTAGACTTGCAAGCCTTTGAGGAAATTGTGGCTCTCCTCATCTATGGGATGGTTTTGTTTCCAAATCCTGACCAACTCATAGATATCAACGCCATCAAAATCTTCATATCCCGCAACCCGGTGCCTACATTGCTAGGAGATATCCTACACTCTTTTCACACTCGCACAATAAGGAAAAGAGGTGTTCTTATATTTTGCACTCCTCTCTTGGCAAGATGGTTTATTTCTCATCTTCCCCAATCTATATTAAAAAATGAGCAAGGTTCAAGGTGGTCACAAAGGTTGATGACGCTCAAACATTCAGACATTCATTAGTGCTCCCGATCCAAAGAGAATGTTATCATTGTCGACCATTATGGAGAATTTCCTAATGTCCCTTTACTTGGCATTAGGGGAGATATCACCTACAACCCTTGTTTGGCCTTAAGACAGTTTGGTTACGCCCGAAGGGATGGCCCGCACGAGATGCTGATTCAAGGTTTGGTATTTGACCACGACAACGACGATCAAGGTCTTTGCCAGAGATTTACCCGAGCTTGGAGGATGTTAAACAAGGTGGATAGAAAGACTTTGGGGCACAAAAATTCCATCCCTCTTGAGCCTTACCTCAAATGGGTACGAACTCGCGCTCAGAGTCTTATGATGCCTTACCCCTCCATTCTCCCGGTAATCATTGAGCCTGTCATGGAGGGAGATGTTCCATACATTATCCTACATCCTGACATGCCCACATGTCTTGAAGACCTACAAAGGGATTGGATACAACTAAAGGGAGAGCGAGATACTTTCGAAGCCCAATTCTACGCAAGCGAGAAGAAGGTTTTGGAACTCACTAGGCTACTTCATGAGGAGCAGACTCTGAATGCCTACATTGCACCGAAGAGGATGCGTACTACTTTTCTATCTTAGAGTTTTTGTATTATTTTGCCCTAGGGGCATTGATGTACTCAAACTTTATCTTATTAATACAACGTGTGTTTCCTTTTTTGTCTAAAACAAATTTGAGTCTTTGAAATCCTTGAAAACATTGCATATGCATATACCATTCATCATAACATAAGCAGGTCTTTTGCAACAAGTCTCCTCATCTCTCTACTGTTTATTTCAGTAAGATGGATCTTGAGCAAACAGTGAAGGATCTCCAAGCTCAGAATACACAGTTTCAATAGTTGCTCTTGACCCTAGCTAAGGGACAAGAAGAATTGAAGACTTTGTTGGCTGAAGAGAGGAAAAAGAAAACAAAGAAGGTAACTGGAGTCTTAAACATGGGAAGAATATTTCATGGGCAGAGAAGAAGGACTTTGGACTTTTCAACAACATCCGGTGAAAGAGACAACCAAGATGGTAAAGGCAAGGAAATAGTTGTCCCGACAGAATCAGAGGAGGAAGAAGAAGAAGAGGACTACTCTGAGGAACAATACCCTCCAGCTGATGACAAGTATAAACATCTTGAAGAGCGTCTGAGCGCGATGGAAATCCAAAAGGTGCCTGGCTTGGACTTTGAGGAATTGAGTTTGGTGTTGGGGATTGTGATTCCTCCAAAATTCAAAGCACCTTTATTCACCAAATATGACGGAGTTTCATGCCCTAAAATGCATCTTCGGTCATATGTGAGGAAAATTCAACCCCATACCGCTGATAAAGACTTATGGGTGCACTTCTTCCAAGACAGCCTATTTGGGACTCAACTCGACCGGTTTTACCAACTAGAAAGAGCCAACATTCACAATTGGGAAGATCTTGCTGCAGCTTTCTACAAACAATATCAGTACAATGCTGATCTGGCACCTACCCGTACTTAACTCCAGAGTGTGGCCATGGTTTCCAATGAAGGTTTCAAGGACTATGCACAAAAATAGAGAGATCTGGCTGGAAGAGTTCAACCCCCTCTCCGGGAGAGAATTGGTAGACATGTTCTTAGACACCTTATCTGGTCCCTTCTTTAATCATTTAATCGGAAGTTCAACTGCAGGCTTTACTGAACTAATATTAACTAGAGAGAGGATAAAAGCCGGTATAAAGAATGGAAAGATTCAAAAAGACACATCCTCTTCTACAGTTGTAAGGAAGCCCTTTATCAGAAAGAAAGAGGTGGTTGCCGTATATCTGCAGAGAAACCAAGATAGGGCCAAACACCGACCAATGGTGAGGGTTATTATGATCCCAAAACCTGCATCTGATCAGCAAAGAAATAATCAACCAAGGGTAGAAAGGCCAGTCAGGCAGTTCACCAGAATCAACATGACCCCGTCTCAAGTATTACCTCATCTACTAAGATCCAACTTTGTGACCTTGAAAGAAGCTCTGAAAAACCCCAATACAACATCTCCTCATTATCATCCCAATACCCGTTGCGCATATCACTCTGAAAGTCCTGGTCACAATACTAACAACTGTTGGTCTATAAAGAACAAAATACAAGACCTCATTAAAGCAAAATAAATTGAGTTTGATGCGCCTGAAAAGCCGAATGTCATTTCTGCCCCTATACCCAGACATGGCCACAATACCAATGTCATTGAAGAAGGATTCTTTGTTACTTCAATTGATGAACTCATGACCCTACTTCTGACTGTTAAAATGAATTTGTTGAATGCCGGTGTGTTCTCGCGTTGTGGTGAAGTTTGCCATCTCTGTTTGTCCTCCCCAACCGTCTGTCCTTTGTTGAAAATAGGCGTTCAGTACCTAATAGATAACAAAGAAATTCTATTCGAGAAGACTCCTGTTCCACCTATCCTCTTTGAAGATGTTTCTATCATTACCATTTCCGCCAATTCTTCCAGGGTCTCCACCAAAAGACCTGTTAGAATTACATCAGTTCCGAAAGCAGCTCCTCTAATAATCACAATGCCTGGACCAGTCCCATACTCATCAGACAAAACCATACCATGGAATCATGGAGGGGATGTCTACTATCATGGTATCAAGCAGGACTGGCCAGCCGCCGAAGATTCAAGCTCTGAGAAAGTCAACTCTGACATCAGTAACATTGCAGGAACTAGAAAAATTACCCGAAGCGGTAGGATCTTTTCTCTAGAAATTGCTCCCCCAAAAGCAATTTCTGGACCCGTAATCATTCCTACTGTTGCTCCCCCAAAAGCTGTTCCCGGTCCTACATTTATCTTCAACAGTACTCCAATTGACAAAGCCGTTACAACCCCTATAATCATTTCTACCGACACTCCTTTGCTGAGTTAACCAAGACCCAAGGAAAAGGTGTTCTCATTGAGTTTGTCCGAACGAAGACTTAGTCATTGACTATCCCTGAGACCTCCAAGAAGGAAATGGAGGAGATCTTGAAAATTATAAAAAGAAGCGACTACGATGTACTTGAACAACTGGGACAAACTCCCTCTAAGATCTCCATGCTAGCGTTACTACTATGTTCCGAGGCACATGCAAAAGCCTTGGTGAAGTTCTTAAAAACCGCCCATGTACCTCAAGAGACATCCGCTGATCAATTTCAAGATTGCGTAGCCAGCCTAACTGCGGACAATGGTTTAGGTTTTTCAGATGTTAATCTGACACTGAGGGGAAGAAAGCATAATGAGGCGTTGCATGTCTCAATGGAATGTAGGGGCACAACCCTGGCTCATGTTTTGGTGGACACTGGCTCATCTCTGAATGTATTACCCAAAAAAGCTCTTGATAGAATTGACTGTGAGGGGTTGACTTTGAATCCAGGCAACATAGTGGTAAGGGCTTTCGACGTGCTCGAAGAGGATGGTGCCTTGGGAGGTAGACATTCCCATAAAGGTTGGAACCCAAACCTTCAATTCAACTTTTTATGTGATGGACAACCTCCCTTCACACTCCTGCTTTCTAGACCGACCATGGATCCACAATGTTGGTGCTGTCACTTCTATGTTGCACCAAATGCTGAAGTATCCGATCCAAGGGAAGATTATCACCGTTCATGGAGAAGAAGAATACATGATCAACCATCTCAATTCCTTCAGATATGTGGAATTAGACGGTGAATTCATTGAAACTCCATTTCAACACTTTGAAGAGGTCCCCCAAGAGGTGGCAGTGACCAAGGCTATTCCCAAGATTACAAGGCCTCAACTCCGGATTTCGTCGCTGAAGGATGCCAAAGTAGTGGTAGAAGAAGGTGAATGCACTATCTGGGGACAACTCCCAGATATCCCATATAAGTTTGACAAGTTTGGCCTAGGTTTCAGTTCAAGTGCTCAAAAGGCTGTACGCCGTGCCCGTGCTGGAGGGCCACCCTTGAAGTTCAGCAACCGTGAAGTCAACGCAATGGAAGATGGTGAAGATGGCTGCAACCTAGAGGATCGGATCTTTCCAACTGTCAATGAAGGGCTCAACAATTGGGAGGCTAGAGACTTCATCCCAATCACTTTAATCCCTCAGTAATTTGTCTTTACATTTTGTTGGATCTGTAATATTCAAAACAATTCGCACTCTTAAAACCTCGTGTCTTATCCGAGGCACAATGGTCCATTTGTAAGGGTTATTATCTCATTTTTCATATGACATCAATGAACCATGGACGTTTTAGTATACAAACTTTTGTGCTCATTGTTTTTCTTTTACATTTTACTTTCTTTCAAAGATAGTTATACCCTTACACATACCCACACTCACAAATGCAGTTATACATCCATTCGGGATCCCTTGGGTAACGATACTGCTATGGCCTTTTGTGACTCTGAGAATCTAATCTACCAAGCTGAAGACAAAGGTGAGAAAGATTGTGAATTACCAGGGGAACTTGCCAAATTGCTACAACAAGAAGAGAGAACCATCCAGCCTCACGAGGAACCCGTGGATACAATCAACCTAGGTACCGAAGAAGATAAAAAAGAGGTCAAGGTGGGTGCCAATCTGGAATCCAGTATCAAGAAGCGTCTGATTCAGTTGTTGCATGATTATGTCGAAGTCTTTGCCTGGTCGTATGAAGACATACCAGGACTTGATAAATATATTATGGTACATCGTCTGCCTACAAGAGAGGATTGCCCGTCAATAAAGCAAAAGGTTCGTCGAATGAGGCGGGATATGTCAGAAAAGATTAAAGTAGAGGTCATGAAACAATTCAATGCTAGATTCTTGGTTGTTACCTCTTATCCCCAATGGGTTACCAATGTTGTTCCCGTGCCCAAAAAGGACGGTAAAGTGCGAATGTGTGTGGACTACCGAGATTTGAATAAGGCAAGCCCTAAGGATGATTTTCCACTCCCTCACATTGATATCCTAGTTGACAATACGACACAAAACAAAGTATTTTCCTTCATGGACGGTTTCTTAGGTTACAACCAAATCAAAATGGCGCCTGAGGACATGGAGAAAACAACCTTTGTCACGCAGTGGGGCACTTTCTACTATAAGGTGATGCCGTTCGGACTAAAGAACGTAGGGGCAACCTATCAGTGTGCCATGGTAGCTCTATTTCACGACATGATACATCACGAAATAGATGTCTACATGGACAATATGATAGCCAGATATCAAACAGAGGAAGGGCATCTTGATCACTTACAAAAACTGTTTGAAAGACTGAAGAAGTACAAGCTGAGGTTGAATCCTAACAAATGCACATTTAGGGTACAGTCTGGTAAACTCCTAGGCTTTATCGTCAGCAACACGGGTATTGAAGTAGATCCTGCCAAAGTCAAAGAAATATAAGAGATGCCTGCTCCTTGCACTGAAAAGGAAGTCAGAGGATTCTTGGGACGTTTGAACTATATTGCCAGATTCATTTCTCACCTAACAGCTACTTGTGAGTCAATCTTCAAACCATTGAAGAAATATCAAGTAGTCAAGTGGAATGATGAATTCCAAATTGCTTTTGACAAAATCAAAGAATACTTACAAGAGCCTCTTGTGTTGATGCCACCAGTCGAGGGAAGACCATTGATCATGTATCTGACTGTTTTAGAAAACTCAATGGGGTGTGTATTGGGGCAGCATGACGAGTCTGGCCAAAAAGAACACGCTATTTACTACTTGAGCAAAAAGTATACCGACTGTGAAACCAGATATTCACTGCTCGAGAAAACTTACTGCGCTCTGGCATGGGCTGATCACCGGCTAAGACAGTATATGCTGACTCATACTACCTTGTTGATATCTAAAATGGATCCGATAAAATATATCTTCGAGAAGCCTTCTCTTTCCGGGAGAATAGCGAGATGGCAGATGATCCTGACAGAATATGACATATAGTATACTACCCAGAAAGCTATAAAGGGCAGTATATTAGTTGATCACCTTGCTCACCAAGCTGTAGAAGACTACCAATCCATGAAATTCGAATTTCCGGACAAAGACATCATGACATTAGGCAACTGTGAAGAGTTCAGGCCATATGACGGACCTGAACAAGGATCCCGATGGACCCTGTTCTTTGATGGAGCATCCAATGCACTGGGCAATGGTATTGGTGCCGTACTCATATCTTCGGAAGGGTGTCATACTCTCTTTACTGCCAGACTTTGCTTCAATTATACAAACAACATGGCGGAATACGAAGCGTGCATCTTTGGTCTCAAAGCTGCCATAGAATTGAGGATTAAGTCCTTGGATGTATTCAGAGACTCAACTTTGGTTATCAGCCAGATCAAAGGGGAATGGGACACCAAACACCCAAACCTTATCCTTACAAAGAACATGTTTTGACGTTGCTACCACATTTTGAGAAGATTACCTTCGAGCATTTCCCGCGAGAAGAAAATCAGCTAGCCGACGCTCTAGCCACAATGTCAGCTATGTTTAAACTTAATTGGGATAATGAGTGTTGTACCCCAAAATTTTCCCTCCCATGTTCTTCAAAGTTTTGACAAGCATCATCTCAATGACTCAAGATTTCTCAAGGGTTGCACAGTCCAAATGCCTCAAAAGGCAGTCAAAATTAGGGTTTTGGTTCCTTCAATGAATTTGAGGTTTTCAATGGTACAAACAAGTCCCATAGGCCATATACATTGTCAAGCACCTACATGTCAAGTTTCAAGTCTCACAGCATCAAGTTGCACAATCAAAGGCTTCATTTGCTTCACAATCAACTACAGGGGTAAAATGGTCATTTTACAGTCAAAAGTCAAAATTTTTGGTCAACATCTTATTTTGAAGCCACAATCATCATTTGATCAGTTCTTGATCATGATTCCACAAGCATGGCTCAAAAATCATCAAGATGCAAAAGTTACTATTTTTGGACAGTAGAAAAGTCAACTGTAACTTGACCAGGGCATAACTTTTTCATGGTTCATCATAAAAATCCCATCCAATGCTAATTTTGAAGGGGATGACATTTCCTACAACTCATCTTCACATTCCAAGTCCAAGAAATGCTCTCACAAAAAGTTATCAATTTCTACATTATAGGTCATTTTCAAAAGTCAACAAAAAGGCATTTTAAGTCAAAGACCATAACTTTATATTGGTAAATCCAAATGACATGGGACCAAAGGCATTGGTTAGAAGACTTCAATACCTTTCCAAAATGTCCAAGAACATGTTCATATGATCAAAATTGAGCAAGATATGCATTGGAGAAGTTGGGAAATTTTTGGGAATTTGCAAAAGTCAACTTTGCCTAAAACACCTTGTTTTTGCTAATGGGCCCCAAATTCCTTCTTGAAACTTTGTCCAAGGCCTATGCACGACCCATTAAGATTAAATTGAATTATTTTCTTATTTTTATTAATTATTTGGATTTTTAATTGATTATTAATTCATTTAATTCATTTAAATGTAGGAAAATATGAAAATATGGTTTTCAAATCTTTTTATGAAGCAAATAGGCTCAAGGCAAGCTGGAAAATTCGTGTACCAATCAAAGATGTCAAAAACTCCAAAATTGGCAAGGTTTCTCAATCAAAAAGATGCTAAAAGATTTGATTGAAAATCAAATATACAATCTTCAATACAATGGATTTCATGTGCAAGATTTACCCTAGTTTCATTCCAATACAAATACTGAAGCAAACCCTAAAGCCTTACACGTGCAAACCTGCTGCAGAAGCCATAACCATATTGAGTTTTTTTCAAGAAAATTGCCAAATCGTTTTCTCACTTCCAGGCCAATTCAAACCCCTTTCTTGATTCAAACACCTTGCTGGGACATTCAGGAACGCATTGCAATCAAAATCAAGTGTTAACACTCAAGGAATCCTGAGATAACAGTTTCATGGTTTGAATATTTTGTCATAAACCCATACTTCGATTCATGCATCATTAATGTATTTTGTGGATTGTTTTGTGTTCATAGGGACTGTACGAAGCTTTTGGTACAATTTAATTTGATTATGGTGCCCTAAAACGAAAACTGCCATTGGAGAATGCTAGGGTTTCCAAGCTTCAAAATTATGGGTTTGCTATTGAGGAAAAATTGGACCTTCTTAGACCTATGGTTGAATTCGTCAAGGCCAGACGAACTCAACCCAACCCTCGCGCCCTATTTATATAATGCACAAACCTAATCGCTATTTTTGGCATTTGCACTTTGTGGGGGTTAAAAACCCCCGCTATCTGATCTTTGTTTTACAGGTTTAACGAAGGAGACGAGTACGTGTAGGCATGGGACTGGACAATTCAAAGGATGGCGCGCGTTTTATAAATTTCTAGCATAAGCATTAGTTTTTCTATATTATAATTACTCATCATTATGTTAACAGATGCAACGCTTGGCTTAGTGGAAGAGGACGTGTCTGGCAATCAATGGGACCTGGGTTCGATTCCCAAGTCCACCCCAATATTTATTTCTATTTTCATAACATGATTCTATGCTGGATGCCCAGTGCGTTTCACCATGTATCTCACCTCCAAGCTTGCCAAGTGGCCATAAGCGTGCATCCAAAGGCCAGGGATGGTTGACCACCATGTTCTCCAGTCAAAGCCAGCGTAGACCATCCAGGAAGTCAAAGCAGGCCTGATTCTTAATGGGCCAAATTGCTTCACAAACCTCCTAATTGGGTCCATCAACCCCCCTGGTTTCTATTTGTTTTTATTTTCTTTCTATTTATTTTATTTAATAACTATTATTATTATTATTTAATTAACCTAACAAATTATTTTCATAACAAATTCTGAAAAAATGTAAATATTATTTATTATTATTTTCACTACTAATTATATTTTGTAAATAAATTCTAATTAATCAACTTAGTTTAATTTAGGTTTAATTTTAATCTTTTCATAATAAATAAAATCAACTTAGAACTAGGGTTTTCTTGACTTTTAATTTCTTTTCTTTTTATTTTCATTAAAACATAAAAAACACAAAAAAAACATTTTTTTCTCTTTTAATTAAATAATTAATTAGTACTAGGTTTAATTTTAATTAAATTGCAAAAAAAGGACAATTTCTTTATTTCTCAAAAAGGGTCAAAACCCTAAGGACGTCCCGATTAAATTTCTATTCGCGCATTATTATTTATTTTGATTACTTACGTAACTGTTTCCAAGGATGTAATAGTTAATTAGGGTTTACCGCTTTCTTTTACTTTCCGCATTTATTTTCCAAAACGGGTTATGTTTTTGGCGATGTATAGACCCGCGCCTTGTAATAGCGTAGATTCATATTTCCGCACTTTATTTTCCGCACTCTTAACTGTTAATTATGCCTGCAAGACTGTATGCCAAATAAAATTAATCTGTAGCTCACAAATGCATGATCAAAGATAAACATTAACATGAAAACAACACACAAGCACATGCCACTCCTAGGGTACGCCTCACTGGTTGCCTCGAACGTGGTCGTCAAGTATAGGGTGTCTTAGAGGTCGTCCTCCTGTCTAAAGATCAAGTTGCCTCGAAACAGTTGCCTCGGATAAAAAAGGATCTAGGACATTAGGGTTACTTCTAAGGTGTCCTACTATTGCTTCGGTGACCACACTGTCCCTTATAATCGAATTGACCCGAACACCTCCAACGACGGTGCTACCTACCTCTCAATGGTGGGATAACACTATCTAAAGGACTCTTACACAACCTAATTCCTTAGGGTAGGTAGATCTCATGGGTACTTGCTCTCTCAAAAACAAAAACAAAAAAACAATCTTTTCACACTGACACTTTCTAAAAGTTTTCAAACAAATTTTTCATACACTCTTGAGGACAGATACAAGAGTTACTTAGAAATTTTTTGAACGAAACTTTTTCAAAACCCACAAACACAAGAAAAGCAAACAATTTTTGAAAATGTAAGAGCAAGTACCTAAGAGCCCATGGATAACCATGGATAGAAAGGGTGCTAACACCTTCCCTTTCTATAAATCTACCTCTCGATTCGAGAAACATTCTCAAAGAAGGAATTTTGCTGTGCTTTTGTCCTTTCCATGTTGGAGAACATAAAAGACGGTGGCGACTCTTCCTTATCGCGACATTTCGCGAAACCAGCTAAAAACAGTCAGTTCTATTTCCACCGATCACAGAACTGGCGACTCTGCTGGGGATACTTATAAAAGTGAGGTGTACCTTAGGATTAGACCACTCTTATGTTTTCAATTGAATGCCTTGATTGCTTTAATATTGTAGGCCTATTTTGGGAGTTTCATAGATCCTAACCCGGATCTAGGGGATACCTTTTAGGTAGCAGCAAACTGTGAGGGAACTGTGTGGGGTATACCGACACGGTTGAAGCAGTTGCTACATTGATGTGGCACTTTAGTGAGTACCGGTAACCCTTGAGTCAAGTCAAGGAGAGTACGGGGCCCCCGCATGGTGTCGTGAAGCATCAACTGACCTTAGGAACCTTACTTGACCATCCTGGCCTCTTTAGGGGTAGTGAGATGACCGACTTTGGTGCAGTCCGAAGTTAGTAGATACTCGATACTACACTCATTGAGGGTTGTTTTCTTGGAATATTTTGATCGCCAGTCCAGTGGCTAAATCAAAACAATGAACATAGAAAACAACCCAATGATATTGAGCTCCTTAGAACCCGGTTACTTTTGATAGGACAGGTTTTGAGCCCACCAACTTCAAGAGGGTAGTACCCCAAACTTCATGCTGGCCTAAACTCTAAGGGCTCTCTGTGTGACTTGTGTGCCTTCAAACTTGACTACTTGCATGCTTGTTATCTGACACTTGAGTTTCTTGCAGGTTTTGTTTACAGTCCTTAATTTAGACTCATTACAGGGCCTACTTACATTACTCCATGCATAGCATACCATCATACCATTGCATACATCTTGCATAAGGACTAACCCATTTCAAGGATCTCAAGGGCTTGTGATGCAGGTCATGATGAACCAACTGTCTAGCAAGGGGCAAAGGGGATTTATTTTCCTCTAGCCAAGGTTGATAACTTGAGTCAGGGGCTATGACCCACTCGATATGGTGAGCTTTGACTCTTGAAGAAGGACTCTCAACAACAGGAAGTCCCTTCAATCAAGCTACCGGATTCAAATTCTGACATTTTTTTCTTGTTTACCCTGCGAGATCCTTGAAAACATTGCATGCATACATACATATCATTGCATAACAGGTACCCTTTTGACAGGTCACTTATCTTCTTTGCTGTTTATTTCAGCAATCATCATGAATCCTGAATCATCCAATGAACAAGCTATCAAGGCTCTTCAGGCCCAGAACGCCCAGTTCCAAGAGATGGTTATGAGCCTAGCCCAGGGTCAACAAGATTTGAAGACTCTGCTTCTGAAAGAGAAGAAGAAGAAGAAGAAGAGGACTGTTTTGTTCAACCCTAGACGCAGATCTGGGAATGGATCACAAAATGAGGTTGATCAAGCTACTTCCTATGTAGGGAAAGACAGTCCCCAAGGGGGAAGGGTTCCTAGTCCTGTGGTCTCCGACAATGAGACCGATTACAATGATGAACAATATCCTCCTGCTGAGGATAAGTACAAACAGCTAGAGGACTGGTTAAGTGCTATGGAGATACAGAAAGTGCCCAGCCTGGACTTCGAAGATCTAGGTCTATCCTCTGGGGTAGTGATCCCACACAAATTCAAAGCACCTGCCTTTGCAAAGTACGACGGGGCATCCTGTCCTAAGCTGCACCTCCGTTCATACGTAAGGAAGATCCAACCCTACACGGTTGACAAGAACTTATGGATCCATTTCTTCCAGGAAAGTCTTTCAGGGACTCAACTCGAATGGTTCTATCAACTAGATGGAGCCAGTATTCGTAACTGGGAAGACTTGGCTACTGCATTCTACAAGCAGTATCAGTACAATTCCGACCTCGCTCCTACGCGTACCCAACTCCAGGGTATGTCACTAGGGATGGGTGAAGGATTTAAGGAATATGCGCAAAAGTGGAGAGACCTTGCTGGAAGGGTGCAACCACCTCTGACTGACCGGGAGCTTGTGGACTTGTTCTTGAGGACCCTGTCTGGTCCATTCTTCAACCATCTGATTGGGAATTTTTCTGCTGGGTTTACAGATCTGATCTTGACTGGGGAGAGAATAGAAGCTGGTATCAAGTCTGGGAAGATACAAAAGGGTGACTCCTCGAGCACTGAGAAGAAACCATCCAAGAAAGAATCTAGTGCTGCCAACACGGTGGTTATTTCAAAACCGGCTAGTGCTCCTCAGCGTCACAATCAACAAAGGGAAGAGAGACCTAAAAGGCAGTTCACTCCCCTTGGCATGACCTTGTCCCAGATATTGCCACAGTTGCTGGAGACCAAGTTGGTAACTCTAAGGGACCCTCCTAAGAATCCCAACATGACACCTGCAAGGTATAACCCCAACGCCCGATGCGCTTATCACTCTGACAGCCCGGGGCATGATACAGATGATTGTTGGACTCTGAGGAACAAGGTTCAGGATCTGATCAACGCAAAGGAAGTCCAGTTCGACTCTCCAGAGACTCCCAATGTGATCACTGCTCCCTTGCCAAAACATGGCTAGGATTGGAAATTTTTTTGTTCATTCGAATGTTCAAGTTGTATTTTTCTTTGATTGTTCAAACATTTTATTCATGTCAAACTATCTTATTTCATTAATGCATTACACGTGTCTGTTTTGAAGTAATTGTTTTCACTATATTCAAAATTGCTTTTATTTTTTTGATGTTCAACTCTCGGTTGAAAATTCTAAGCCCTTTGAGGGAGGATGACGAAAACGATACCATAATCTACAATATGCTTTTGAACAGACCCCGCTGATGAGGTACAGGCATTGTTTCAATTCCTAAACACTGGAGTTATAAGGAAGATAATCCCTCGTCAACCCCTTTGAGCCAAAGAAGTAGGAGTTTTTCTTTTCAAAAATTAAAACCATTAATCATAACCTGGGGCAGGGTAGTTCTCTCAGTTGATCCAGGTGCACAATGAATGGCATCAAAGGAGTCCTTACAAAGCAAAAGACAGTGATGGTTCTGAATAATCACCAAGACAGGAAGTCATTACCAAAAAAAACTAAAGCCCAATAAGTCAAAACCTATGAAGGAGACTTACAAAAAACTGGGGCATCCCGCTGACTGTAATCACAAAAGAAACAGTTCAGACAAAAAGACAAGGATAACAAAATCAAAAAAGAAAGAGGTCCTACAAACCCTCAACCAAAAAAGGAATGACTGCCTATTCAAAATAAACTGTCAATATCCGAACCATCATTGGAATATCAGGACAAAGACTCAAACAAGGTCTAATGTACGATCAACTGAGTTTAGGTTTGAAGAACATCACGAAGAGCGGGTGGGTACAAATAAAATTTGAGCCTTTATCCTTTATTTCTTAAAATCGTGAACCAGGCCAAGTTACAACCCTTAAAAGTCCTAGCTGAAGCATGGGTTAGTTCGAAAGCATACTGTTACGAAAGGTATCCTGACTCCTTAAGGCTTGCGGTAAAATAACGAGTTGACATCGCAGTTTACAAAAAAATTCACTTGTTTTTATGAAAAAACTGCATTTTCAAAAACGTCAAGACAAACATAAGCTTTGCATTTTTAATATAACATTGCTTGCATATGATTATTTGTTTGAACAACATAGAAGTTCGCACGAAGAATATCTGATGAACAAAAGCACTCCCAACCAAGGGGCAGACATGATCATTGTCCATCATCTAGGGCAGTTAAGTCAAGATTCGAAGAATCTCTCAAAAGGCCAACCAACTTGGGGAAAATCTCCGTCTAGGATCATTTGGGGCATTGGACGATCAAACGAAGATCTTCTGGTAGTAGGGCAACACAACACTACTGACAGGGGCACCTCCCTACATCCTGAAAGCGTGGGCATAGTCGAAAAATACTACGCATAATCAAAGACCCGCTAGGTTGACACACCTAGGCCAAAATAAGGGCTTCCCGGCGAACCACAAGGGTTCGGGCAAAAATAAGGGATAAAATGAAAAAATCTGTACACCCGGCAAGTCGAAAACCTAAAAAGGCGGCTTGGGCAAAAATGGGTATCCCGGTGGACTGAAAACCCGAAAGGGCGGTCCAGGCAAAAGTTAGGGATCAAAGCGTACGACTATGTCCCGTCATCTCGTCACTTGCCTACCGGAAGAAGAGTTGTCAAGCACCTCCACAGACACCTTCCCCCACAAAAACTGGGGCAATAAGAATTGTCCGAACTATACAGCTGCTCTGTCCACAGGTACAAGGTGGATTCGGCTGAAGAATGCAACCAAGATACCTCCACTCCCCGTAGAGTAAGACAAGGTTCGGCAATACTCTCCTCAAGCAGAGTTGGTCTCCAATCAGCCCCGAGAAGGCACAATATCTCCAGCAAGTCAGCAATACTCTCCCTAAGCAGAGTTATTCTTCTGTTAGCCTTAAGGAAGTTGGATATCCCCCATAAGATCTCAATGTTCCCCAGCGGAGTATACGGATATTCTTCAACAAGCATCCCCGGCAGTCTTAATATAAGATTGTTCCCCGGCGGAATACCAGACACCCCAGTGGAGCCACTTCCCCGGTACAGTTCAAAAGTTTCCCTAGGAGAGTGGAATCATCCTCCCCAGTAGATTCTGGAAGCCTATCCCCAGTAGATTCTGGAAGCTTATCCCCTGCAGAGTACACATGCTCTTCCCGACCACATTCAAAGGTTATTCCCCACCAGAGCTTATAACTGGGTTATCCTCAGCTAATTACCACGGAAAGATCGTCCTCGGCGAAGTTCTTCCTATCCCCAGCGGAGTTCATCAAAATCTCCCAACAAAATATATCAATGGTATCCCCAGCAGGAGTTATCGTCAAAACCTCAGCGAAGTATCTCTTCTCCATAGAGTAATGCCCCGCAGAGTAATCTCTCCAACAAGTTTATTCCCCAACAGAGTCATCTTCTCCTACCGGTTTATTCTTGCAATCATCATCCCCAGTGGAAATGAAGAACTCTACTCTTCAAGATCAGCCCGGGATTCAACAAACTCCCGGCATTCGTCAAGGATTTATTTTCCCAGACGAAAATACATTCAGAAACATCACATTTTCATACATCATGATACATGCATATATGCATCATATCATACAATCTCATTTATGTCGAGAACATCATTGCTTGATCCATATCATGCATTGCATATGACTGACCTTTACCTTTCAGGAAGGATACAGTTAAATGATCAACTATGTCAAAGTAGACAAATGCAGTCAAAAGAGACCAACCCAGTCAAAGAAGACAAGTCCAGTTAAAATTAATTCCTAAAGTCATTAAAGACAACTCGTTGTTATAGACACTCGTCGTTATAGACACCCGTCGTTATAGACACCCCGTCGTTATAGACACTCGTCGTTATAGACACCCATCGTCATAGACACCCGTTGTCATAGACACCCATCGTTATAGACACCCATTGTTATAGACACCTGTCGTTATAGACACCCGTCGTTATAGACACCCGTCGTTATAGACACCCGTCGTTATAGACACCCGTCGTCATAGACACCCGTCGTCATAGACACCCGTCGTTATAGACACCCGTCGTCATAGACACCCGTCGTTATAGACACCCATCGTCATAGACACCCGTCGTCATAGACACCCGTTGTTATAGACACCCTTCGTTATAGACACCCGTCGTTATAGACACTCGTCGTTATAGACACCCATCGTTATAGACACCCGTCGTTATAGACACCCATCGCTATAGACACCCGTCATCATAGACACCCGTCATCATAGACACCCGTCATCATAGACACCCGTCGTTATAGATACCCGTCGTTATAGAAACTCGTCGTTATAGACACCCGTCATAGACACCTGTCATTAAAGACAACCCGTCATTAAAGATAACTTGTCCACAAAGACAACCTGTCCACAAAGACAACTCGTCCATGAAGACAACCCGTCCATGAAGACAACCTGCTAAAAGAGACAACTCATCAAAAAAGACAAAACCTCCTGGTTCAGTTAAATCCTTCCTAAAGGTTTTTCTGAGATAACCTGTCAGCAGAGACAACCCATAAATCTTTTGAAGTTCCAGATTCGATACCTGTATCCATCCAGGGCATATCTGTAGACGACCAATTCCAGATTCGACACCTGTATCCAGCCAGGGCACGTCTGTAAGCAACCTTTTGAAGTTCCGGATTCGATTCCTGTATCTAGCCAGGGCATATCTGTGAGCGATTGATTATGGATTCGATACCTGTATCTAGCCAGGGCATATCTACATGAAGAGTTTGAAGATCAACCCCTGTAACAAGCCATGTAATTATCTTTCTCTCTCAGGTATGCAAGTTCTGGCTAAGGACTCTCTTACGCGATCGACACTTCCAAATGGCATCTATAAGCCCATTCCCGACAAGATTCTGTCACATCTCCAGATGGCATCTATAAGCCCGTCCTCCTATCCACCATCTCTCCAAATGGCATCTGTAAGCCCATTCCCAACATCACATTGTTGATACTCTACACTATGTGAGTGCAAATTTCTGGGCACCTAGTGTTCAATCATCTTCCACCTTCGGATCACGAAAGGCACGCAAGCCAATCTACATCCTCAGGTCTAAGAAGATTGAACAGGGGAAACTGTTGTACCCCAAAATTTGCCCTCCCATGTTCTTCAAAGTTTTGACAAGCATCATCTCAATGACTCAAGATTTCTCAAGGGTTGCACAGTCCAAATGCCTCCTAAGGCAGTCAAAATTAGGGTTTTGGTTCCTTCAATGAATTTGAGGTTTTCAATGGTCCAAACAAGTCCCATAGGCCATATACATTGTCAAGCACCCACATCTCAAGTTTCAAGTCTCACAGCATCAAGTTGCACAGTCAAAGGCTTCATTTGCTTCACAATCAACTGTAGGGGTAAAATGGTCATTTTAAAGTCAAAAGTCAAAATTTTTGGTCAACATCTTATTTTCAAGCCACAATCATCATTTGATCAGTTCTTGATCATGATTCCACAAGCATGGCTCAAAAATCATCAAGATGCAAAAGTTACTATTTTTGACAGTAGAAAAGTCAACTGTAACTTGACCAGGGCATAACTTTTTCATGGTTCATCAGAAAAATCCCATCCAATGCTAATTTTGAAGGGGATGACATTTCCTATAACTCATCTTCACATTCCAAGTCCAATAAATACTCTCACAAAAAGTTATCAATTTCTACATTATAGGTCATTTTCAAAAGTCAACAAAAAGGAATTTTAAGTCAAAGACCATAACTTGAGATTGGTAAATCCAAATGACATGGGACCAAAGGCATTGGTTAGAAGACTTCAAGACCTTTCCAAAATGTCTAAGAACATGTTCATATGGTCAAAATTGAGCAAGATATGCATTGGAGAAGTTGGGAAATTTTTGGGAATTTGCAAAAGTCAACTTTGCCTAAAACACCTTGTTTTTGCTAATGGGCCCCAAATTCCTTCTTGAAACTTTGTCCAAGGCCTATGCACGACCCATTGAGATTAAATTGAATTATTTTCTTATTTTTATTAATTATTTGGATTTTTAATTGATTATTAATTCATTTAATTCATTTAAATGTAGGAAAATATGAAAATATGGTTTTCAAATCTTTTTATGAAGCAAATAGGCTCAAGGCAAGCTGGCAAATTCGTGTGCCAATCAAAGATGTCAAAAACTCCAAAATTGGCAAGGTTTCTCAATCAAAAAGATGCTAAAAGATTTGATTGAAAATAAAATATACAATCTTCAATACAATGGATTTCATGTGCAAGATTTACCCTAGTTTCATTCCAATACAAATACTGAAGCAAACCCTAAAGCCTTACACGTGCAAACCTGCTGCAGAAGCCATAACCATATTGAGTTTTTTTCAAGAAAATTGCCAAATCGTTTTCTCACTTCCAGGCCAATTCAAACCCCTTTCTTGATTCAAACACCTTGCTGGGACATTCAGGAACGCATTGCAATCAAAATCAAGTGTTAACACTCAAGGAATCCTGAGATAACAGTTTCACGGTTTGAATATTTTTTCATAAACGCATACTTCGATTCATGCATCATTAATGTATTTTGTGGATTGTTTTGTGTTCATAGGGACTGTACGAAGCTTTTGGTACAATTTAATTTGATTATGGTGCCCTAAAACGAAAACTGCCATTGGAGAATGCTAGGGTTTCCAAGCTTCAAAATTAGGGGTTTGCTATTGAGGAAAAATTGGACCTTCTTAGACCTATGGTTGAATTCGTCAAGGCCAGACGAACTCAACCCAACCCTCGCGCCCTATTTATATAATGCACAGACCTAATCGCTATTTTTGGCATTTGCACTTTGTGGGGGTTAAAAACCCCCACTATCTGATCTTTGTTTTACAGGTTTAACGAAGGAGATGAGTACGTGTAGGCATGGGACTGGACAATTCAAAGGATGGCGCGCGTTTTATAAATTTTCAGCATAAGCATTAGTTTTTCTATATTATAATTACTCATCATTATGTTAACAGATGCAACGCTTGGCTTAGTGGAAGAGGACGTGTCTGGCAATCAATGGGACCTGGGTTCGATTCCCAGGTCCACCCCAATATTTATTTCTATTTTCATAACATGATTCTATGCTGGATGCCCAGTGCGTTTCACCATGTATCTCACCTACAAGCTTGCCAAGTGGCCATAAGCGTGCATCCAAAGGCCAGGGATGGTTGACCACCATGTTCTCCAGTCAAAGCCAGCGTAGACCATCCAGGAAGTCAAAGCAGGCCTGATTCTTAATGGGCCAAATTGCTTCACAAACCTCCTAATTGGGTCCATCAACCCCCCTGGTTTCTATTTCTTTTTATTTTATTTCTATTTATTTTCTTTAATAACTATTATTATTATTATTTAATTAACCTAACAAATTATTTTCATAACAAATTCTGAAAAAATGTAAATATTATTTATTATTATTTTCACTACTAATTATATTTTGTAAATAAATTCTAATTAATCAACTTAGTTTAATTTAGGTTTAATTTTAATCTTTTCATAATAAATAAAATCAACTTAGAACTAGGGTTTTCTTGACTTTTAATTTCTTTTTTTTTTATTTTCATTAAAACATAAAAAACACAAAAAAATTTTTTTTTCTCTTTTAATTAAATAATTAATTAGTACTAGGTTTAATTTTAATTTAATTGCAAACAAAGGACAATTTCTTTATTTCTCAAAAAGGGTCAAAACCCTAAGGACGTCCCGATTAAATTTCTATTCGCGCATTATTATTTATTTTGATTACTTATGTAACTGTTTCCAAGGATGTAATAGTTAATTAGGGTTTACCGCTTTCTTTTAATTTCCGCATTTATTTTCCAAAACGGGTTATGTTTTTGGCGATGTATAGACCCGCGCCTTGTAATAGCGTAGATTCATATTTCTGCACTTTATTTTCCGTACTCTTAATTGTTAATTATGCCTGCAAGACTGTATGCCAAATAAAATTAATCTGTAGCTCACAAATGCATGATCAAAGATAAACATTAACATGAAAACAACACACAAGCACATGCCACTCCTAGGGTACGCCTCACTGGTTGCCTCGAACATGGTCGTCAAGTATAGGGTGTCTTAGAGGTCGCCCTCCTGTCTAAAGATCCAGTTGCCTCGAAACGGTTGCCTCGGATGAAAAAGGATCTAGGACATTAGGGTTACTTCTAAGGTGTCCTACTATTGCTTCGGTGACCACACTGTCCCTTATAATCGAATTGACCCGAACACCTCCAACGACGGTGCTACCTACCTCTCAATGGTGGGATAACACTATCTAAAGGACTCTTACACAGCCTAATTCCTTAGGGTAGGTAGATCTCATGGGTACTTGCTCTCTCAAAAACAAAAAAAAAACAATCTTTTCACACTGACACTTTCTAAAAGTTTTCAAACAAATTTTTCATACACTCTTGAGGACAGATACAAGAGTTACTTAGAAATTTTTCAAACGAAACTTTTTCAAAACCCACAAACACAAGAAAAGCAAACAATTTTTGAAAACATAAGAGCAAGTACCTAAGAGCCCATGGATAACCATGGATAGAAAGGGTGCTAACACCTTCCCTTTCTATAAATCTACCTCCCAAACCGAGAAACATTCTCAAAGAAGGAATTTTGCTGTGCTTTTGTCCTTTCCATGTTGGAGAACATAAAAGACGGTGGCGACTCTTGCTTACCGCGACATTTCGCGAAACCAGCTAAAAACAGTCAGTTCTATTTCCACCGATCACAATGAGGCTCCCCAGATCACCATCGAACGAATGGAGGAACCAACACACTGTCACGAGATTAATACTGAAGAAGTAGTGGACCAGCCTTGGTTTCACGAAGTCAAGAGGTATCTCGAGACTCAAGAATATCCCGAAGGAGCTTCAATCAATGATAAGAAGTTCT
Source organism: Vicia faba (assembly GCA_948472305.1). Taxonomy (NCBI): domain Eukaryota; kingdom Viridiplantae; phylum Streptophyta; class Magnoliopsida; order Fabales; family Fabaceae; genus Vicia; species Vicia faba. The sequence continues at coordinate 6,103,457 of OX451736.1, forward strand.
TAAGGAGGTTTTCTGCTAAGTTCTTCCTTAGTAACAACATCCTGTACAAACGCAATCATGACTCTGTGTTACTTCGGTGTGTAGATAAAGTTGAAGCTGAAAGGATCATGGCTGAATTACATGAAGGCACTTTTGGTACCCACTCTAGTGGGCATACGATGGCAAAGAAAATCCTACGGGCAGGCTATTATTGGTCTACCATGGAAGCAGACTGCTATCAACACTCTCGAACCTGCCATAAATGCCAAATTTATGCTGACAAGGTGCACGTACCTCCGGTTCCTTTGAATGTCTTGAAGGCTCCTTGGCGCTTTGCTATGTGGGGGATTGATATGATTGGGGAAATCAAACCAAAATCCTCTAATGGACACCGCTTCATCTTGGTGGCCATTGACTATTTCACAAAGTGGGTGGAGGAAGCTTCCTTCGCTTCCGTTACTAAGAATTTTATTGCCCGCTTCATCAAGCAAAACCTTATTTGCCGGTATGGTATTCTGGAAAGGATCATCACTGGCAATGGTACAAATCTCAACAACACTATGATCACCGCCTTGTGCGAGCAATTCAAGATTCAGCATCACAATTGTTCTCCCTATCGGCCAAAGGTGAATGGTGTTGTCGAAGCTGCAGATAAAAACATTAAAAATATCATACAGAAAATGACAGTCACGTACAAAGACTGGAATGAGATTATACCATTCCCTCTCCATTGATATCGTACCACGGCTCGCACATCAACCGGGGCAACACCTTATTCTCTGGTTTACGGCATGGAAGCTGTCTTGCCTATCGAGGTCCAAATCCCCTCTCTGAGGATTATGAAGGATGCAGGGCTGAACGAAGACGATTGGATTCAGACTCGACTTGATCAACTAAACTTGATTGATGAAAAGAGACTTAGTGTTATTTTCCATGGTCAAATGTATCAAAAACGGATGATCAAGGCTTTCAACAAAAAGGTCAGACGCCAAGTGTATCAAGTTGGGGATTTGGTGATCAAGCGCATCATACTGCCGCAAGGTGATCCCAGTGGAAAATGGACTCCTACCTATGAAGGACCATTTGTAATCAAAAACATTTTCTCTGGTGGGGCAATGATCTTGACCACCATGGATGGTGACAACCTGCCGCATCCTGCGAACGCGAATATAGTCAAAAGATACTACGCATAAGAGACCCTCTAGGTTGACATACCTAGGAAAAACAAGGGCATCCTGGTGAACCAAGAAGGTTCGGGCAAAAATTAAGGATAAAACAAAAAAAATATGTACACCCAGCAAGTTGAAAACCCGAAAGGGCGACTTGGGTAAAAAAGGGTTTCCCGGTGGACTGAAAACCCGAAAGGGTGGTCCAGGAAAAAGTTAGGGAATTAAAGCGTATGCCTATGTCCCATTGGATCACCTCACGGACAACCTTTAGCTTCAACTAAAAAATTCAATGGTTCTGATCAATTCAATCAGCTTTGGACAAGGCAATAAATAGACAAGACACTCAGAGATACGAAGGCTATAGAAGAATGGAAACCCCATGGGATTTTTTACACATAGCTATCTTTTCTTTGTATCAAAATTTTTCATTTCTACAACGGCATTCTCTTACTAGAATGTTTGTCTCCTTGTACAAAAATACTTACTCAAAGTCAATACAAAGATATCTCTTTGAAAGTGCAAAAACTACCTGTTTTTCTTTACGCTTGTGTTTTTTCTACAAAAACGTCCAATGATTCATTGTTGAACATATGCATTTGAATATAATTACTGTTTACAAATAAACAAAATGGAAAAAGAAAATTACTAATGGGTTGAATGGATAGGGAAATACCTCTAGGCTATTACCTAAGAAATCCCCACAGTACGTCATTTAATCCCCAGCGGAACAAAATTCCCAGTTATCACTCCCTAGTAGAAGTCGTCAAATGTCTCAAGATTCCCCAATGGAATTCTACAAGCAGTATACGACATTTCCCTTACAATAGAGTTTATTTCTCTAAGCAGAAATTCGTCAACACTTAGACTTCATAACATGAAGACTTACATATCCTCAGCAACAGTCAGGGATTTATTTTCCCCAATCCAACAACAATGCAGCAAACTAGCTCACATATGTATACATTGCATCCATATATCATAAACATTGATGACACGAATACATTATACTATGCATTTCATACAACATAAACATATTGTTTTAAGCTAACATTTTACCCTTTTCAGGATAAGGTTAACAACTACCATTAACAAAATTCCAAAATCTTTTGATACAATTCAGATGCGCTCCAGACACGGATGCCATTCTAATACTCATTTAGATTCAGTCTTCAGATACTATTCAGATACGCTCCAGAAACGGATGCCATTCTGATACTCATTCAAACTCAACTTTCAGATACAACTCAGATACGCTCCAGACACGGATGCCATTCTGATACTCACTCATTCAACTCTCAGATACAATTCATATACGCTCTAGACACGGATGCCATTCTGACACTCATTCAGATTCAGTCTTCAGATACGGTACAGATACGCTCCAAACACATATGCCATTCTGATTCAACTTTCAAGTGAAATACAGATACACTCCAGACACGGATGCCATTCTGATTCAACTTTCAAGTGCAGTACAGATACGCTCCAGACACAGATGCCATGTTGATACTTAATCAAAGCCTCTTCCAGATACAATACAGATACGCTCCAGACACGGACTCCATTCTAGTACTCATTCTTTCGACTTACAAATTACAATTCAACAATCACTTTTGGATGGCATCTACAAGCCCATCTCCAACAAATTTATAGCACCTATCTAAATGGCATCTTTAAGCCCATTTCCCTCGACTTTCACATCACCAAGTGCAAATTTCTAGGCACTCTAGTGTCCAATCATCTTCCACCTTCGAGTCACGAATGGCAAAACTCGTCAGTCTAACTCTTCAGGCTTAAGAAGATTGAATAGGGGCAGCTATTGTACCCCAAAATTTTCCCTCTCACTTATCAGGGATTTTCACAAGATCTTCTTTAGATCAAGATTGCACTAAGGTTTGATCAGCTCAAGACACCTCCTCAAGCACTGATGACTAAAATTTAGGGTTTGAGATTTCACAAGGATTTTTGAACTTCCAAGGCCCCATATGACTTTAACGGATCATTATGGACTCCCAAGATTACTCATGTCAAGTTTCAAGCCTTGGATCACACTTTTGATCAGTCAATTAAACAGTTGACCTAAAAATCAGCTGTATTGGGGAAAAAGTCAACCATGGCCAATTTACAGTCAAACTTCATAATTTTTGATCCACACCAGCATTTTAAACTCATATGAAACATTTGATCAAGTTTGGACCATAACTCCTCAATAAATTTGATCAAATCATCAAAAGGGCAAAATGGTCAAAATTAGGGTTTTGACTAGGAAAGGGCAATTTCTGGTTTTTGACCTAGCAAATGATCAATTGGGTTAGGGAATGATCTCAAGAGTCCAATTGCATCACTTTCACCTAATGACATGGTTCAAAACATTACAAGTCCATTGGATTGACAGATGAATTTTTTAGTCAACTGATCAAAAGTCAACTGTATACTGAAATGTCAAACTCTGACTTTTTGGTCAAAATAAAATGCCAAAGATCACAATTAATCAAAAAATGTCAAAACATGAAACTTGTTCACCAAGAAATCAAGAATTCAAGATTTTAGTTTGAAAAGTTTAAATTTCTTAACTTAGAAATTTTCTAAGTATAGAAAATTTCTTATTTTTTCACAACTTTGAGCCAAATTTTCACCATGATGCAAAGTGATTCAAAGGAAACTTCCAACATGAAAGTTGTAGATCTCCATGAAATATACAACTTTTCTTCACACAATTTCTCCTAAAAATACTTGGATCTCAAGTTATAATTTTGTGAATACACGCTCATGAACTAAAAATAACAGTGAAATTTTGCCCTAATTAGATAGATTTTTGACCTTACTTCATGGAAATTTTTCACATGGTTCCAAGAGGAATCTTCAAAAGCAATTCAAATATGAGTTGTAGAGCACATTGCAAGCTTTCTAAAATGTCCAAGAACTCCTTAATATCATTATTGAGCAAGGAGAATCGAAGAGATGAAATTAGGGTTTTGTCACTTGAATTTAGGTCATTTTCACGATGAACACAAATGAAAATCCATGCTAGGCTGCATAATATTTGCTTTTCAGGCCTCAAACTTGTCTTTCACTCCATAATTAAATTATTTCACAGATGTTGGAAGCTTTAACCCAAGCATTCAATGCATTGTACCATTTTAATTCCATTTTTGGGAGAAAGGCAACATTGCCATTTTTGAAAAGCAAGCTTTATGCAAAGTCAGCTTGCATTGAGCCTTGCATTGGTTCTTTCTGCACAAACACACTCCACACAATCAGAATAAGTGTGCTTAAAGGTATCATCCCCCCTACAAGTTATGTACTTCACCTTGAAACCATGCTTGCTAGCTTTGCTTCAAAAATAAGTAACCAAGAAAAACATGTGAATGTTTGAAATCTGAGTTGATACAAGTCTTGAAACCTCTTGCTTATAAGTAGGTACACTATTGACAAGTTGACACAAGAAGGTGATAGCCCTGAAACTGCCTCAAACATCCAAGAACCAAAAATCTGTTCAAGAATACTATTAACACATAGTTTTGAACCAAAACTCATGATCTTCATTTCCACTCGTGCGTTTTGAAAACTAATCACTCAAACACCTTCCATACAGATACCAAAACAATCCAAGCCCCTGTTTCCTCACTGTAACTCCTCCATCACTATCCACCATTTTCAAAAACCAAGCTTGCAGGTTGACTTGAGTAGAGAGATTTAGGGACATTCAAGGCAAAGAAAGAGTTGAGATACACTCAAGGAGGTCCAGGCAAGCTAAGCAGACCTCGGGCCATCTCAAAAGTCACTCAAACTCCATTCACGACTTCAGCTGCAAGAGGTAAAAACTCAAACTTCTATCTCTTCATTCAAGCATCATTTAGTCCTGATTTGTGAAAACAAAATGTAGATATCCTTGCTCTAAAGCTAACCATGTTCATAGTTTTCATTTATATTGACTGTGTATAGAGAATTTTGGATTTAAAATTTTTGAGAAAATTAGGTTTCAATTTAGGGCCAGCAAAATTAGTTTTTATCTTTGACATTTAGTTTACATAAGTTATATATTTGAATTCGTGGGAAGAAACACCATAACTTTCATGTTTGGAATTTCCATTTTTGTGGAGAAATGAGAAAGATACAGGTGGTCCAGCAATGACTCAAGGTTGAAGATGAAGTTGCCTTCAGGAAGCAATTTGCCTTATGTATTTATGCTTTGATTATATGACCGGATGAAACAGCCACCCGAGTGGCAAGCGCGCGCGTACTAAGGCATATGTTACCTAAAGGGCGAGGGTTCGAACTAATGTGAACCCCCCTTTTGAATTTTTTCAATTTTCTGATTTCTCTAACATATTTTTGGCAGGCGCTAGGCATTTTGGCCTAGCATTATTTTTTTTGCTAGCTTATACCCTCTGCTTGCTTGTGACACCACCCTAGCCAATTTATTTTTATTTATTTATTTATTTATTTATTTTTCTGTTTTAAATATATTTTCTAAAATACCAAAATATCATAAAATGTATAAAAAATATAGATTTATATTTTTGACATATTTAAATTTTTTTTCTACATGAAAAAATATTTTTATCCATCATACTTTATTTACTTGTATTAATTTCCTTGTAAAAATTAAAATAAAATTATGTTATTATTTATTCAAATATACTTATTTTTAGTATAAAAAGGACCAAAAATATTTTATTACACCATTTATTTTTCAAGACAAAAAAATATAAAAATATAAAAATATAAAAATATAAAAATATAAAAAAATATCTTTTTATAAACTTCATTTCTTTTTAAGTAGAATTAGGGTTTTTATTCAAGAATCTTTTTCTTAATAATATAAAAATTGACTAATTATTTTCTTTATCAAATTAGGTTAAAATCAAGACCTTTTCTTCTTAAGAAACCAAAAACAAAATCTTTTTCTTTGCATTTACATTTCTTGCATATTTAATTCACCTTGCATATTATTTGTTTCAATTATTTGTACAATATTTAAATTTGGTTGTAATAGATAAATTAGGTTTATATTATTGCAATCCCCACAAAATGTTGTAATAGCGTAGTAACTTTAAATTACGCAATTTATCGCTTTTACATAACATGCTAGTAATTAGGGTTTGTATGGAAAGAATAAAACCAATCAAATAGATCACCATAATCCAAGACAAAACAAGCATGAAAATGACATACTTGCACATAAGCACCCCTAGGGTTATCCCATTTGGTTGCCTTACAAAAATGGTCATATTACGCATGTAAGGTATCTTAGCAAAACAAACAAATATAAGATCATAGTCCCTCGATGACGCTATTCAAAGTTTCCTTACAAAATGATCTTAGTCCCTCAAAAAGAATGCTAAGATACCTTGCAACATTGCTAATCACGGTTATACGATGACCCACGCCCTTCCCATTTACATCCAAAGATAAGGTTGCTTGCTAAATCAATGGTGAGACAACAATGTCAAAGGAAAAGAAAATGAACAAGAAAGACATTTGAGTAGGTAGATTGCTCCTAATTACTTGCTCCATTTCAAAACAAACATCCTTGCTATTTTCAAAACAATCACACACACTTTCAAACATCTTACAAAATTGAAAACATTTTTAAAAGATCAAACATCTTTGTATACATTCTTACGAATGAGAATCATTACAAAGGTTCCCTAAACAAATGCCTCTTTACAAAATACTTTCAAAAACCACACAAAGTACAATTTCAAACAAAAGCAAGTGATCTAGCAAGTAACTAAGAGCCCATGGATAACCATGGATGAAAATGGTGCTAATACCTTCCCTTTTCATAATCTACCCCCCGAACTCAAGAAACAATCTCAAAGGTCTTTCTTGTGCTTTTTCACCTTTCCTTTTTGGATAAAAGAAAATCTGGTGGCGACTCTTGCTAAACCGCAACATTTGCGATCAAATGCAAAAAACTCAAGTCAGTTCTCCCACCGCATCACAATGAGTATGATCTATGTTAGCATGCTTACAACCATTGAAATCATCATAAATCTCAAAAATCACAACATACCCACTTACCAACCGAAGCTTCTTCAAGAGGAGGTTCTGGTGCTGATTCACGATATGTAAGGACATGTATCAAACCCTGATAACTTCAGGAAGGTGATTGGATCTTTTGTTTTGATCAACAAGGGTTGGAACTAATGCTTTTCACTTTCACGATTTCTTGAAATTTTGCACTTTAGTATGGTTCTTTTGTGGCTGCTGCGCGTGTCCATTAGGTTTAGACTTATTGTTCTTATGTAGTGAATCAGAATAGGTTAACACTTGTGGAAAAAAATCCAATGCTTTGATGAGAAAATATCCTTCTTTCGGTTATTTGATTTTTGGCTTTTTTAGAACAAATCCAATCTTTGATTTCCCTCCATGATTTCCCTTTGATTTTCCAGCATATTTCATTCCTTATTTGATGAGAAAAAGATTCCCCAATCATATCTTACATATTTTCCTTTATTTATTTAATTTTGACTTTTAATGAATACAAAATCAAAATAAATAATAAAAATAGTGACATAATGTATGAGTGAGCTCAGGGGTCGTGGGCCATGTTGGAAACAAGTTTCAAGCATGAAAACATGGGCACATTTGGAAAAAATTCAAGCTTGGTCAATATTGGCTTCTCGCATATTTCCAAAAATTTGTCAACTTTAGAAATGCATATCTCTCTCATTTTTAACCCTAAAAGGGTGTTCTTGGACTTTTTAGAGATCTTAGGATGTCCTCTAAACAAATGTTCATGTAAGGAGCTTTGACCCAAAATGTGTTTTTGTTGACTTTTTGAAAGGACCTATAATGTATGAGCTTGTATCTTTCCAATGGTGCATTTCTTGAACTTGAGGGCTAAAGAGAAGTTGTAGGGAATTGGATTATCTTCAAAATGAGTCTTGGTGGAAAAATTTCTAATAAAGTATGAGAAAGTTATGCCTGGTCAAAGTTTGGTTGACTTTTCCTATAGAAACCCTAATTTGCCATTTTTGACTTTTGATGAGTTAAGAGCATTTCTTGAGGAATCATGATCAACCTTTAATCAAATGATGGATTTTACTTCAAAATGTTGATGTTGACCAAAAATCTTGAAGTTTGACTGTATTTGGGCCATAGTTGACTTTTGTCCTAGTATAGTTGATTTCCAGGTATTTGAGTAGTTGATTGAGAAAACTTGTTATTCAAGGCATGAAATTTGGCATGGATGATATTGAGGACATATTAGGATAATGCAGAACATTTGGGATCCTTGGGACTTACACATCTTGCTTAAAAATGAAACCCTAGTTGGAAGGCGAATGCTTAGGAGGAGAATTTGTCTGGTCAATTCTTGGCCAACCTTGAGCAATTGAGAATCTTAATAAGCATGTATTGAGTAAAAATGGGAGGGTAAATTTTGGGGTACAATAGCTGCCCCTGTTCAATCTTCTTAAACCTGAGGATGTAGATTGGCCGGTCTACATTTCGTGATCTGAAGGTGGAAGAAGATTAAACACTAGAGTGCCCAGAAAATTGTACTCGTCAGAAATGATACTTGACTGTGTAGATAATATCAGGAATGGGCTTATAGATGCCATCCAGAAGATATGACGGAGAGTCGTTAGAGATGGGCTTAAAGATGCCATACGGAGGATATGACGGAGAGTCGTTGGGGATGGGCTTAAAGATACCCATCTAGAACAATGTTGATTTCATGAGATACTCCTTTGAGGGACTTCCTATGCCTGTTATTGGGGAGGACTCCGCTGAGGAATATCGGTCTTTTTCTTGAGAAATAGATCTTATGAGCTTCAGTTGTCCATTACTCTACTGGGGAGTCATCTCTTGATTAAAGAGACAGAAGTGAACTGCTATTTGGTCGGGATCCAAGCTTCACAGTGACTTGTTGAGGATAATAAGGCTGACTGTTATCTGGTCGTATTCCAAGCTTCATAATGACTTACTGGGGAAACGATATTAAACTGTTATCCGGTCGTACTCCAGGCTTCACAGTAACTCAAACTATTATCTGATCAGAATCCAGGCTTCAGTGACTTGAATAGATTAAGCTATTATCTAGTCGGATCCAGGCTTCAACTTGAAGAAATTAAGCTGTTATCTGGTCGTACTCTGGGCTTCAACTTGAATTTGAGGTGTACTATTATCTGGTCGAGTCCTGGCTTCATAGTAATTGACAGAGTAAACTGCTATTTGGTCGGATTCCAGGCTTCACAGCACCTTATACTGTTATCTGGTCGGATTCCAGGCTTCAGTGTCTTGAATTGTTGATTGACTATTATCCGGTCGGATTCCGGGCTTCAGCCATGATGTTAATTGTTATCTGGTCGGGTCCAGGCTTCACAGTATGGTGAACTGTTATCTGGTCGTATTCCAGGCTTTGCAGTTTCTTAAACTGTTATAGAAATCAGAAAAATCCTAGTATTGATTTAACTGAACCAGAGAAAGGTCTTGAATTGTCTTCAACTGGAATAGAAATCAAGAAAATCTTAGTATCGATTTAGTTGAACTAGAGGACGGTCTTGAATTAACTTTGAATGGAATGGAAATCAGAAGAATCTTAGTATCGATTCAACTGAACCAGACAAAAGTCTTCGAATATCTTCAACTAGAATAGAAATCATGGAGATCTTAGTATCGATCTAACTAAACCAGAGAAGGTCTTTTGAGAACGGCGTTCCGAGGAAGATGCTGAAATAGCCTTTCGTTAGACGTAACTTTTGAGAAGACTACCAGGTCATGTAAGTAGTCAACGGTGTTTATTGATTTGATCTTTCCTAAAAATGGTAAAGAGTTAGTCGTATGCAATGCCATGATGTATGAAATGCATTGTGATGATGTTCTCAAAATAAATGAGATTATGTTGTATGCTATGTGTATACGCATTCCATGAAATATGAATATGGGATGCTATTGCGATATTTCTTAGTCTGGGAAAGTAAATCCCGGACTGCTGCTGAAGAGTATTTGGAAGTTGAATCCTTCATTTCCGTCGGGGATGCCGAATGGAGATGATTCGTTGGGGATTTCCTCTTTTCGTTTGAAGATAATCTGTCGGGGATTGACTTTGTAGAGATAGATAATGCTTTATTATAAGGTTTTGGATATGTAGAGAAATAAACTCTGTTGGGGAATAAACTTCTGTAGTTTGAGGAATAAACTCTACCCGGGGAGGAGGTTTTATAAATTATTTAAGATTATAAAACTCGGTTGGGGATTATAGATTTCAGCTCTCTGAAGGAACTTTGCTGGAGGAAGTAATTCCTGTTTGGGGGAGAATAGATCAAAACTTTGGTTGTTTCTACTCTGTGGGGAACATAGACATCATGGGGTCGTATGTAATGGTGAATTCGTCTCGAAGTGTCTCTGCCCCTGTACCTGCTGGAGGAGTAACTGTCAGGACTACAAATTGTTTTTTAGACTTTGCTTCGCTTCTTAAAGTCATTAGCAATTGTATTTCTATTTTTTATGAAAGTATTTATGAATAGTAATCTTATTTAAATGCATATGTAAAAAATAATCATTGGACATTTTTGCAAAACAAAACAGAAAAAAGAAAAACAAATAGTTTTATACTTTCAAAGAAATGATTTGTATTGATTTCTAAAGTTCGCCTATAACAGGCATTTTGTACAAAGACACTGACGTTCTAGTAGGAGAACACCGCCGTAAAAAAAATGAAAACTACACAAAATAGTGTACAAAGAGAAAACAACCATGTGTAATAATCCCGTTGAGTTTCAATTCTGCTATTTCCCCTATGTCTTTGAGCGTCTCATCACTTGGCTACTCGTCTGAAGATGACTGGATTGATTAGTACCGTTTGAGATTGATAGTTGATACTGAAGTCTGGTCGCAAAATGATCCAATGGGAAATAGTTGTATGCTTCAAATCCCTAAGTTTTGCCTGGACCTCCCTTTCGGGTTTTCAGTCCAACGGGATACCCTTTTTTGCCCAAGCCGCCTTTTCAGGTTTTCGACTTGCCGGGTGTACAGATTTTTTCGTATTTATCCCTAATTTTTGCCCGAACCTTTTTGGTTCGCCAGGATGCCCTTATTTTTTCATAGGCCAGTCAACCTAGCGGGTCCTTATTTATGCGTAGTATCTTTTCACTATGTTCGCATTCATAGGGTGAGGAAGGTCATCACCATCCATGGTGGTCAAAATCCTGGCTCCACTGGAAAATATGCTTTTGATTACAAATGGCCCTTCGTATGTGGGAGTCCATTTTCCCCTGGGATCACCTTGTGGAAGTATGATGCGCTTGATCACTAGATCACTCACTTGATATACTTGACATCTGACCTTTTTGTTGAAAGCCTTGATCATCCCTTTTTGATACATTTGACCACGACAGACAGTAGTAAGCCTTTTCTCATTAATCAGATTCAGTTGATCAAGTCGAATCTAGATCCAATCGTCTTCGTTCAAGCCTGCATCCTTCATGATCCTCAAAGAAGGGATCTGGACCTCAATAGGCAGGACAACCTCCATACCATACACTAGAGAATAATGTGTTGCCTTTGTTGACGTTCGTGCTGAGGTGAGGTAACCATGAAGAGAAAATGGTAACATCTATGCCAGTCTTTGTATGTCACCGTCATCTTCTGTATGATTTTCTTAATATTCTTATTAGCAGCCTCCATAGCGCCATTCATCTTCGGTCGGTAAAGGGAAGAATTATGATGCTGGATATTGAATTGTTTACAGAGTTCGATGATCATTGTATTGTTGAGATTTGTACCATTTTCTGTGATGATTCTTTCTGGCACACCATACCAACAAATTAGGTTATGCTTGATAAACCGCGCCACAACATTCTTGGTAACAGTAGCAAAAGAGGCAGCCTCAGCCCACTTCGTGAAGTAATCAATGGCCACTAGGATGAAGCGATGCCAATTAGAAGCGGTAGGTCTAATTTCTCTGATCATGTCAATTCCCCACATTGAAAAGGGCCAAGGAGCGATCAAGACGTTCAAAGGAACCGGAGGTACATGTACTTTATCAGCATAGATCTGGCATTTGTGACAAGTTCGGGAATGCTGATAACAGTCTGCTTCCATAGTGGACCAATAGTATCCTGTCCATAGGATCTTTTTATCCATGGTGTATCCACTAGAATAGGTGCCAAAGGTACCTTCGTGTAAATCTGCCATAATCCTCTCTGCTTCGCTCTTGTCTATGCACCAAAGTAAAGTAGATTCATGGTTGTGCTTGTAGAGGATTCCATTATTGAGGAAGAATTTTGCGGAGAACCTTCTCAGAAACTTCTTATCATTGACAGACGCCCCTTCAGGATATTCTTGAGCCTCGAGATACCTCTTCACTTCATGAAACCAAGGTTTGTCTGCTACTTCTTCAGTATCGATCTCATAGCAGTATGCTAGTTCATCCAACCTTTCAATAGTGATTCGAGGATCCTCGTTGTCCCACTTGACCTTGAACATAGATGACATAGTAGCTAGCGCGTCCGTTAACTGGTTCTCTTCTCGTGAAAATGTTCAAAGGTGACCTCTTCAAAGTGTAGAAGCAAAGTCAGCACATGTTCTTTGTAAGGGATGAGATTCGGGTGCTTTGTGTCCCACTCGCCTTTGATTTGACTTATTACCAAGGCTGAATCTCCAAAGACGCTCAAGAACTTGATCCTCAGGTCAATAGCAGCTTTGAGCCCCATGATGCATGCTTCATACTCCGCCATATTGTTGGTACAGTTGAAACATAATCTGGCGATGAAAGGAGTATGACATCCCTCAGGAGATATGATTACAACACTGATGCCATTGCCAAGTGCATTGGAGGCTCCATCAAAAACCATAGTCCATCGGGATCCTTCCTCAGGTCCTTCATCTTGTCCAGGTTCTTCACAGTCAGTCACTAACATAATATTCTCATCCGGGAATTCAAAGTTCATGGATTGATAGTCATCCACAACCTGATAAGCCAAATGATTAGCTAATACACATCCCTTGATTGCTTTCTGGGTTGTGTATTGGATATCGTATTCGGTCAGGATCATTTGCCGTCTTGCTATTCTTCCTGAGAGAATAGGCTTCTCGAAGATGTACTTGATCGGATCCATCTTAGATATCAACAAAGTGGTGTCGGTCAAAATATATTGTCTCAGTCGGCGAGCAGCCCATGCCAAAGCGCGACAAGTTTTCTCGAGCAGTGAGTATCTTGTTTCACAGTCGGTAAAATTTTGGCTAAGGTTGTATATTGCATGCTCTTTTTGACTGGACTCGTCATGTTACCCTAGCACACACCCCCATTGAATTATCTAACATTGTTAAGTACATTATCAAAGGTCTTCCTTCAATCGGAGGCATCAGAATTGGAGGATCTTGAAGGTATTCCTTTATTCTCTCGAAGGCAGTCTGGCATTCGTCATTCCACTTTACCACTTGATCTTTCTTCAGGAGTTTGAAGATTGGCTCACAAGTAGTAGTTAGATGGGAAATGAACCTGGCAATGTAATTCAGGCGTCCCAAGAAACCTCTAACTTCCTTCTCAGTGCGAGGAGCCGACATCTCTTGTATGGCCTTCTCCTTTGCAAGGTCTACCTGAATATCCTTGTCACTGACAATGAAACCTAGAAGTTTACCAGACCTTACCCCGAAGGTGAATTTGTTCGGATTTAACCTCCGCTTGTACGTCTTCAACCTATCAAACAACTTTTGTAGATGATCAAGGTGCTCTTCCTCAGTTTGAGACCTGGCTATCATGTCATCAACATAGACCTCTATCTCATAGTGAATCATGTCATGGAACAAAGCTACCATAGCTCGCTGATAGGTTTCCCCAGCGTTCTTCAACCCAAACGGCGTCACTTTGTAGCAGAAAGTGCCCCATTGTATGATGAAGGTTGTCTTCTCCATGTCTTCGGGTGTCATCTTGATCTGATTGTAACCAGAGAAACCGTCCATGAAGGAAAAGATCTTGTGTTGCACGGTGTTGTCAACTAGAACATCAATGTGAGGAAGCGAAAAGTCATCCTTGGGGCTTGCCCTGTTCAAATCTCGGTAATCCACACACATTTGTACCTTACCGTCCTTCTTAGGTACTGGAACGACATTGGCGACCCATTATGGATAAGATGTGACATCTTAAAACCCAGCATTGAACTGCTTCATAACTTCAACTTTGATCTTCTCTGACATTTCAGGTTGCATACGATGGACCTTCTGCTTTACCAGAGGGCAATCTTCTTTATTCGGCAGGCGATGAACCATAATATCGGTGTCTAGTCCGGGCATGTCTTCATATGACCAGGAAAAGATCTCGACATAATCATGCAACATTCGTATCAACAGTTATTTGACACTAAGCTCCAAATTTGCACATATCTTGACTTCTTTCCTGTCCTCTTCTGTGCCCAAGTTTATTGTCTCAACTTGCTCTTCATGAGGCTGTATAGCCCTTTCTTCCTACTATAACAACCTAGCAAGTTCTCCGGGTACCTCACAATCTTACTCACCTTCGTCCTCGGCTTGTTTGATCGGATTTTCAAAGTCATAACCGACAATAGCAGAAATGTTATCAATGGGATCCAGAGTGGATATGGATCTGCAGTTGGATACGTGAGTGTGTAAGAGCATAGCTGTATAGACAAAGTAAAAGCAAAAAAGAAAAACAGAGAGCGCAAAATTTGTATGCAAAATGTCCAATGCTTTATTAATGACATATGAGATTAGAACATGATAACCCTCACAAATAAACCATTGTTCCCCGGGTAAGACACAAGGCCATAGAGTTTATACTGTTTAATTATTACATATCCAAAACAAAAATACAATTACTTCTGAATAAAAGTAATTGGTACAAAGTCTTTAGCTGTCCAGTTACTGGGTCCACCGTTGGTAGTAGGGAAGATCCAGCCATCCATGTCATAGCTATTGTCAGCATCTTCTGTGGCGGAGACAACATCAATAACATTGATTCCCAGGCCATGCTTGGGCATGGGTGCAGTTATGACGTTGGGAGTTTCTGGAGCATCAAATTCAATCTCCTCTACCTCAATCAAATCCTGCACCTTATTCTTCAAAGCCCAACAGTCGTTCGTGTCATGCCCCGGAGTCTCAGAATGGTAGGCGCATCTAGCATTTGGATTGTAGAAGGGAGAGGCAGTATTAGGATTCTTCGGAGCTTCCCTCAGAGTTACCAGATTGGACTTTAATAATTGTGGCAAAACTTGAGACAGAGTCATATTTATCCGGGTAAATTGTCTTACAGGCCTTTCTGCTCTAGGCTGATTGTTCCTTTGTTGAGTAGGTGTAGGTTTAGAGATCATAACAGCCCCTACCATTGGACGACGCTTGGTTCTGCCCTGATTCCCTTGGCTATAAGTTGCACTGAATTCCTTATTCCCAGAAAATGGCTTCCTTATTGTACTGGAGGATGCATCCTTCTGAATCTTGCCACTCCTAATCCCAACTTCCACTCTTTCTCCTGTCAAAATCAATTCAGTAAAGCCAGTTGAGGAAATTCCAATCAGATGATTGAAAAATGGACCAGATAGGGTACCCAAAAACATATCCATTAGCTCCCTATCAGACAGGGGGGTTGGACTCTTTCTGCTAAGTCTCTCCACTTCTGAGCATAGTCTTCGAAACCTTCGCTCGAACCCATAGACATACTTTGGAGTTGCATACGGGTGGGAGCAAGGTCTGCATTATACTGATATTGCTTGTAGAAAGCAACAACCAGGTCTTCCCAGTTATGAATATTGGTCCCCTCCAGCTGATAGAACCATTCTAACTGAGTCCCAGATAGACTGTCCTGAAAGAAGTGGACCATAAGTCCTTGTCTGTAGTGTGAGGTTGAATCTTCCTCACATAAGATCAGAGATGCATTTTGGGACATGAGACCCCATCATATTTTGCGAACACCGGAACCTTGAACTTCTGCGGGATAACAACCCCAGAAACCAAACCCAGTTCTTCAAAATCCAGACCCAGTACCTTCCGGATCTCCATTGCATTCAAACGATCCTCCAACTGTTTGTATTTTTCATCAGCAGTAGGATACTGCTCCTCATCATAGTCAGATTCATCATCGGATTCTTTTGGACTGGAATCTTCCTCTCTTGTTTCCTACTCTTGATTGTCTCCTTCCTTTAATGAAGTTACCAATTCAGAGGCTCGCCGCACTGGTCCTCTGATCCTTCTTCCCAAGTTCACCACACCAACTAGTTTCTTTGGCTTCTTCTTTTCTTTAAAAATCAGGGCTTTCAGTTCTTCTTGCCCCTTGGACAGAGCCATGATTATCTGTTGAAACTGAGCATTATGAGTCTGTAGATCCTTCACTGTTTGTTCTAGAGCCATTGTTGAAATAAACAACGAAGAAGATGATAAACCTGCTTTGAAACATGCTTATGTAATGATATGTATGATATATGTATGCAATGTTTTCAACGATTTCTAAGACTTAAATTTTTTTAAACAGAAAGGGAACAAGCGTTAATTGCATTAAGACGTTTTATCAATCATTGTGATGCCTCTTGGGCTTACAAAGGAACAAAGAAAAAATAAAAACTCTCCAAGCAAAGAGACTCAAGCTTCCCATTAGCGCATCCTCTTTGGTGCAATGTAAGCATTTATACTCTTTTCTTCGTGAAGTGACCTGGTGAGCTCTAAAACCTTCTTCTCGTTGGCGTAGAATTGGGTCTTAAAGGTATCCCGTTCTTCTTTGAGATGGATCCAGGATTTCCGTAGCTCCTCAAAATTAGTTGGTATGTCAGGATGAAGAACAATGTAAGGAGTGTCTCCCTCAGCAATTGGCTCCATAATCACATGTAAGATGGCGGGGTAAGGCATCATAAGACATTGAGCATGAGTTCACACCCATTTGAGGTAAGGCTCAAGAGGGATGGAATTCTTGTGCCCCAGTGTCTTGCTTTCAACTTTGTTTATCATGCCCCAAGCTCGAATGAACCTCTTACGATAACCATGAACACCATTCTCATGGTCAAATTTGATTCCTTGGACGAGTGTGTCGTGAGGACCATCCCTTCTAGCATAACCAAACTTTCGCAACTCCAAACAAGGATTATAGGTGATTCCTCCCCTAATGCCTAAGAGAGCGGCATTAGGGAATTCACCACAGCGATCAATGATGGTAACATTCTCTGAGGGTCGTGAACACCAATGAATATCCGAATGTGTAAGGGACATCAACCTATGAGACCATCTCATACCCTGCTCATTTCTCAAAACAGACCGAGGTAGGTACGAAATAAACAACCTAGCCAATAGAGGAGTGCAACACAGAAGGGTCCCTCTTCTCTTTAGAGTGCGAGTATGCAGAGAGTGTAAAATATCCCCAAGTAAAGTAGGTACCAGATTATGAGACAGAAAAACCTTAACCGCATTCACATCTACAAGGTGGTCCGTGTTAGGGAATAGTACCATCCCATAGATGAGAAGGGCCAACACTTCTTCAAAAGCTTGTAAATCCAGGGTATCCCAAAAATAGTGAGCTTTCTCAAATAGAAACTTAGTTGGAAATCCTTGGAAACCTTTTCTGGTTTCCCAATTTTCCACTACATCAGACCGTTGTAAAGACAGGGCTTGAGCAATCTCTTCGGGCTTTGAGTCTCTTTCCATACCGTTGAATGGCAACTGATTAAGGATAGGCACCCCCAATAACTGAAAAAACTCCTCCATAGTGGGCACTAACTGGTAATCAGGAAAAGTGAAGCAGTGGTGTAACAGGTCAAAGAACTGAAAGAGAACCTTTAACATTTCTTCATCAAGGTTTGAAGTGACCAAGTTGAAAAGTCGACCATGTTTTTCAGTGAAGGGAGAGCTTTCAGGAGGTTGAGGATGTACTTTCACAAAGTTGACTTGGATAATGTTCCTGCGAGCGGATGTCATGTCCTACAAAATAAAACAAAGATAAGCCCTAGAAAATCCTTGAAATGGTTAGTATGATATGTCGTGTTATGATGTCATGATTATGCTAAGAAATTACATATATAGCAAGCACAA
Organism: Vicia faba; assembly: GCA_948472305.1. Taxonomy (NCBI): domain Eukaryota; kingdom Viridiplantae; phylum Streptophyta; class Magnoliopsida; order Fabales; family Fabaceae; genus Vicia; species Vicia faba. The sequence goes on from OX451736.1 coordinate 6,121,585, forward strand.
GCAAATCAGACAAAGCCCTTAGGTTTAAGGCTTGCATGGGTTTTAAGGTAATACCATCTTGAAGTTTTGATTGGTTCAACCTGTCCTATAAATAGTAACCGAATTCTAAGGGATCTCAATATCACTGATCTTTCCCACAAGTTTCGTTCCGATAGGAAACTGACTTTCAACCAAACAAAACTCGGGAGTCAAATCTCAATGAGTGTAGCATCGAGTATCAACCAACTTTGGGAATACACCAAAGACGGTTATCTCACTACGTCCTAATAGCCAAGTTGTTCAATTAAGGTTCTAAGGTCAGTTGACGCTTCATGACACCATGCAGCGGCCCCATATTCTCCTTGATTAACTCAAGGGCTACCGGTACCAACCAAAGTTTCCCATCAACGTAGCCATCGCTTCAACCGTGTCGGTATACCCCACACAGTTTCCACGATCTATTGCTACTTACCTAAAAGGTTTCCTCAGATCCGGGTGTAGGATCTATAGTAACCCAAACAATACCCTTAAAAGTAAAGCAATCAAACAGACAAAGAAAACAGTTTAGAAATGAACTAGACCCTAAGGTAAACCCCACTTTTATTATTTTCCCCAGCAGAGTCGCCAGTTCTGTGATACGGTGGTTTAACCGACTATTAATACTGGTTTGTGTTTTTTTGTTTGAAAATATCACGGTAAGCAAGATTCGACACCGACTTTTATTTTATCCAACAAAGGAAAGGGTGAAAAGAACAAAAAAAGACCTTTTTTGAGATTTTCTGAGTAAGGGGGGTAGATTATGGAAAGGGAAGGTGTTAGCACCCTTTCCATCTGTGGTTTTCCATGGGCTCTTAGGTACTTGCTCATTTTTGAAAATTGTTTTCGTGTTTGTGTGTTTTGAAAGATTTTTGTTTGCTTTATGATAACTCTTGTATCAGTCCTCAAGAGTGTGATAAAGCGTTTTGAAAAGGATTTTGAAAGTGTGTAAGTGTAAAATAATCAGATTTGAGCAAGTACTTAAGAACTGTCTACCTACTCGAAAAAGGATGTTATTTTCCTCCTTTCCTTTAGATAGTGCTATCCTACTATTAGTGAGTAATTAGCCCCATCGTTGGATGTTGAGGGGCTATAGAAAGGGACGCTTATGGTCATCGAAGGAAACATGTAAGGATACCTTAGACTTTCGAAGGGACTGTCATCATATAGGAAACATCGAGGGACAAGATCATTTCTCGTAGGCAACTCGAGGGATAGTAAGAGACCATGATCTTTATGATTCCTTTTAAACTGAGGGTCTTTACTAAGATATCCCTATGTTCGAGGGACATAACCATTTCCGAAGGCAACCAGTGACGTTATACCCTAGAGGTGCAAGTGTGCAACTGTGCTTTTTTCAGATATTTATCTTTGAAGTTAGTGACCTAATAATTAATTGATTTAATCTTATCATGCACGCCTAATTTTACTAACAGTTCATATACAAGCATATAAGCAATATAAAAGCGAGAAATAAAGTTAGTACAACTATTACAAGACTTTGGTGTAGATACATAAATAATGACTGAAAAGTAAAAATGCGGAAATTAAAAACCCTAATTAAACTATTACAAATCGGGCGCAGTTACATAAATAATAAAAAATAATCGTATGGAAAAATAATAACGCGCAGAAATTAAGACTAGAATAAACTCTAAACCCCAAAAGTCTAATTGCCTATTAAAAATATTTTTTGGTATTTTATGAAAAAAGATTTGAAATTTAGCCTAGTCTCTAACTAATTTTAAATTAAAGAAAATAATTTAAAGTTAATTAAATTAATTAATTTGCAAAAAATTAATTTTATTAAGAAAAAAAACTAACTCCTAATTTTTTTTGATCTTTTCTGATTTTATGATAAAAAAAGGTGAATAAACAAAAATATAAACTAATTAAACAAATTAAATAAAGTAAATAAAAGAAGATGGGCTTGGGGGTGAGGAACTCAATTGAGGGGTGTGCTGGAATTTTTGCTAAGGGCCCAGATCTGTTGACCCATAGCTGCGCTGGATCCCGTGGGAAGCATGCTTGGGAGGTCCACCATGAGGACGCATCATTGGGCGCTGGATCTGGAGTATGAATGATCTAATGGCTAGATCTGAGGGTACAAGGTGCACGCATGAGATGGCAGTATATTGGATCTGAAAGAAATTGGTCATAAAATATAAAATTCAAGACCTGGGAATCAAAGCCAAGTCTCTTCCCTTTGCACACGTCCCTTCTACCACTCGACCAGCCTGTTAATTCATGTATATAATGACACAAAAATATTATAATGATAAAATCAGTCAATGGTCAATTTGTCAAAACGCGCCAAGTAGGATCTTGCTTGAACCAATGAACACACGCCATTTCAGCCACCGGAGTCTGGACTGGTGAACAGTGTTGGAGCCCAGCTTCGGTTACCTTCCTCGGTTGAATAAAAAATCCAATCCTGTGAAATTAAATGAAACCCAAGAAAATAACCCTACTGGACTAAATAAGACCTTACGAATCCAATGGCATGGCTGGTTTGTCTTAAAAAGGCTTGTATCGTGAGATACGAAGCTTCAAAAGCTTCATGCACTAACAATGACATGATGTTGTTTTTGCACTAAAGCTTCCATGTAAAACGTTAGAACATTTGCAATGATGAGTATGATCTATGTTAGCATGCTTACAACCATTGAAATCATCATAAATCTCAAAATCACAACTTACCCACTTACCAACCAGAGCTTCTTCAAGAGGGGGTTCTGGCGCTGATTCACAATGTGTAAGGACTGGTATCAAACCCTGGCAACTTCAGGAAGGTGATTGGCTCTTTTGTTTTGATCAACAAGGGCTGGAACTGATGCTTTTCACTTTCACAATTTCTTGAAATTTTGCACTTTGGTAGGTTCTTTTTGTGGTTGTTGCACGTGTCCATTAGGTTTAGACTTATTGTGCTTATGTAGTGAATCAGAATAGGTTAACACTTGTGGAAAAAAAAGACAATGCTTTGATGAGAAAATATCCTTCTTTCAATTATTTGATTTTTGGCCTTTTTAGAACAAATCCAGTCTTTGATTTCCCTCCATGATTTCCCTTTGATTTGCCAGCATGTTTCGTTCCTTATTTGATGAGAAAAAGATTCCCCAATCATATCTTACATATTTTCCTTTATTTATTTATTTTTGACTTTTAATGAATAAAAAATAAAAATAAACAATAAAAAGAGTGAAATAATGTATGAGTGAGCTCAAGGGTCGTGGGCCATGTTGGAAACAAGTTTCAAGCATGAAAACATGGGCCCATTTGGAAAAAACTCAAGTTTGATCAATATTGGCTTCATGCATATTTCCAAAAATTGGTCAACTTTAGCAATGCATATCTCTCTCATTTTTAACCCTAAGAGGGTGTTCTTGGACCTTTTAGAGACATTAGGATGTCCTCTAAACAACCTTTTTAGTATCATCTCAATTGGATCTTCCATGTTCATGTAAGGAGCTTTGACTCAAAAGGTGTTATTGTTGACTTTTTGAAAGGACCTATAGTGTATGAGCTTGTATCTTTCCAATGGTGAATTTCTTGAACTTGAGGGATGAAGTTAATTTTTAGGGAATTGGATTATATTCAAAATGAGCCTTGATGGAAAAATTTCTGATAAAGTATGAGAAAGTTATGGCTGGTCAAAGTTTGGTTGACTTTTCCTATAGAAACCCTAATTTTCCATTTTGACTTTTGATGAGTTAGGAGCATTTCTTGAGGAATCATGATCAACCTTTGATCAAATGATGGATGTTACTTCAAAATTTTTATGTTGACCAAAAATCTTGAAGTTTGACTGTATTTGGTTCATTGTTGACTTTTGACCTAGTATAGTTGATTTCTAGGTATTTGAGCAGTTGACTGAGCAAATTGTTGTTCAAGGCATGAAATTTGGCATGGATGATCTTGAGGACATATTAGGAAAATGGATAACATTTGGGATCCTTGGGACTCACACATCTTGCTTAAAAATGAAACCCTAGTTGGAAGGCCAATGCTTAGGAGGAGAATTTTTCTGGTCAATTCTTGGTCAACCTTGAGCAATTGAGAATCTTAATGAGCATGTCTTGAGTAAAAATGGGAGGGAAAATTTTGGGGTACAACAGAGGGGTTTTGAACGGTAAAAATATTGGTATTCTTTTGTGCCTTTATTTGTTTAGTTTGTCGTCTTATATTTGTTGTTCATCCTCAAGGTTCCTACAAGTTTGGGAAATATTATATCCGTTGTGTATTAGTCTATTATTGTGTCTTAATTTCCCATCAGAGTTCTTAGTTAAGGGTTACTTTACTTGTTCAAATCATGGACTCAAATACAAAGATGAAGATGATAGTGTTGAATGGTTCTAATTACCATTTATGGAAGGGCAAGATGAAAGACTTACTATTTGTGAAGAAATTGCATTTACCAGTTTTTAGTTCCGTAAAGCCGAATTTTGTGTCTGATTAAGAATGGAAGTTTGAACATCAACATGTATATGGTTTTATTCAACAATATGTAGAAGATAATTTTTATAATCATATTGTTAATGAGACACATGCAAAAACTTTGTGGGAGAAGATAAAGTCCTTGTATGACTCTAAATCAAGGAATAATAAATTATTCTTGTTGAATAGTTTCATAAGTTTGGAGTATAAGGAGGAGACTTCTATTTTAGATCACTTGACTGAATTTCAAGGGCTCCTTGATCATATGTCAGGAATGAGTATAAAATTTGATGATGAACTTTTGGAATTATTCCCATTGTTATCATTACTAGAGTCTTGGGAGATGTTTTGGGTTTCTATTACAAGTTATGCTCCTAAAGGTGTTCTTTCTTTGGAAACAGCTATGAGTGGTATTCTTAATGAGGAGATAAGAAGGAAGACACAAGGTTATTCATCTAAATATGAGGTACTTGTCACTAAAAATAGGGAAAGAAGTCATAAAAAGGAACCAAAGTATGGTAGAGAGAATAACAGAAGCAAGTCCAAACCAAGATACAAGAATCTGGAGTGTAATTATTGTCACAAAACAGGACATATACATAAGCATTGTTATTAGTGGAAAAGGGATAACAAAGGAAAGAAAGGTAAGTCTAAACAAAAAGATCATGATGATCATAATCATGATCATTCTACTACTGCTACTAGTAATGATCTTATTATTTTACGTGATCACGAGTCTATTAATCTCTCCTTAGACAAGAGCATGTGGATAGTTGACAATGGTGCTACATTGCATGTTACACTAAGGAAGGATTTCTTCACATCTTATACTTCTGGTGATTTTGGAGTGTTAAAGATGGGCAATGATGGTGTATCTAAGGTAATTGGTGTTGGTGTTGTTTGCTTACAAACCAACATGGGAATGCAATTGTTTCTTAGAGGTGTCAAATATGTTCCGGATGTCCACTTTAATTTAATCTCTATGCACATGCTGGATGATTAAGGTTATGAAAATCACTTTGGTTCAGAAAAGTAGAAAATCAACAAAGGTAACTTGTTTGTGGCTAGAGGGGATAAGCTTTCTAAATTGTATTGGACAAAAGCGTTGGTTTCCAGGGACAGTGTGAATGCTATCAACATGGAAGCATCTTTGTGGCACCGAAGACTTAGTCATATTAGTTAAAAGGAATTGAATGTTTTGGCCAAAAAGGGTATTCTTCAAGGATTAAAGAATTCATTTTTTGAGAAGTGTTCTTATTACATGTCTGGTAAATAGACTAGAGTATCTTTCAAGAGACATTATCCTTCAAGGAAGTCAAAGTTGCTTCAATTAGTACATTCTGATGTTTGTGGGCCATTAAAGGTAAAATCTTTTTGTTGTACACTTTATTTTGTTACCTTTATTGACGATTGTTCCAGGAAACTATGGGTTTATGCCTTGAAGACAAAAGACCAAGTGTTGGATAAGTTTAAAGAATTACATGCTTTGGTAGAGAGGCAGACAAGCGAGAAGCTGAAATATGTTTGTTCTGATAATGGTGGTGAGTATTATGGATCATTTGATGCCTATTGCAAGCAGCATGGTATTGCACATAAAAATACTCCTTCTAAAATTCCTCAATTAAATGGTTTAGCAGAGATGATGAATCGAACAATAATTGAGAGAGTAAGGTGTATGCTCTCTGAAGCTAAATTTCCAAATAATTATTGAGGTGAGGCACTTTATACGGCAGTGCATGTTCTTAATCTCATTCCCACTATTGCTTTGAGCAGTGAAGTTCTATACAAGATTTGGTTTGGAAATAATGTCAAGTATGATCGTTTGAGAGTCTTTGGTTGTAAGGATTTTGTGCATATTCCAAAGGATGAAAGATCCAAGTTAGATTCAAGGTCAAAACAATGTATATTCATCGGCTATTGGCAAGATGAGTTTGGTTACAGGTTGTATGATCCTGTAAGGAAGAAGCTTATCCGAAGCCACGATGTAGTATTCATGGAAGACCGAACTATTGAATATATTGATAAGGTAGAGAAGATTACACCCAAGAAAAATATCAGTTTGTCTAATATTGATCCAGGCCGGTTACCTAATCATAATCTAGATGCTATTGGTTGTGATGATCATAATGGTGATCCATATGATTATGTTTATGATCAACAACTTGGAGATAAGGTAAATATTCCAACTAGATGATGATGAAGGGGAAAATGATATGACACAGGATGAGAATCTTGGTGAAGCTCCAAAATATCTCATGTTCAACTTATGAGGTCTATCAGGCAGAGACAACCTTCTACAAGGTATAATTCTGACGCGTATGTGACCTTAACTAATGAGGGTGAACCTGGGTGTTTTCAAGAGGCCATGGAAAGTGATGAAAATCAAAATTGGTTGGATGAAATGCATGATGAAATGAAATCATTGCATGATAATCACACTTATGATTTAGTGATGTTACCTAAAGGTAAAAGGGCTTTGGAAAATAGGTGAACTTATAGAGTTAAACATGAGAGTAACTCTAAGTCTCTAAGATATAAATCTAGATTAGTGGTGAAAGGTTTCCGTCAAAGAAAGGGTGTTGATTTTAATGAGATTCCCTCACCTGTTGTAAAAATGTCATCAATCAAAACTATGTTGAGTTTAGCTATTACTCTTGTTTTAGAGGTTCAACAAATGGATGTGAAAATGACTTTCCTTCAGGGTGATTTGGAGGAATAGATCTACATGAAACAATCTGACAAGTTTCAAGTTAAAGGCAAAGAATATCATGTTTGTAGGTTGAGAAAGAGTCTATATAGGTTGAAGAAATATCCAAGGCAATGGTACAAGAAGTTTGAGTCTGTTATGTGTGATCAAGGATACCAGAAGACTACTTCAGATCATTGCGTCTTTGTTAGAAAATTTTCTAATGATGACTTTATTGTACTGTTGTTATATGGTTATGATATGCTTATTGTAGGGAAAATATTTCTAACATTAACAGGTTAAAGAAGCAATTGGGAGAGTCATTTTCCATGAAAGACATGGGAGAAGCTAAATAGATTCTTGGCATTAGAATCATGTGTGACAAAAAAGAGAAGAAACTTTGGATGTCACAAGAACATTATATCAAAAAAGTGTTACAAAGATTCAAAATGGAAAACTCTAAGGTGGTAAGCACTCCTCTTACTACTCATTTCAAATTGAGTTCTAATCAAAGACCTTCAAGTGAAGATGGAGCGTTTGATATGAAATGTGTTCCTTACGCGTCTGTTATGGATAGTTTGATGTATGCAATAATGTGTACACAAATAGATATATTACATGTTGTTGGTACAGTCAGTAGATTTTTGTCAAATACATTTAGAGAGCATTGGAATGCTATAAAATGGATTTTAAGATATCTTCACGGTACTACTTATATGAGGCTTTGATTTGGAGGAGATAAGCATATGCTCTAGTAGGATACTCCAACTCTAATATGGCTAGAGACATTGATTCCAGAAAGTCTACTTTGGGCTACATGATAAAATTTGCAGGGGGAGTTATGGCTTAGCAGTCCAGATTGTAAAAGTGTGTAGCATTGTATACTACAAAGGCTAATTTTATTTCCATTACCGAAGCATGCAACGAGTTTCTTTGGTTTAATAAGTTTTTGCATGAGCTTGGTTTTGTTTAAGACAAATATGTGGTATTTGTTGATAGTTAAAGCGCTATTCATCTTGGTAAGAATACGACTTTTCATAATAGGTCCAAACACATTGATTTTAGATATCATTGGATACATGATGTTTTGGATGCTAAGTGTTGGGGTTATCTAAAGTTCATACAAATGATAATGGTTCTGATATGATGACTAAAGCGTTACCAAGAGGAAAATTTGAAGCTTGTTGTGATATTGTCGATTTGACGATTTCTTCCACATAGTTGTGAGGGGGATACTTGTTGGGATTGGGCTCCCTTCCTATGTCAAGAAAGATCCAAATATGAATAGCCCATTTGTCTTGCTTATAAGTGGAGAGTGTCAATTTAGGGTAAAGAGAAATAGAGTGAAAATACATATTCAAAAGAGAGAAAAGAAGAGAGAAACTCATTCCCGTTTTTTCTACACCAGTCTCACTAAATTGACGATCCCCGATTTGTTAGCCCTCAGATCAAGCTCAAATTTGGAGGGTAGGTTTGCAACATGTTGTACCCCAAAAATTGCCCTCTCATTTCTCAAGATTTTTCTCACAAAATTCCTACTTGGTCAAGGCTGCACAAGTACAATTGGATCATATTGGATTTCCAAGCATCAGGTCAAAGAGGAAACTATTAAAAAAGCAAAGCAGATAAATTTGATTTTTTTGAAAAAATTGAAGAAAAGCAAGTTTGCTTCGATTTATACTAGTTTCGACTGGGCATTTGTTTCCCTTGAAACAACTTCCTTTGATTCGGAAGGCAAGGGCCTCTTATTGGTGTCCTTCGATTCAGAAGTTAGTGGCTCCATACCAGCTTCCTTCGATTCAGAAGGAAAAGGCTTTCTGAAAGCCTCCTTCGATTCAGAATTTAGTGGCTTCATGTTGGTCCCTTTCGATTCAAAGGGAAATGTTCTTCTGAAAGTGTCCTTCGATTCAGAAGGTAATGGCCTCCTGCAACTTTCCTTCGATTCAGAAGCCAGTGTCCCCTTGCATGATTTCTTCGATTCACAAAGCCATGATTTCCTTCAAGCCAGCAGGCACAAAGCAATGGCCTCCTGCAACTTTCCTTCGACTCAGAAGCCAATGGTATTGCATGTTTTCCAAATTCACAAGGCAGAAATCTCCCACCATGCTAGCGTGCACAAGACAAAATCTCCCTCATGGCTAACATTCATGTTAGCACCCACAGGGCATTGGCTATCTTCATGCTAGCTCTGACTGGGCAAAGTATCCCTTTGAAACAACTTGCTGCAAGCTTCAACAGGGCAATGCCTATCTTCAACTAGCTTCGATTCACAGGGGCAACGCCTATGCTAGCGCCCACAAAGCATTATATATTTTCACGCTAGTTTCGACTGGGCAGTATCTCCCTTGGAAAGTTTTCTTCAACATGCATAGTTTCTACACTATGGTGGCACATTCGAAGGACATACAAGACATACCTGGATATCCCATTCGAAGGACATATTTGGTGGCCCATTCGAAGGACATATTTGGTGGCCTATCTAAAGAACATAAATTTGTTGCATTCGAAGGAACATGCAAAAGTTCCATTCGAAGAACGCAGTTAATGTTTGGTCTCTTGATGAGTCTAGTCGAAGGCTTGCTGACCAAAGACCAATGCGCTGCCAAGTCGAGGCCTGTTGCACTGGCCATAACGCTCCAAAACAGCTCCACAGTAGTCCTGCTACACTGCTCCTATATTTAAACCAATTTGGCATACAAATACTGCACCTCGAAGAATACAACAACATCATACCCAATTTGTTAAAATTTATTTTGTTTTCCCTCCTAAACATCAGCCAACTTCATCTATAAATAAGATGTTCCACAACACATCTTAGGGGGCTGGACAACACATCTGGAGAAACTTTGATTATCTAAAAATCATCAAACACTTAACACACTCTCAAACCCAAAATCAAAAGACCACCCTTGTCTCTGTTCCTTTTGAATCCAACACTAGAAACACAACACTTGTTTCTTTTCCCTTTCGAATCCAGGAGCAACCCCACACCTTATTCTTTTCCTCTGAATCCAGAAACAACAAATACAACTCCACTCTTCTTGACTTTCGAATTCAGGCAAAGAGGTACCCCACTTGTCTCATTTCCTTCAAATCCAAGAGCACCCAGGGCAGCAACTCAAGTCCAAAACCATTTTCCAGCTTCAAGCAAGGTAAGTCCCCTTAACATTAAACCTTTCGTTTCTAGTATTAACATGTAAATAATTATTTATTTTCATTTCAAGAATCATTATTACCCTTTGGTTTGTTTTTGTTTCCACTTTTTCCATTAGTTTTTATTGCTAATCTTCAGGCTTGTTTTCTTTGTTAGTTAAAACATATCTTAAGAACTAACCAGACCATGAAACAATATTAGCATTCAACCCATATTGTGATTTAACCCCCGATGGAAGGAAACAAAAACAAAGGTGTGTGAATCAAAGGTTACAGACTTTGATCCACACTGGTTACAGACCCCAAATGAAGAAGCAAAAAGTGTGAATCGAGGGATGCCTGTTCACGCTGACTTCTAGGCTCAATCGAAAGAAGCAAGGAATGGTGAATCGAAAGGTGCATCTAACACTAACTCCCAGGCCCAAATCGAAAAAGGCAAGAAAGGGCAGAATCGAAGGGTGCATACTGCCTGGATCGAAGAACCTGTTTTCCCTTCTTTTATTTTGTTTTGTCTTTAAATTTTCTTGCTATTAAATATAGTTGGAATAGCGTAGGATGTAACACCCCAATTCTACCCCGACAAATTATATAAATAAATCAGAATTATAAAATTCAATCATGTAAACGAATCGGGACGTCACAAATTCTTCTATAAAAAATTCATTGCATTCATCGTGGATATATAACACTTTCAAAACATCGGATGAACCATCATAACATCTTTAATTAAATAACTCAACATCTACGCAGCGGAATTCTTAATAACATCTCTAACAACAAAACAGCAACTTCGAAACATCACATAGTTAATAATAGTCAATTTAAAGTTCAACAACTGAAAATCATTAATCAAAAATAGCAAGCGTTCATCCCCCCGAATGTTACATATCAGAGCAATGACACCAACACGAACTATTGAAGGAATACAACCTTCACCCTCGATTACCTGCACGTTACCAACATAAGGGCAACATTCAAACATAAGGGGTGAGATATCTAACAATATAATAAAGCGCATGATAATTAATATATTGAATTAGATCAATAACATCACCACTTCTCATCTCATAATCAACAATAATTATAACGTATAAACACATTCATCGACATCAAGATACACTTCTTTAAGCAATCATATAATGCGACTCAATATTATGCAAATGCATGTGTACCATTGCAGCAGAACTCCCATCTCAAAAAAATTCCAATTAATAGAGGCATCAACAAGGCATAAGCCTTCATCCCAAAGTTCACCAATATAGGCCATCTCAACGAGCATAAGCTCCATCTCAAAAATGCAATGTATGCGACACAACCATGAATGTAATAACAACACCCAAGTTAACAACATCTCAAATCATCTCAAAAACATCTCAATTAACATCTCAAAAGCATCTCAAAATAACAACATCTCAAATGCATCTCAACGTCTCGTCATCAACATCTCATATCATCAAAATAACTTATTAAACATCATTTATTTATTATAAATCATCAAACATCATTTATTTATTATAAATCATCAACAGAACATCATGAATAACTTCTCACTAACAACTCAGTTGTACATTAAGTCCACGGTAAGTCACTACTACTATTTTGTAACTCTAATGTCATTACCGTCACTATCCTACTGTTATAGTTCAAACAATAACTTCTAAGCTTCTAACTTTCATCATTCTGCACAAAACAGCGCAATGACCAGCATAACCTCTGACAACACAACCTCTAACCAACACAACTTCTAACCAACACAATTTCTAATAACACAACTTCTAATAACACAACTTCTGACAACACAACTTCTAATAACCCAACTACTGGCCAACCCAACTTCTGACCAACACAACTTCTGAACATCACAACTTCTGACCAATACAACTTCTGGCCGACACAACTTCTGACCATCACAACTTCTGACCAATACAACTTCTGACCAATACAACTTCTGACTAACCCAACTTTTGATGACACAATCTTCTGACAACGTAACTTCTAACCATCATAACTTATATCATCAGAACTTCTACTTTCTAATAATCAAATGTAACTCCTAACATCAGAACTTCTACCATTATGACTGCTACTTTTTATTAATCCTACTATGTAATTCTTAGCCTAGTATCAACCTAACTAAGAACAGTACGACTAACTCCATCTCCAAATTAATTCATTATTCTAAAACGGTAGCGCCTGATATCAATTTGCCTAATTCTGCATTTTCTCTTCCCTGTAATATTCTGTGTTTTCTTCCCTGTATCTCACTACGGTTCCATAACTAAAGCCCTAAAACTTACTACAATCATGACAATTCATCACCCACAATTACCTTATAATTCTACATCAATTAAACAACATCATGACATCAATATTCATCTAAAATTCATCAATTCTTCATCATACAACAATCATATTTTCTCAATTCAAGAACAAGGCAACAAAATTCTCTATCCCCACATACCAATCATCATAAACCTAATTATAGAGTCAGAACCCCACCCTTACCTTGGATTGAAGGTCGCTCTACAATTTCCGGTTGAATTCTGGTTCTTGTCGTTTTCCACTTCTCTAGCAGCTTGCACGTTCTTTCTCAATCCTTATTCTTCTACTGCTTCTTTCTTTCTATTCCTCTAACAACAATGAAATAACCTATTATTTATTTATTCCTTATTGGGCTCAAATTAATACACCCCCTTATTACTTTTATTCCTTCAAAATAAGCCCACACCAATAATATTATAATTCTAATATTATTTCTCCACTTAATAAAATAAATCCAATTAATCATAACACATCTTCAAAAATATTCCAAAAATAATTTAATTAAATAATTAATTAAATTACAGGCGTTAAAACTCTCCCCCACTTAGAATATTTTCGTCCTCGAAAATTTACCTCAATCAAACAATTCAGGATAGGAGTCTCGCATCTTGCTCTCCAAATCCCAAGTCATGCTTTCACCAGCAGCTCCTAGCCAAACCACTTTAACCAAGGCAATCTCTTTGCCCCTCAGAGTCTTCATTTCACGATCCGCGATCCGTACAGGCATCATTTCTACCGTAAGATTATCCCGTACTTGCACATCGTCCATATGAATCACATGAGATGGATCTGAAATATACTTCCAAAGTTGTGACACATGAAACACATCATGCAAATTCGAAAGATTAGGCAATAAAGCCACTTTATAAGCAACATTCCCCACTCTCTCTGAAATCTAATACGGTCCAATAAAACGAGAAGTGAGCTTCTTAGACTTCAATGCTCGTCCAATACCAGTCACAGGTGTAACTCTAAAAAACACATGATCACCAGCTTGGAATTCTAAATCTTTCCTTCGCTTGTCATGATAACTCTTCTGTCTACTTTGTGAAGCTTTCATCTTTTCTTGAATCAACTTCACCTTCTCAGTAGTCTCAAGAACAAGTTCAGGTCCAAGTACTACACTTTCACCAGATTCATGCCAACATAAAAGAGTTCTACATCTTCAACCATACAATGCTTCAAAAGGTGCCATCCCAATACTAGAATGGTAACTGTTATTATACGTGAACTCTATCAACGAAAGATAAGTATCCCATGAACCTCCCTGCTCAAGAACACATGCCCTCAACAAGTCTTCTAACGATTGAATCGTCCATTCAGTCTGTCCATTTGTCTGAGGATGATACGCTGAACTCAACTTCAACTTAGAACCCATCGCTTCTTGCAAACTCTTCCAAAAATCAGAAGTAAATCTTGGATCTCTATCTGACATAATGCACAAAGGAACACCATCTAGCTTCACAATCACATTAATATAAATCTCAGACAACTTCGGCACTGGAAAACTGATGTTAATAGGAATAAAATGAGCTGACTTCGTAAGCCTATCAACAATCACCCAAATCGAATCATGTCCTTTTAAAGTATTAGGCAATCTTGTCAAAAAGTCCGTTGAAATGCTATCCCATTTCCATTCTGGAACTTCCAACGGTTGCATCAATCCTGCAGGCTTCTGATGTTCAACTTTCGACTTCTGGCAAGTCAAACATGCATACACAAACCGAGCCACGTCACTCTTCATCCCAGGCCACCAAAACAAACCTTTCAAATCTTGATACATCTTTGTAGCTCCTGGATGAATACTCAACTTACTTCTATGACTCTCTTCAAGTATCACTTTCTTCATATCAGCATCATCAAGAATACAAATCTGATTATGAAACCTCAACACACCTTGCTCATCTAGCTTAAAATCACTATTCTCAGACTGATCAATTCCAACCATCAAATCTACCAGTTTCACATCCAACTTCTGAGCTTCTCTGATATTGTCTAGAAATTCATTATTAATCTTCAACATACCGAACATAACACTCTGCGGAGTAACCTCGCAAACTAAGCTCATATCTCTGAACTGCTCAATCAATTCCAACTCTTTAATCATCATTGCTGACATATGTAAAGTCTTTCGACTCAATGCATCAGCTACCACATTTTATTTTCCTGGATGATAATTCAAACCGAAATCATAGTCCTTTAACAATTCCAACCATCTCCGTTGCTTCATATTCAACTCCTTCTTATCAAATAAATACTTTAAGCTCTTATGGTTACTAAACACTTCAAATCTAGAACCATAAAGATAATGCCTCCAAATTTTCAATGCAAAAACAACTGCAGCAAGCTCTAAATCATGCATAGGATAGTTCTTCTCATGAGTCCTTAACTGCCTTGATGCATAAGCAACTACCTTACCATTCTGCATAAGCACACCTCCTAAACCCATCTTAGAAGCATCACAATACACCACAAAAGGCTCTCCTGGATTAGGCAACTTCAAAATCGGAGTCGACGTCAACCTCTTCTTCAATTCTGCAAAACTTTCTTGGCACTGAACATCCCATACAAACGCTCTACCTTTACAAGTCAACTTAGTCAACGGAAGTGACAATTTAGAAAACCCTTCAATAAACCTTCTATAATAACCAGCTAATCCCAAGAAGCTTCTAATCTCAGTAGCTGACTTTGGAGTTTCCCATTGCAACACAACATCAATCTTTGATGGATCTACAACAATGCCACTACCTAAAATCACATGACCAAGAAAACTAACTTCTTTTAACCAGAATTCACACTTGGACAGCCTTGCATACAACTTCTTCTCTTTCAAAATTTGCAATACTACTCTTAAATGTTCAGCATGCTCTTCTTCTGACTTAGAGTAAATCAAAATATCATCAATGAACACCACTACAAACCGATCCAAATAAGTGGGAAAGATACGATTCATATTGTGATCGGTGGATCTGGAACTGACTGTTTTAACGCCGGTTCGCGAAATGTCGCGGAAGCAAGAGTCGCCACCGTCTTTTATTTTCTCCAATTGGAAAGGACAAAAGCACAGAAAAATTCCTTTAAAGAGATCGCTCTCGGTTCGGGAGGTAGGTTATAGAAAGGGAAGGTGTTAGCACCCTTTCTATCCATGGTTATCCATGGGCTCTTAGGTACTTGCTCAATGTGTTTTCAAAATTGTTGTTTGCTTTTCAATTGTGGGTTTCAAAAATATTCTTTGAAAAGTTTCAATTCAACTCGTACGTCAGAGTGTTTGAAAAGTTTGTTTTGAAAGTTTTTTGAAAGTGTGTCGGTGTGAAAAGATGTTTTGATTTGTTTGAAATTAGAGCAAGTACCTTGAGAACCTACCTACCCTAAGGAATTCGTCTGTGTAAATGTCCTTTAGAGTAGTGCCATCCCACCATTGAGAGGTAGGTAGCACCACCGTTGGAGGTGTTCGGGTCAATTCGAGTTTTAGGGACGTGGTGGTCACCGGAGCAACAGTAGGACACCTTAGAAGCTACCCTTATGCCATTGATCCTTTATTTTTCCGGGGCAACCGTTTCGAGGCAACTGGATCGTGTCATGGACATAAGGACTTACTAAAACGTCCTATACTCGACGACCACCTTTCGAAAGGCAACAGTGAGGCGTACCCTAGGGGTGGTGTGTGCGAGTGTGTCATTTTCAGTTTATTGTTTGTCTTGTCATGCATTGGTGATCTAACGATTCGATTTTATTTTTGGGCATTCATTCTTTCATGCATATTTATTAACAGTTATATACTTGCGAGAAAATAAATCTAGACTATTACAACTGGCGCGGGTCCACATCGCCAAAAAAAACCGAACCCGATTTGACTGAAAATAAATAAAGCGAATAAATAAAAGTGCGAGAAATAAATCTAAACTTATTACAAGGCTTTGGGGCATATACAGAGGTATTTAAACAATAAATGCGCGAAATAAAGAGATTAAACAAAATTAGGGCGTTGGACCCTTTTACAAACAATTAAAATTAATCAAGGAATCTAAAATTAAAATTAAATGAAGAATAGTATTTTTTTGTGTTTTTTAGATTTAAAAGAAAAAAGAAAAATTAATTAAAATTAAAAATGCTAAACCCTAGTTCTAATATTTTTTAAGTTATTAAGAAAAAGATTTAATTTCTAACCTAATTTAATTCTAAATTAATTTATGTACAATTTTTAGTTTATGAAATTAAATAAATAATATTATTATTCTGAAAAAAAAGGGAAAAATAAAAAAAAAGAAAATTAAAAGTCATTAATCCTAAATTCTATGTTGTTTTGGATTTTTATTATGAAAAATATTTAATAAACCTAAATTAAAGCTAAATAATTTACACATAATTTATTTATGGAAATAATGAAATAAAAATTATATTTTTTTATTCTTTTCTGATTTTTGAATGTTTTTTATATTTTGATTGAAAATTAAATAAAACAATAAAACATAACAATTGAAATAATAAATAAAAAGATAAAAAAAATAATCAAAGTTGGCAAACCAGGGTGGGGTATAGCCCAGATTTGTGAGGTGTAGGCCTGAAAAGCCTGGCCCATTTGCTGGCAATTTGTTGACTTTTCCAATCATATGCACGCCTGTTGACTTGTCCTCATGGTATACTTTCAAGCTGAACCCTTGATCAGATCTCCAAGACGCGTGGCCAATTGATGAGGAGTGTGCATGGTGAGCTTTAATGTCAGCGTTGCATGGAAACTGGAAATGAAAAATAATATTGAATTTTGCAAGACCTGGGACTTGAACCCAGGTCATTGAGGTTAATGTAATTCACGCTTGCCACTGAGCCAATGAACGTTAGTTAACATATTATGGTAAGAAAATAATAAAAAAACAAAACCAATGCATAACACTTAAAAACGCGCGCAATTCAAATGAGCGTATCATTGGCTGCCACGACTTCTTCTTCCTCGCGTGCCCTGAAACATAAAACACAATAGCAACGGTTTTGAAGCGTTGCCTTAAGCATGCTATGGGAAAATAGCGAATAGCCATATAGGCTACATAAATTGTTCGCGATGGTTGTTTCCTGCTCGTTGGAACATGCTGGTTTTAATGGCGATGGTCTTGAGCTTTGATTTTGCCTATTTTTGAAAGCCCTAAATTAAAAAGCTGGAAACCCTAACATTCGAAAATGGTAACTTCGTGTATGATCAACAAAAATGAAATTAAACACCATGAATAGCTTGGAAACTTTGTGAGGAACATGAATATGTGATTAAAATGCAATGATCATGCTTGGAATTGAGAATACGATTTCAAAAAAAACTCTGTACAGTTTGAGTTATCACCACTGTTTCTTCGCGTTTTGATTGATGTTAGGAAGTGGGATGCGTTTAGAAATGCCTCAGGATGCTAATGGTATAAAAATTAAGGCTTAAAAAACTCTCTAGCTTTGAAATCAGATTTGCATTTTATGTCCAAATTTCCAAAGTTCCAATCCACTTTTGAGCGAGACTTTTGCTGCGCTATGGTTAGGGTTTGACTCAATGATGATCATGGAATAGAATTGGCTTATTCTTTGACCTTAATTCATGCTTGGGAAAGAATTGGTCTTAGGGTTTCTTCCATTAACCATTTTTCCTCCTTTTTAGCCAAAACCTAGACCTAGTGTGCAAATGAACCCTAGCTGATTTCTTGAGTTGGTTCATGATACATAGAAATTGTCCAAGTTCACATGACCCTATTTCATTGATTTTTAAATTTTATTTGAATTTTCAAAGAATTAAAATGAATTAAATCATCAAAAATTAAATAAAATAAAAAAGTCAATATTTGGTCTTGAAATTAACCATGGGACACGTGTGTGGCATGACAAGGATGAACCAAGTGGAAAAAATGGGGCCCTTTTGTCAAAATTGGATTTTCAAAGATAGTTGACTTTTGCCATTTCACAAAAATTTCCCAACTTCTACAAGGCATAACTTGCTCAATTTTTAAGCTTTTCACATGTTCTTGGACACTTTGGAAAGGTCTTTGAGTCCTTTAACCAATGCCTTTGGTCCCATGTCATTTTGATTTACCAATCTCAAGTTATGGCCTTTGACTTAAAGTCCCTTTTTGTTGACTTTTGAAAATGACCTGTAATGTTGAAATTGATAACTTTTTGTGAGAGCATTTCTTGGACTTGGAACATGAAGATGAATTGTAGGAAATGTCTTTCTCTTCAAAATGAGCTTTGGATGGAATTTTTCTGATAATCCATGTGAAAGTTATGCCCTGGTCAATTTCAGTTGACTTTTTCAACTGTCCAAATATAGCAACTCTTGCATCTTTGATGATTTCTGAGCCAAATTTTGAGAATCATGATCAAGCATTGATCAAATGATGTTTGTGGCTTCAAAATGATATGTTGACCAAAAATTTGAACTTTTGACTGCCAAATGACCATTTTGCCCCTACAGTTGACTGTAGTGCAATTTAGGGTTTTGACTGTGCAATCTTGAGCTGAATGCCTTGAAACTGGATATGGGGATGCTTGACCATGTTTGTAAGCATATGAGACTTGATTGAGCCTTTGAAAACTTCCTTTTCTTGATCAGACTCAAAACCCTAGTTTTGACTGTTTAGGAGACTGTTGCACTGCACAACCCTTGGGGAATTTTCTAGCTTGGCTTGGCAATTTCTTGAGGAATATAGGAGGGCAAAATTTGGGGTATAACAGTTGCCCCCTGTTCAATCTTCTTAGACCTGAGGATGCAGATTGGCCGACGTGCCTTTCGTAATCCGAGGGTAAAAGATGATTGGACACTAGAGTGCCCGGAAATTTGCGCTCACATATTAGCAGTGTGATGGAATGGGCTTATAGATGCCATTTGGAGATTGCTGGATTGGATGATGGGCTTATAGATGCCATCTGGATGTTGATCGCGTAGGAGATTCCTTAGCGAGATCTTGCATACCTGCAAAACAGAAAAATGAGTACCTGACACGTTGCAGGAGCTGATTTTTTTAGATGCTTGGTATAGATGTGTCCTGACTGGTTACAGGAGCTGAGTCTGGAGCTTCAAACAGCAATGAAAGAACCAGGGATGATTACTTCCTTAGCATGAATGGTAAGAGAGCCTTGGGCGACTTTAACTTCAACAACGCTCGTTGAAAAAAATCTGGGGTGTCTTCTACTGGGATAAGAATCAGGGAGATCTTAAGGTCGATCTGACTGAACCAGAGAGGTCTTTGACTGGGTAAGCAATCAGGAAAATCTTGGGACGATTTAACTGAACCGGTCTAGGTCTTGAAATGTCTTCTACTGGGATAAGCATCAGGAAAATCTTGGGACGATTTAACTGAACCAGAGAAGGCCTTTGACTGAACCAGTCTAGGTCTTGAAATGTCTTCAAAGGGATAAGCATCAGGAAAATCTTGGGACGATTTAACTGAACCAGAGAAGGCCTTTGACTGAACCAGTCTAGGTCTTGAAATGTCTTCAAAGGGATAAGCATCAGGAAAATCTTGGGACGATTTAACTGAACCAGAGAAGGCCTTTGACTGAACCAGTCTAGGTCTTGAAATGTCTTCAAAGGGATAAGCATCAGGAAAATCTTGGGACGATTTAACTGAACCAGAGAAGGCCTTTGACTGAACCAGTCTAGGTCTTGAAATGTCTTCAAAGGGATAAGCATCAGGAAAATCTGGGGACGATTTAACTGAACCAGAGAAGGCCTTTGACTGAACCAGTCTAGGTCTTGAAATGTCTTCAAAGGGATAAGCATCAGGAAAATCTTGGGACGATTTAACTGAACCAGAGAAGGCCTTTGACTGAACCAGTCTAGGTCTTGAAATGTCTTCAAAGGGATAAGCATCAGGAAAATCTTGGGACGATTTAACTGAACCAGAGAAGGCCTTTGACTGAACCAGTCTAGGTCTTGAAATGTCTTCAAAGGGATAAGCATCAGGAAAATCTTGGGACGATTTAACTGAACCAGAGAAGGCCTTTGACTGAACCAGTCTAGGTCTTGAAATGTCTTCAAAGGGATAAGCATCAGGAAAATCTTGGGACGATTTAACTGAACCAGAGAAGGCCTTTGACTGAACCAGTCTAGGTCTTGAAATGTCTTCAAAGGGATAAGCATCAGGAAAATCTTGGGACGATTTAACTGAACCAGAGAAGGCCTTTGACTGAACCAGTCTAGGTCTTGAAATGTAGCTTGAGAACTTAACTGGATCTTTCCTGAAAGGTAAGAGTCAGTCATATGCAATGCATGATATGAATCAAGCAATGATGTTCTCAACATAAATGAGATTTGTATGATGCAGTGCGTTATGCATGCTATAATGATGTATGTGATGTTTTATGTATGTTTTCGTCTAGGAGAGTAAATCCTTGACGAGTGCCGGGAAGTCGTATCCTGGGCTGATGTCGAAGAATAGATTTTGCTTCCGCTGGGGATGATAACTGCAAGGATACCGGTAGGAGAAGATGACTCCGTTGCGGAATAAACTTGGCGAATGGAAGATTCTGCGGGGAGAAAAGATACTCTAGCGATCATGCTGGAGAGCAATATTCTGTGGGAAGAGTGATGCCCTGTTGAATGTTGATAGTAACTCCGTTGGGGATACCGTTGTTGTATTGGAAGTGTGAATAGACTTTGCTGAGGATAGGAAAGAACTATGTTGACGACGACCTTCCCTTGGCTTTTGGCTGAGGATAACCCAGTTATATCCTGTTAAGGAAATAACTCTTTAAATCAAGCCAGACGACGCGTTCGTGTCCTGTGAAGGATAAGCTTCCAGAATTTACTGGGGATAAGCTTACTGCTTGGGGAGATGAATTCCATCTTTCCTGGGGAACTTGGATGGGACTCTCCTGGGGAAGTTTTGATATGCTGGGGAAATGATTCCTTTGAATGTTGATGTATGCCGCCGGGGAACAATCTTTAGACCAAGACTGCCGGGAATGCTTGTTAAGAATATATGCTGCTGGGGAATATTGGGATCTACTGGAGGATACCCAATTTCCTTGAGACTTGATGATTCTGTTTGGGGAAGAATGCCCTGACTTGCTGTCTCACTCTCTGGGGAATTTAAGATGTCTGGTTAATTTTGTTAGCTGAACCTACCTTGGTACCTTGGAGGATATAGCAATTAGACTGTTCAGACAACTCTTTATTGCCCCTGTTTCTAGTGTCACCTGCAATTAATTCTTTGTTTCGTATGCAAATATTTATGAGCTAGCAAATTATTGTCAATGCATATATCACAAATTGAACCTTGGACGTTCTTCGCAAAACAAAACAGAAAGAGAAAAACAGTTGGCACGTTTAATTGAAAAGTATATTTGTATTGATTTTGAATAGCCTGTGAATAGGCGTTTTGTGTACAAGAGGCTGACGTCCTAGTAAGAGAAACGTCGCCGAGCAAGAGAGTTTATACAAGTTTTGTACAAAAGAAAATAAAACAGCTGTGTGAAATATGAATGATCCACTGGGTTTCAACTCTGCTATCGCCTTTATAACTCTGAGCGTCTCATCACTTGATGACCTTGGTTGAAGGTGAAGCTGACTGATCGATGCCGTCTTGATGTAGATACTGGATTCTGGATGCAAAGTGATCCAATGAGACATAGTATTACGCTTTTATCCCTAATTTTTGCCTGGACTGCCCTTTCGGGTTTTCAGTCCACCGGGATACCCATTTTTGCCCAAGCCGCCTCTTCAGGTTTTCGACTTGTCGGGTGTACAGATTTTTCATTTTCATCCCTTCATTTTGCCCGAACCCTTTTGGTTCGACGGGAAGCCCTAATTTTTGCCTAGACATGTCAGCCTAGCGGGTCTTTTTTTCATGCGTAGTACTTTTTAACTATGTCTGCATTGGCGGGGTGAGGAAGGTCGTCACCATCCATGTTGGTTAATATCATTGCTCCTCCTGAGAACACATGCTTAACCACAAATGGCCCTTCGTACGTAGGGGTCCATTTGCCCCTTGGATCACTCTGAGGAAGGATGATTCGCTTGATCACCAGATCCCCGACTTGATATTCCTGTGGTCTGACCTTTTTGTTAAATGCCCTGATCATTCGCTTCTGATACGTCTGACCATGACAGATAGCAGCAAGTCTCTTTTCGTCAATAAGGTTGAGCTGATCAAGTCGTGTCTGGATCCAATCATCTTCGTTCAGATTTGCATCCTTCATTATCCGGAGAGAAGGAATTTGTACTTCGATTGGCAAGACTGCCTCCATGCCATAAACCAGAGAGAAAGGGGTTGCCCCGGTTGACGTCCTAGCTGAAGTACGATACCCATGCAGGGCGAACGGTAACATCTCGTGCCAATCTTTATACGTCACTGTCATCTTCTGCACAATCTTCTTGATGTTTTTATTAGCTGCTTCTACAGCCCCATTCATCTTCGGTCGGTAAGGAGAAGAGTTGTGGTGCTGTATCTTGAACTGTTCGCAGAGCTCAGCGATCATCTTATTGTTTAGATTGGTACCGTTGTCTGTAATAATCCGCTCAGGGACGCCGTACCGACAGATCAGATTGTGCCGAATGAACCGTGCCACAACAGTCTTAGTTACCGTAGCATAGGATGCTGCCTCAACCCACTTCGTAAAATAATCAATCGCCACTAAGATGAAGCGATGTCCATTAGATGCCGTAGGTTTAATCTCACCGATCATGTCTATGCCCCACATTGCAAATGGCCAAGGCGCAGTCAGAACATTCAGGGGAACCGGAGGAACATGCACCTTGTCTGCGTAGATCTGGCATTTATGGCATGTCCTAGAATGTTGGTAGCAATCAGCTTCCATGGTGGACCAGTAATACCCTGCCCGTAGGATCTTCTTTGCCATGGTATGTCCACTGGAGTGTGTACCAAAGGTCCCTTCATGTAGCTCTTCCATGATTCTTTCTGCTTCCGTCTTATCTACACAACGCAGTAGGGTTGAATCCTGGTTTCGTTTGTACAAGATGCCGTTGCTAAGAAAGAACTTGGCTGCAAACCTCCTCAGGAACTTCTTATCATTGACAGATGCTCCTTCAGGGTATTCCTGAGTTTCTAGGTATTTCTTCACTTCGTGGTACCAAGGCTTCTCAGCTACTAATTCAGTTTCGAGATCACAACAGTATGCCGGTTCGTCCAATTTCCAGATGATGATCCGGGGAGCTTCATTATCCCATTTAACCTTGAACATTGAAGACATCGTAGCTAACGCGTCCGCCAGCTGATTCTCTTCTCTTGGAAAGTGCTCAAATGTTATCTCTGTGAAGTGGGGGATCAGGGCCAACACACATTCTCTGTAAGGAATCAAGTTTGGGTGTTTCGTATCCCACTCTCCTTTGATCTGATTGATCACAAGAGCGGAATCTCCGAAGACACTCAGAAATTTGATCCTCAGGTCGATCGCAGCTTGAAGACCCATGATACATGCTTCATACTCCGCCATGTTGTTGGTACAGTTGAAACACAGCCGGGCGGTGAGTGGAGTATGAGTACCTTGTGGAGATACGATTATGGCGCCGATACCATTTCCCAAAGCATTGGAGGCTCCGTCAAAGTGCATAGACCATCGGGATCCTGGTTCAGGTCCTTCATCCGGTCCAGGTATTTCACAGTCAGTTACTATCATAATGCTTTCATCTGGAAACTCGAAGTTCATTGATTGGTAGTCATCCACAGCTTGATGTGCTAGGTGGTCTGCCAATACACTTCCCTTGATGGCTTTTTGGGTCGTGTACTGAATGTCGTATTCCGTCAAGATCATCTGCCATCTTGCAATTCTCCCAGACAGAGCAGGCTTTTCGAATATGTACTTTATAGGATCCATTTTTGAGATTAACAAGGTAGTGTGAGTCAGCATATACTGTCTCAGCCGGCGAGCAGCCCATACCAAAGCGCAGCAAGTTTTCTCAAGCAGTGAGTATCGGGTCTCACAGTCGGTAAACTTTTTGCTAAGGTAATAAATGGCATGTTCTTTTCGGCCAGACTCGTCATGCTGCCCCAGCACACACCCCATTGCATTATCAAGCACTGTCAGGTAAAGTATCAAAGGTCTCCCTTCAACTGGTGGCATAAGGATGGGTGGTTCTTGGAGATATTCTTTGATTCTGTCAAAAGCAGCCTGACATTCATCATTCCAACGTACTACCTGATCTTTCTTCAGCAGCTTGAAGATTGGTTCACAAGTAGCAGTTAAGTGTGAGATGAACCGAGCAATGTAATTCAGACGTCCTAGAAAGCCTCTGACTTCCTTCTCTGTCTTAGGAACTGGCATCTCTTGAATGGCTTTGACCTTAGCAGGGTCCACTTGAATTCCCTTGTCACTCACCACGAAGCCTAGCAACTTTCCAGATCTTACCCCGAAGGTGCACTTGTTCGGGTTCAACCTCAGCTTGTATAGTTTCAAACGGTCAAACAGTTTCTGCAGATGATCAAGGTGCTCTTCCTCAGTCTGGGACCTAGCGATCATGTCATCCACATACACCTCTATCTCGTGATGGATCATATCATGAAATAAGGTAACCATGGCCCGTTGGTAGGTTTCCCCAGCATTCTTTAACCCGAACGGCATGACCTTGTAACAGAAGGTGCCCCACTGAGTAACAAAGGTAGTCTTTTCCATGTCTTCAGGTGCCATCTTGATCTGATTGTAGCCTGAAAAGCCATCCATAAAAGAGAACACTTTATGCTGAGCGGTATTATCAACAAGGACATCAATGTGGGGTAGAGGGAAGTCATCCTTGGGGCTGGCCCTGTTCAGATCCCTGTAGTCGACACACATCCTGACCTTACCGTCCTTCTTAGGTACCGGCACCACATTAGCAACCCACTGAGGGTAAGAAGTCACTGCAAGAAACCCGGCATCAAACTGCTTCATAACCTCGGCTTTAATCTTCTCAGACATCTCTGGACGCATACGGCGGACCTTTTGCTTAACCGGAAGGCAATCTTCTTTAGTTGGTAAGTGATGGACCACAATGTCGGTATCTAATCCGGGCATATCTTCGTAGGACCAGGCAAAGATTTCTTTATAGTCATGCAGCATCTGAGTCAACCGTTGCTTCACGCTGAGTTCTAGGTTGGCACCAATCTTCACCTCTTTCTTGTCTTCCTCAGTACCCAAGTTTATTATTTCCACTGGCTCTTCATGGGGTTGAATTGCCCTCTCTTCCTGTTGTAACAATCTTGCAAGTTCACCAGGCACTTCGCAATCATCTTCACCTTCGTCTGCGGCTAAGTTGATTGGATTTTCGAAGTCATAACTGGCAGTAGCAGAGTCGTTACCAGTGAGATCCAGAGTGGATTGAAACCTGTATGAGTGAGTGTGTGTGTAAATACAGCTGTTTTGCAATATGTAAAGAAAGGAAAGAAAAGGAGCGCAAAATTCGAAATGTGAAAAACGTCCAATGCTTTTATTCATGATATATGATAGCGACAAACAAAAGCCCTCATAAATAAAACCACGGTGCCCCGAGTAAGACACCGGGCCATATAGTCTCAAATTATTGTTTATTACAAATCAAAAAACAAAGAAATTCATTACTGGGAGACAAAAGTTATGGGTGTAAAATCTTTAGCAGTCCAATTGGTCAATCCACCGTCGGCCGTTGGGTAGATCCAGCTATCGAACTCTGACTCTCCCACTTCATCTTCCTCTCCAATAGCATTCACTCCATGCTGAGTGATGAGCACCGGAGGTCTTCCAATTCTTGCCTTGCGCACCGCTTTCTGAGCTTCTGTGGTGAAACCCAGCCCAAACTTGTTAGTCTTAGGAGTAAGATCAGGGAGCTTGCCCCAGTTTGCACATTCGCCTTTTTCAATCACAGCCCGGGCGTCCTTTAAGGAGGCCATCTTCATAGGAGAAACCTCTTCATCTTCTGCTGCTGCCAAGGTTTGTGGTACTTCCTCAAAATGTTGAAAGGGGGTTTCAATGAACTCCCCATCCATTTCTACATATCTGAAGGAGTTGAGGTGGCTGACCATGTATTCCTCCTCCCCTTGCACTGTTACGATCTTCCCCCTGACCGGGTACTTGAGCTTCTGATGCAATGTGGAGGTCACAGCTCCAGCCTTGTGGATCCATGGGCGACCCAGCAAACAAGAATAGGACGGATGGATGTCCATCACATAGAATTTTGAATCGAATACCTGTGACCCAACCCTGATTGGGATGTCCACTTCACCATGCACCATTCTTTTGGACCCGTCAAAGGCCCGGACAACAATGCTACTTGGTTTGAGCTCTAGACCCTCACAATCCAGCCTATCCAGAGCCTTCTTGGGCAGCACGTTTAATGAAGAACCTGTGTCAACCAGCACATGAGCAAGAGTAGTGCCCCTGCATTCAATGGAGACATGCAAGGCATCATTATGGTTCTTCCCCTTTGCTGTCAGATCGGCATCAGAGAAACCCAGGCCATTATCAGCAGTTAGGTTGGCCACACAGTCGGTGAACTGGTCAACAGTCGTCTCTTGGGGTACGTGGGCAGTCTTTAAGAAAGCAATCAGAGCCTTTGCATGGGCCTCTGAACACAGCAGCAGTGACAACATGGAGATTTTAGAGGGGGTGTGCCCCAGCTGTTCTACAACGTTGAAATCACTTTTCTTTATTATCTTGAGGATTTCTTCCATTTCCTGCTTGGAAGCCTCAACAATGGTCTTTGGTGCCTCCGTCCTGGCAGGCACATCAGCAGCAATTCCCTTGCCCCGAGTATCAGATGACTCAGTAGCAGGGGTGGATACTTGGTCAGAAGGAGAAACAGGTATCCTGGCAGGTGTGAAGATCAAAGGCCTATGAATTGCCGGAGGAGCAATGTCTGGCGAGAACAGTCTTCCACTACGAGTGACCTTAGCAGGCCCGGTGATGTTGGAGACACCAGTATCAATGTTGCACTCTTGTTTCACACCCAGAACATAAACATCCGCCCCATAGTGCCATGGGACAGCCTTATCAGATTTGTAGGGTATAGGCCCCGGAACAGTAATGGTGATGGGAACATTCTTGTGAACTGACAACATTTGTATAGGCTTCTTTGAAGGAGCCTCGGAATAGTTGTTGAAGATGGTAACGATCGACACTTCTTCAACAGGAGCAGCAGGAACAATAGTCTTTTCGAACAAAATCTCTCTACTATCTATCAGGTTTTGGATGCCTGACTTCAACAGAGAACAACCAGCAGGGGAAGCAACACATAGAGGGCAACTTTCGCTACATCCCGGAAATAAACCGGCTAGCAACAGATTCCTCTTGACCATCAACAACGGAGTAGCAACATCATCCACCGAAGCTACATACAAATTATCCTCAACAGCATTCACTCCATGCTGGGGCATGGGAGCATTTACAACATTCGGCCTCTCGGGCGCCTCAAACTGTATCTCCTTGGCATCAATGAGGTCTTGAACCTTATTTCTTAGGGCCCAACAGTCATCTGTGTTATGCCCCGGGCTATCAGAGTGATAAGCACAGCGAGCATTTGGATTGAACTTGGGGGATGCAGTGTTGGGAAACTTTGGAGCCTCCTTGACAGTTACTAAATTGGTGGATAGCAACTGTGGCAGGATCTGTGATAAGGTCATGCTTAACCGGGTGAACTCTCTCCGGGGTCTTTCAAACTTTTGAGGATTAGTTGGCCGAGGAGCGGCAGCAGGTTTGGCAATCATTACCGCACTGACAGATTGGCGGTGTTCAGGTCGCTCTGTTCTCCGGGAGTTATATACAGCACTAGCCTCCTTTTTGAAGGGTTTCTTCTCAGTACTGGAGGAGGCAACTTTCTGTATCTTCCCCGATTTTATACCGGCCTCAATCCTTTCACCAGTCAGGATTAGATCAGTAAACCCAGCAGAGGAATTACCAATGAGATGATTGAAAAACGGACCGGATAGGGTCCCCAAGAACATATCTACCAGCTCCCGATCCGTCAATGGTGGCTGCACCCTGCCAGCCAGGTCTCTCCATTTCTGAGCGTACTCCTTAAAACCTTCACCCGACCCTAGCGACATACCCTGGAGTTGGGTACGCGTAGGAGCGAGGTCGGCATTATATTGATACTGCTTGTAAAAAGCAGTGGCCAGATCCTCCCAGTTACGAATGCTGATTCCATCTAGCTGATAGAACCAATCGAGGTGAGTCCCTGAAAGACTCTCCTGGAAGAAGTGGATCCAAAGGTTCTTGTCTGCTGTGTAAGGCTGGATCTTTCTTACATAAGAACGGAGGTGCATCTTGGGACAGGAAGCCCCATCATACTTCACGAAGGCAGGTGTTTTGAACTTGTGTGGGATCACCACTCCAGTAGATAACCCCAAGTCTCCGAAATCCAATCCAGGTACCCGTTGAACTTCCACAGCCTTTAATCTGTCTTCCAGCTGTTTGTACCGGTCTTCAGCAGGAGGGTACTGGTCGTCATTGAAGTCTGTTTCAGTATCAGAGCCCACAGGAGTAGTGACCTCCCTTTCATGGTGACTACCTTCCGTCACAGATGGAGGAGTCCTTTCAGCTTCAACAACCAAAGTGTTCCCGAGTCTGCGCCCAGTGTTAAATAGCACAGTCCTCCTCTTCTTCTTAGTCTTCTTCAGAAGCATGGTCTTCAACTCTTGTTGACCCTGAGACAGGCCTTTGATCAGCTCCTGAAATTGGGCGTTTTGCGCCTGAAACTGGACGTTTTGCGCCTGAAGAGCCTTGATAGCCGCATCGGTTGATGATTCAGGAGGGTTCATGATGCTGAAATAAACAGCGAAGAACGGTAAACAACCTGAAAAGAAGAGTATTTATGATGCACATGATGAATGATATGTGTTTATGCAATGCATTCAAGAGTTCGAAAATTCAAATTTGTCGTAGACCAAAAGGAACACACATTATTTATTAAGAAAATCATTGTTTAATACATCAAAGCCTCATGGGCAAAAGTACAAAAAGATCAAATCACATCCAAAATATGTTGCGCATCTTCTTTGGAGCTATGTAAGTGTTGAGACTCCTTTCCTCATGCAACAGGCGGGTGAGCTCCAAGACCTTCTTTTCACTGGCATGCAAACTAGTCTCAAGAGAATTCCGCTCTTCCTTAAGCTGGATCCAACTCTTCTGCATCTCTTCCCAGGATGTGGGTATATCAGGGTGCTGAATAACATGAGACACCTCTCCTTCCAAGGCAGGTTCTTTGATTACTGGAAGCATGTGAGGATAAGGCATTACTAATTTCTGAGAGCGGGTTCGTACCCACTTGAGGTAAGGCTCCAAAGGGATGGAGTTCCTGTGCCCCAGTGTCTTGCTGTCTATCCTGCTAGGCGTCCTCCAAGCTCTGATAAATCTCTGGCGAAGTCCTTGAGTATCGTTGTCGAAGTCAAAAACTATGTCAGGAATCAACATGTCGTGAGGACCATCCCTCCGAACATAACCAAATTGTCTCCAAGCCAGGCATGGACTATAAGTAATACCCCCTCTGATTCCAAGTAAAGGAACATTAGGATACTCCCCGCAACGATCAATGATAGTGACATCTTCTCTGGACCTAGGGCACCAATGTATATCTGCATGTGTAAGAGTCATCAACCGTTGCGACCATCTCAAACCCCGCTCGTTCTTCAGGACTGATTGTGGAAGGTGCGAAATAAACCACTTTCCCAGGAGAGGAGTACAACACATAAGGACACCTCTTTTTCTCATGGTTCGAGTGTAACATGAGTGAAGGAGGTCCCCCAGCAACGTAGGTATAGGATTCCTGGACATAAAGATCTGGACAGCACTGATATCAATGAGCTGATCTGGGTTAGGGAACAACACCAAACCATAAACAAGGAGAGCCACAACCTCTTCAAAAGCTTGTAAGTCAAGGGAGTTCCAACAATCATAGGCCTTTTCAAACAGAAACCTGGCTAAGAACCCTTTGATACCACTTCTAACTTCCCAATGTCCCTTGAGGTCAGATGACTGTAGGTGCAAGGCTTTAGCAATCTCTTCAAGCTTAGGTTCCTTTTCTGTACCGTTGAAGGGTAGCTGATCAAGGATAGGGATCTTCAGGAGTCGGGAGAACTCCTCCAATGTAGGTACCAACTGATAGTCCAAGAAAGTGAAACAGTGATGCAGAGGGTCAAAGAATTGGAACAGGACTTTTATCATATCTTCCTCAATGTTGGTGTTGACCAAGCTGATGAGGCTTCCATGCCTTTCACTGAATGAAGAGTTCTCGGGAATCCTGGATATAGGCTCCTTAAGCTGAGGAGGGATCCTTACAAGGCTGATTGGAATTGTCTTTCTACGAACAATTTCCATGTCCTACAAAATAAGAACAAAGATGAAAATTCGAACCCCTGAAATGGTTAGTTAATGCATATGATGCTGGATGATGTCATGATGCTATGATTAAACACAGATATTTACAAAGACAAACATGTAAGGCACACAAGGCACACAAGACAGGCCCTTAAGGTTTAAGGCCAGCATGAGGTCTGGGTAGTACCCTCTTGAAGTTGGTGGGTTCATCCTGTCCTAATCAAAGTAACCGGGTTCTAAGGTTCCCAATATCACGGGATTGCTTTCGTTGTTCATCGTTTCGATTTAGCCACTGAACTGGCGACCGAAATATTCCAGGAAAGCAACCCTCAATTGAGTGTAGTATCGAGTATCAACCAACCTCGGACTGCACCAAAGTCCGTTATCTCACTACCCTAAAGAGGCCAAGATTGTTCAATTAAGGTTCTTAAGGTCTGTTGATGCTTCATGACACCACATGGAGGCCCCGTACTCTCCTTGACTGACTCAAGGGTTACCGGTACACACCAAAGTGCCACATCAACGTAGCAGACTGTTTCAACCATGTCGGTATACCCCGCACAGTTCCCTCACAGCCTTGTTGCTACTTTCTAAAAAAGGTATCCCCCAGATCCGGGTTAGGATCTATAGAACTCCCAAGACAGTCCCACAATAATAAAGCAAACAAGGAAAGCAATTGAAAACACAATGATCTTAGTCCTAAGGTACACCTCACTTTAAGTTATTCCCCAGCAGAGTCGCCAGTTCTATGATCGGTGGATCTGGAACTGACTGTTTTAACGCCGGTTCGCGAAATGTCGCGGAAGCAAGAGTCGCCACCGTCTTTTATTTTCTCCAATTGGAAAGGACAAAAGCACAGAAAAATTCCTTTAAAGAGATCGCTCTCGGTTCGGGAGGTAGGTTATAGAAAGGGAAGGTGTTAGCACCCTTTCTATCCATGGTTATCCATGGGCTCTTAGGTACTTGCTCAATGTGTTTTCAAAATTGTTGTTTGCTTTTCAATTGTGGGTTTCAAAAATATTCTTTGAAAAGTTTCAATTCAACTCGTACGTCAGAGTGTTTGAAAAGTTTGTTTTGAAAGTTTTTTGAAAGTGTGTCGGTGTGAAAAGATGTTTTGATTTGTTTGAAATTAGAGCAAGTACCTTGAGAACCTACCTACCCTAAGGAATTCGTCTGTGTAAATGTCCTTTAGAGTAGTGCCATCCCACCATTGAGAGGTAGGTAGCACCACCGTTGGAGGTGTTCGGGTCAATTCGAGTTTTAGGGACGTGGTGGTCACCGGAGCAACAGTAGGACACCTTAGAAGCTACCCTTATGCCATTGATCCTTTATTTTTCCGGGGCAACCGTTTCGAGGCAACTGGATCGTGTCATGGACATAAGGACTTACTAAAACGTCCTATACTCGACGACCACCTTTCGAAAGGCAACAGTGAGGCGTACCCTAGGGGTGGTGTGTGCGAGTGTGTCATTTTCAGTTTATTGTTTGTCTTGTCATGCATTGGTGATCTAACGATTCGATTTTATTTGTGGGCATTCATTCTTTCATGCATATTTATTAACAGTTATATACTTGCGAGAAAATAAATCTAGACTATTACAACTGGCGCGGGTCCACATCGCCAAAAAAACCGAACCCGATTTGACTGAAAATAAATAAAGCGAATAAATAAAAGTGCGAGAAATAAATCTAAACTTATTACAAGGCTTTGGGGCATATACAGAGGTATTTAAACAATAAATGCGCGAAATAAAGAGATTAAACAAAATTAGGGCGTTGGACCCTTTTACAAACAATTAAAATTAATCAAGGAATCTAAAATTAAAATTAAATGAAGAATAGTATTTTTTTGTGTTTTTTAGATTTAAAAGAAAAAAGAAAAATTAATTAAAATTAAAAATGCTAAACCCTAGTTCTAATATTTTTTAAGTTATTAAGAAAAAGATTTAATTTCTAACCTAATTTAATTCTAAATTAATTTATGTACAATTTTTAGTTTATGAAATTAAATAAATAATATTATTATTCTGAAAAAAAAGGGAAAAATAAAAAAAAAGAAAATTAAAAGTCATTAATCCTAAATTCTATGTTGTTTTGGATTTTTATTATGAAAAATATTTAATAAACCTAAATTAAAGCTAAATAATTTACACATAATTTATTTATGGAAATAATGAAATAAAAATTATATTTTTTTATTCTTTTCTGATTTTTGAATGTTTTTTATATTTTGATTGAAAATTAAATAAAACAATAAAACATAACAATTGAAATAATAAATAAAAAGATAAAAAAATAATCAAAGTTGGCAAACCAGGGTGGGGTATAGCCCAGATTTGTGAGGTGTAGGCCTGAAAAGCCTGGCCCATTTGCTGGCAATTTGTTGACTTTTCCAATCATATGCACGCCTGTTGACTTGTCCTCATGGTATACTTTCAAGCTGAACCCTTGATCAGATCTCCAAGACGCGTGGCCAATTGATGAGGAGTGTGCATGGTGAGCTTTAATGTCAGCGTTGCATGGAAACTGGAAATGAAAAATAATATTGAATTTTGCAAGACCTGGGACTTGAACCCAGGTCATTGAGGTTAATGGAATTCACGCTTGCCACTGAGCCAATGAACGTTAGTTAACATATTATGGTAAGAAAATAATAAAAAAACAAAACCAATGCATAGCACTTAAAAACGCGCGCAATTCAAATGAGCGTATCATTGGCTGCCACGACTTCTTCTTCCTCGCGTGCCCTGAAACATAAAACACAATAGCAACGGTTTTGAAGCGTTGCCTTAAGCATGCTATGGGAAAATAGCGAATAGCCATATAGGCTACATAAATTGTTCGCGATGGTTGTTTCCTGCTCGTTGGAACATGCTGGTTTTAATGGCGATGGTCTTGAGCTTTGATTTTGCCTATTTTTGAAAGCCCTAAATTAAAAAGCTGGAAACCCTAACATTCGAAAATGGTAACTTCGTGTATGATCAACAAAAATGAAATTAAACACCATGAATAGCTTGGAAACTTTGTGAGGAACATGAATATGTGATTAAAATGCAATGATCATGCTTGGAATTGAGAATACGATTTCAAAAAAAACTCTGTACAGTTTGAGTTATCACCACTGTTTCTTCGCGTTTTGATTGATGTTAGGAAGTGGGATGCGTTTAGAAATGCCTCAGGATGCTAATGGTATAAAAATTAAGGCTTAAAAAACTCTCTAGCTTTGAAATCAGATTTGCATTTTATGTCCAAATTTCCAAAGTTCCAATCCACTTTTGAGCGAGACTTTTGCTGCGCTATGGTTAGGGTTTGACTCAATGATGATCATGGAATAGAATTGGCTTATTCTTTGACCTTAATTCATGCTTGGGAAAGAATTGGTCTTAGGGTTTCTTCCATTAACCATTTTTCCTCCTTTTTAGCCAAAACCTAGACCTAGTGTGCAAATGAACCCTAGCTGATTTCTTGAGTTGGTTCATGATACATAGAAATTGTCCAAGTTCACATGACCCTATTTCATTGATTTTTAAATTTTATTTGAATTTTCAAAGAATTAAAATGAATTAAATCATCAAAAATTAAATAAAATAAAAAAGTCAATATTTGGTCTTGAAATTAACCATGGGACACGTGTGTGGCATGACAAGGATGAACCAAGTGGAAAAAATGGGGCCCTTTTGTCAAAATTGGATTTTCAAAGATAGTTGACTTTTGCCATTTCACAAAAATTTCCCAACTTCTACAAGGCATAACTTGCTCAATTTTTAAGCTTTTCACATGTTCTTGGACACTTTGGAAAGGTCTTTGAGTCCTTTAACCAATGCCTTTGGTCCCATGTCATTTTGATTTACCAATCTCAAGTTATGGCCTTTGACTTAAAGTCCCTTTTTGTTGACTTTTGAAAATGACCTGTAATGTTGAAATTGATAACTTTTTGTGAGAGCATTTCTTGGACTTGGAACATGAAGATGAATTGTAGGAAATGTCTTTCTCTTCAAAATGAGCTTTGGATGGAATTTTTCTGATAATCCATGTGAAAGTTATGCCCTGGTCAATTTCAGTTGACTTTTTCAGCTGTCCAAATATAGCAACTCTTGCATCTTTGATGATTTCTGAGCCAAATTTTGAGAATCATGATCAAGCATTGATCAAATGATGTTTGTGGCTTCAAAATGATATGTTGACCAAAAATTTGAACTTTTGACTGCCAAATGACCATTTTGCCCCTACAGTTGACTGTAGTGCAATTTAGGGTTTTGACTGTGCAATCTTGAGCTGAATGCCTTGAAACTGGATATGGGGATGCTTGACCATGTTTGTAAGCATATGAGACTTGATTGAGCCTTTGAAAACTTCCTTTTCTTGATCAGACTCAAAACCCTAGTTTTGACTGTTTAGGAGACTGTTGCACTGCACAACCCTTGGGGAATTTTCTAGCTTGGCTTGGCAATTTCTTGAGGAATATGGGAGGGCAAATTTTGGGGTATAACACATATATTCCATGAATACTCCCGGCGCATTAGTAACACCGAAAGGCATCACTGAATACTCGTAATGTCCATAACGCGTTCTGAAAGCCGTCTTCTGAATATCTTTATCCTTCACTTTAATCTGATGGTAACCCGACCTCAGACCAATCTTACTAAACACACGAGCATCCACCAATTGGTTCATCAAGTCATCTATTCTTGGAAGCGGATACTTGTTCTTAATCGTCACCTTGTTCAACTGTCTATAATCAACACAAAGCCTCATACTTTCATCTTTCTTCTTCACTAACAACACTGGAGCACCCCATGGCGATACACTTGGTCTCACAAACTTCTTCTCAAGTAACTCTTTCAATTGCTTCTTCAACTATGACAATTCAGATGTAGACATCCTGTATGGTGCCTATGATACGGTGGGAAGAGAACTGACTGTTTTGGAATGCTGGTTCGCGTTTTGCGTTTGATTTTGCAATATGTCGCGGTAAGCAAGAGTCGCCACCGTCTTTTATTTTATCCAACAAGGAAAGGAAAAAAAGCACGGAAAAATTCCTTTTTCGAGATGTTTCTCGGGTCTGGGAGGTAGATTATAGAAAGGGAAGGTGTTAGCACCCTTTCTATCTGTGGTTATCCACGGGCTCTTAGGTACTTGCTCAAAGTGTTTTCAAAATTTTGCTTTTCTTTGTGTTTGTGGGTTTGAAAAGAGTTTTTGTTTGAAAGGAGTGTAAGTGCAAAAAGTTTTGTTTTGTTTTAGAATGAGCAAGTACTTAAGAACCATCTACCTACTCGAAAAAGGAATTAATTTGTGCTAATTTCCTTTAGACAATGCTATCCCACTATTGAGGAGTAGGTAGCACCGTCGTTGGAGTTTAAGGGTCAATTCGATTAAGGGACGTGTGGTCACTAAAGCAATGTTAGGATGCCTTAGAGGTAACCCTAATGTCTTAGATCATTTTTCCGAGGCAACCGTTTCGAGGCAACTTATGATCTTTGGACAAGAGGGCGACCTCTAAAACTTCCTATACTTAATGACCACGTTCGAAGGCAACCAAGTGAGGTGTACCCTAAGAGTGCGCATGTGCGAGTGTTTTATTTCTGTTAATTTTAGGGTACACCTCACTTGGTTGCCTCGAACGTGGTCATTGAGTATAGGAAGTTTTAGAGGTCGCTCTCTTGTCCAAAGATCATAAGTTGCCTCGAAACGGTTGCCTCGGATAAAAATGATCTAAGACATTAGGGTTACCGCTAAGGCGTCCTAACATTGCTTTAGTGACCACACGTCCCTTAATCGAATTGACCCGAAAACTCCAACGACGATGCTACCTACTCCTCAATAGTTGGATGGAATTGTATAAAGGACATTTGCACAGCTTAATTCCTTTTTGAGTAGGTAGATGTTCTTAAGTACTTGATCCTTTTAAAAACAAAACAAACTTTTCGCACTTACACTCTCTCCAAAACAAAAACTCTTTTCAAACCCACAAACACAAAGAGAAGCAAACTTTTGAAAACATAGCGAGCAAGTACCTAAGAGCCCGTGGATAACCACAAATAGAAAGGGTGCTAACACCTTCCCTTTCTATAATCTACCTCCCGAACCCGAGAAATATCTCAAAAAGGAATTTTTCTGTGCTTTTGTCCTTTCCTTGTTGGATAAAATAAAATACGGTGGTGACTCTTGCTTACCGCGACATTTTGCAAAAACAAACGCAAACGCGAACCAGCATTCCAAAACAGTCAGTTCTGATTCCCACCGATCACAGAACTGGCGACTCTGCTGGGGACCATTCTTATAAGTGAGGTGTACCTTAGGATTAGATCACTTGTGTTTTCAATTGTATGCTCTGTATGTTTTAATTTTGTGGGCTTGTATCGGAGTTCTATAGATCCTAACCCGGATCTTGGGATACCCTTTAGGTAAGTAGCAATAAACTGTGAGGGATCTGTCTGGCATAGACCGACACGGATGAAGCAGTAGCTACGTTGGTGTGACACCTTGGTCTGTACCGATATCCCTTATGTTGGAACGGGGAGAATATGGGTCTTCTAAGGAGTCATTAAGCACCAACTGACCTTAGAACCTTAAATTGACCAACTCGGCCATAGAACAGTAGCAGTATGCTACACTCATTGAGACTAAACTCTCGCGATGATTCCGGCCGCAAGAAAAGGTTGCTAAACTGGAATTATGATCGATTGAGGGTAGTCAGTGATATTGAGATCCTCTAGAACCCGGTTACTATTTTTAGGACAGGTCTTAACCAACTGAACTAAAAGAGGGTAGTACCTAAGCTCCATGCCAGCCTGAAATCTAAGGGCTCTTTTGTGTGACTTGTGTGCCTTTAACATGTTTGCCTTTTGTGGATACTTGTGGTGTGCCTTTACCATGACATCATGACACCATAACATTGCATACAATTTGCATAAGGACTAACCTATTTCAAAGACAAGAGGGTTTCATCTTTGCTCTGTTTTGTAGGTCATCATGATGCCCATGCGTAGGAATACTATCCGGATCAACTTTGTCCAAGTACATACCCTGCTTAAAGAGTTGGTTGTCAGGATTCCAGACAGTACTTCCTTCATCAGAAAGCATGGCTCTCTGCTCAGTTTGGTCACCTCAAAATTGGACGAATAAATGATGAGTGTCCTGGTCCAGTTTTATGATCCGCTATACCATTGCTTCACCTTTCAAGACTTTCAGCTAGTTCCTACCCTGAAAGAGTTCTCTGAGCTGCTTGGTATCTCTGTTTTGGAGCAGACTCCATTTACTGGTTGGGAAAAGACTCTTAGGCCTGAAGAGATTGCTGCACCCCTTCACTTGACCAAGGAAGAGGTAATGGCCAACTGGGAGACTAGAAGTGGAGCTAAGGGTTTTCTGACTAAGATTTTGGTTGACAAAGCTAATTACTTCTGGGACAGCTTAGACTTCAAGGCGTACGAGGATATTCTGACCCTCTTGATTTATGGTCTGGTATTGTTTCCAAATCCTAACACTTTTGTTGGTATTAATGCCATAAAGATCTTCATCTCTCAAAATCTGGTACGCACTCTCTTGGGTGATATGCTTCATCAGCTCTATGCTCGTACTGCCCGAAAGCGGGGAACTTTGATGTGCTGTGTTCCTTTATTGTCGAGGTGGTTTATTTTGCACCTCCCTAAGTCCGTGCTGAAAAACAAAGAAGAAATGGGCTGGGCTTATAGGGTGATGTCTCTTACTAATGATGACATTATCTGGACTCTCAAAGGTATGGATGAGGTGACTGTCATCGATCGCTGTGGAGAGTATCCTTATGTTCCATTGATCGGACTCCATGGAGGGATTTCTTACAACCCATGCTTAGATCTCCGTCAGTTTGGAAGAGCCAGAAGAGAAGGGCCTCATGAGATGTTGATGCCTCATATCATCTTTGATTTTCAGGGAGATAGCGACGAGCTGCGTCGTAAATTCATAAGGGCTTGGGACAAAATTCACTGATCTGACCCACATGAGTTGGGACCAAAGACTTCTCTGCCAATGGAGCCATATCTTAGATGGGTCCGCATCCATGCCCAGAAGCTAGGTATGCCATATGAAGCTGTCAGACCTGTTACTCTTGAAGTTGCTAATGAGGAGGGGGTTCCTCCAACTATCCTCCAACCTTATATGCCCACTGATATTGGGACGCTGAAGAGGTCTTGGATGCAATTGAGGAATGAACGGGATTCTTATCGGGAGAGGTTCAATGAACAAGAGCAGAAGATCCAGAAGCTGACCAGACAGTTGGAGAACGAGCGGATCCTGAATGATTATGTCCGCACTGAGAAGAAGAGACAATGGGAGAATTGATGGACCTTTGATGTTTCTTTTATAGTTTTTGTTTACCTTTCAGTATTTCCATTCTTGTAACGCCTAAGGGCAATTTGTTGAACAATTTAAATTTCGAAGTTTAAATCTAATAAAGTGTGTTTCCTTTCTTGTCTACAAATTTGAATCTCGATTGTCTTTGAAATCATAAATCATACGCATTTCATCCCATGCACTTCATAAACAGGTACCCCATTACAGGTCTCTTATCTTCTTCGCTGTTTATTTCAGCACTCAATCACCATGTCTGCTGAACCTTCAACCGAGCAAGCTATCAAGGCCCTCCAGGCCCAGAATGCCCAATTTCAAGAGTTGTTCATGAATCTAGCTAAGGGTCAGCAGGACCTGAAGACCTTGATTCTGAAGGAGAAGAAGAAGAAGAAGAAGAAGAGGACCATCCTGTTCAATACTGGATGCAGGTTTGGAAACGGGCTGCAGAATAAAGTTGATCTGACCACCTCATCTGGAGGGAAGGATAATCCACAAGAGAGGAGGGCTCCTAGCCCTATGGTCTCCGACAACGAGACGGACTATGATGAAGAACAGTATCCTCCTGCTGAGGATAAGTACAAACAGTTGGAAGACCGTTTAAGCGCTATGGAGATACAGAAGGTGCCAGGTCTAGAATTCAGAGATCTAGGTCTATCCTCTGGGGTGGTGATTCCCCATAAATTCAAGGCACCTGCCTTTGCCAAGTATGACGGAGCTTTCTGTCTAAAGTTGCACCTCCGGTCATATGTGAGGAAGATCCAACCTTACACTGTTGATAAGAACTTGTGGATCCATTTCTTTCAAGACAGTCTCTCAGGGACTCAACTTGAGTGGTTCTATCAGTTGGACGGAGCCAGTATCCGTAGCTGGGAAGATTTGGCTACTGCATTCTATAGGCAGTATCAATACAACTCCGACCTCGCTCCTACGTGTACCCAACTCCAGGGTATGTCAATAGGAACGGGTGAAGGATTTAAAGAGTATGCTAAAAAATGGAGAGACCTTGCCGGAAGGGTGCAACCACCTTTGGTTGATCGTGAGCATGTTGACATGTTTCTGGGGACCCTGTCTGGTCCGTTCTTCAACCATCTGATTGGAAGCTCTTCAGCTGGGTTTACAAATCTTATTTTGACTGGTGAGAGGATTGAAGCTGGTATTAAGATCGGGAAGATACAGAAGGGTGCCTCATCGAGCACCGAGAAGAAACTGTTTAAGAAAGAGTCCAGTGTTGTCTACAGTTCAAGAAGGCAGAATAGACCTGAACACCACCAAGCTGTCAATGTGGTTGTTATTTCAAAACCTGATGGTGCTCCTCAGCATCACAATCAACAAAAGGACGAAATACCTCGAAGGCAATTCACTTGTCTCAGCATGACTTTGTCTCAGATTCTGCCACAGTTGCTGAAGACCAATTTAGTGACTCTAAAAGAAGCTCCAAAGAATTCAAATACAACGTCACCAAGGTATAACCCTAACGCCCGCTGCGCTTATCACTCTGAGAGCCCGGGGCATAATACGGATGATTGTTGGGCTTTGAAGAACAAGGTCCAAGACTTGATTGATGTAAAGGAGATTGAGTTTGAGGCGCCCGAGAGGCCTAATGTTGTGACTGCTCTCATGCCCAAGCATGGAGTAAATGTTGTAGAGGAAGATTTGTTTGTAGTTTTCGTGGATGATATTGTTACCCCTCTGATGACTGTCAAGAAGAACCCGTTGCTAGCCGGTTTATTTCCGGGATGTGGTGAAGGTTGCCATATGTGTTCTGTTTTACCTACTGGTTTCCCATTGTTGAAGTCAGGTATCCAAAACCTGATGGATAGCAAGGAGATCCTGTTTGAGAAGATTTTTGTTCCCTCCACTCCTACTGAAGAAGTTGCCATTATTACCATTTTCGACAATTCTTCCAAGGCTCCCTCGAGGAAGCCTGTTAGAATTACATCTGTTCCGAAGATCTCACCTGTGATCATCACTGTTCCGGGGCCCATCCCCTACACCTTTGACAAAGCTGTCCCCTAGCACTATGGGGCAGATGTTTATGTTCTTGGAGTTAAGAAAGAGTTGGATGTTGATACCGGCGTCAGCAACATTACTGGGCTCGCTAAAGTCACCCGCAGTGGCAGACTTTTCTCACCTGATATTGCTCCACCAACTGTCCGAATACCTGTTGTCATTACACCTGCAAGTGTACCTACTGCCATTCCTGATCAAGTTCTTAGTCCTACCCCTGTCGCCGAGTCATCTAACGCTCGGGGCAAAGGGATCACCACTTATGTGCCTTCCCAGACGGAGGCACCGAAGACGATTATTGTTGAAGCTTTCAAATAGGAGATGGAAGAGATTTTGAAGATTATTAAGAAGAGTGATTATAACGTAGTTGAGTAGCTGGGGCAAATCCCATCCAAGATTTCTATGTTGTCACTGTTGTTGTGTTCAGAGGCCCATGCCAAGGCTCTGATTATCTTCCTGAAAACTGCCCACGTGCCACAAGAGACATCAGCTGATCAGTTTACCGACAGTGTGGCCAATTTAACTGCTGATAATGGTTTGTGTTTCTCCGACGCTGATTTGACTGCTAAAGGGAAGAACCATAATGATGCCCTGCATGTCTCCATTGAGTGCAGGGGCACTACTCTTGCACATGTATTGGTTGATACTGGTTCCTCACTGAACATCTTTCCAAAAAAAGCTCTGGACCGATTGGATTGCGAAGGGTTAGAGTTAAAACCAAGTAACATCGTTCTCAGGGCCTTTGATGGGTCTAAAAGGATGGTGCATGGTGAGGTTGATATTCCAATTAAAGTTGGTTCTCAGGTCTTCGATTCTACATTCTACGTAATGGACATTCGGCCATCCTATTCTTGTTTGCTGGGTCGTCCATGGATCCACAAAGCCGGGGCCGTAACCTCGACGCTTCACCAGAAGCTAAAGTACCCTGTCAGAGGGAAGATTGTGACAGTATAGGGAGAGGAAGAGTATATGGTCAGCCACCTCAACTCGTTCAGATACGTAGAGATGGATGGAGAGTTCATTGAGACCCCATTTCAGCACTTTGAAGAGGTTCCTCAGACACTGGCATCAGCTGAGACTGTGGTTGAAGATTATCCTATGAAGATAGCTTCCTTAAAAGATGCCCGGGCTGTTATTGAGAAGGGTGAGTATGCAAACTGGGGCCGACTTCCTGAGTTCACCCAGAAGACTAACAAATTTGGTTTGGGTTTCACTGCAGAAGCTCAAAGGGCTGTTCGAAGTGCAAGGATTGGAAGACCTCCTGTGTTCATCAGTAACTCGGGAGTAAATGCCATTGAAGATGACGTGGAAGAGTCTGAATTCGACAGTTGGATCTATCCTACGACCAACGGTGGACCAAGAAACTGGACAGCAAAGGACTTCATCCCTGTTACTTTTGTTACCCAGTAATGAACTCTTTGTTTTGAATTTGTAACAGACAATGTTGTGAAACTTTATGGCCCGGTGTCTTACCCGGGGCACTGTGGCTTCATTTGTGAGGGCTTTTGTGTGCCATTTTCATATATCATTAATAGAATCATTGGACGTTTTCTTGCATTTCAAATTTCGCGCTCCTTGTTTTTCTTTATTTTATATTGCAAAAATAGCTATTTTACACACACTCACATATACAGGTCTCAATCCACTCTGGATCTCACTGGTAACGACTCTACTACTTCCAGTTATGACTTCGAAAATCCGATCAACTTAGCCGAAGACGAAGGTGAAGATGATTGTGAAGTGCTTGGTGAACTTGCAAGACTGCTACTCTAGGAAGAGAGGGCCATTCAGCCACACGAAGAGTCAGTGGAAACAGTGAATCTGGGTACTGAGACAGACAAGAAGGAAGTCAAGATTGGTGCAAATCTAGAGCTTAATGTGAAACAGCGATTGATTCAGATGTTGCATGACTATGTTGAGATCTTTGCCTGGTCTTACGAAGATATGCCTGGGTTGGATACTGACATTGTGGTTCATCGCCTGCCTACCAAGGAAGACTGCCCTCCGATAAAATAGAAGGTTCGCCGTATGCGCCCATAGATGTCTGAGAAAGTCAAGTCCGAAGT
Organism: Vicia faba; assembly: GCA_948472305.1. Taxonomy (NCBI): domain Eukaryota; kingdom Viridiplantae; phylum Streptophyta; class Magnoliopsida; order Fabales; family Fabaceae; genus Vicia; species Vicia faba. Next base: position 6,164,842 of record OX451736.1, read on the forward strand.
TATGAAACAGTTTGACGCCGGTTTTCTAGCAGTGACTTCTTACCCTGAGTGGGTTGCCAATGTGGTTCCGGTACCGAAGAAGGATGGTAAGGTTCGAATGTGTGTTGACTACAGGGATTTGAACAGGGCAAGCCCTAAGGATGACTTCCCTCTACCTCACATTGATGTTCTGGTTGACAATACTGCTCAGCATAAGGTATTCTCCTTCATGGATGGTTTCTCCGGTTATAATCAGATAAAGATGGCTCCCGAAGACATGGAGAAGACCACCTTTGTTACTCAGTGGGGTACCTTTTGCTACAAGGTCATGCCTTTTGGGTTGAAGAATGCTGGGGCAACATACCAGCGTGCCATGGTTGCTTTGTTTCATGATATGATCCATCATGAGATTGAAGTATACGTCGATGATATGATTGCGAGGTCCCAGACTGAGGAGGAACACCTTGACCATCTACAGAAGCTGTTTGACAGGTTGAAGTTGTACAAGCTAAGATTGAACCCGAACAAGTGCACCTTCGGGGTAAGGTCTGGTAAACTATTGGGTTTCGTCGTGAGCGACAAAGGTATTCAAGTGGACCCTTCCAAAGTGAAAGCCATACAAGAGATGCCAGCTCCCAGGATAGAGAAAGAAGTTAGAGGCTTTCTAGGACGACTGAACTACATTGCCCGATTCATCTTGCACCTAACTGCTACTTGTGAGCCAATCTTCAAGCTACTGAAGAAAGATCAAGTGGTACGTTGGAATGATGAATGCCAAGCCGCTTTCGAAAGAATCAAAGAGTATCTCCAGGAGCCACCCATTCTAATGCCACCAGTTGAAGGGAGACCTCTGATCTTATACTTGACAGTACTTGACAACTCAATGGGGTGTGTGCTGGGGCAGCATGACGAGTTTGGCCGAAAAGAGCATGCTATTTATTACCTTAGCAAAAAGTTTACCGACTGTGAGACCCAATACTAACTGCTTGAGAAAAGTTGCTGCGCTTTGGCATGGGCTGCTCGCCGGCTGAGACAGTATATGCTGACTCACACTACGCTGTTGATTTCAAAGATGGATCCAATCAAGTATATCTTCGAAAAGCCTGCCTTGTCCGGAAGAATAGCAAGATGGAAGATGATATTGACTGAGTATGACATCCAGTACACGACTCAAAAAGCAATCAAGGGAAGTGTATTGGCAGACCATTTGGCACATCAGGCAGTGGATGATTACCAGTCTATGAACTTTGAATTCCCGGACGAAAATATCATGTTGATAACTGATTGTGAGACACCTAAACCGGATGAAGGACCTGAGGAAGGATCCCGATGGTATATGTATTTTGATGGAGCTTCGAACGCTTTGGGTAATGGCATTGGTGCTGTAATCATATCTCCTAAAGGCTCTCATACTCCATTTACCGCCCGATTATGTTTCAGCTGCACCAACAACATGGCGGAGTATGAAGCGTGCATTATAGGCCTTCGAGCAGCAATTGAACTAAGGATTAAGTTTCTAAGTGTATTCGGAGATTCCGCTCTCGTGATCAGTCAGATCAAAGGAGAGTGGGATACGAAACACCCAAATCTTATTCCTTACAAGGAGTATGTGTTGACATTGCTTCCCCACTTTGAGGAGATAACCTTTGAACATTTCCCTAGAGAAGAGAATCAGTTGGCGGACACGTTAGCTACAATGCTTCTATGTTCAAGGTCAAATGGGACAACGAGGCCCCCCGGATCATTATTTGGAAATTGGATGAACCTGCACATTATTGTGATCTTGAGACTGAAGAGGTAATAGAAAAGCCCTGGTATCATGAGGTGAAGAAATACCTTGAAGCTCAGGAGTACCCCGAGGGTGCATCTTTTAATGACAAGAAGTTTCTGAGGAGGTTCGCGGCAAAGTTCTTCATCAGCAATGGCATTCTTTATAAGCGTAACCATGATTCAACCTTACTACGCTGTATGGATAAGAATGAAGCAGAAGGGATCATGGAAGATCTACATGAAGGTACTTTCGGAACTCATTCCAGTGGACATACCATGGCAAAGAAAATCCTTCGGGCAGGATATTACTGGTCCACAATGGAAGCCGTCTGTTATCAGCATTCTCGGACATGTCACAAGTGCCAGATCTATGATGATAAGGTGCACATACCTCCAGTTCCTCTGAACATCTTGACAACACCTTGGCCTTTTGCAATGTGGGGCATTGATATGATCGGCGAGATCAGACCTACGGCATCCAACGGGCATCGTTTCATCCTGGTAGCGATTGATTACTTTACAAAGTGGGTTGAAGCAGCTTCCTTTGCTACGGTAACCAAGAACTTCGTGGCACGGTTCATTCGGCACAACCTAATATGTCGATACGGTGTACCAGAGAGGATCATTACGGACAATGGTACCAATCTCAACAATAAAATGATCACTGAGCTCTGCGAGCAATTCAAGATACAGCATCATAACTCTTCTCCTTACCGGCCGGAGATGAATGGGGATGTCGAAGCGGCTAATAAGAACATTAAGAAGATTGTGCAGAAGATGATAGTGACCTACAAATATTGGCACGAGATGTTACCATTTGCTCTTCATAGGTACCGTACCTCAGCACGGACGTCAACAGGGGTAACACCCTATTCCTTGGTTTACGACATGGAAGTAGTCTTGCCTATTGAAGTTCAGATACCCTCTCTTAGAATCATGAAGGATGCAGGTTTGAGTGAAGATGACTGGATCCAGACCCGGCTTGATCAGCTGAACCTAATCGACGAAAAGAGACTTACTGTTATTTGTCATGGTCAGACGTACCAAAAACGGACGATCAAGGCATTTAACAAGAAAGTCAGGCGGCAAGAGTATCAAGTTGGAGACCTAGTAATCAAGCGCATTATCTTACCTCAAGGTGATCCTAGGGGAAAATGGACCCCTACTTATGAAGGGCCATTTATGGTTAAGAACATTTTCTCAGGAGGAGCAATGATTCTAACCACCATGGATGGTGACGACCTTCCTCACCCCGTCAATGCAGACATAGTGAAAAGATACTACGCATAATCAAAGACCCGCTAGGTTGAATGGCCTAGGCAAAAATAAGGGCTTCCCGGTGAACCAAAAGGGTTCGGGAAAAAATAAGGGATGAAAATTAAAAAATCTGTACACCCGGCAAGTCGAAAACCTGAAAAGGCAGCTTGGGCAAAAATGGGTATCCCGGTGGACTGAAAACCCGAAAGGGCGGTCCAGGCAAAAGTTAGGGATTAAAGCGTAATACTATATCTCATTGGATCACCTCGCATCCAAACTTCGGTATCAACTATCAGGCTCAGACAACACTAATCAATCAGATTCATCTTCAACTAAGCAACAAAGTGATGAGACGCTTGAAGACGTAAAGGCAATAGCAGAGTTGGAACCCAGTGGGATTATTCACATAGATGTTTTATTTCCTTTTCACAAATTGTATAGATTCTATTTGTCCGGCGGCGTTCTCTTATTAGGACGTCAACCTCTTGTACAAAAACGCCTATTTTCAGGCAAACTTCAAAATCAATACAAATTCATCTTCAGACAAAGTTCAAATTGCTTTTCCTTTATCTGTTTTGTTTTGCAAAGAACGTCCAAAGTTCATTTTTGATATATGCATTTGACATTAATTGCTGCTCATAAATATTTACATGCGAAACAAAGGACAAATCACGGGTAATATCAGAAACAGGGGCATAAGAAGTATCCAAACTGCGTAGTTACTTTATCCACCAAGGTACCAAGGTGGATTCAACTGAAGAATATGATCAAGATACCATCACTCCCTGCAGAATAAAACAGTAATGGTAGCTCTCCCTACTGAGACTTGCAACTATGAACAAATCAGTAATACTCTCCCCAAGAAGAGTTAATCTACCATCAGCCCCGAAAAGGTTGGGTATCCCCAGAAAGTCTTAATATTCCCCAGTGGAGTACAAAGATATTCCCCAGCAAGTATAAGAGAATCCCTGATAGTCTTAATATTCCTCAGCAGAATATAAGAATGTTCCCCGGCGGAATACAAGATACCACAGTGGAATCATTTCCCCAGCGCAGTCTAAAAGCTTCCCCGCCAGAGTTGAATCATCTTCCCCAGTAGATTCTGGAAGCTTATCCCCTGCAGAGCACAAATAAATCTCCCCAGCCAAATTCAGAAGGTTATCCTCACAAGAGTCTAACTGGGTTATTCTCATCAAGTTGCAACTGAAGGATCATCCCCAACGAAGTTCTTTCTATCCCCAACGGAGTTCATCATTAAAATCCCCAACAAAGCTTATCAACAGAATTCCCAGCGGAGTTATCGGTAAAATCTTCAGCAGAACATCTCTCCCCCACAGAGTAGTCCCCTCGGAGTAATCCCCAGCTAAAACATCACATTTCCATACATCATGATACATGCATATACACATCATACCATACAATCTCATTTATGTTGAGAACATCATTGCTTGACCCATATCATGCATTGCATATGACTGACCTTTACCTTTCAGGAAAGATGCAGTTAAGTTCCCAGCTTAGTCGAAGATCTGACCAGTTCTTAAATCTCAAATTGAATTATCCTCGGTTGAATTTCAGATAAGGTTCTCAATCTCGATAGTGTCTCTACGTCATAGTATGGACGAGTACTATAACCTCAACGGTATACTCCCGGTGAGCACGAGACAGTTCCTAGATCTTGATGAAGATGCTTCCCTACGTCATAGTGTGGACGAGTTCTATAACCTCAACGGTATACTCCCGGTGAGCACGAGACAGTTCCTAGATCTTGATGAAGATGCTTCCCTAACGTCATAGTGTGGACGAGTACTATAACCTCAACGGTATACTCCCGGTGAGCACGAGTCAGTTCCTAGATCTTGATGTTTTCCTCCGTCATAGTGTGGACGAGTTCTATAACCTCAACGGTATACCCCCGGTGAGCACGAGACAGTTCCTAGATCTTGATGAAGATGCTTCCCTAACGTCATAGTGTGGACGAGTACTATAACCTCAACAGTATACTCCCGGTGAGCATGAGTCGATTCCTAGATCTTAATGTTTTCCTTTGTCATAGTGTGGACGAGTTCTATAACCTCAACGGTATACTCCCGGTGAGCACGAGACAGTTCCTAGATCTTGATGAAGATGTTTCCCTAACGTCATAGTGCGGACGAGTACTATAACCTCAATGGTATACTCCCGGTGAGCACGAGTCAGTTCCTAGATCTTGATGTTTTCCTCCGTCATAGTGTGGACGAGTTCTATAACCTCAACGGTATACTCCCGGTGAGCACGAGACAATTCCTAGATCTTGATGAAGATGCTTCCCTAACGTCATAGTGTGGACGAGTACTATAACCTCAATGGTATACTCCCGGTGAGCACGAGTCAGTTCCTAGATCTTAATGTTTTCCTCCGTCATAGTGTGGACGAGTTCTATAACCTCAACGGTATACCCCCGGTGAGCACGAGACAGTTCCTAGATCTTGATGAAGATGCTTCCCTAACGTCATTGTGTGGACGAGTACTATAACCTCAACGGTATACTCCCGGTGAGCACGAGTCAGTTCCCAGATCTTGATGTTTTCCTCTGTCATAGTGTAGGCAAGTTCTATAACCTCAACGGTATACTCCCGGTGAGCACGAGACATTTCCTAGATCTTGATGAAGATGCTTCCCTATGTCATAGTGTGGACGAGTACTATAACCTCAATGGTATACTCCCGGTGAGCACGAGTTAGTTCCTAGATCTTGATGTTTCCCTCCGTCACAGTATGGACAAGTTCTATAACCTCAACGGTATACTCCCATTGAGCACGAGACAATTCCTAGATCTTGATGAAGATTACCCCCCAGTTGAATTATGGACAGGGTCTTAATACTCATCTGAGACATTCTCTCAGTTGAAGTACAGGCAAGTTCCTAAATCTCAACAAAAGTTAGACTTCCCCAGCGGAATCTTCTACAACAACAAGTATGCAAATTCTCGCTAAGGAATCTCTTATGCGATCGACACTCATGCAGATGGAATTTGTAAGCCCATCCTCCTATCAACAATCTCCAAATGGAATCTGTAAGCCCATTCCCGACATCACAATGCTGATACTACACCATGCGAGTGCAAATTTCTGGGCACTCTAGTGTTCAATTATCTTCCACCTTCGGATCACGAAAGGCTCGAAAGCCAATCTATATCCTCAAGTTTAAGAAAATTGAACAGGGGCAACTATTGTACCCCAAAATTTACCCTCCCATATTTCTCAATACATGTCAAGAATAATCTCCAAGTGACTCAAGTTAGCTCAAGAGTTGGACAGTCAAGTCACCTCCTAAGGCAGTCAAGTCAAAATTAGGGTTTTGTGTTGCATCAAGGTCCTCACATCCAAATGACCTCAAGTGTTCCCAAATGTCTTAATATGTTCTTAGGCTCATCCATGTCGAATTTCAAGCCTTGCAGAGGAAGTTTTGTCAGTCAATTGCTCAAGAACCCCAAAAATCGACTGTACTAGGGCAAAAGTCAACTGTGTCCCAAATACAGTCAAACCTCAAGATTTTTGTCAAAATTCTCCTTTTTAAGGTTAATTCATCATTTTTATCAAGGGTTGATCATGATTCATCAAGGATTGCTCAAGATTCATCAAGATTCAAAAGTTGCTAAATTAGGGTTTTGTAGGAAAAGTCAACTCAACTTTGACCAAGCATAACTTTCTCATACTTTATGAGAAATGACCCATCCAAAGCTCATTTTGAATAGGATGCAATTACCTACAATCCATATTCACACCCCAAGATCAAGAAATGCTCTCACAAAAAGTTACAAATTTGGACATTATAGGTCATTTTTGAAAGTCAACAAAAACACCTTTTTTTCCAAAGCTTATAACTTGAGCATGGAAAATAAAATTGAGATGAGACCAAAAGGGTTGATTATAGTACATCTCAAGGTTTCTAAAAAGTCCAAGAACACTTCCAAAAGTTCAAAATTGAAGAAGTTATGCATTGTTGAAGTTGGGCATATTTCTAAAATTGCCAAAAGTCAACTATCCTCAAAACTCCAATTTTTGACAAAAGGGCCCACTTTCCACTTGATTTGGTCTTTTCATGCCACACACGTGTATCATCTTTAATTTCATGACCAAACATTTAATTTTCTATTTTATTTAATTTTTATTGATTTAATTCATTTTAAATCTATATTAATTCAAATATAATCCAAAAATTAATGAAATGGTATCTTTGTGATTTGTACAGCTTGCATATATCATATAACACCTAATCAAACTTGTATCTTGGATTTTTGTGCACAAAAAATCATATCTTGCCTATATTTGGAAACATGGTTATGGTGATCAAGATCAAATCCTAATTCTTCAATGCACAAGGATATTGGCCCATATTTTGACCTAGAATCATTCTATTATATGCAAGCAAGCCTCACAAACCTAGAACACACATAGAGCTCTGCAGAAACGGCCACACAACTTTGAGAAAAAAGCTTGAAAAGTGTGCGATTGAAAACAACCTTGGAGACGAATTCAGACCAAAAGCAAAACGTAGCTCTCTTCCTTGACATCCAGTGGAGCTACACCAATCAAAACCAAGCCCTAACTAAGACAGCCTAAAACTCGCTGTAAGTGTTCTTGAAAACGCCTCTGCACATGAAATCATGAACCACTTTCCTTGCATCTTTTTTCCAATTGGTTTGCACATTCATACTCACCATTCAATTTACATTGATTCTGCATTATTTGATTTGATTTTTGTGACCTCTAACCCCGTATCCAGAACCTAGGGTTCTTGTTCTAGTTTTTGGGCGTCCTTTGTGCAGGCTAAATTAAGGCAAATAATGGCCATGGATGAGTTCAGGGGGGAGAGACGAGTGCATTGGCACTTTTGGTTTGCATTTATAAGGCCTAGGGAGGATTTTGGAGAGATCCTATGAACCTTCCTGCGGATAAAAATCTGCAGGTAATCGAACCAGGTTTTTGTGAAGAAGATGAAGATGTGTCATAGCGTGATTGGCCATTTTGAATCATAGCGCGTTTTTATTAATTGATTTACATATATTATATTTAGTTTCTATTCCAATAACGAATGATCAAGCTAGTTGGGTTGGTTGAGCGTGCAGGCAATGAGCATTGGGACCTGGGTTCGAATCTCAGGTCCCCCAAACTTTATGCAATTTTATTTCAGGTACTCAGGTGCAACGCCCCAAAGCGTGGATCATCATGCTTCTTATCTCATCAAATGCCAAGTGGCCCACCAGGTAGATTCAAGGATCCAGATTGCATGCTCACCCCACACTCTGGTCAACAAGCGCATAGGCAATCTGAAAGGTCAAACAAGGCTGAAATGTTGATGGGCCTGGAATTATGCTGATCATACTCTCAAATTAAGCCCACACCCCCCTGAGTTTGTTTATTTTATTTTTCTTTTCATTATTTTCTATTTTCTATTTTATTAATATTAATATTTTAATTAACCAATTAACTTTTTTCATAAAATCAAAAAACGCAAAAAATAATATTTAATAATTTCACTATTTTATTTTTGTAAATAAACCATTAATTAATTTATTTAGCTTAAATTAGGTTTAATGATAATATATTTTGCAATAAATTAAAATTGATTTAGAATTAGGTTTTTAATATTTTTACCATTTCTCATTTTATTTCCTTAATTAAAATAAAAAGCCCAAAAATATTTTCTTTTAATTAATTAATTCAATTATTAATTTAGACTATTTTTAATTCAAAAAATAACAAAATATGCTTTGTTGAATAAAAAGGGTCAAAACCCTAAAGGACACCTCGATTTAATTTTCTCGTGCGATTTATTTTTGATCCATATATTGTAATTGCTCCGAGGATGTAATAGTTTTAACTTAGGATTTTATTTACCATTTTTATTTACTTTCCGTAATTTAATTTTCAAGGGTTTGTTTTTGGCGATGTAAATACCCGACGCCTTGTAATAGCTTAGATTTATTTTCCGCAATTTAATTTCCGCAACCATTAACTGTTAGATGTTTGAATAATAGGCTATGCATGACAAGATTAATCTTTAACTTAAAATCAACAGTAGCTCATCATAACATGTACAAAGATAATATAAACTGAAAAACAATACACTCGCACATGCCACTCTTAGGGTACGCCTCACTTGGTTGCCTCGAACGTGGTCATTGAGTATAGGAAGTTTTAGAGGTTGCTCTCTTGTCCAAAGATCATAAGTTGCCTCGAAACGGTTGCCTCGGATAAAAATGATCTAAGACATTAGGGTTACTGCTAAGGCGTCCTAACATTGCTTTAGTGACCACACGTCCCTTAATCGAATTGACCCGAAAACTCCAACGACGATGCTACCTACTCCTCAATAGTGGGATGGCATTGTCTAAAGGACATTTTCACAACTTAATTCCTTTTTGAGTAGGTAGATGTTCTTAAGTACTTGCTCCTTTTAAAAACAAAACAAACTTTTCGCACTTACACTCTCTCCAAAACAAAAACTCTTTTCAAACCCACAAACACAAAGAAAAGCAAACTTTTGAAAACATAGCGAGCAAGTACCTAAGAGCCCGTGGATAACCACAGATAGAAAGGGTGCTAACACCTTCCCTTTCTATAATCTACCTCCTGAACCCGAGAAATATCTCAAAAAGGAATTTTTTTGTGCTTTTGTCCTTTCCTTGTTGGATAAAATAAAAGACGATGGTGACTCTTGCTTACCGCGACATTTTGCGAAAACAAACACAAACGCGAACCAACATTCCAAAACAGTCAGTTCTCATTCCCACTGATCACAATGAGCTATGTTGATTTTAAGTTCATACATTTGATCTTGTCATGCATTCCCTATTATCAAACATCTAACAGTGTATAGTTGCAGAATTAAAATTGCAGAAATTAAATCTAAACTATTATAAGACGTCGGGTATTTACATCGCCAAAAACAACCCTTGAAATTTAAATTGTAGAAAATAAAATAAAGCGATAAAAATGTCCTAATTAAAAGCTATTACAAACTGGAGGCAAGTACATTAATATGATAAAAATAAACAAACGCGTGCGGGAAATAAAATCGAGCGCAAAGTTCTAGGGTTTTGACCCTTTTTGTTAAAGAAAAGATTTTTTTGTTTGCTTTTGAATTTTAAGAAATAAATTATCTAAGTTAATTATTAAACTACATTAAATTAACTAATTAATGAAAATAAATATTTTTGGTTTTTTTTTTATATTTAAAGAAAGAAAATAAAATTGATCAATGTTAATAAAACCTAATTATGTCTAAATTAATTTTATTATTTACAAAAATATATTAAAGTTATTGTCTAATTAAAGCCTAAATTAATTACTAAATTAAATTAAATAAATTAATGAATAAAAATAAATTATTTTTGGTCTTTTGGTATTTTAAGAAAGAAATCAAAATTAATGTTAGTAATTAAAACCTAGAATAATTCTAATTGAATTTTAATTATTTACAAAAATGTGAAAGTTATTCTAATTAAAATTATAAATCAATTAATTAATGTTTATTAAAAAAAGTAAAAGTTAGAATTTAATTTGATAAAGAAAATGTTTTGTGGTTTTTTTTTAAATATTTTAAGAAATAAATAAATCTAAATTAATCACTACATTAAATTAAATTAATTAATTAAATGAAAAAAAAGGTTATTTTTGGATTTTTGGTTATTTAAAGAAAGAAAATGGAATGGTTAAATTAGTGATTAAACCTATTAAATTCTAATTAGTTTTATTTATTTACAAAAAGAAATTAAAGTTTTCTAGAATTAAAAACCTAATTAATTAATCAGAATTTATTAAAGAAAAATAAAGTTCTTAATTTTAATTGGACAAAATGATATTTTCGTGATTTTTTTGATAAAAAAAAAATTTGTTATTGGTTAGTAAATTAATTAAGTAAAAATAAAATAATTAAACCAAATAAATAAAATATGAGAAAGTAGAGAAATTGGGCCTTTTTTTGGAGGGTGCAAAAAGCATCCCTGAGCTCGGATCTTCGAAAGCTTCATGCTCTAACTATGGTGTTTTTTGATTCTTGTGTGGAACCTATGATTCAACCATCCATAACTGTTCTATATAAACTCAAACAAACGTTAGCATACCATAAAATGTGAATAAAATTAGAGATTCAAAATTTAAAATTTTATCAAACCGGTGGGCGTGCTAGGCGTGTGATGGATTGCTCTTGGGCCTTATAAGACTCATGAGGACTTCAAGAGGATGGTTTGAGGCTTGATGTCAATTGCGAGAGGCCGGAACTTCGAGATATGACTTGCACCAATTCTTTGATTTTTGGAGAGCTTTTTGAAGAGCTTTTAGAGAACTTTTTGAAGAGCTTTTTGAGAGCTTTTTAGAGAGGATTTTCGTGTCTTTCAAGCTTGTGTGGCTCTCTATTTATAGAGGAGAATTAGGAGACAAGAAAGCATGGAAAGAATCTCCCTCATAATGTTGTGTTTTAAGACCATGATCAAGATTTGAAAAAAATGCCATATTTGATGATTCTCCATTATTAAACCTTCCAATTTCATTCCAAATACAATATTTTGTGCATGATATGGCCTGATTCGAGTTTGATCTTGTCCATGATGATAATAAAGACTTGTATCAATCAAAAAGATACCAAGTTATCAATATTTTGATTTTATTTGGATTTAAATTGATTTAAAATGAATTAATTCAATAAAAATCAAATAAAATAGAAACATTAATGAATGGACACAAGACTAAAGATATGACACGTGTGTAGTGTGACAAGATCAAATCAAGTGGAAAAAAGTGTGCCCTTTTGGCCAAATTTGAAGTTTTGGGGATAGTTGACTTTTGGCAATTTTTGAAAAATGTCCAACTTCAACAATGAATAACTTCTTCAATTTTTGAACTTTTTGAGGTGTTCTTGGACTTTTTAGAAACCTTGAGATGTCCTATAACCATCCCTTTTTGTATCATATCATTTTGATATTCCATTCTCAAGTTATAAGCTTTGGAAAAAAAAGGTGTTTTTGTTGACTTTCAAAAATGACCTATAATGTCCAAATTTGTAACTTCTTGTGAGTGCATTTATTGATCTTAGGATGTGAATATGGATTGTAGTAAATTGCATCCTCTTTAAAATGAGCTTTGGATGGGTCATTACGCATAAATTATGAGAAAGTTATGCTTGGTCAAAGTTGAGTTGACTTTTCCTACAAAACCCTAATTTAGCAACTTTTGAATCTTGATGAATTTTGAGCAATCCTTGATGAATCATGATCAAACCTTGATCAAATGATGAATTATCCTTCAAAATGAGATTTTTGACAAAAAAGCTTGAGGTTTGACTATTTGTAGGTCACAGTTGACTTTTGCCCTACCACAATCGATTTTTTGGACCTCTTGAGCAATTGACTGACCAAACTTCCTCTGCAAGGCTTGAAATTTGACATGGATGAACTTGAGAACATATTAGGACATTGGGGAGAATTTGAGGTCATTTGGATGTAAGGACCTTGATGCAACACAAAACCCTAATTTGAGATTGATTGCCTTAGGAGGTGACTTGACTGTCTAACTCTTGAGCAATCTTGAGCCATTTGGAGATTATTCTTGACATGTCTTGAGAAATATGGGAGGGCAAATTTTGGGGTACAACAGTTGCCCCTGTTCAATTTTCTTAAACCTGAGGATGTAGATTGGCTTTCGGGCCTTTCGTGATCCGAAGGTGGAAGATAATTGAACACTAGAGTGCCCAAAAATTTGCACTCGCATGAAGTGGTATCAGCATTGTGATGTCTGGAATGGGCTTACAGATGCCATTTGGAGATTGTTGATAGGTGGTTTTGTCTTCTTCGACTGGATTGGCATCAGAAAAATCTTTAGGAATCGATTTAACCGGACCAGGGGAGGTTTTGTCTTCTTTGACGGGTATTCGCATCAGAAAAATCTTTAGGAATCGATCTCCTTTGACTGCGTTCGCATCAGAAAAATCTTTAGGAATCGATTTAACTGGTTTTGTCTCATTTGACTGCGTTCGCATCATAAAAATCTTTAGGAATCGATTTAACTGGTTTTGTCTCCTTTGACGAGTTGTCTCCTTTGATGGGTTGTCTCCATTGACGGGTTGTCTCCATTGACGGGTTGTCTCCATTGATGGGTTGTCTATTTTGAAGGGTTGTCTCCATTGACGGGTTGTCTCCATTGACAGGTTGTCTCCATTGACGGGTTGTCTCCTTTGACGGGTTGTCTCCATTGACGGGTTGTCTCTATTGATGGGTTGTCTCTTTTGATGGGTTGTCTCTTTTGACGGGTTGTCTCCTTTGACGGGTTGTCTCTTTTAACGGGTTGTCTGCTTTGACGGGTTGTCTCTTTTGACAGGTTGTCTCCTTTGACGGGTTGTCTCTTTTGATGGGTTGTCTCCTTTGACGGGTTGTCTCTTTTGACGGGTTGTCTCATTTGACGGGTTGTCTCCTTTGACGGGTTGTCTCGTTTGATGGAGGAAAACATCAAGATCTAGGAACTGACTAGTATTCAACGTGGTATACCATTGAGATTATAACACTCGTCCACACTTTGACATAGGGAAACATCTTCATCAAGATCTAGGAACTGTCTGGTCTTCAACGTAGTATACCGTTGAGGTCGTAGAACTCGTCCACACTTTGACATAGGGAAACATCTTCATCAAGATCTAGGAACTGTCTGGTCTTCAACGTAGTATACCGTTGAGATCGTAGAACTCGTCCACACTTTGACGGAGGAAAACATCAAGATCTAGGAACTGACTAGTATTCAACGTAGTATACCGTTGAGGTTATACTCGACCACACTATGACATAGGGAAACATCTTCATCAAGATCTAGGAACTGTCTGGTCTTCAACGTAGTATACCGTTGAGATTGTAGAACTCGTCCACACTTTGATGGAGGAAAACATCAAGATCTAGGAACTGACTAGTATTCAATGTAGTATACCGTTGAATTATAGCACTCGTCCACACTTTGACGTAGGGAAACATCTTCATGAAGATCTAGGAACTGTCTAGTCTTCAACGTAGTATACCGTTGAGATCGTAGAACTCGTCCACACTTTAACAGAGAAAAACATCAAGATCTAGGAACTGACTAGTATTCAACATAGTATACCGTTGAGATTATAGCACTCGTCCTCACTTTGACATAGGGAAACATCTTCATCAAGATCTAAGAACTGTCTGGTCTTCAACGTAGTATATCGTTGAGATCGTAGAACTCATCCACACTTTGACGGAGGAAAACATCAAGATCTAGGAACTGTCTGGTCTTCAACGTAGTATATCATTGAGATTATAGCACTCGTCCACACTTTGACGTAGGGAAACATCTTCATCAAGATCTAGGAACTGTCTAGTCTTTAATGTAGTATACCATTGAGATTATATAACTCGTCCACACTATGACGGAGGAAAACATCAAGATCTAGAAACTGTCTGGTCTTCAACGTAGTATACCGTTGAGATTTTAGAACTCGTCCACACTATGACGGAGGAAAACATCAAGATCTAGGAACTGACTAGTATTCAACGTAGTATACCGTTGAGATTATAGCACTCGTCCACACTTTGACGTAGGGAAACATCTTCATCAAGATCTAGGAACTGTCTGGTCTTCAACGTAGTATACCTTTGAGATTGTAGAACTCGTCCACACTTTGACAGAGGAAAACATCAAGATCTAGGAACTGACTAGTGCTCAACGTAGTATACCGTTGAGGTTATAACACTCATCCACACTATGACGTAGGGAAACATCTTCATCAAGATCTAGGAATTGTCTGGTCTTCAACGTAGTATACCGTTGAAATTAGAGAACTCATCCACACTATGACAGAGGAAAACATCAAGATCTAGGAACTGACTAGTGCTCAACGTAGTATACCGTTTGAGGTTATAGCACTCGTCCATACTATGACGTAGGGAAACATCTTCATCAAGATCTAGGAACTGTCTGGTCTTCAACGTAGTATACCGTTGAAATTACAGAACTCGTCCACACTATGATGGAGGAAAAACATCAAGATCTAGGAACTGACTAGTGCTCAACGTAGTATACCGTTTGAGTTTATAGCACTCGTCCACACTTTGACGTAGGGAAACTGTCGAGATTGAGAACCTTATCTGAAATTCAACCGAGGATAATTCAATTGAGATTTAAGAACCGGTCAGGTCTTCGACGTAACTGAGAACTTTAACTGTATCTTTCCTGAAAGGTAAAGGTCAGTCATATGCAATGCATGATATGGATTAGGCAATGATGTTCTCAAAATAAATGATATTGTATTCGTATGATGCGTATATGCATGTATCATGATGTATGGGAATATAATGTTTTAGCTGGGGAAAATAAATCCCGGAGCTATTGGAGAATAGAGTTGAGTTCTTCGTTCCCGATGGGGATGATGGACAAAGATGATTTGTGAGAATAAACCTGCAGGAGAAAAGAACTCCGTTGGGGAATTACTCTGTGGGGGAGAGATGTTCTACTGAGGATTTTAACGATAAACTCCGATGGGGATTCCGCTGATAAACTTTGCTGGGGATTTCAATGATAAACTCCGCTGGGGATGGATTACCGTTGCTGGTGATATTGAATCTATTGAGGATTGAAGTCCTGCTTGTAAAAGGAAAGAACTTTGCTGGGGATGATCTTTCAGTTGCAACTTGCTGGGGATAACCTTGTTAGACTTTTGTGGGGACAAACCTATGAGTTCTGATGGGAATGATCCTTTGAACTGGGTTGGGGAGATTTATTGTACTCCGTTGGGGATAAACTTCTAGAGTTCACTGGGGAAGATGATTCAAATCTGTTGCAGAAGCTTTTTTTTCCAGACCGTGCTGGGGAAATGGCTCCACTGGGGTATCTTGTATTCCGCTGGGGAACATTCTTATACTCCGTTGAGGAATATTAAGACTGTCGGGGATGCTCTTATACTTGCTGGGGAATATCTTTATACTCTGATGGGGAATATTAAGACCTTCTGGGGATACCAAGCCTTTTTAGGGCTGATGGTAGATTAACTCTGCTTGGGGAGAGTATTGCTGATTCATTCATGGTTGCAAGTCTCAGCTGAGAGAGCTATCATTACTGTCTTACTCTGCGGGGAGTGAAGGTATCTTAACCATATTCTTCAGCTGAATCTACTTTTGTACTTGGTGAACAAAGCAACCATACGGCTCGGACAATTCTTATTGCCCCTATTTCTGTGGGAGAAGGTGCCTGCGGAGGCTCTGTGGATCGAGTATTATCCCCACCTATGAGGTGCTTGGTAACTTTCGATTGAAGTGACAAGTCTTCTTCTGGTAGACTAGTGACAAGATGACGGTACATAGTCGTACGCTTTAATCCCTAATTTTTTCCTGGACCGCCCTTTCGGGTTTTCAGTCCATCGGGATACCCTTTTTTGCCCAAGCCGCCTTTTCAGGTTTTCGACTTGCCGGGTGTACAATTTTTTTTCCATTTTATCCCTAATTTTTTTTGCCGGAACCCTTTTGGTTCGCCGGGAAGCCCTTATTTTTGCCTAGGCCAGTCAACCTAGCGGGTCTTTGATTATGCGTAGTACTTTTTTGACTATGTCCACGCTCTTAGAGATGTAGGGAGGTGTCATTGTCGGTAGTGTTGTGTTGCCATACTACCAGAAGATCTTCGTTTGATCATTCCGGATTCGTTGCGGGAATCCATGTCTAATGCCCCAAGTGACTCAGATGGAGATTTGCCCCTGGCTATTTGGCATTTTGAGAGATTCCTTGAATCTTGACTTGACTTCCCCAGATGATGGACGATGATCATGTCTGCCCCTTGGTTGGAAGTGTTTCTTCCACTTGAGGTGACCCTTTTTATTGAAAAGGTTTTTGTTCACTAGATATTCAACGTGCGAATTTCTCCACTGTTTGAACAAATAGTCATATGCAAACAATGTTATTTTAAGAATGCAAAGCTTATGTCTGTCTTTTGAAATTTTTGAAAATGCATTTTTCCAGTAAAACATGCAATTTTTTTTTGTAAAATGTGATGTCAACTCAGGATTTACAGCAAGCCCTACAGGAGTCAGGATACCTTTTGTAACAATATGCTTTCGAACTAACCCATGCTTCAGCTAGGACTCTTAAGGGTTATAATGTGGCCTGGTTCACGGTTTAAGAAACAAAGGATAAAGGCTTAAATTTTATTTGTACCCACTCGTTCTTCGTGATGTTCTTCGATCCTAAACTCAGCTAATCGTGCATTAGATCTTGTTTGAGTCTTTTCTATGATATACGAGTGATGGTCCGGATACTGACAGTTTATTTTGAACAGGAAGTCATTTTTGTTGAGAGTTTGTAAGATCTCTTTCTTTTTGATTTTATTATCCCTGTCTTTTGCCTGAACTGTTTCTTTTGTGATTACAGTCAACAGGATACCCCAGTTTTGTAAGTCTCCTTCATAGGTTTTGACTTATTGGGCTTTTATTTTGAGAAATAATGACTGTCTGTCCTTACGATTATACGGAACCAACACCGTCTTTTGTTACAGAAGGACTTCTTTGATACCATTCATTGTGCACCTGGATCAATTGAGAAAACTACCCTGCCCTAGGTTATAATTAAGGGTTTTAATTTGTGAAAAGAAAAACTCCAACTTCTTTGGCTCAAAGAAGTTGACTAGGGATTATCTTCCTTATAACTCCACTGTTTAGGATTTGAAACAATGCTTGTACCTCTTCAGCAGGGTCTGTTCAAAAGCATACTGTAGAGATTTTGATATCATTTTCGTCATCCTCCCTCAAAAGTCTTAGAATTTTTTAATCGAGAGTTGAACATCACAAAAATGAAAGCAATTTGAATATAGTGAATACGAATGGACTGATTCAAAACAGACATATACAATGCATTGATAAAGTAATAAAGTTTGACATGAATAAATGTTCGAACAATCAAAAGAAAAATACAACTTGAAAATTCTAATGAACAAAAGTCTTCTCGTCTCAATACTTGTCACTTCAAATGGAGAACCTTGGGGGGATGGCAAAAGAATTCAATCTGACCGTCTTGTGTGAGTTCCAATGCCCCTTCATCAATCAGGTCTTGAAGTTTATTGCTCAACGTCCAACAGATGTTAGTATCATGCCCCGGGCTGTTGGAGTGATATGCACACCTTGCATCAGGATTGTACTTTGGGGAGGCTGTGTTGGGATTCTTAGGAGGGTCCCTTAACTTCACCAGATTCTATCTCAACAGGTGTTGTAAAGCTTGAGACATCGGCATGTTGAGCTTGGTAAATTGCCTTCTGGGCATGTTTGGCTTACTTTGATCAACCCGTTGTTCTTGGCAAGGTCGTTGTTGGACCCGTGAGGTAGTAGCAACTTGGAGAGGTCTATTCTTCATC
The DNA here is from genome assembly GCA_948472305.1 of Vicia faba. Classification (NCBI taxonomy): domain Eukaryota; kingdom Viridiplantae; phylum Streptophyta; class Magnoliopsida; order Fabales; family Fabaceae; genus Vicia; species Vicia faba. Next base: position 6,183,228 of record OX451736.1, read on the forward strand.
AAACCAAACCTTTGACTTCTCGGACGTTGATTAATGACTTGGTCCCCGGCCTTGACTGTTTGCTTCATGTTGTTGTATCTGTCTTGATGAAGCTGGTTGATAATGGTTCTCAGCTCTTGTTCCCGAGCTAAGCCTTGGATAAGGGCCATCTGCCCCATCATCTGGGTTTTCATGGCACTGAACTCAGCTTGCAGTTGTTCCAGCCGTTCGTCCTTATTGTCTTCAGGACTTTTCTTGACCAAGTTCCCAACGAGGAGTGTTTTCAACTCTTCCTGCCCCTTTGATAGGTTTAGGAATACGTCCTTGAACTGAGCTTCTCGAGTTTGAAGATCTTGATTGTCTGGTTGGAAAGCCATTGCTGAAATAAACAGCGAGAACATGAGAGACTTGTACTGGGAGACCTATTATGCAATGATATGTATGATATATGTATGCAATGTTTTCAAGGATCTCGCGGGGTAAACAAGAAACTTGTTAGAATTTGAATTTTGCAGCTTTGATTGAAGAAACTTCGTGTTGTTAAGAGTCCTTCTTCAAGAGTCAAGCTCACCATATCGAGTGGGTCATAGCCCCTGACTCAAGTTATCGTGTTTTGATTTATAGACGACATTGGCTAGAGGAAAATAAATCCTCTTTGCCCCTTGCTTGACGTCTGATTCACCATAACCTGCATCACAAACCTTTGAGATCCTTGAAATGGTTAAGGAAATGTTAAGGCATGATGTTATGATGTGTATGCTATGCGTTTAAGCAAAAGTGTGAGGTGATGTAAGTAAAGCCTGCAATAAATCCAAATTATTGGATAAGGACTGTAAACAAAACCTGCAAGGAACTCATGTTGCCAGACAACAAGAAAGTGCAAGTAGTTCAAGTTTTGAAGGCACACAAGTCACACAAACAACCTTAAGTTTAGGCTGGCATAGAGTTTAGGTACTACCCTCTTTCAGTTTAGTTGGTTTAAACCTGTCCTAAAAATAGTAACCGGGTTCTAGAGGATCTCAATATCACTGACTACCCTCAACCGGTCATAATTCCAGTTTAGCAACCTTTTCTTGCGGCCGGAATCATCGCGAGAGTTTAGTCTCAATGAGTGTAGCATACTGCTACTGTTCTATGGCCAAGTTGGTCAATTTAAAGGTTCTAAGATCAGTTGGTGCTTAATGACCCCTTAGAAGACCCATATTCTCCTCGTTCCAATACAAGGGATATCGGTACAGACTAAAGTGCCACACCAATGTAGCTACTGCTTCAACCGTGTCGGTCTACGCCGGACAGTTCCCTCATAGTTTATTGCTACTTACCTAAAGGGTATCCCTCAGATCTGGGTTAGGATCTATAGAAACTCCGATACAAGCCCACAAAGATAAATCATACAAAGCAAACAATTGAAAACAACAGTGATCTAATCCTAAGGTACACCTCACTTATAGATATCCCCAGCAGAGTCGTCAGTTCTGTGATACGATGGGAAGAGAACTGACTGTTTTGGAATGCTGGTTCGCGTTTTGCGTTTGTTTTTGCAATATGTCGCGGTAAGCAAGAGTCGCCACCGTCTTTTATTTTATCCAACAAGGAAAGGAAAAAAAGCACAGAAAAATTCCTTTTTTGAGATGTTTCTCGGGTCCGGGAGGTAGATTATAGAAAGGGAAGGTGTTAGCACCCTTTCTATCCGTGGTTATCCACGGGCTCTTAGGTACTTGCTCAAAGTGTTTTCAAAATTTTGCTTTTCTTTATGTTTGTGGGTTTGAAAAGAGTTTTTTGTTTGAAAGGAGTGTAAGTGCGAAAAGTTTTGTTTTGTTTTAGAATGAGCAAGTACTTAAGAACCATCTACTTACTCGAAAAAGGAATTAATCTGTGCTAATGTCCTTTAGACAATGCTATCCCACTATTGAGGAGTAGGTAGCACCGTCGTTGGAGTTTAAGGGTCAATTCGATTAAGGGACGTGTGGTCACTAAAGCAATGTTAGGACGCCTTAGCGGTAACCCTAATGTCTTAGATCATTTTTCTGAGACAACTGTTTCGAGGCAACTTATGATCTTTGGACAAGAGGGCAACCTCTAAAACTTCCTATACTTAATGACCACGTTCAAAGGCAACCAAGTGAGGTGTACCCTAAGAGTGCGCATGTGCGAGTGTTTTATTTCTGTTAATTTTATCTTTGTACATGTCATGGGTGAGCTATGTTGATTTTAAGTTCATACATTTGATCTTGTCATGCATTCCCTATTATCAAACATCTAACAGTGTATAGTTGTGGAATTTAAATTGCGGAAATTAAATCTAAACTATTACAAGGCGTCGGGTATTTACATCGCCAAAAACAACCCTTGAAATTTAAATTGCGGAAAATAAAATAAAGCGATAAAAATGTCCTAATTAAAAGCTATTACAAACCGGATGCAAGTACATTAATATGATAAAAATAAACAAACGCGTGCGGGAAATTAAATCGAGGGCAAAGTTCTAGGGTTTTGACCCTTTTTGTTAAAGAAAAGATTTTTTTGTTTGCTTTTGAATTTTAAGAAATAAATTATCTAAGTTAATTATTAAACTACATTAAATTAATTAATTAATGAAAATAAATATTTTTGGTTTTTTTGATATTTAAAGAAAGAAAATAAAATTGATCAATGTTAATAAAACCTAATTATGTCTAAATTAATTTTATTATTTACAAAAATATATTAAAGTTATTGTCTAATTAAAGCCTAAATTAGTTACTAAATTAAATTAAATAACTTAATGAATAAAAATAAATTATTTTTTGTCTTTTGGTATTTTAAGAAAGAAATCAAAATTAATGTTAGTAATTAAAACCTAGATTAATTCTAATTGAATTTTAATTATTTACAAAAATGTGAAAGTTATTCTAATTAAAATTCTAAATCAATTAATTAATGTTTATTAACAAAAATAAAAGTTAGAATTTAATTTGATAAAGAAAATGTTTTGTGTTTTTTTTTATATATTTTAAGAAAGAAATAAATCTAAATTAATCACTACATTAAATTAAATTAATTAATTAAATGAAAAAAAAGGTTATTTTTGGATTTTTGGTTATTTAAAGAAAGAAAATGGAATGGTTAAATTAGTGATTAAACCTATTAAATTCTAATTAGTTTTATTTATTTACAAAAAGAAATTAAAGTTTCCTAGAATTAAAAACCTAATTAATTAATCGGAATTTATTAAAGATAAATAAAGTTCTTAATTTTAATTGGACAAAATGATATTTTTGTGATTTTTTTGATAAAAAGAAAATTTGTTATTGGTTAGTAAATTAATTAAGTAAAAATAAAATAATTAAACCAAATAAATAAAATATGAGAAAGTAGGGAAATTGGGCCTTTTTTTGGAGGGTGCAGAAAGCATCTCTGAGCTCGGATCTTCGAAAGCTTCATGCTCTAACTATGGTGTTTTTTGATTCTTGTGTGGAACCTATGATTCAACCATCCATAACTGTTCTATATAAACTCAAACAAACGTTAGCATACCATAAAATGTGATTAAAATTAGAGATTCGAAATTTAAAATTTTACCAAACCGGTGGGCGTGCTAGGCGTGTGATGGATTGCTCTTGGGCCTTATAAGACTCATGAGGACTTCAAGAGGATGGTTTGAGGCTTGATGTCAATTGCGAGAGGCCGGAACCTCGAGATATGACTTGCACCAATTCTTTGATTTCTGGAGAGCTTTTTGAAGAGCTTTTAGAGAACTTTTTGAAGAGCTTTTTGAGAGCTTTTGAGAGAGCATTTTCGTGTCTTTCAAGCTTGTGTGGCTCTCTATTTATAGAGGAGAATGAGGAGACAAGAAAGAATGGAAAGAATCTCCCTCATAATGTTGTGTTTTAAGACCATGATCAAGATTTGAAAAAAAATCCATATTTGATGATTCTCCATTATTAAACCTTCCAATTTCATTCCAAATCCAATATTTTGTGCATGATATGGCTTGATTCGAGTTTGATCTTGTCCATGATGATAATAAAGACCTGTATCAATCAAAAAGATACCAAGTTATCAATATTTTGATTTTATTTGGATTTAAATTGATTTAAAATGAATTAATTCAATAAAAATCAAATAAAATAGAAAAATTAATGAATGGACCAAAGACTGAAGATATGACACGTGTGTAGTGTGACAAGATCAAATCAAGTGGAAAAAAGTGTGCCCTTTTGGCCAAATTTGAAGTTTTGGGGATAGTTGACTATTGGCAATTTTTGAAAAATGTCCAACTTCAACAATGAATAACTTCTTCAATTTTGAACTTTTGGAGGTGTTGTTTGACTTTTTAGAAACCTTGAGATGTCCTCTAACCAACCCATTTTGTATCATATCATTTTGATATTCCATGCTCAAGTTATAAGCTTTGGAAAAAATGTGTTTTTATTGACTTTCAAAAATGACCTATAATGTCCAAATTTGTAACTTCTTGTGAGTGCATTTATTGATCTTGGGGTGTGAAGATGGATTATAGGAAATTGAATCCTCTTCAAAATTATATTTGGATGGGTCATTTCTCATAAAGTATGAGAAAGTTATGCTTGGTCAAAGTTGAGTTTACTTTTCCTATAAAACCCTAATTTAGTAACTTTTGAATCTTGTTGAATTTTGAGCAATCCTTGATGAATCATGATCAACCCTTGATCAAATGATGAATTATCCTTCAAAATGAGAATGTTGACAAAAAATCTTGAGGTTTGACTATTTGTAGGTCACAATTGACTTTTGCCCTAGCACAATCGATTTTTTGGACCTCTTGAGCAATTGACTGACCAAACTTCCTCTACAAGGCTTGAAATTTGACATGGATGAACTTGAGAACATATTAGGACATTGGGGAGAATTTGAGGTCATTTGGATGTAAGGACCTTGATGCAACACAAAACCCTAATTTGAGATTGACTGCCTTAGGAGGTGACTTGACTGTCCAACTCTTGAGCAATCTTGAGCCATTTGGAGATTATTCTTGACATGTCTTGAGAAATATGGGAGGGAAAATTTTGGGGTACAACAGTGCCATAGACACAGGTCTGGTACCAGGTACAAGATCAATTGCAAATTCAACTTCCCTCTCTGGCGATACATCAGGAATCTCGTCAGGGAAAACTTCAGGAAATTCACACATCACCTGCAATTCCTTAATTATAGCTTGAGTCTCTACAAATAGCGACGCCATCAACGAGAAAATTTGTGCTTCCTCTTGCATTAACTTCCTCAATTGTCTAGGAGACAACAAACCATCTTCCTCTTCTTCAGGAGTAGAAAACTTCAGAATTGTAATAATAGTTAATATGAACACAATTATGCTCTAACCAGTTCATACCCAGAATTACATCCAAACCTCTTAACGGTAAACAAACCAAATCAACAACAAAGTCTATGTCGAAGATCGATAAGGGACACTTCAAACACACAAAAGAAGTAGTCACTGACCCCTTGGCTGGAGTATCGACGACCATTTCTCCATTCAAAGAAGACAACATAAGACCTAATCTTTCAACACAATCAGCAGCAATAAAACAATGCGTAACACCAATATCAATAATAGTAATTAAAGGAGTACTATTAATGAAACATGTACCTCTAATAAGTCCGTCCTTAATAGCTGTCTGATCCTCCACTAAGGCAAACACCTTACCACTTGACTGAGCTCTTTTCGGTTTCAGACACTGGCTACCAATGTGCCCTTCTTCTCTAAAATTGAAACAAATCACATCCTTGTACTCACACTCAGATACAACATGTCCATTCTTTCCACAATGGAAACACCTCTTCACTTCAGTCGTGCACACATTACTCTTGTGCCCAGATTTCCCACACTTAAAGCAAACCACACCAGCAGGAGCATCTCCCCTACTAGTCCTCTGTCTCTGAGCAACTTTCTATTTACCTTTACCAGCTGGGGCATCATAAGGCTTACCACGATTCTGTTGGTGCTTACCCCTCTTCTCACTGATAATCTTGTAATGAGCATTATTGTCCTCCTCATAAATTCTGTAGCTATAAACTAAATCAGCAAAGACACGAATTTTCTGGTATCCAACTTCTTTCTTAATCTCTGGGCGCAACCCGTTCTTAAATTTAATACACTTCGAAAACTCAGCATTTTCCTCAGCATAATGCGAATAAAACTTAGCCAACTCAGCAAACTTGGCAGCATACTTAACAACTGACATACTTCCTTGCTTCAGCTCAAGGAACTCAATTTCCTTCTTACCAAGGACATCTTCAGGAAAGTACTTTCTCAAAAATTCTCTACGGAACACAGCCCAAGTGACATTCTCACCTGCAACTTCCAATCTCTGACAAGTCTCTAGCCATCAGTCATCAGCCTCGACTGCTAGCATATGAGTCCCATAACGAACCTTCTGCACTGGAGTGCAGTCCATCACACGGAAGATTCTCTCAATCTCTTTCAACCACTCTAATGCTCCGTCAGGATCATACTTTCCCTTAAATGTAGGTGAATTCTCTCTTTGGAAGGTCGCCATGCTACGAGATCCAGCATTCCCGTAAGCATTCAGCTGATTTTCCATTGCATGAGCCTTTGCTTCTAAAGCAGCAGCAAGTGCAGCATCATTCCTTCCAGTCATCTCAACTTCTCACTACAACATAAACAACGATTAGAACTCAAATAACAATACTCGACTGTTAGAAAACTACGACTCGACGACAAGGTCGGACCAACCTTTTGCTCTGATACCAACTTTGTAACACCCCAATTCTACCCCGGCAAATTATATAAATAAATCAGAGTTATAAAATTCAATCATGCAAACGAATCGGGACGTCACAAATTCTTCTATCAAAAATTAATTGCATTCATCATGGATATATAACACTTTGAAAACATCGGATGAACCATCATAACATCTTTAATTAAATAACTCAACATCTACGCAGCGGAATTCTTAATAACATCTCTAACAACAAAACAACAACTTCAAAACATCACATAGTTAATAATAGTCAATTAAAGTTCAACAACTGAAAATCATCAATCAAAAACAGCAAGCGTTCATCCCCCCAAGTGTTACATATCAGAGCAATGACACTGACTTGAACTATTGAAGGAATACAATCTTCACTCTCGATTACCTGTATGTTAACAACATAAGGGAAACATTCAAACAGAAGGGGGTGAGATATCTAAAATTTAATAAAGCGCATAATAATTAATATATTAAATTAGATCAATAACATCACCACTTCTCATCTCATAATCAACAATAATTACAACGAATAAACACATTCATCGACATCAAGATACACTTCTTTAAGCAATCATATAATGCAACTCAATACTATGCAAATGCATGTGGTACCATTGGAGCAAAACTCCCATCTCAAAAATTTGCCAATTAGTAGAGGCATCAACAAGGCATAACCCTTCATCTCAAAATTCGCCAATACATGCCATCTCAACGAGCATAAGCTCCATCTCAAAAATGCAATGTATGCGACACAACCATGAATGTAATAACAACACCCAAGTTAACAACATCTCAAATCATCTCAAAAACATATTTATTAACATCTCAAAATAACATCTCAAATGCATCTCAACATCTCGTCATCAACATCTCATATCATTAAAATAATTTATTAAACATCATTTATTTATTATAAATCATCAAACATCATTTATTTATTATAAATCATCAACAGAACATGATGAATAACTTCTCACTAACAACTCAGTTGTACATTAAGTCCACAGTAAGTCACTACTGCTATTCTATAACTCTAACGTCATTACCGTCACTATCCTACTGTTATAGTTCAAACATCAGCTTCTAAGCATCTAACTTTCATCATTCTGCACAAAACAACGCAACGACCAACATAACCTCTGACAACACAACCTCTAACCAACACAACTTCTAGCCAACACAACTTCTAATAACGCAGCTTCTAATAACACAACTTCTGACAACACAACTTCTAATAACACAACTTATGGCCAACCCAAATTCTGACCAACACAACTTCTGACCATCACAACTTCTGACCAATACAACTTCTGACCGACACAACTTTTGACCATCACAACTTCTGACCAATACAACTTCTGACCAATACAACTTTTGACTAACCCAACTTTTGATGACACAATCTTCTGACAACGTAACTTCTAACCAACACAGCTTCTATCATCAAAACTTCTACTTCTTAATAATCAAACGCAACTCCTAACATCAGAACTTCTACCATTAGGACTGCTACTTTTTATTAATCCTACTATTTAATTATTATCCTAGTATCAACCTAACTAAGAACAGTACGACTAACTCCATCTCCAAATTAATTCATTATTCTAAAATGGTAGCGCCTAATATCAATTTGCCTAATTCTACGTTTTCTCTTCCCTGCAATATTCTACGCTTTCTTCCCTGCATCTCACTACGGTTCCATAACTAAAGCCCTAAAACTTACTACAATCATGACAATTCATCACCCACAATTACCTTATAATTCTACATCAATTAAACAACATCATGACATCAATATTCATCTAAAATTTATCAATTCTTCATCATACAACAATCATATTTTCTCAATTCAAGAACAAGACAACAAACTTCTCTAACCCCGCATACCAATCATCATAAACCCAATTATAGAGTCAGAACCCTACCCTTACCTTGGATTGAAGGTCGCTATACAATTTCCGCTTGAATTCTCGTTCTTGCCGTTTTCCACTTCTCTAGCAGCTTGCACGTTCTTTCTCAATCCTTATTCTTCTACTGCTTCTTTCTTTCTATTCCTCTAACAACAATAAAATAACCTATTATTTCTTTATTCCTTATTGGGCTCAAATTAATACACCCCATTATTACTTTTATTCCTTCAAAATAAGCCCACACCAATAATATTATAATTCTAATATTATTTCTCCACTTAATAAAATAAATCCAATTAATCATAACACATCTTCACAAATATTCCAAAAATAATTTAATTAAATAATTAATTAAATTACGGGCGTTACATAGGACCTTTATTTTTGGCATTTTTATTTCTTTCATAAATGTTAGTAACTAAGATGTGTATGGCAAGATAAAACCAACAAGTAGACAACCCTAAATTCAAGACTAAATGCATGCAATCAAACACACTATTCACACATGAACCCCTAGGGTAATCTCACTTGTTGCCTCGTAAAAATAGTCATGTCCCTAAAATATGGGCATTTTAGCAAAGACCCTCGATAAAAAGATTGTAGTCCCTCGATGTCCCTCGATGTTTCCTTCGGTAAATGATCTAGTCCCTAACGAAATTGCTAAAACGTCCCATAGGTTGCCTTCTATGACTATACAAACAACCCACGCCCGTCCCTTCACATCCAACGATGGGGCTTCTTACTAAATCAATAGTAAGATAACAACGTCTAAAGGAGGAGGAGAAGAACATTAGACCTTTTGAGTAGGTAGGATGCTCGTAGTTGTTTGCTTGCTCACAACTAAAAAACATTTTCACACCAACATTTTCAATTGAAACATCTTTAAAAGTCAAAGCTCTTTGTACGCATTCTTATAGAGACAAGAATCATTACAAAGACACTTTTCAAAATCACTTTAAAAAAAACATCTTCCACAACAAAAACTTCTTTGAACTATTTTCAAAACCAACACTTTGTACGCATTCTTATAGATACGAGAATCATTACAAAGACGTTTTTCAAAATATTTTCAAACCCACACCACAAAGCACATTTTCAAACAAAGCAAGTGATCTAGCAAGCAACTAAGAGCCCGTAGATAACTACGGATGAAAGGGGTGCTAACACCTTCCCTTTTCATAACCTACCCCCCGAACTCAAGAAAACATCTTTAAAGGTCTTTCCTATTCTTTTCAACATTTCCTTTGTTGGATAAAAGAAAAGTCGGTGGAGACTCTTGCTATCCGCAAAAATTGCGATCAAACGCAAAACAATCAAGTCAGTTCTCCCGCCGTATTACAGAACTGGCGACTCTGTTGGGGATTACTTAAAGTGGGGTTACCTTAGGGCTAGATCACCTTAACTTTCTTTCCTTGTTTGACTTGCTTGCTTTACATTTATGGGTCCTTGTTTGGGTTATTGTTTAAGATCCTACACCCGGATCTAGGGCACCTTTTAGGTAAGTAGCAATAAATCGTGGGGGTTGTATGGCGTATATCGACATGGTTGAAGTGATAGCTACATTACTGTGACACATTTGTTGGTACCGGTAGCCCTTGAGTCAGTCAAGGAGAATACGGGGCCGCTATGTGGTGTCATGAAGCACTAACTGGCCTTAGAACCTTAATTGAACAACTTGGACATTAGGAAGTAGTGAGATAGCTGACTTTGGTTCTGACCGAAGACTAGTTGATACTCGATGCTACGCTCATTAAGATCTAACTTTTGGGATATTTCGGTCGCCAATAAAGAGGCTTGCGCTGAAACAATGCCCGATGAAGAAAGATCAGTGATATTGAGATCCCCTAGAACCTGGTTACTATTACCGGGACAGGTTGAGCCAAATAAACTTCAAGAGGGTACTTGTCTACAAACTCCATGTAAGCCTAAACCTAAGGACTTTTCTGCTTTATGTGTATATGATTATTTGTACATAACAACTTGCTTGTTTGCATACTTGTGCATAAACATCATGACATCATACCATAGCATTTTCAATAACCAGTTCAAGGATCTCAAGAGCCTATGATGCAGGGTCATGTTGAACCAGACGCCTATCAAGGGGCAAGAGGATTTATTATCCTCTAAACAAACACCGTCAAAGACCAAAGCATGGTAACAAGAGTCAAGGGCTATGACCAACTTGACATGGTGAGCTTGATTCTCGTGGAAGGACATCCACCTCTACGAAGTTCTCTAATAAAAGCTGTGATCAAAACTCAACTTCTAACATCTTCTTGTGTTTACCCCGCGAGATCCTTGGAAACATGCATCCACATACCATGCATCATATCATAACAGGTTTCTCCCACACATGTTTCCTTATCTTCTTACTGTTAATTTCAGTAAGATGGATATGGAACAAATAATGAAAGATCTTCAAGCACAAAATGCTCAATTCCAACAAATGTTCCTGACTATGGCTAAGGGGAAAGAGGACCTGAAGACTCTCATTCTCAAAGATAAGAAGAAAAAGATAAAGAAGTCAGTGGGCGTCCTGAATTTGGGAAGGAGGTTCAGAGGACCAACAGAGCAAGCTCTAGAATTCGCAACTCCGTCAACTGAGGGAGACAATCAGACAAAAGAAGGGGACCACAGTCTGGGATCTAATGAAGAAGAGGTTGACTATGCTGAAGAACAATATCCTCCTGCAGACAACAAATACAAACAGCTAGAGGATCATCTCAATGCCATGGAAATTCAGAGGTTACTTGGTCTGGATTTTGAAGATTTGGGTTTGGTTTCTAGAGTGGTCATCCCACCAAAATTCAAGATTCCTGCTTTTTCCAAGTATGATGGGGTCTCTTGTTCCAAGATACATTTGAGATCTTATGTCCGCAAGATTCAGGCACACACCACAGATCAGAAACTCTGGGCCCATTTCTTCCAAGAGAGTCTAGATGGTACTCAACTTGATTGGTTCTATCAATTGGAGGGTTCTTGCATTGGCACCTGGGAGGATCTAGCTGCTGCTTTCTACAAGCAGTACTAATACAACCCTGATCTTGCACTAACTCGTGTGTAGTTGCAGAATATAACCATGGGTTCTAATGAGGGCTTCAAAGAGTATGCTCAAAAGTGGAGAGACTTGGCTGGCAGGGTGAAACCACCCTTAACTGACAGGGAGCTGATTGACATCTTTATGGGAACTTTGATGGGACCTTTCTTCAATCACCTAATCGGAAGCTCCTCGGCCGGGTTCACCGAGCTAATACTGATAGGCGAAAGAGTAGAGGATGGCATTAAAAGCGGTAAAATCCAAAGGCGTGCATCTTCAAGTGCATATAAACAGCCTTTCAATGGGAAGAAAGAGTCTGATGCCGCATACGGTCAAAAAGGTTGTAACCAAAATAACCACGACCAACACGTGGGGGAAATCCTAATCTCCGGTCCTGCATCACAACGACAACAACAATGGGGAAATCAGTGAAGACAAGACGAGCCCAAAAGACAGTTTACCAACATCAACATGCCACTGTCTCAAGCATTACAACACATGTTGAGGATGAATCTGATTAAGTAGATAGGACCTCATCCAAACCCTAAAACTTCTTCTCCTAACTACAATCCTAATGCAATATGTGCTTATCATTCCGGCAGTCTCGGGCATGATACTAACGATTGTTGGGTGCTAAAATACAAGATTCAAAACATGATTAACGCCAAGCAGATTAAGTTCGACCCTCCAGAGGTTCCCAATGTGATCACTACTCCCATGCCAAATCATTGAGAGCGTCCATTTCATTTTTTTAATTTTCAATTGTAATCTCTTTGTTATTCAAACACTTATCTATTAATGTTAAACTTTGTTTCATTAATGCATCGCATATGTTTGTCTTGAATTAATCCATTCGTTTTCATTATATTTAAACTATGCTTTTTACTCCCTTTATGATATCCAACTCTTGTTTTAAAAATTACAAGCCTTTAGAGGGAGGATGACGAAAACAATGCCATAATCTCATACAATATGCTTTTGAGCAGACCTTGATGACGATGTACATGCGTTTCTTTCAAACCCTAAACACTGGAGTCATAAGGAAGATAATCCATAGTCAACCCCTTTGAGCTAAAGAAGTAGGAGTTTTCTTTTCCATACAAGTTGAAGCCTTTAATCAAAACCTGGGGCAGGGTAGTTTCTCAGTTAATTCAAATGTGCGTTCAGTCACAAGCTTTCACTTCCTAAACAAAGAATGACATCAGGGACATCCTTCTGAATTAAAAGACAGCGATGGTTCTCTATTGTGATACGGTGGCAGAACCGACTGTTTGAATGCTGGTTTACGTTTTGCATTTTTTGTTTGCAAAATGTCGCGGTAAGCAAGAGTCTCCACCGACTTTTATTTCATCCAACCGGAAAGGAAAAAAGTACAGAAAAAAAAATCCTTTTTCGAGATGTTTCTGAGTACGGGGGGTAGATTATAGAAAGGGAAGGTGTTAGCACCCTTTCTATCCATGGTTTTCCATGGGCTCTTAGGTACTTGCTCATCTTTTAAAATTGCTTGTGTATGTGCTTTGTTTTGAAAAGTTTTGACTTCGTGATAACCCTTGTATCAGTCCTCAAAGGTGTGACGAAGTTTTTTTTTGAAAATTGTTTTGAAATGTGTAGATGTGAAAAGTTTTGTTTCGAGCAAGTACCTACTAGCATCTACCTACTCGAAAAAGGATCGTTTCTATTCTTGTTTCCTTTAGACAGCGCTATCCTACTATTGAGAAATAGGTACCACCGTCATTGGAGTTGTAAGGGTCAATTTGAAAGGGACGTGCGATCAGTAGAGCAATGTTAGGACATCCTAGTAATACCCCTAGAGTCTTAAGATCATATTTGAGGCAACATTTCCGAGGCAACATTCTGAGGTAACATCCGAACGAGACATTAGATCTTTTTTAGACAGGAGGGTAACCACTAAGACACCCTATACTTAATGATCATTTACCGAAGGCAACCGAAGTGAGAGTATACCCTAAGAGTGATATGTGCGAGTGATTAGTTTCAGTTTTTATCTTTGCACATTAGGGTTTTCTAACTATATTAATTTGTCATGCATTCTTGTCATACAATCCTATTAGCATACATCTAGACAGTTAAATATTTGCAGAGATTAAAAATGCGAGAAAGTAAATCTACGCTATTACAAGGCTTCGGGGAAGGGGATTAATTACATAGCCAAAAACCCGGGAAAAAGCGATAAGTAAAAAAACCTAGATTAAACTATTACAAACCATGAACAGTTACAAAAATATTGGCAAAAATAAATAACACGCGCGCGATGAATTGAATATGAAACAACTAGGGTTTTGATCCTCGCTTAAACCTAATTGCGATTGATTAAAAAAATGTTTTTGTCATGTTTTGTTATTTTAAAAAAAGAAATCATTAAATTAAAAAGAAAATCCTAATTCTAATTAATTTTAAATTAAGAAAAAAAACAAATTAATTTATTCTAAAACCTATTTTTTCTATTTTTACTTATTTGAGGGAAAGAGAAAATAAAATTAAAAGTTAACCTAATTTTCTAATTTAATTTTAATTGTGAAAATAAATTAAAGTTTCCCTAGGTTAAACTAAATTAAATTACATTTGATAATAGTAAAAAAAAACTAATCCTAATTTTTTTGTGGAGTCTTGATTTTATGATTTTTATGGAAAATAAATTAATTTGTGAATTAAAATAAATAAAGGAATTTAAAAGAATAAAGAATAAAATAAAGATAAGAAAAAAATAGGCCTAGTGGTATTTGCTGAAAGGGGGGGTTGGCATATGAATTTCTGGGCCCAAGGTTGATGGCCCGTTTTGACCTTGCTGGATCTGGTGTGTGGGTTGACTGGAGGCGCATGGTAGTCCTCCAAGGGGGAAGCCTTGGATCTGAACTAGAGACATGATGGATGGTTGGATCTTGATGGCACACGGTGAACCTCCTGATGTGTAGCATGTTGGATTACCTATTGAAGAAAAATATGAACAAAGGTTGGGACCTGGGGATCGAACCCAGGTCCTTAGGCCTATTTCCAATGCACGCTTTCCAACTGAGCTATTTGACTTGTTTGTATATATTATGAAAACAAAATATAATATATGAAAAATAATGATTAATGGAAAAAACGCGCTAAAGTTCAAACTGCCCAACCAGGGAACGCCACACCTCATCTTCTTCCTCCCAACCGTCGTTTTAGCCCAAGATGTCTTTACCTACGAACATTGCGCTGTAGCTACAAACCTGTGTATTTCAAAAATTGTCCACATGTAATATAAATGACCATGGCTGAGACTAATCAACTCGTCTCATCCTCACGAGTATCATGGTACAAGAGTTAGCGCCCAATTTTGCCTGCATGAAAAAGCCCTAAACAAGAATACAAAACCCTACCTATGGCAGATTCACATACAGTTATCAAAAACGCAATTGAATAGAATGGGTAGCTTGCAAACTCAATAAGGAACAAGAATATGTAATCACAATGTGCAAATGATGTATAAATCAATGAAAACAAAAACGATTTTTCTTGGCTAACCGTGTGACTGCTACAACGTGTTTCAGGACGTGGGAAGGCTTGCTAGTGATTGAAACACGTTCCTGAGACACCCAACGATCGATTGGTATGGTTGTGAGGGCTTGAGATGGCCTGCAACTTGGAATTCGATCTGCATTTTTCCTTTGAAATTTTGAAGTTTTTTCTGCCTCTTTCACGACTGCTCCAACCCTTCTCTTGCCTTGGTCTGCTTCTGTAAATGTAATACAACATATTAGGTCAACAAAAATGAATTCAATCTTACCCATTATGAAGATTTGATTTGGTCTTTCATGGCATATGATATCTTTCCAAGTTTTCTTCAATTCACTCTTTTTCCACTCAAATTAGTCTTGCACGAATTGGTTCTCATTTGACAGCACATAAGATCTTCCTTCAATGCAAAAATAATCCCTAAAACACATTATATGATTTATTTAGATTTATTTGATTTTATTTGAATTTTAAGTGAATAAAAATCAAAATAAATAAATAAATAAAGCATGGAGGGGCCTCTAGGTCGTGGACTATTCTAGGAATGAGATTCAATCTTGAAAAGATGGGCCCATGTAGAAAAAATGCAATTTTGATCAATGTTGACTTTTGACAATTTCCCAAAAATTGCCAACTTTGACAATGCATGTCTCTCTCAATTTTGACCCTAGAGAGGTTTTTTTTGACTTCTTAGAAATCTTAGGATGTCCCCTAAGAAACCCTTTTGGTCTTCTCTCAATTGAGTCTTCCATGTTCATGTATGAACCTTTGACCCAAAAGGTGTTTTTGTTGACTTTTCAAAATGACCTATAATGTCAAAATTCATATATTTTTGTGATTGAATATTTTTAATTATGGAGATGATGATTAATTGTAGGTAATTTCATCCTCTTCAAAATGAGCTTTGGATGGGTCATTTCTGATGAAGTATGAGAAAGTTATGCTTGGTCAAAGTTGAGTTGACTTTTCCTACAAAACCCTAATTTAGCAACTTTTGGGGTTTGATGAATTATGATCAATCCTTGATGAATCATGATCAACCCTTGATCAAATGATGAATGATACTTCAAAATGATGATTTTGACCAAAAATATTGAGGTTTGATTGTATGTGGGCCATAATTGACTTTTGACCTAGTATAGTTGATTTTCAGGCCTTTGAGCAATTGACTGAGCAAACTTCTTCTGCAAGGCTTGAAACTTGACATGGATGATCTTGAGAACATATTAGGACAATGGTGAGAATTTGGGATCCTTTGGACTCAAGCATCTTGATTCAAAATGAAACCCTAATTTAAAGTAGACCCTTAGGAGAGAGTTTGTCTGGCCAACTTTGAACTTCCTTGAGCAATTTGGGGACCTCACTTGCCATGTGTTGAGAAATATGGGAGGGAAAATTTTGGGGTATAACACCTATCAAATAGGAAGTCATTATCTCTCAAAAGAAAAGCCCAACGAGTCAAAACTTACGAAGGAAACTTAAGAAAACTGGGGGCATCCCGCTGACCATAATCTCAAAACGAGAACAGTCAGGCAAAAATCAGGGATGATAAATCAAAGAAAAGAGGGCACTATAAGTCCTCGATAATATGAAAAACATTGCAAAAATGACTGCCTTCCAACAAACTTAACTTGTCTGAACCATCACCAAAACATCATTCCAGACTCAATTGGAGTTCAAACGTACAATTAACTGAGTTTAGGACTGAAGAACATCACGAAGAAGGGAGGGTACAAATACACTTTGAGCCTTATCCTTTGTTTCTTAAACCGTGAACCAAGCCATGCTAAAACCCTTCAAAAGTCCTAATTGAAGCATGGGTTAGTTCGAAATCATATTGTTACCAAAGGTATCCTGGCTCCTGTAAGGCTTACTCTAAATCCTGAGTTGAATTCACATTCTTACAAAAATTCTTTTATCTGCTAAAACGCATTTTTCAAAAACTTCAAGACAAGCATAAATTTTGCACTATTTGAATATCGATGTTTGCATATGGCTAATTGTTTGACAGCAGAGAAATTCACATGGAGAATATCCAATGAACAAAAATTCTCAATAAACAGAATCACTTCAATTGGAAGACACTTCAAATGAATAACTCTCCCATAAACAAGGGGGCATGACATGTCACTGTCCAAATTATCTGAGGGTAGTCAAGTCGAGGTTCCAGGAAATCTCTCAAGAAATGCTGAATAACCAGGGGCAGGTCGGCATCTGGATCACTTGGGGCATTGAACATGAATCCCAACAAAGGGGAACACACGGCCAAGCAATCATTTTTTGGCCGTACTACAACACTTACTACTAGGGGAAGTGACAAATCTCCCACAAAGTCCTTTCCATAGGGTGATCCCCAGTCAAGTCCATACAGAGTCATCTCCATAAGGTTATCCCCACAGAATAATCTTCACAAATAAGGGTACAAACCCCTCAAGGCCAAATTCACGGATATCCCCATAAACTTGGATCCAGGCAATCCCCAGCCAGAGTTTCAATCTCTGGAAAACCTTCTTCCCAGTTGAGTTGGTCTCAAGAAGAATCCTCGAGGAGTTCTGCCAAGAGAAAACACCTCCCCAGCAGTTTGTCAAATATTATTTTCAAACAGGGTTTATTTCCCCACCGAATTACATATTCCCCAGCTTGAGTTTGCCTCTCCGACTATTACAAATCAAGGGACCACAACCCCTCTTCCCCAGTAGACGTTTCTAGAAATCCACAGTGAGTTGCTGCAAAGTCTGGGAGACAACCAGATGACAGTTAACTTCTTTTCCCCCAACAAGTTGTTAACTTCCTTTCTCTTTGTTTACCGTGAAAAATGGTAAACAACCGCTGATCTTCCAAAAGGTTACTTATTTGGTGACTCGCAGGATCGATCAGATTGATCCTAAGACATGGTTGATTTTTGGAGTTTAAATGCTTTGAAATAAAGAGTTTCGACTAATTCTAATGGTGATTAATGCAAGTAAAGTAGAGACACTTTAAATAAATTGCATGGAGAAAAGCTTGATAAAGTAAATAAAAGCATTAAAGGATTGCTAAATAAATGACTTCGACTGAAGTAAATGAGTGAAAGTGATAAATTGCTTGAATATAAAAGACTTTGATTAAGGTAAATGGTGTTTCACACATACATTCTCAATGATTCTTTCTCTCACGCTGGGTACTTGAATCTAAATGAGTGACTTGTATACAATGATGAACACCCTTTATAACTTCGTGAACACTTAGTATTTATACTAAAAAACCTAAGTAACTGTTGGGCAGTCACGCCGCTTCATGATGACACCACATGGCATGCTCACAACCTTCGACGCCTACGTGCACGACACGTTGCGCTTAGTAACTGCTGGGAACCGTTTTCCCTCCAACAATTCAGAATTCAAACCGTTCGATCTTGGGCATCAGGGACCTTGGTCGAGAGGTTGCTCCTTCGACGTTGAAGACAACAAGATTCCAACTTAAAGGAATTTCTATAAGTATCTTGTCATTCTTTGATGAGCCTTCGACGTGATCAGTTGGTCGAAGCCTTCTTGTGTAGGAAACTCTTCTGACTTATAATTAATGATCTATATGATGATCAAACGTGGGTGTCAAATTCAGTAGCCAACAAATTGCCCCCCAAGAATGTCTTATTTTGACGCTTAAAAGAAAAAGGCATTCTTTGATATTCCATTCGACACTTGTCCTTCACTCTCAGCCACAAATCAGTTTGTGTGCTTTTCATCTACCAACCAACTGACAAACTCAAAAAGTCGTCATTTCACCTTTTCCCAAGACGTCACTTCAGCAAGACACTTTGCACGCACGATGGCCTTTCAAATGCCGTCATCATGACTATTCCCCGAAATTGAGGAAGCACGCTGCAACGTTTCTATTTTTCAGAACGGTTACAGTGCCAAATGCGTGCCACGTGCCCCACTCTTGTCTGTGGCATTAAATGACCTCGAGCCCTGTGATTTTTCAATCACTATAAATAGCACTAAGTGCCTTAGTTGGACTCTCTACGCTTTCTTGTATCCAAACCTTCAGTCGAACGAAATTTTCTGCAAGCAACTTTTTGCTTCTCCCTCTCCAAACCCAGTAATCTTTATTCTTCATCTACTCTCATCTCAAACCAAAAAATGGCTTCACGTACTCGTGTTCCCAACACTCCAAGAACTAGCATTCCCTCCAAAATTGCTCGACCAGAAATCTTCTCAACCGCTCCGATAGTCAATTCTATGGGAATGCGAAGGGTTCCTGAACCTATGGGTGAGGTTGAACGTGAAACCTATGGCTCTCAAATGCTGATCCCTGTTGGATATTCCAACCAGGTTTTTGCCATGTCAGGCCCTCTTTCAACATGCATCAATGACCCTACAAAAATTGAGGGTTTCTTCCCCGTGCATGCGGCACTCAAACCTGTTGGGTGCTCAAAGAAAGCAAAAGATGATACTGAATATCCTGCGAAGGAGAAGATAGATCTTCAGTTTTTTAACAGGGGGTTAGGGCTTTTTGCTCTAGCCCTAGTCTTACACCAGAATATGCCGCTTGGCTCCTTAAGATGGAGAGGTGCCAAGCTTCGATCTGGAAAGGTATGTGCATTTATGACCTGGTCATGTTGACGTCGATGCTGCTGATCATGCTCAGCCCCAAGCCACCATTGCCACAGAAAAGGTTACCTCGGCAAAGCCCAGGTCTAAAGAGGACTTGGCCCTCATGAAGCAAAATGATCCAATTGGCTATCTGAACGCCATCGTCGAGAGCAGGGAAAATTCATCTGACCCTAGTCATGATGCTTCTACTGCATCAGGGAAGTCTACTTCGACTTCTCCTCTCGATGATGTCTTGAAGAAAGTTAAGGCTCAATTCTTTAAGAGGGATCTAATGAAGGATTTGGAG
Source organism: Vicia faba (assembly GCA_948472305.1). Taxonomy (NCBI): domain Eukaryota; kingdom Viridiplantae; phylum Streptophyta; class Magnoliopsida; order Fabales; family Fabaceae; genus Vicia; species Vicia faba. The sequence continues at coordinate 6,203,282 of OX451736.1, forward strand.
GGGTATCCTACTGCCCAGTCTTGTTTGGGGGTTGTCTTGGGTGCAGTCGATTTGCTTGTTATTTCTCTAGAGATCTCTAGCTTCATCTTGGAGTTATACTCCATTATTGACCAAGTCTCTGCGGACTACAATCGTCGAATGGGGTTCAACAACCAACTCGAAGCGCTGCATGGCAAGAGTTCTTCTGCTTGGACTGAAGTAGCTGAATCGACTTCTCAAATTGCAGAATTGTCGAAACAGAGGACGTCCAAGCAACAGGAAATCGAAGCCATAGATCAGGATAACGCCTCTATACGGGCGCAGATCGAGGAGTTGGAAGCCAGGTTAAACGCTAACACTAAGCGCAAGGAGGAACTTCTTTCGACCGTTTCAGATGCAGAGAGCCAAGATGAAGTTGCTCAAGGCCTAGAGTTTGCTGAAAGGGCCCAGGCTCTAGATGACCAGATTGCCAAAATCTCTCAGGCGAATGCCTTGTGTAACAAACGATTGGAGTTACAGCGAGCCAAATATCTTCGTCTCAAAGCCTCTGTCCCTTTTCAATTTGCTCTGTACATCATTGACCATGTACTGTAATTTTTGTAATACAATGTAGCCATTTTGGTTAATCAATGTCATTTTCCATTTTGGCCTTATGGTTAACTTAGTCATTAATTGTTATTTATTTTGATCTCTTGGAGCATAGGTTTATATTTTTTCAAATATTTGCCGTTTACCCTTAAGAGTCTTTTATCTTCGCTTAACTCTTCGACCTCATACGCTCCACCAGAAAAAGTTTGAATAATTGTGAAGGGTCCTTCCCACTTGGGCGACCATTTTCCCATGCTTCGATATTTTCAATCCATGGGGAGAATTACCTTCCAAACTAATTCTCCAGGCGAGAAAGCCTTAGGTTTTACTTTCTTATTGTAAGAGTCTTCCACTCTTTTCTTCTGAATTCTCAGTAGGTCGAGAGCTCGTAGCCTTTCTTCATCTAAATCTACCAATTCGTCTAACATCATATCCCAATAAACCTAAGAGGGAATATCTTGATGTTTTTGAACCCTTGTTGATTGAAGACAAATTTCTGCTGGCAGAACTGCGTCATGACCGTAAGTTAGCCGATATGGTGTTGTACCTGTGGCTTCTTTTGGGGAAGTTCGACAGGCCCACAAGATCTGGTCTAATGTTTTATGCCAATTTCCCACATGCTTTTTGATTAGGCCGATCACTATTTTATTCGCCGCTTCGACTTGACCATTTCCCTGCGTGTAATAAGGTGTTGATGTTAGGAGTATGAAACCTGTTTCTTGAGCAAATTCCTGCATATTCCGACCAGTGAACACTGACCCTTGATCAGTTGTTATAGTCTCAGGAATTCCAAATCTGTAGATAATGTTCTTTTGAATAAATTCAATGACATTTTCTTGGTCTGCGTTGACTAAAGGGATAAATTCGATCCATTTAGTGAAATAATCAATGCCTACCAGTATATACTTCTGGTTCTTCGATGATGCTGGTCGAATCTCTCCAATAAGATCCAACGCCCATCCTCTAAAAGGCCAAGGTTTCACTATTGAATGGAGCTCGCTTGCTGGTACATGTTGGATACTAGTGTGGACCTGGCATTCCTGGCAACCCTTCGCGAACTCGACACAATCTTTCAAGATAGTAGGCCAATATAGTCCTTGTCGAAACAACAACCATTTCATCTTATGACCTACTTGGTGAGCTCCACATGCTCCAGCATGCGTAGTCGAAAGGGCTATGTATGCTTCAGTTTCGCTTAAGCACTTTAATAATACCCCTTCAGGCGTCTTTTTGAACAACTCGTTCCCCATGAGTACGTAACTTAACGCCCTATATTTTATTTTTCGTTCTGTCAAAGCTACTGGATTTTGCAGGTAATCCATAATGGGTTTCCTCCAGTCTTGCTCCGATAAATTTTCTATGAACGAAATTTCGAAATTCCTTTGATCCACATATCCTAGTCTTGTTGATTCCAAATCAGTTGGAGACAAACTGGTTGCCATTATTTTCCCTCGGGCTTCGATTGCTCTTTGTAATCTCGTTTTTGAAATCTTATACCCAGATGCAATTTGTGCCAAATCATTGGCTACTTGGTTTTCCAATCTAGGTATGTGTCGAATATTAACCACTTTGAATTTTTTCAATAAACGATTTGCTATCACAAAGTACATAATGAGATTTTCCCTTATACATTTGTACTCTTTTGTGACTTGCTTAATGACTAACTCTGAGTCTCCCATTATTTCGACTCGAGTTGCCCCCAATTCCAACAATATTTCAAGGCCAATAATTAGAGCTTCGTATTCAGCCTCATTATTCGAACAAGTACCTTCTATCTTGAACTTGAATGTTGTTGGAATTTTTTCTGGAGAAATAATTAAAACCCCTACTCCCGTTCCATCTCTATGGCTAGAACCATCGAAGTAAAATTTCCAGGGTTTTATCTCCAAGTAATTTATATTTTCAACCTGAATTGAGTGGTCGACTATAAAGTCTGCTACCACTTGTCCTTTCACTGCCTTAAGAGGCATAAAGGTCAATGAATACTCAGTTAATGCTAACGCCCATTTGCCAATTCGACTATGCATGATGGGTTTCGACAACATGTATTTGAAAACATCAAAATGGGACGAAACATACACATCAACTGGTTTTATATATTGTTTGAGATTTGTACAAGAGAAATAAAGACATAGACATAATTTTTCAACTTCGCTATATCTAGTTTCTGCATCGTTCAAAACTCTGCTAAGGTAGTAAATGGGTCTTTCGACTCCATTTTCATCTTCTTGGGCTAACATGCTTCCCAAAGTTTTGTCGAATGCAGCTATGTACAACCTCATACTCTTATTGCTACAAGGAGCACCAAAATAGGTGGCTTGGTGAGGTACCCTTTGATCTTGTCGAAGGCGTCTTGCTGCTCTTGCCCCCACTCGAATCTTTCCTTATTCAATCGAAGTAAGGGTGAGAAGGCTTGCGCTTTTCCACTTAGGTTAGATATAAATCTCCTCAAGAAGTTTATCTTTCCCAGCAGAGATTGCAATTCCTTCTTGTTCGTTGGCGCTTTCGCTTCCAAGATTGCCTTCGTTTTGTTCTGGTTGATTTCGATTCCTTTCTTGTGGACGACGAAGCCCAAGAAATCTCCAGCTTTCACACAGAACGCACATTTCAAAGGGTTCATTTTCAGACCATGCTTTCTCATTCTTTCAAATGATTGTCGAAGGTGGTCTATATGGTTCTTCCTGGAAACAGATTTTACAACAATATCGTCAATATATACTTGCATGAAAGTATTAATAAAATCATGGAAGATAGAGTTCATTGCTCGCTGATATGTTGCCCCAGCGTTTTTTAGGCCAAAAGGCATTACCACCCATTCGTAAGTGCCTAAGGCCCCAGGGCATCGAAAAGCTGTTTTCGACACATCTTCTTCAGCAATGAAAATTTGATTGTATCCTGAGTAACCGTCGAGCATGCTCAGGTACTCGTGGCCAGCGGCAGAGTCGACAAGTATTTCCGCCACAGGCATAGGATATTCATCTTTGGGTGTTGCAGCATTCAGATCTCTGAAATCTATGCACACCCTCAACGTACCATTTTTCTTAATCACTAGCACAATGTTTGCAATCCATTCGACGTACCTCGTAGTTCGTATGAATTTGCACTTCAGCAGTCTTTCGACTTCTGTTTTGATCTTCGACAGTATTTCTGGAGAGAAGCCTCTTGGAGTTTGTTTGACAGGCTTTTTTCCAGGTTTGATTGGCAACTGAAGTTCTACCAATCCTCTGTCGAGTCCAGGCATTTCGTCGTAATCCCATGCAAAGCAGTCCTTGAACTCCTTCAGTAATTGGATCACTTCAACCCTGAGCTCTGGGTCTATTCTGGCGCTGATGTAAGTGGGTCTTTTATCTAACCCTTCGCCTAAATCGATTTCTTCTAAAGGATCCTGTGCTAACATTCTGATGTTGTTCGCCAGCGGGTCCTTTTCAAAACCCAAAGGCTCATCGTCATAGATGGCGTCGAGCATCTGTTCCTGCATTCCCTCTGTCATGATATCGGGAGGTTCTGGGTCGAAATATTTTCCAGGACCAATATCTGGTGGCTCCTGGCCATTGGCCTTGGTGGCCATATATTTTACTTTGGCTTCGAGAGCCGCTATAATTCTTGTTTCGACTACGTAAGCAGAAATTCGTTGTAACACTTGTGTCTCAGTCATTATCACTGAATTCGCTTCCCCAACCAGTTGGCTGGATGTCAGTCAGCCCACTGAAATCTATGTGGGACAAGTCTTCTTTATCCCATTGAAACCCATGATCAGGATGCAGGTACAAGGAACAAAAAGCATTTGGCGTTGGCGCCATGTCGAAGTCAGGTGCTGGACATGGCCCAATGTGAGCCAAATTTTTGTCGAAGTCAGCTCTTCCTAGGTGATTAACTTCGCCTAAGTAGTAGCTCTGATCTGCTTCTACATTCTCAACAATCCCATCAGGACGCCATAATATCAACCTTTGGTGCATCGATGATGGTACTGCTCCGACACCATGTATCCATTCTCGGCCTAATAGTAGGTTGTAATTTGGTTTCGCCGATATGACCATGAACATGGTTGGTCGAAGGATGGATCCCACTTTGAGGTCTAGTGGAATCACACCCATGGTGGTCCCTATTCCACCTTCGTAGTTCGATAGGACCATATTATGAGGCTTAATGTCTCCGTCATTCTTGCCTATTTTTCTTAGCATGAAGTGGGGGATTATGTTGATAGTCGCCCCACAGTCCACCAAGATCTTGTTTACAATGGCCTCTTCGAGATTTGCCCTTATGAATAAAGGCTTGAGGTGACTCTTCATCGCCTCAGTTGGTGGTTCGAAGAAACCATTTTGCTCTTCAGTGCATTCATTACCCATGACAAAATAGCATACTGGCCTATGCTTGGCCATCTCTTGTTCGACTTCCCAATCGTTTGATTTGACTTCCATTTGGCAGTTAATTATCTTGGCAAGACCGAAACTATATTTACCATGATGCCTAATGTGTCGTCGGACTCAGAGCCATCTTCGTCACCAGCTTTGTTTTGGTCAGGCCATACCAATCTATTGGTTACTAGTTCCCTCTCCAAAGGCTTTCTTTGCTTTCGCTGGGGGACATTTGAACTCGACTCTGGCTTTGGTTCTTTGGCAGCCCCTCTCTCAGCCTTGCGCCGCCTTTGGTATCTTCTCCACTGGGATCGAGACATTGGGTTCTTTCCCTTGTAATTACTCGATACTTGAGCAACTTTGGTGTCACTTGCATGAGGTTCTTTCTTGAGTATCAAAGATAAACCTGTTGGCACTTCAAAGGGGTGCCACCTTTCTTTGTTGGGTCTCTTTCGACCCGATGTTTTGAGCCATGTATCGACTGGCACATTGGTTGGAGGCCTGAAAGTTAGTGGCCTCTTTTCCTGACTTGAACCCTTTTGATAGGTTCTTCTAGGATCGTGTCGAACATCAGAGCCAACACTTTTTTGGGCATTTCTGCTCCATTTCTTGTTTGCTGCTCTCGTACCTTCGATGTGTTCAGAAGCTTTCTTGTCAAAAATAGAGCTGCATCGAGGACACAACATTACTTCTGATTTCTTCTTCTGGCATCGCTGCAAGAATTCTGCCAGATTTTCGTTCTCAAGGGGGAACGCTGTCCTGTTTGCTTGCTCTTGCCTGATGGCTTCCTCTGAGACTTTTGATTCAGAAATTTCGACCATGTTGACATTCATGTTATCTTTAGTAGCAAGAGTCATTTGCTTCATTTGAGCCTCCAGGTCTTTTATGTGGCCTTGCACCGCAGCCAAGTAGGAAGTGGGTTTAGTTCTAGATTTTGAGACTCCACCTTTTTCCAGTTTTGGGCCCTCAACGGCCTTTTGGACCGTGAAAAATGGTAAACAACCGCTGATCTTCCAAAAGGTTACTTATTTGGTGACTTCAACCATAGTTATCCCTGGTCTTTTCACCTGACTCCTGGAAGCTTCGATCACATTGACCTCTGAAGGTTCAGCATAATGGGCCTCCGCCTGTAAAGGGTTCGAATCCACATTCATGGGGGCCTTATCAGCTAACTTCAACCTCCCTTCTTCGATAGCATTTTGCACGAGATCCCTGAAAAGAAAATATTGAGATGTTTTATGGCCCAGAAAGTTATGATATTTACAATAGCCTCTTTTCTTTTTTTGATCAAGAGGAGGCACTTTTACCCCTGGGGGTATTATTATTTGGCCATCTTTTACAAGTAAATCAAAAATTTCATCACATTTCGTAATATCGAAACTGTAAGTCTTTTTAGGGAACCTATCATTGGCCTTTTCAGACCCAGTGGGGTTTTTTCCACTTGAGGGGACTAGTAATTTGCAAGAGTATGGTGGCCCTTGTTTTAACTCAGCCAAATCGACCTCACTTTCTTCGTCGGCTATAAGTTCGTCGAATATCTCTGGATCTTCTTCGTCTATTTCGATATATGCTATCTTTTCTCTTTTATGAGTTTTCGTCGCCCTGGCTTTTTCAGCTTTAAGGCGTTCCACCTGTCGAACCCTATCGGCCAATTGGGCCATGTCTCTCAGATACTGAGTGTCTAATTTCTTCCTAATGGAGTAATCTAGACCTCCTGCGGCTATTTCGACTAACTCGTGCTCTGGTACTTGCGTAAAGCATCTTGCTTTGAGCAATCTAAACCTATTTAAGTATTCGTCTATAGGCTCAGTGAATCTCCTCTTTACACAAGCCAACTCTTTCAGGCTTATCTTGGTTTATCCCATGTAGAATTGCTCATGGAACAATCTCTCAAACTGAGTCCAATGGTGGATCGAATTGGGAGGGAGAGTTGTGAACCAAGTAAATGCATTATTTGTTAGGGAACTTGGGAAATACTTAATCCTTAGGTTCTCATTGTTTGAGATTTCTCCCGCTTCAATTAAATATCTTGCCACATGTTCGACAGTGGATTCTGTCGTGTCCCCTGAAAACTTAGTGAACTTAGGGACTTTGCATCTAGGAGGCAAGTCCGTTTGTAACACATATTCCGACAGCGGGGATGTGAAGTTGGGCCTACGAAAGCCCGTATTCATCCCGTTTTGTATCATGATTCTTTCAATCATGGCTGTCAAGTTATTCTCCAAACCAACATTCTGGTATTGGATCTGCTGAACTACTTCGTCAGCGTTTTGGTTTCTATTAACCATCCTTATTTCTGGGGCTACGATTCTCGGCTCTTTGACCCCGGGTTGTTCCAGTTGTACCCTAAGGTTCTCTTCGATAGGCTGCTAGACTTGGTTAATAGTGGTTTCTTCCTCTAGAAGTATGCCTTGGTTTCCCCTTACCTGTGCCCTTCGGGGCTGTCGAATTTGTTGGGGTACCCCAAAAAAATTAGCCAGGCGCGACATTTGCGCTGTTATTTGCTGATTCGACTGGGTGGTATTCTGTATTAGAGGATTTAGCATTGTACTTAAAGTTTGTGCCAACATTTGAACCATGTTGTGGTTGCTTTCATCCATTTGCTGCCTCAAGACTGCTGTCGAGGCATTCGTAAGGCCAGGCATTACGTGGGACGTTCCTCCTAAGAGTTGGTTCCTACCCCTGTTCGCCATACCAACTCCAGAGCCTTGGAGTGGCGAAGAGGCGCTCACTAAAGGATTTGAAAAGGTGGACGTAGTGTTCGTCAGGCTTGCCAATTCAGAGGTTGGCATGCTATAGGGTGGTTCTCGATTTAACCCGACTGTCGAAAAACCTGGGGGAACATATGGTCTTGTTCCTTGGTTTCCCCTAGGTGGGGGAGTTCCCAAGGGCATTCTGGGGCCTGTAAATGGAGGTAATGGCCCCGTTTGTGTAATCGTTACTGCTGGCGTCGAACCAGCGGTTACCACTTCATTTACGGTTGGGATAACCGTTGCTCCCACGTTTGTTTGTGGGATTTCTCCATTCTTTGGCGGATTCGCCATTTCACTAACTCTTCTCCTAGTATTGGTTTCGTTGGTGTATATTCTACCACTTCTCAATAACATGCAAAACTCTCGAAAAAGAAGGATAGTTTATATAAGACGATTAAACGTGAAAGAATCAACACAAAGGTCCCACTGGGCGTGCCAATTTGTTTACCGTGAAAAATGGTAAACAACCGCTGATCTTCCAAAAGGTTACTTATTTGGTGACTCGTAGGATCGACCAGATTAATCCTAAGACATGGTTGATTTTTGGAGTTTAAATGCTTTGAAATAAAGAGTTTCGACTAATTCTAATGGTGATTAATGCAAGTAAAGTAGAGACACTTTAAATAAATTGCATGGAGGAAAGCTTGATAAAGTAAATAAAAGCATTAAAGGTTTGCTAAATAAATGACTTCGACTGAAGTAAATGAGTGAAAGTGATAAATTGCTTGAATACAAAAGACTTTGATTAAGGTAAATGGTGTTTCACACATACATTCTCAATGATTCTTTCTCTCACGCTGGGTACTTGAATCTAAATGAGTGACTTGTAAACAATGATGAACACCCTTTATAACTTCGTGAACACTTAGTATTTATACTAAAAAACCTAAGTAACTGTTGGGCAGTCACGCCGCTTCATGATGACACCACATGGCATGCTCACAACCTTCGACGCCTACGTGCACGGCACGTTGCGCTTGGTAACGGCTGGGAACCGTTTTCCCTCCAACAATTCAGAATTCAAACCGTTCGATCTTGGGCATCAGGGACCTTGGTCGAGAGCTTGCTCCTTCGACGTCGAATACAACAAGATTCCAACTTAAAGGAATTTCTCTAAGTATCTTGTCATTCTTTGATGAGCCTTCGACGTGATCAGTTGGTCGAAGCCTTCTTGTGTAGGAAACTCTTCTGACTTATAATTAATGATCTATATGATGAACAAACGTGGGTGTCGAATTCAGTAGCCAACAAATTGCCCCCCAAGAATGTCTTATTTCGACGATTAAAAGAAAAAGGCATTCTTTGATATTCCATTCGACACCTGTCCTTCACTCTCAGCCACAAATCAGTTTGTGTGCTTTTCATCTACCAACCAACTGACAAACTCAAAAAGTCATCATTTCACCTTTTCCCAAGACGTCACTTCAGTAAGACACTTTGCACGTACGATGGCCTTTCAAATGCCATCATCATGACTATTCCCCGAAATTGAGGAAGCACGCTGCAACGTTTCTATTTTTCAGAACGGTTACAGTGCCAAATGCGTGCCACGTGCCACACTCTTGTCTGTGGCATTAAATGACCTCGAGCCCTGTGATTTTTCAATCACTATAAATAGCACTAAGTGCTTTAGTTGGACTCTTTACGCTTTCTTGCATCCAAACCTTCAGTCGAACGAAATTTTCTACAAGCAACTTTTTGCTTCTCCCTCTCCAAACCCAGTAATCTTTATTCTTCATCTACTCTCATCTCAAACCAAAAAATGGCTTCACGTACTCGTGTTCCCAACACCCCAAGAACTAGCATTCCCTCCAAAATTGCTCGACCAGAAATCTTCTCAACCGCTCCGATAGTCAATTCTATGGGAATGCGAAGGGTTCCTGAACCCATGGGTGAGGTTGAACGTGAAACCTATGGCTCTCAAATGCTGATCCCTGTTGGATATTCCAACCAGGTTTTTGCCATGTCAGGCCCTCTTTCAACATGCATCAATGACCCTACAAAAATTGAGGGTTTCTTCCCCGTGCATGCGGCACTCAAACCTGTTGGGTGCTCAAAGAAAGCAAAAGATGATACTGAATATCCTGCGAAGGAGAAGATAGATCTTCGGTTTTTTAACAGGGGGGTTAGGGCTTTTCGCTCTAGCCCTAGTCTTACACCAGAATATGTCGCTTGGCTCCTTAAGATGGAGAGGTTCCAGGCTTCGATCTGGAAAGGTATGGGCATTTATGACCTGGTCATGTTGACGTCGATGTTGCTGATCATGCTCAGCCCCAAGCCACCATTGCCACAGAAAAGGTTACCTCGGCAAAGCCCAGGTCTAAAGAGGACTTGGCCCTCATGAAGCAAAATGATCCAATTGGCTATCTGAACGCCATCGTCGAGAGCAGGGAAAATTCATCTGACCCTAGTCATGATGCTTCTACTGCATCAGGGAAGTCTACTTCGACTTCTCCTCTCGATGATGTCTTGAAGAAAGTTAAGGCTCAATTCTTTAAGAGGGGTCTAATGAAGGATTTGAAGGGGGATCCTACTGCCCAGTCTTGTTTGGGGGTTGTCTTGGGTGCACTCAATTTGCTTGCTGTTTCTCTAGAGATCTCTAGCTTCATCTTGGAGTTATACTCCATTATTGACCAAGTCTCTGTGGACTACAATCGTCGAAGGGGGTTCAACAGCCAACTCGAAGCGCTGCATGGCAAGAGTTCTTCTGCTTGGACTGAAGTAGCTGAATCGACTTCTCGAATTGCAGAATTGTCGAAACAGAGGACGTCCAAGCAACAGGAAATCGAAGCCATAGATCAGGATAACGCCTCTATACGGGCGCAGATCGAGGAGTTGGAAGCCAGGTTAAACGCTAACACTAAGCGCAAGGAGGAACTTCTTTCGACCGTTTTAGACGCAGAGAGCCAAGATGAAGTTGCTCGAGGCCTAGAGTTCGCTGAAAGGGCCCAGGCTCTAGATGACCATATTGCCAAAATCAAGGGACCACAACCCCTCTTCCCCAGTAGACGTTTCTAGAAATCCACAGTGAGTTGCTGCAAAGTCTGGGAGATAACCAGATGACAGTTAACTTCTTTTCCCCCAACAAGTTGTTAACTTCCTTTATCTTTGTTTACCGTGAAAAATGGTAAACAACCGCTGATCTTCCAAAAGGTTACTTATTTGGTGACTCGCAGGATCGATCAGATTGATCCTAAGACATGGTTGATTTTTGGAGTTTAAATGCTTTGAAATAAAGAGTTTCGACTAATTCTAATGGTGATTAATGCAAGTAAAGTAGAGACACTTTAAATAAATTGCATGGAGACAAGCTTGATAAAGTAAATAAAAGCATTAAAGGTTTGCTAAATAAATGAGTTCGACTGAAGTAAATGAGTGAAAGTGATAAATTGCTTGAATATAAAAGACTTTGATTAAGGTAAATGGTGTTTCACACATACATTCTCAATGATTCTTTCTCTCACGCTGGGTACTTGAATCTAAATGAGTGACTTGTATACAATGATGAACACCCTTTATAACTTCGTGAACACTTAGTATTTATACTAAAAAACCTAAGTAACAGCTGGGCAGTCACGCCGCTTTATGATGACACCACATGGCATGCTCACAACCTTCGACGCCTACGTGCACGACACGTTGCGCTTGGTAACTGCTGGGAACCGTTTTCCCTCTAACAATTCAGAATTCAAACCGTTCGATCTTGGGCATCAGGGAACTTGGTCGAGAGGTTGCTCCTTCGACGTCGAAGACAACAAGATTCCAACTTAAAGGAATTTCTCTAAGTATCTTGTCATTCTTTGATGAGCCTTCAACGTGATCAGCTGGTCGAAGCCTTCTTGTGTAGGAAACTCTTCTGACTCATAATTAATGATCTATATGATGAACAAACGTGGGTGTCGAATTCATGAGCCAACACTCTTCCATCAAGAGATAACTCCCCAGTAGAGCAACAAACAACTAAAACTCCTGAACTCTTTTCCCCAAGAAATTAACACTCTCCACAAAGATTTCTCAAGCCAAAGCCAATCTTTCCCAGCGAATTTCTCCTCAAACAACAAAACAGGAATCCCCAGTGAAAACATTCAAAATAAGGTTTGGAGATGTGCACATTCTTCATCCCAAACAGCAGTCCGAGATTTAACTTCCTAAGGCTCCCTAGCATTTTGTCAAGGATTTATTTTCCAAGACAAAGTTACATTTCAACAACATTCATAACATATGCATACGAAATGCATATAGCACCATCTCATTTATTTTGAGAAACATCATTACACCATGCATTTCATACATCATGACATTGCATGCAGCTAACTCTTACCTTTTCAGGAAAGATCAATCAACAGATAGCTCTCATCAGCAATTTTCAAAGAGGTCAGAGATTAATTCCCGAAACAAGTCAGGGCAACTATCTCTACGGACAATAAAAAGCAAGTTCTAGATTAATACTTGAAACAATACAGGAAAACTATCTGCGAACGACTGATTATAGATTAATACCTAAAACAAGACAGGATAACTATCTACTTGACCATCATGAAGCAACCCTACCCAGGTTCCTTCTCATTTCCAGATGCAGTTTTACCCGGACTCATCATGAAGCAACTCTATCCAGGTTCCTTCTTATTTCCAGATGCAATTTTACCCGTACTCATCCTGAAGCAACCTTACCCAGGTTCCTTCTTATTTCCAGATGCAGTTTTACCCTGAATCATCATGAAGCAACCTTACCCAGGTTCCTTCTCACACATTTCTAGATGAAGTTTCACACGGACTCATCATGAAGCAACCCTACCCAGGTTTCTTCTCTTAAAATTCCAGATGAAGTTTCACACAGACTCATCATGAAGTAACCCTACCCAAGTTCCTTCTCATACATTTTTAGATGAAGCTTCACACTGACTCATCATAAAGCAACCCTACCCAGGTTCCTTCTCTTAAAATTCCAGATGAAGTTTCACACTGACTCATCATAAAGCAACCATACCCAGGTTCTTTCTCTTAAAATTCCAGATGAAGTTTCACACGGACTCATCATGAAGCACCCCTACCCAGGTTTCTTATCTTAAAATTCCAGATGAAGTTTCACATTGATTCATTTTGAAGCAGCCCTACCCAGGCTTCCCTCTCATATATCTCCTAAAGCAGCCCTACACGGGCTCATCATAAAGCAATCTTACCCAGATTCCTTCTAATACATTTCCAGACACGGCTTAACACGTGTCTGTTCCAGCATATCCTTCAGATTTAAATCAACCAAAGATTTATTCTGATACTTCTTCAAAATACAGTCAAGCTTAGACTTAGTCTAATTTTTGTCAACAATCACTTTTGGGTGGCATCTATAAGCCCATCTCCGACAACTCTCCATCACCTCTCCAAATTGCATCTTTAAGCCCATTCCCTACACAATCAACCACCACATCATCGAGTGCAGATTTCTGGGCACTCTAGTGTTCAATCATCTTCCACCTTCAAGTCACGAATGGAAGACTCTCCAATCTAACTCTTCAGGTTTAAGAAGATTAAATAGGGGTAGCTGTTGTACTCTAAAATTTGCCCTATCATTTCTCAAGATTTGTCTCCCAAAATTCCTACTTGGTCAAGGTTGCACAAGTAAAATTGGATCATATTGGATTCCCAAGCATCAGGTCAAAGAGGAAATTATTGAAAGAGCAAAGCAGATAAGTTTGATTTTTTTGACAAAATTGAAGAAAAGCAAGTTTGCTTCGATTCATACTAGCTTCGACTGAGCATTTGTTTCCCTTGAAACAACTTCCTTTGATTCAGAAGGCAAGGGCCTCTAATTGGTATCCTTCAATTCATAAGTTAGTAGCTCCATACCAGCTTCCTTCGATTCAGAAGGAAGAGGCTTTTTGAAAGCCTCCTTCGATTCAGAAGTTAGTGGCTTCATGCTGGTCCCTTTTGATTCATAGGGAAATGGCCTTCTGAAAGTGTCCTTCAATTCAGAAGGAAATGGCCTCCTTCAGCTTTTCTTCGATTCAAAAGCCATTGTCCCCTTGCATGATTCCTTTGATTCACAAAGCCAGGATTTCCTTCAGGCCAACAGGCACAAGGCAATGGCCTCCTGCAGCTTTCCTTCGACTCAAAAGCCAATGGTCTTGCATGTTTGCCAAATTCACAAGGCAGAAATCTTTCACCATGCTATTGTGCACAAGGAAAAAGCTCCCCAATGGCTAGCATTCATGTTAGCACCCACAAGGCATTGGCTATCTTCATGCTAGCTCTGACTGGGCAAAGTCTCCCTTTGAAACAACTTGTTTCAAGCTTCAATAGGGCAATGCCTATCTTCAACTAGCTTCGATTCACAGGGGCAACACCTATGCTAGCACCCACAAAAGCATTGGCTATTTTCACGCTAGTTTCGACTGGGCAGTATCTTCCTTGGAAAGTTTGCATCAACACGCATAGTTTATACACTATGGTGGCCTATTCGAAGGACATGCAAGCCATACCTGGATGTCCCATTCGAAGGACATATTTGGTGGCCCATTCGAAGGACATATTTGGTGGCCCATCCAAAGAACATGAATTTGTTGCATTCGAAGGAACATGCAAAAGGTCCATTCGAAGAACACAATTAATGTTTAGTCTCTTGATAAGTCTAGTCGAAGGCTTGCTGACCAAAGTCCAATACGCTACCAAGTCCAGGCCTGTTGCACTGGCCATAACGCTCCAAAACTGTTGCACAGCAGTGCTGCTAAACTGCTCCTATATTGCACCCATTTGGCATACAAATATTGCACCTCAAAGACTACAACAATAGCATACCCAATTTGTTCAAATTTCTTTTGTTTTCCCTCCTAAACCTTAACCAACTTCATCTATAAATAAGATGTTCCACAACACATCTTAGGGGGCTGGACAACACATCTGGAGGGCTTTTGGTAGTTGGAGAAACTTTGATTGTGTGAAAATCATCAAACACTTAACACACTCTCAAACCCAAAATCAAAAGACCACCCTTGTCTCTGTTCCTTTCAAATCCAATACTAGAAACACAACACTTGTTTCTTTTCCCTTTCAAATCTAGGAGCAACCTCACACCTTGTTCGTTTCCTTCGAATCCAGAAACAACAAATACAACTCCACTTTCTTGACTTTCGAATTCAGGCAAAGAGGCACACACTTGTCTCATTCCCTTCGAATCCAGGAGCACCCAGGGCAACAACTCAAGTCCAAAACCCATATTCCAGCTTCAAGCAAGGTAAGTCCCCTTAACCTTAAACCTTTCGTTTCTAGCATTAACATGTAAATAATTATTTCTTTTCGTTTCAAGCATCATTATTACCCTTTGGTTTGTTTTCGTTTCCACTTTGTCCATTGGTTTTTATTGCTCATCTTCTGGTTTGTTTTCTTTATTTGTTAAAACTTATCTTAAGAACTAACCAGACCATGAAACAATATTAGAATTCAACCCATGTTGTAATTTAACCCCAAATGGAAGGAAACAAAAACAAAGGTGTGTGAATCGAAGGTTACAAACTTCGATTCACACTAGTTACAGACCCCAAATGAAGAAGCAAAAAGTGTGAATCGAGGGATGCTTGTTCGCGCTGACTTCCAGGCTTAATCGAAAGAAGCAAGAAAGGGTGAATCGAAAAGTGAATCTAACACTAACTCCCATGCACAAATTGAAAGAGGCAAGAAATGGCATAATTGAAGGGTGCATACTGCCTGGATCAAAGAACCTGTTTTCCCTTCTTTTATTTTGTTTTGTCTTTATATTTTCTTGCTATTTAATATGGTTGTAATAGCGTAGGACCTTTATTTTCTGCATTTTTATTGCTCTCATAAATGTTAGTAACTAAGATGTGTATGGCAAGATAAAACCAACAAGTAGACAATCCTAAATTCAAGACTAAATGCATGCAATCAAACACACTATTCTCACTTGTTTCCTCGGAAAAATAGTCATGTCCCTAGAATATGGGCGTTTTAGCAAAGACCCTCGATAAAAAGATCGTAGTCCCTCGATGTTGCCTTCGGTAAATGATCTAGTCCCTAACGAAATTGCTAAAACACCCCATAGGTTATCTTCTATGACTATACAAACAACCCACCGCCCGTCCCTTCACATCCAACGGTGAGGCTTCTTACTAAATCAATAGTAAGATAGCAACATCTAAAGGAGGAGGAAAATAACATTAGACCTTTTGAGTAGGTAGGATGCTCGTAGTTGTTTCTTGCTCACAACTAAAAAACATTTTCACACCAACACTTTCAATTGAAACCTCTTCAAAAGTCAAATCTCTTTGTGCGCATTTGTGATATGGTGGCCAGAACCGGACTGTTTTGAAATGCTGGTTTGCGTTTTGCGTCTGTGTTTGCAAAATGTCACGGTAAGCAAGAGTCGCCACCGACTTTTATTTTATCCAACAAGGAAAGGAAAAAAGCACAGAAAAATTCCTTTTTCGAGATATTTCTGAGTACGGAGGGTGGATTATAGAAAGGGAAGGTATTAGCACCCTTTCTATCTGTAGTTATCTACGGGCTCTTAGGTACTTGCTCATCATTTTCAAAATTGCTTCTTTGTGTGTTTATGTGATTTGAAAAGTTTTTGTTTTGACTTTGATTTAACTCTTGCTTCTGTCTTCAAGAGTGTTACGAAGTGTTTTTGAAAACTTTGTTTGAAAAGGAGTGTAAGTGTGAAAAAGTTTGTTTGGATTGAGCAAGTACTTAAGAACTAATCTACCTACTCGAAAAAAGAATCTTTCTATGCTTATTTCCTTTAGACAATTCTATCCCACTATTAGTGAGTAGGTACCACCGTTGTTGGAGTTTTAAAGGGTCAATTCGAAAGGGACGCACGGTCACTAAAGCAATGTTAGGATGTCTTAGTAGTAACACTAATGTCTTAGATCAATCATCTGAGGCAACAATATCCGAGGCAACCATTCTGAGGCAACCATTCTGAGGCAACTTTGATCTTTGAGACAAAAGGATGACCACTAAAATATCCTATACTCAATGACCGTTTACCGAAGGCAACCGAAGTGGGAGTGTACCATAGGAGTACGCATGTGCGAGTGATTTAATTTCAAATTATTATCTTTGCACATTTTAGGGTTATCTAACTGTTTTAAAGTTAATCATACATTCTTTTCATACATCCCTATTATTCATACATCTAACAGTTAATATTTTGCGGAATTTAAAGTGCGTAAATTAAACTACGCTATTACAAGGCTTCAGGTATTTACATAGCCAAAAACAAACCCTTAAAAAATAAAGCGGTAAATGAAAATAAAAGACCTAATTAAAACTATTACAACTTGTGAGCAGTTACATTAATAGGGTAAGAATAAATAACAAAGCGCACGCGAGGAAATTTAGATCGGGAGAGAACTAGGGTTTTGACCCCTTCTAACCTAATCGAAAGAAAAATGTTTTTGTTGTTTTTAGTTATTTTTTAAGAAAAGAATTAGGTTTTAAAATTAAATACACAATTAATTAGTTAATTAAATTAATTAATGAAAATAAATAAATGGCCTATTTTTGTGTTTTGTTATTTTAAGAAAAAAAGAAATAGAATTAAATTATAAACAAAACCCTAATTGTTCTAATTATTTTTAAATTTATTTACAAAAAGAATTAAAGTTATCTAAAATTAACAACCTAATTAAATTAATTAATTTTTTGTATAAAAAATAAATATCCTAAATTTAATTGGATGAAAAATATTTTTGTGATTTTTTTGATAAAAAAGAATAATTAATTATGTTAATAAAATAAATAAACAAATTAAATGAAACAAAATATAAAAGGAAAAGAAAAAGAGTTATTGGGCCTGAAAAAAGATTTTTGGGGGTGTAAACAGCAGCTTCTGGGCCCAAGAATAGAAGCCCCACGTTGACCCACTGGATCCCATGCATTTGCTTTGACCATGCCTTTGGTGCTCCTTCATTGATGGCCATCAGATCTAGTCTCCTGACACTTGTCTGGTTAGATTGTGAGGACGCATGATGGTCCTTGGCTTTGTATGCACACTGAATCACTGAAATACAAAATATATGAAATAATTGGGGGACCTGGGATTCAAACCTAGGTCCTGAAGCATTGTACACTCGCCTGGCTACCAATTGTGCCACTTGTTCTGTTTGTTCATATAATATAAAACATTAATTAAATATGAAAAGGGCCAAACATGTTAATTCAGCGCGCGCTTTTTTAAACAGGCGAATAGTTGTTCGCCAAGTCTTCGTCTTCTCCAAGGATCTGTTGTTTTAGACAATAGACCTTTACCAACATACAACCACTGTATCTAAAAACCCGTGCCTATCAAGAATCATGTACAAGCACAATAAATCAATGGTGATGGTACCAATCCATTCATCTTAGTCTCACGAAGTTCATGGTACCCAAATCGTGGCCCAATTTCAACTGTACACCAAGACCCCAAATCGGAGCTACAAACCCTAACAATCGCAAACTCTAATACAGGCCATGAAAACGCAATTAAATGTTACAGAAAGATTGCAAATGTGTTAAGGAGTAAAAATGTATAATTATTTCATGCTATAAGGGCCAGAATTACCCAATTCGATTTCAAGAAATAACCAAGGCCGTGGATGACTTACAGCGCGTTTTGGTACTGGAAAAGACTTGTTCTTGATTGATTTCGCTTGCCTACACTCCCAGGAAGTGATTGGGATGGTCAGGAAGGCCTGTAATTGCTTGAAACTAGGAATTCAATTCAACACTTTTTCTTGTTTTTTTCAAGTTTGGTTCTGGTTGCTGCGCCTCTTTCTAGCCTTCTTTTTGGTATGCAGCGGTTCAATATATATCAAGTACTGAATTAGGGTTGAAAAAGTGTGCTCAATCTTCCTCCATCATTGCTCTTGATTTGGATTTGATTCACTTTGAATATCTTTCTATACTTAGGCCAAATTCAATCTTTTTGTCCACACCAATGCTTTGCACAATTTCAAATACTTTCCAACTGGATTTAAGACCTGAAACAAGCACAAGATCTTTGAATTTCAATGTTTTGGATTTTCTATGATTTGTTTTGATTTAAATTAATTTAATTTAAATAAAAATCAAAATAAATAATAAAAACAAGATAATGACAAGTGGAAAAGGCTAGGGCTCGTGGACCATGTTGCCAACTCAAAACAAGTGCAAAAGATTAGGCCCATTTGGCAAAAATTGCAATTTGAGGCATAGTTCACTTTTGGCAATTTTGCAAAAAGGGTCAACTTCACTAATGCATAACTTCCTCAATTTTGACTCTTTGAAGGTGTTATTGGACTTTTTAGAAAGCTTGAGATGTCCTCTAAGCAACCCTTTCTGTATCATCTCAATTTGATATTCCATGCTCATGTATGAAGCTTTGACAAAAAAGGTGTTTTTGTTGACTTTTCAACATGACCTATAATGTCCAAATTCATAACTTCTTGTGAGTGCATATTTTGAACTTGGGAGATGAAGATGGAATGTAGATAATGGCATCCTCTTCAAAATGAGCTTTGTATGGGTCATTTCTCATAAAGCATTAGAGAGTTATGCTTGGTCAAATTTGAGTTGACTTTTCCTGCAAAACCCTAATTTAGCAACTTTTGGTTCTTGATGAATTGTGAGCAATCCTTGATGAATCATGATCAACCCTTGATCAAATGATGAAATATACTTCAAAATTAGGATGTTGACCAAAAATCTTAAAGTTTGACTGTATGTGGGCCACAGTTGACTTTTGCCCTAGCACAGTCAATTTTCAGGCCTTTGAGCAATTGACTGAGCAAACTTCCTCTGCAAGGCTTGAAAATTGACATGGATGACCTTGAGAACATATTAGGACAATGGTGAGCATTTGTGATCCCTTGAAATCAAGTATCTTGATGCAACATGAAACCCTAATTTGAGGTAGACTGCCTTAGGCAGCTTGTCTGGTTAACCCTTGGACTACCTTGAGCAACTTGAGGATCTTTCTTGAAATGTTTTGAGAAATATGGGAGGGAAAATTTTGGGGAACAACAGCTGCCCCTATTCAATCTTCTTAAACCTGAGGATGTAGAATGGCTTGTGTGCCTTTCGTGATCCGAAGGTGGAAGATGATTGAACACTAGAGTGCCCAGAAATTTGCACTCGCATGAAGTGGTACTTGCCTTGTGATGTCGGGAATGGGCTTTCATATGCCATTTGGAGATTGATGACGGGAGATGGGCTTAAAAGATGCCATCCGAAGGAGTGTCGATCGCATAAGAGATTCCTTAGCGAGAGCTTGTGTACCTGTTTTTGAGGAAGATTCCGCTGGGGAATGTTGTTCTTGGTTGAGAGAAATAGAATTTTAGGAGCTTCGGTCGTCCGTTATTCTATTGGGGAATCATCTCTATTTTGAGAAAGGTTGAATTTTAGGAACTTCGGCCGTCCGTTATTCTTGTTGAGGAATCGTCTCTTCGTCGAGGAGGCGAAAATGAACTACTATCTGGTCATCATCCAAACTTCATAGTGATAAGATCGACTGCTATTTGGTCGTAATCCAGGCTTTACAGTGACTTTACTAGGGAGATGAGATTAAACTTGCTATCCGGTCGTAATCCGGGCTTCGCAATTTCTCAATTCTTATCTGGTCATAATCCAGGGTTCAGAAGGAATTCAAATGTTATCCGGTCGCATCCGGGCTTTAACTTGAATTTAGGGCACACTAATATTTGGTCGACTTCGGGCTTCTTAGTAACTGTCCAGGTAAAATTGCTATTTGGTCGAAATCCAAGCTTCGCAATGTCTTGTATTGTTATTTGGTCATAATCCAGGCTTCAGTCCTTTTATCGTTATCTGGTCGTAATCCAGGCTTCACGATGCTTTATACCATTATCTGGTCGAATCCAGGCTTCATGGTGTTTTGTACTGCTATATGGTCGTAATCTAGGCTTTACAATACCCTACTTCTTATCTGGTCGAAATCTAGGCTTCAGAAGAAATCAAGTGGTTATCTGGTTGCATCCGGGCTTCCCTTCGACTGTTGGGCCTACTAATATTCTATCGAATCCAGGCTTCTTAGTAATTGGCCGGGTAAACTTCTATTCGGTCGTAATCTAAGCTTCACAGTGTCCACCACTGTTATCTGGTCGTAATCCAGGCTTCAGTGTCTTTTACCGCTATATGGTCGTAATCCAGGCTTCGCGATGTCTCATACCATTATCTGGTCGAAATCTAGGCTTCATGGTGTTCGGAGGAATCAAGATATTATCCGGTCTGTTGTACCCCAAAATTTTCCCTCCCATATTTCTCAAAACATTGCAAGAAAGATCCTCAAGTTGCTCAAGGTAGTCCAAGGGTTGGCCAGGCAAGCCCTCTCCTAAGGCAGTCTACCCCAAACTAGGGTTTTGTGTTGCATCAAGATCCTTGATTCCAAATGACCTCAAGTGCTCCCCAATTTCCTAATATGTTCTCAAGGTCATCCATGTCAAGTTTCAAGCCTTGCAGAGGAAGTTTGCTTAGTCAATTGCTCAAAGGTCCAAAAATCGACTATGCTAGGGCAAAAGTCAACTATGACTTATATACAGTCAAACTTCAAGGTTTTTTGTCAAAATTCTCATTTTGAAGGATATTTCATCATTTTATCAAGGGTTGATCATGATTCATCAAGGATTTCTCAAAATTCATCAAGATTCAAAAGTTGCTAAATTAGGGTTTTGTAGGAAAAGTCAACTCAAATTTGACCAAGCATAACTTTCTCATACTTTATGAGAAATGACCCATCCAAATCTCATTTTGTAGAGGATTCAATTCCCTACAATCCATCTTCATACCCCCAAGATCGTAAAATGCACTCACAAGAAGTTATGAATTTGGACATTATAGGTCATTTTGAAAAGTCAACAAAAACACCTTTTTTGCCAAAGCTTCTAACATGAGCATGGAATATCAAAATGATATGAGATCAAAAGGGTTGGTTAGAGGACATCTCAAGCTTTCTAAAAAGTCCAATAACACCTCCAAAAGTGAAAAATTGAAGAAGTTATGCATTGTTGAAGTTGGACTTTTTTTGCAAAATTGCCAAAAGTCAACTATCCCCAAAACTTCAAATTTTGCCAAATGGGCCCATTCTTTTTCACTTGTTTTGAGTTTTCCCTATTTCCCACGTGCTCTAGCTTTGGCCATGTGTCCATATCTTATTTTTATTATTTAATTTGATTTTTATTTGAATTAATTCATTTTAAATCAAATAAAATCACATAAAATCAAAGATATTGATAACCAAAGATTTTTTTAATGACTTCAGGTTCCAATGGACAGCTAATACCTCATCAAACTCGTATCAAATGAATTATGTGCAAAAAATATTGAAATCAAGCAAATTTGGAAAGTTTTAATGGAGGAATCAAATCAAATTCAAGGGCATTGATAGAGCAAGATTTGAACAACAAATGTTACCCTAATCCATTGCACAATACATAAGCAAGCTAAAGGCACAAGAATCAGGGTTGGAAATCATTGGTAGAGGCAGAACAAAAACTTGCAAAATCACAAAAAAGCTTGAGATCAAAATCAAGGTTGGAGACATTTTCAAGACTTGAGACGTATCCCAATCGCTTCCTGGCCATCTCCAGAAGCTAACCCAATCCAAACCAAGCATTTCCAGACCCCCTAGTGCACTGTAAGTCCTTTGTAACATAGCTACTTTCTTGAATTCGATTTGTGTTATTCTGGCATCCATTGAGTAAAATAAGTGCATATTTGTGATCACAATAACATTTGCAAGCTTTTGGTATTAACGAATTTCATTTATCTGATCTGTAACAAGAATCACCATAGTTAGGGTTTCTTGGAATTTTTTGGGCATTTTCGTTTCAGGAACAATTGGTCCACATGAAGGACATGGTTGTGATCAGGAGGTTATGACGAGTTTAACCATGGCATCAGAAGGTATTTATATGGCCTATAAAGGATTTTGGAGTGAGACAGACTTGTAGCTACGGACTTCTGTCCGTTGGTATAGGTGGTTGTTCTTTTAGCCACGGTTGGGAGGTCAGGGATGATGCGTGGCATCCATCCATTGGGCAACTCAAATATTACGCGCATTTTCATTGTTTTTTCTAATATTTTGTTTATTTCATATATTATGTTTATTGCTTAATTAACATACAACAAAGCAGCATAGCCCAGTTGGTCACCAGGTGTACGTTCAAGGCATTAGTGGCTAGAGGTTAGGGGTTCGATCCCTGCCTCCAGCAAATTGTATTTTCTTGATATTTTTTAGGTAATCACGTGCGCGCCTGGGCCAGATTTCCACCATACTCCCTCACCATCAAAGCGCCAGATGGCCAGATGGCCAGATCTGGTGGTCAAGGTTCAGGGGTACACCATGAGCTAGGTCAACACGCGTGTACTGGATAGAAAAAGACAAACAGGTCAGCTTAATGGGCCAAATCCCTTGCTATCTACACCTCCAAATTCAGGGCCCAATTCCTTCTTTCTCTTGCATTTTCTTTTTTACTAATTTAATTACTTTATTTTTATTTAATTAATTTCTAACCAATAACATTTTTTTTCTTTTTATTAAAAAATCACAAAAATATCATTTTGTCCAATTAAAATTAAGAACTTTATTTTTCTCTAATAAATTTTAATTAATTAATTAGGTTTTTAATTTTAGGAAACTTCAATTTATTTTGTAAATAAATAAAATTAATTAGACTTAATTAGGTTTTAACTACTAATTTAATTATTTTATTTTCTTTCTTAAATTAACAAAAATTCCAAAAAAATGTCATTAATTATTTTTTTTCCTTTAATTTAATTAATAATTAATTTAGCTTATTTTAGAATTTAATTTCTTTTCTTAAAATAAAAACGACAAAAAAGCAATTTTCTATCAAAAGGGTCAAAACCCTAATCTCACATTCGATCCAATTCACTCGCGCAATTTATTTTTCCTTATTCAATTATTGATGTATCTGCTCCCGACTTGTAATAATCTTAATAGGACATTTATTTACTTTTCCGCATTTAAATTTCAAAGGGTTGTTTTTGGCGATGTAAATACCCGATGCCTTGTAATAGTTAGTTTAAATTCCGCATTTTAATTCAGGAAATTATACAACTGTTAGATGTTTGGTAATAGGGTTTGCATGACAAGAATGAATTCCTAATTTAAAAAATAGTTAGATCACCCTTAACATGTGCAAAGATAAAAATAACTGAAATCAACACACTCGCACATGCGCACTCCTAGGGTACACCCCACTTGGTTGCCTTCGTACACGGTCATTAAGTATAGGTTATTTTAGAGGTCGCCCTCTTGTCTAAAAGATCATAAGTTGCCTCGAAATGGTTGCCTCGGATATTGTTGCCTCAAACAAATGATCTAAGACATTAGGGTTACCGCTAAGGCGTCCTAACATTGCTTTAGTGACCGTATGTGCCTATTCGAATTGACCCTCAAACTCCAACGACGGTTCTACCTACTCACTAATAGTGAGATAGCATTGTCTAAAGGAAATTAGCAGAGAACGATTCCTTTTTCGAGTAGGTAGATTAGTTCTTAGATACCTGCTCTTTAAACAAAACTCTTTCACACTTACACTCTTTTACAAACAAGTTTTCAAAAAACACTTCATTACACTCTTGAGGACAGAAGCAAGAGTTAAATCGATGTTAGAAACAAAAACTTTTCAAACCCACAAACACAAAGAAAACAATTTTGAAAGCAATGAGCAAGTACCTAAGAGCCCGTAGATAACTAAGGATAGAAAGGGTGCTAATACCTTCCCTTTCTATAATCTACCCCCCGTACTCAGAAATATCTCGAAAAAGGAATTTTTCCTGTGCTTTTTTCCTTTCCTTGTTGGATAAAATAAAAGTCGGTGGCGACTCTTGCTTACCGCAACATTTTGCAAACACAAACGCAAAACACAAACCAACATTTCAGAAAACAGTCAGTTCTTTCCACCGTATCACACGGTCGAACCCGGGCTTCATAACTTGTATTAAAGATATACCACTATCTGGTTGTAATCCATGCTTCATAGTATTTTTGGTTGCTATCTGGTCGTAATCCAGGCTTCACAACGTCTTCTACCATTATTTGGTCGTAATCCAGGCTTCATGGTCTTGTATTGCTATCTGGTCGAATCCAGGCTTCACAATAGCTTGTTGAGTTGTTATCCGGTCGTAATCTGGGCTTCACGACTTATGTTTATGATATACCACTATCTGGCCGTAATCCAGGCTTCACAGTGGTCTGATATTGTTATCCGGTCTTTCTCCGGGCTTCACAATATGATGGAGTAATCAAGATACTATCCGGTCGTACCCAGGCTTCATAGCTTGAACTTTGTGAGAATTTGATTGTATATTTCATGAAAGGTAAAGGTTAGTCGTATGTAATGCATGACATGTATCAAGCAATGATGTTCTCAAAATAAATGAGACGATGTTGTATGATGTAAATGCATGTCATAATGTATGGAAGTGTAATGTTTTTATGATGTTCTCTAGCTGGGGGAAAATAAATCTCGGATTGCTGCTGGAGAATATAAAGAATTTCTCTCGCTGGGGATAACGACCAAAGATGATTGGGAGACTAATCCTGTTGGAGAATAAACTGACTCTGTGGGGAAGAGATACTCTTCTAGAAGACTCGTTGACTTCAGAGGAACAACCTCGGTTGGGGATGAATTACCGATGCTGGCGATGATAAACTTTGTTGAGGATAAAATTTTTGTTTATGGAAGAAATAAACTCCACTGGGGATAATCTTCTAGACTCCGCTGGGGATAACCTTCCAGACTCCACTAGGGATGGTCTTCTAGTGCTGGTGATAGATAAACTCTACTTGGGGAGAATCTTACCGACTCATTCGTGGTTGCGAGCCTCCGCTGGGGAGAATTAACACCACTATCCCTCTCTTACTCTGCGGGGAGTGAATGTACCTTTAATTGTTTTCTCCAACTAGGTCTATCTCTATACCTGGTGGACAGAGCAACTGTAAGGTCTGGACATTTCTTGTTTACCCCTGTTTCTTGATATTACGAGTAATCATCTTTTGTTTCGCATGTAAATATTTATGAGCAGCAATTATTGTCAAATGCATATATCAAAAATGAACCATTGGATGTTCTTGCAAAACAAAACAGAAAAAGAAAAACAATTTTAAATTTCTTTGTGAAAATGAATTGTATTGATTTTGAAGTTGGCCTGTAAATAGGCGTTTTTGTACAAGAGGCTGACGTCCTAGTAAGAGAACGTCGCCGAAAAATAGAATGTATACAATTTGTGAAAAACAAAGAAAAACAGCTATGTGAACAATCCCACTGGGTTCCAACTCTACTATTGCCTTTATGTCTTCGAGTGTCTCATCACTTTGCTACTTGGTTGAGGGTAGATCAGATTGATTGGCGTCGTCCGAGCTTGATAGTCGATACAGAAGTCTGGTTACAAGATGATCCAATGAGACATAGTTTTACGCTTTAATCCCTAATTTTTGCCTGGACCGCCCTTTCGGGTTTCCATTCCACCGGGATACCCTTTTTTGCCCAAGCCGCCTTTTCAGGTTTTCGACTTGCCGGGTGTACAGATTTTTTCATTTTCATCCCTTACTTTTTCCCAAACCCTTTTTGGTTCGCCGGGAAGCCCTTATTTTTTCCTAGGCCAGTCGACCTAGCGGGTCTTTGATTATGTGTAGTATTTTTTCACTATGTCTGCATTGACGGGGTGAGGAAGGTCGTCATCATCTATGGTGGTTAGAATCATAGCTCCTCCCGAGAAGATGTTCTTAACCACAAATGGCCCTTTGTATGTAGGGGTCCATTTTCCCCTGGGATCACCTTGTGGCAGTATGATGCGCTTGATCACCAGATCCCCGACTTGATACTCTTGTCGTCTAACTTTCTTGTTAAATGCCTTGATCATCCGCTTTTGATACGTCTGACCATGAAAAATAGTAGTAAGTCTTTTCTCGTCGATTAAATTCAGTTGATCAAGCAAGGTCTGGATCCAGTCGTCTTTGCTCAAACCTGCATCCTTCATAATCCGAAGAGAGGGTATATGAACCTCAATGGGCAAGACTGCCTCCATGCCATATACCAAGGAATATGGTGTTGCCTCTGTTGACGTCCGTGCTGAGGTACGGTACCCATGAAAAGCGAATGGTAACATCTCATGCCAGTCTTTGTATGTCACTATCATCTTCTGCACAATCTTCTTGATGTTCTTATTAGCCGCTTCAACAACCCCATTCATCTTCGACCGGTAGGGAGAAGAGTTGTGATGCTGTATCTTGAAATGCTTGCAGAGCTCAGTGATCGTCGTATTGTTGAGATTTGTACCATTGTCCATAAGGATCCTCTCTGGTACACCGTATCGACAGATCAAATTGTGCCAGATAAACTGCACCACAAAGTTCTTGGTTACAGTAGCAAAGGAAGCTGCTTCAACCCACTTTGTAAAGTAATCAATAGCCACCAGAATGAAACGATGCCCGATGGACGTAGTAGGTCTGATCTCGCCAATCATATCAATACCCCACATTGCAAAGGGCCAAGGAGTTGTCAAGACGTTCTGAGGAACTGGAGGTATATGCACCTTATCAGTATAGACTTGGCACTTATGACAGGTCCGAGAATGCTGATAACAATCGGCTTCCATAGTGGACCAATAATATCCTTCCCGTAGGATTTTCTTCGCCATGGTGTATCCACTGGAATGAGTCCCGAAAGTACCTTCATGTAACTCTACCATGATACTTTCTGCCTCGCTCTTATCCACACACTGCAGTAAGGATGAATCATGGTTACGCTTGTAAAGAATACCATTGCTGATGAAGAACTTCACAACGAACCTCCTTAGAAACTTCTCATCATTAACAGATGCACCCTCGGGGTATTCCTGAGCCTCAAGATACCTCTTCACCTCGTGAAACCAGGGCTTAACTGTTACCTCTTCAGTCTCGATATCACAACAATGTGCGGGTTCATCCAACCTCTCGATGGTAATTCGGGGAGCCTCATTATCCCACTTGACCTTGAACATAGAAGACATGGTAGCTAGCGTGTCCGCTAACTGATTCTCCTCTCTTGGGAACTGTTCAAAGGTTATCTCCTCAAAGTGCGGAAGCAATGTCAGTACATACTCCTTATAAGGAATAAGATTTGGGTGTTTCGTATCCCACTCGCCTTTGATCTGACTGATCACGAGAGCGGAATCTACTAATACACTTAAGAACTTAATCCTCAGGTCAATAGCTGCTCGAAGGCCCATGATGCATGCTTCATACTCCGCCATGTTGTTGGTGCAATTAAAACATAATCGGGCGGTGAACGGAGTATGACATCCTTCGGGAGATATGATCACGGTGCCAATGCCATTACCCAAAGCGTTTGAAGCTCCATCAAAATACATAGACCATCGGGATCCTTCCTCAGGTCCGTCATCCGGTCCAGGTATTTCACAGTCGGTCACCAACATGATGTTCTCATCCGGAAACTCGAAATTCATGGATTGGTAGTCGTCTACAGCCTGATGCGCCAAATGTTCTGCCAACACACTTCCCTTGATTGCCTTTTGGGTTGTGTATTGGATGTCATACTCAGTTAAGATCATCTTCCATCTTGTTATTCTTCCGGATAAGGCAGGCTTCTCGAAGATATACTTGATTGGATCCATCTTTGATATCAAAAGAGTAGTGTGAGTCAGCATATACTGTCTCAGCCGGCGAGAAGCCCATGCCAAAGCACAACAAGTTTTCTCAAGCAGTGAGTATCGGGTCTCACAGTCGGTAAACTTTTTGCTAAGGTAGTAAATAGTGTGCTCTTTTCAGCCAGACTCGTCATGCTGCCCCATCACACACCCCATTAAATTGTCGAGTATTGTCAAGTATAAGATCAAAGGTCTTCCTTCAACTGGAGGCATCAGAATAGGTGGCTCTTGGAGATATTCTTTGATCCTTTCGAAAGCGGCTTGACATTTATCATTCCATTTTACCACTTGATCTTTCTTCAGCAACTTGAAGATTGGCTCACAAGTAGCAGTCAGGTGTGAAATGAATCGGGCAATGTAGTTCAGTCGTCCCAAAAAGCCTCTGACTTATTTTTCTGTTCGGGGATCTAGCATCTCCTGTATAGCCTTCACCTTTGCAGGGTCCACTTGAATACCTTTATCACTAACGACGAAACCCAGCAGCTTACCAGACCTCACCCCGAAGGTGCACTTGTTCAGGTTTAACCTCAGCTTGTACATTTTCAACCTGTCAAATAGCTTCTGAAGATGGTCAAGATGTTCTTCCTCAGTCTGGGATCTTGCAATCATGTCGTCAACATATACCTCAATCTCATGGTGGATCATGTCGTGGAACAAAGCGACCATGGCACGCTGATACGTTGCCCCAACATTCTTCAACCCGAAAGGCATTACCTTGTAACAGAAAGTGCCCCACTGTGTAACGAAGGTTGTCTTCTCCATGTCCTCGGGAGCCATCTTAATCTGATTGTAACTAGAAAAACCATCCATAAGGGAGAAAACCTTATTTTGTGCAGTGTTATCAACCAGAATGTTGATATGAGGCAGAGGGAAATCATCCTTGGGACTTGCCCTATTCAGATACCTATAGTCCACACACATCCGCACTTTACCATCTTTCTTCGGCACCGGAACCACGTTGGCAACCCACTGCGGGTAAGAAGTAACTGCTAGAAAACCGACATCAAACTGTTTCATAACCTTAGCTTTGATTTTCTCAGACATCTCTGGGCGCATTCGGCAAACTTTCTGCTTCACTGGAGGACAATCTTCTTTGGTTGGCAAGCGGTGAACCACGATATCAGTATCCAACCCAGGCATATCTTCATAAGACCAAGCGAAGATCTCGACATAGTCACACAACATTTGTATCAACCGTTTCTTAACACTAGGCTCCAGATTTGCACCTATCTTGACCTCTTTCTTGTCTTCCTCTGTACCCAGATTTACTGATTCCACTGGCTCTTCATGCGGCTGTATGGTCCTCTCTTCCTGAAGTAACAGTCTAGAAAGTTACCTAGGCACTTCATAATCATCCTCACCTTCGTCCTCGACTTGGTTGATCGGACTTTCGAAGTCATAACCGGCAGTAGCAGAGTCGCTATTAGTGAGATCCAAAGTGGATGTAGACCTGTATTATGATATGTGAGAGTGTGTAAGACAAATAGCTGTTTTGATAAAGTGCAAGATAGAAAAGAAAAAAAAGGAGCGCAAAATTTGTAATGCAAGAAAAACGTCCAATGTTTTATTGATGATATATGGAAATGACACATAATAAGCCCTTACAAACAAAGCCACGGTGTCTCGGGCAAGGCACCGGGCCGTAAAAGTTTCAAATTGTCTATTACAAGTCTCGAAACAAAAGTCTATTACTGTGTAATAAAAGAAACGGGCACGAAGTCCTTTGTTGTCCAATTGTTCAAGCCACCGTTGGTAGTCGGGTAAATCCAGCTGTCGAAATCTGACTCTTCATTATCATCTTCAATTGCATTCACTCTCGGATTATTGATGCGCATGAGAGGTCTTCCAATCCGCGCACGCTGAACATCCCTTTGAGCTTCTGCAGTAAAACCCAAACCAAACCTGTCAGTCTTGTGTGCAAAGTCAGGGAGTTGGCCCCAATTCGCACACCCACCTTTTTTAATAACAGCCCTGGCATCCTTGAGGGAAGCCATCTTCATTGGAGATTCTTCAGCAACAGTTTCAGTCGATGCTAGAGTTTGGGGGACTTCTTCAAAGTTCTGACACGGGGTTTCAATGAACTCCCCATCTATCTCCACATACCGGAAAGAGTTAAGGTGGCTTACCATGTACTCCTCTTCTCCTTGTACTGTAACAATCTTCCCCTTTACTGGATATTTTAACAGCTGATGGAGCGTAGAAGCTACTGCCCCAGCTTTATGAATCCATGGGCGACCCAACAAGCAAGAATAAGATGGTCGAATGTCCATCACATAGAATGTAGATGCAAAAGTCTGGGAACCAACCTTAACAGGGACATCCACCTCTCCATGTACCATCCTTTTGGACTCGTCAAAGGCCCTAACCACAATATTACTTGGCTTCAAAACTAACCCTTTGTAATCCAACCGATCTAATGCTTTCTTAAGTAAAACATTTAATAAGGACCTAGTGTCCACCATCACGTGGGCCAAAATAGTGCCCTTGCACTCGATCGAGATGTGCAGGGCATCATTGTGATTCCTTCCTTCGGCAGTTAGATCTGCGTCGGAGAAACCCACTCGTTGTCAGTGGTCAAACTAGCCACACAGTCTTTAAATTGATCAGCCGATGTTTCCTGCAGCACGTGCACAGTTTTAAGGAAAGCAATTAAAGCCTTTGCATGGGTTTCCGAGCACAACAATAAAGATAGCATGAAGATCTTCGACGGGGTTTTCCCCAGCAGTTTGACTATGTTGTAGTCACTTTTCTTGATGATTTTCAGAATTTCCTTTATCTCCTGTCTAGAGGTTTCTACAATAATCTTCTTCGGTGCCTCCATCCGGGCAGGCTCACTTGTGGTCTCTTTGCCCCGAGCGTCAGATGACTCGGCGACAAGGGTAATGATTGGAACATGAACAGGGACAGTAGCAGATGTACTGGTAGGTGGAATAGCAACAGTCTTTCGAACAGTCGGCGGGGAAATCTCAGGAGAGAAAAGTCTTCCGCTTCGGGTGACCTTGCTAGACCCGACAATATTGCTGACACCAGTATCAGCCTCTTCAACCTTCAAGTCTTGTTTGATCCCATGATAATACACATCGGCCCCATAGTGCCACGGGACAGCCTTATCCGAAGTGTAAGGGATAGGACCAGGAATAATAATGATTAATGGAGCAACTCTCAGAACAGATGTAATCCTAACAGGCTTTCTCGAGGAAGCCTTGGAAGGATTGGTTGAAATGTTTATTATGGAAACATCTTCAACAGGAATCAATGGAACCGAAGTTTTCTCGAACAATATCTCTTTGTTATCCATCAGACGTTGAACACCTGACTTCAATAAATGGCAACCAGCAGGTAGGATGGAACACAAGTGGCAACCTTCGCCATAGCCCGGAAATAAACCGGCCAACAATAGGTTCTTCTTAACGGTCAACAACGGAGTAGAAATGTCTTCCACGGAGGTCACAAACGAATCATCATCCACAACATTTACTCCATGCTTGGGCATAGGAGCAGTCATGACATTAGGCTTTTCTGGTGCGTCAAAGTCAATTTCTTTAGCTTCAGTCAAATCTTGCACCTTATTCCTCAAGGCCCAACAGTTGTTGGTATCATGCCCTGGGCTATCAGAGTGATAGGCACAGCGGGCGTTCGGATTATACAGCAGAGAGGTGGTACTGGGATTCTTCAGAGCTTCCCTCAAAGTTACCAGGTTAGTCTTCAATAACTGCGGTAAAATTTGAGATAAGGTCATACTAAGACGAGTGTGCTGTCTCTGCGGCCTCTCGACTCTTTGCTGATTGTTGCGTTGTGGGGCAACAATGGATCTTGATATTACTACCACATTAACTGCTTGGTGGCGCTCAGGTTGGTTTTGGCTCCTCGAGCTGTAAACTGCACTAGCTTCCTTCTTGAAAGACTTTTATGTACTTGATGAAGCACCTTTCTGTATTTTGCCACTTATGATACCTGCCTCTACTCTCTCCCCAGTCATAATCAATTCAGTGAACCCAGACGATGAACTACCGATCAAATGATTGAAATATGGACCAGACAAAGTCCCAAGAAAAATATCTACCAACTCCCTATCAGACAGAGGGGGTTGGACTCTTCCAGCCAGATCTCTCCACTTCTGAGCGTAGTCCTTAAAACCTTCACTCGCACCCATAGACATACCCTGAAGTTGAGTACGCGTGGGAGCAAGGTCGACATTATACTGGTATTGCTTGTAAAAAGCAGCAGCAAGGTCCTCCCAGTTGCGGACATTAGCTCCCTCCAATTGATAGAACCCACTAGAGGTAAGGTTGCATTGGGAGAGAAGTCTTCAGTCCTAGCTCATGTGGGTCAGACTTGTTCACCCTGCCCCAGGCTCGTATAAACCTGCGGCGATGCCCATCAACGTCCCTCTTGTAGTCAAAGGCAATATCTGTAAGCAGCAGCTCATGAGGACCGTCTCTTCGAGCTCATCCAAACTGTCGTAAAGCCAAACAAGGATTGTAGTTTATTCCCCCTCTAATTCCAAGCAAAGGGACATTAGGATATTCACCACATCGATCAATGACAACTACTCTTTCCATATCCTTAGTACTCCAAAGGATGTCTGTATGAGCAAGGGACATGATTCTGTAAGCCCAACCTACACCTTCCTCATTCTTCAATATAGACTTGGGGAGGTGCGAAATAAACCACCTCGCCAGCAGCGGCGTGCAACACATGAGGGTCCCCCTTCTTCTCACAGTACGAGTATAAAGAGCATGCAGAATGTCACCTAGAAGAGTAGGCACTGGGTTACGAGACATGAAGATCTTGACCGTATTCACATCTATGAAAGAATCTGGATTCGGGAAAAGAACCAAGCCATAGATGAGGAGAGCCAGGATGTCTTCGAAAGCTTGAAAGTCCAAATTATCCCAGAACAGTTGAGCTTGATCGATCAAAAACTTAGCCAAGAAACCTTTAACCCCACTCCGAGTCTCCCAGTTGGATACTACATCAACCCTTTTTAGATGTAGGGCTGAAGTAATGTCCTCAGGTATTGGAACCTCCTCCAAACCTGTGAAGGGTGTCTGCTCGAGGATATATATGCCTAGTAAATCAGAAAACTCCTCCAAAGTAGGGACTAGCTGATAATCCGGGAAGGTAAATCAATGATGCAACGGGTCAAAGAACTGGAACAACACACTCATCATCTGCTCATCCAACTTGGAAGTGACCAGGCTAAGGAGATGACCATGTCTTCTAACAAAGGAGGAAGTATCAGGAACTTTTGAGACCAACTCTCTGAGCTGAGCAGGGATTTGCACGAAGTTGACCCGAATGGTATTTCTGCATATAGAAGCCATAATCTGCAAAACAAAACAAAGATGAATCCCCTCGGTCTTTGAAATGGTTAGTCTAATGAAATATGCATGCTATGTCATGATGCATGATGTCATGATAAAACACACAACAAGTATAGCAGGTAACAAACATGGTAAAGGCACACAAGTCACACAATAGCCCTTAAATTTCAGGCTTTCATGGAGTCTAGGTACTACCCTCTTGAAGTTCAGTTGGTTTTAACCTGTCCTAATAATAGTAACCGAGTTCTATAGGTTCTCAATATCACTGATCATCCTCCATCGGTCATGGTTTCAGCTCACGCAATCTTTTCTTGCAGCCAGAACTATCTCGAGAGTATGGTCTCAATGAGTGTAGCATCGAGTATCAACCAGTTCCCAGCTCTACACCGAGGCCGACTATCTCACTACTTCCTATGGCCAAGTCGGTCAATTATAGGTTCTAAGGCCAGTTGATGCTTAACGACCCATATAGCAGCCCCGTATTCTCCTTGTTCCTCCACAAGGGATACCGATACCAACTAATTTGCCACATCAACGTAGCTACTGCTTCAACCGTATCGGTCTATGCCGTACAGTTCCCTCACAGTTTATTGCTACTTACCTAACATGTGTTCTCCAGATCAGGGTTAGGATCTATAGTAACTCCGAAACAAAGCCCACAAAAATAAAGCAATCAAATCAAACAATAGAAAACAATATGATGAAGTAATCCTAAGGTATACCCCACTTATTTAGTCCCCAGTAGAGTCGCCAGTTCTGTGATACGGTGGCCAGAACCGGACTGTTTTGAAATGATGGTTTGTGTTTTGCGTTTGTGTTCGCAAAATGTCACGGTAAGCAAGAGTCGCCACCGACTTTTATTTTATCCAACAAGGAAAGGAAAAAAGCACAAAAAAATTCCTTTTTCGAGATATTTCTGAGTACGGGGGGTAGATTATATAAAGGGAAGGTATTAGCACCTTTTCTATCCGTAGTTATCTATGGGCTCTTAGGTACTTGCTCATCATTTTCAAAATGGCTTCTTTTGTTTGTGTCCAGACATTTTGTATAATGGAAAATGTCTTACCTCGTTGGATGAGAAACAGGATACCATGATATGTACTGCACTAGATGCGCCAAATGATGTGAACATAAACAATAAGTACCAAAATGATTGAAGTCTTCATCACTAGATCAATACCAAGAAGGTCTATGAATATCTTAAAAGTAACCGATGTTACTTTTCTTAAGATTTGATGGTGTTGTATCCCAAAATTTTCCCTCTCATTTTACTCAAGACATGCCTCTAGAGGTCCTCAATTTCTCAAGGTTGACTAAGAATTGACCAGACAAATTCTCCTCCTAAGGCAATGAACCTCAAACTAGGGTTTCCATTTTCAGCAAGATGTGTAAATCCCAAGGATCCCAAATTCTCTCCATTGTCCTAATATGTCGTCAAGATCATCCATGCCAAATTTCATGCCTTGTACAACAAGTTTGCTCAGTCAATTGCTCAAATGCCTGAAAATCAACTATACTAGGTCAAAAGTCAACAATGGCCTATATACAGTCAAACTTCAATATTTTTGGTCAACATCAACATTTTGAAGTTACATCCATCATTTTATCAAGGATTGATCATGATTCCTCAAGAAATGCTCCTAATTCATCAAAAGTCAAAAATTGATAATTAGGGTTTCTATAGGAAAAGTCAACCAAACTTTGACCAGACATAACTTTCTCATACTTTATTATAAATTTTTCCACCAAGGCTCATTTTGAATAGAATAAAATCCCCTATAACTTCTATTCAGCCCTCAAGATCAAGAAATTCCCCAGTCAAAAGATATAAGCTCAGACATTATAGGTCCTTTCAAAAAGTCAACAAAAACACCTTTTGGGTCAAAGCTCCTTACATGAACATGGAAGATCCAATTCAAATGAAACCAAAAGGGTTGTTTAGGGGACATCCTAAGTTATCTAAAAATTCCAAGAACACCCTCTTAGGGTTAAAATTTATAGAGATAAGGATTGCACAAGTTGGGCAATTTTCAAGGAATGCATGAAATCTCAATTGGGAAAATTTGTATTTTTGAGCTATTGGACCCAACTTTTAGAGTACAAACGTGTTCATGATACATATAAGGGTCTCTAAACATGTCCATGCATTATTTTGTTTTTTTATTTTATTTATTTTGATTTTATTCAAATAAATTCAAAATAAATTAAATAAATACTAAATAAATGCAAGAATATGTAAGATATAGAATATGCAAATCTTTTTTAAACCGAAGAGATCATAGCCAGCTATTAAAATCGTGTGGAGTGAAAAGGGAAGTGGATATTTTCTTTTGGAAAGATTTGAATCAAAATCTTCACACTTTAAAAGAACATTGATCAATTGTATTTCTTCCACATTTGTTGACCTAAAGTGATTTACTACATAAGGACATCAACCCTAGACCAAAAGATGACATGAAGGATGCCTCCAAACCAAGAGAAAAAGTTCAAAAGTTTCCACAAAAGGTGCAAAATTGTTCTGCAATATTCTGCCTTTTTCGAAGCAAACAATCACCACAAATCATCTCCAGGACATCTTCAGGGTAAGATAGGTTGAATTCCCATTCCTGTTTGTACTTGAAATCATCACATGCATCATGACCGATTTGCTTTCTTTTTTATCAATCATATTTTAAATTACATGCATTGTTGAGGAATTCTAATGACTTGAATCTTCTAGTATGATCATTTAGAACAGGTTGATACCCTTACATGTGAATTGGGATGTGCGGATAACCATTTACCATTGTTGACCGTAACTGTGTGTTTTTTCTCATAGCACCATTTGCAAGGTGTTTCAGGCCAAGAGGACCCTACCATTGGATCCGCAACCCTTGAATTAGGGGGTAGGGTCCAGCTAACATTTAAATTCGCAGGTTTAAGCAAGTTCCAGTGGAGGAGGTTGCCGGAGAAGGTGACCGGAGCTAGGGCTCTGACGCCTCTCCGATGAGTCAAGGATAGAGGTTATGTTGACTGCATGCGTGAAAATTTCCCATAATATGATTGGGTCCTTCAATTGCTGACACGCACAATTTTTTGATGACCTGGAATGTGCCCTAGTTTCATATCATATTATTTTTCTTTATTTATACATACGAATTAACAAGCAGCGCAGTTGGCAAGGGCAGTGAGCATATGAGGAGAGGGACCTGGGTTCGATCCCAGGTCCAGAGGTTTGCTATTTTCTAAAACTTTATTGCAGAATCCAGTACGTTACGTCCCAGGCGTGTACCATAGGCCATCACATCT
Source organism: Vicia faba (assembly GCA_948472305.1). Taxonomy (NCBI): domain Eukaryota; kingdom Viridiplantae; phylum Streptophyta; class Magnoliopsida; order Fabales; family Fabaceae; genus Vicia; species Vicia faba. The sequence goes on from OX451736.1 coordinate 6,240,236, forward strand.
ATACCATTAGATCATAACAAAGTCAGATCCAGCGCTCCTGGGATACTTCCCCATGGTGGACCTCCCTAACACAACAACACCAAACCACACGCTTGCATTGGGCTACTGAGTTTCTGGGCCTAGCAAAAATTCAACAGCATCCCCCCAATTTGCTTTCTCACCTCTTAGGCCCATCTTTTTTTTTATTACTTTATTTTCTTTCTTTTAGTTTATATTTTTTATTTTTTAAAATTCATTTTTTTTAAAATTATAAAATCAGAAAATCATAAAAATAGGACTTAGAGTTTTTCTTAATAAAATTAATTTTTGCAAATTAATTTAATTAACTTTAATTTGTTTTCTTTAATTTAAAATTAATTAGAGATTAGGTTAAATTTCAAATTTTTTTATACAATATTTAATAAGCAATTAGATTTTTAGGGTTTCAAACGTATGCCCGTCTTAATTTTTGCGCGTTGTTATTTTTCATACGATTATTTTTTTATTATGTAACTGTGCCCGGTTTGTAATAGTTTAATTAGGTTTTTAATTTCCGCACTTTACTTTTCAGTCATATATAATTGTAATTGCCCTGAAGCCGTGTGTGATACGGTGGGAGAACTGACTTGGGATTTTGCGTTTATGTTCGCAAATGTTTCAGTTTAGCAAGAGTCGCCACCGACTTTTTATTTATCCTAAGGAAAGGTCAAAAAGCACAGGAAAGACCTTTGAGATGTTTTCTTGGGTTCAGGGAGTAGATTATAGAAAGGTAAGGTATTAGCACCCTTTATATCCATGGTTATCCATGGGCTCTTAGTTACTTGCTTAGATCACTTGCTTTGCTTTTCAATTGTTTGAAATGGTGCTTTGTGTGTGATTTTGAAAGATGTTTTGAAAAGAGGCCATCGTTGTGGCAACCTTTGTAATGATTCTTGTTTGAATGTATACAAAGGTGTTTTTGTCTTTTGAAAAGTTTTTCAATGTTTGAAAGTGGGGTTTTAAAATTGTGTTGTGAAGTGTGTTTTGAAAATAGCAAGGATGTTTTTGCAAGTTTTTTGATCAAGTAACTAAGAGTTATCTGCCCTATTTTACTCAAAGATCTTTCTTATGTTTTTAACCCTTTTAACAGTGTTGCTTCACCATTGTATTTGGTGAACAACCTTGTGTTAGGATGTTAACGGGACAGGCGCGGGTCATCGTATAGACCATGATAGCAACTGTGTCAAGTATTTTTGGCAATTTTCTTGAGGGACTTGATCATTTTTCTTAGGCAACTCAGATAGCGTCATCGAGGGACTATGATCTTTTGTTTTGTTTTTGTTTTTCCAAAGTACTTGACATGCACATCATGGCCCATTTTTGAAGGCAACAAGTGGATTGTAACCCTAGGGGTGCAAGTGTGCATTGTGTTTGTTTTTCATACATTTTTGTCTTTTGATTAGGTCAAGCTAATTGTTGATTTTATTTTGCATACAAACCCTAGGTCTAATCATGGCATAATTGAAAGCATTTAAAGGTGCGAGAATTTAAATTCTACACTATTACAACATGATATAGGGAGGGGGTACAAATTTGAATTGGGGATTATTTCGCAAGAAATTAAATCCTAAATTATTAAAACCAAATTGAATGTATAAGATACAATATTTAAATGTACAATAATTAAATAAAATACAATAAATAAATGTTAGATAAAATGTGTTATGCAAAAAAAGATTTTTATGTATGTAAAAAGTATTTTTAAATGTGAAGTGTAAATAATAAAAAAAGTCAATTTTAATTATTTTTGTTCTTTAGGGCAAAAACCCTAATTTCTTAAATGTATATATTTCAAGAAAATATTTTCAAGTGTGTATAAAAATAATAAATAAAAATAAAAGTATTTTTTACATTATTTTTACATTTAAACAAAATTAAATATAAAGTATTTAATGTATTAATACTAGAATTAATTAAAATAAATATCAAATAAATACAAAAATTTATGAAAATATTTTTTAAGTATTTTTTATATTAGAAAATAAAATATCAAAATCAGAAATGAAATAAAAATGCAAAAATGACAAATATACAAGAAATGGGCCAAGGGGGTGTAAAAAGAAAAGAGGAGGGGGGGGTGCCAAAAGTAAGCCTGTACAGGCCCAACCCAAACACAACTTCATCTTCTTCCTTTGAACAAGAACACGCGTGCTTCTGTACACAAAATGCTATCTCCTGATTCCTTGCTTTTTTGACAAAACTCATAACATGAAACTTGTAGAGTATCAAACAACGAATCTAACCATATAAAAAACTTAAGCTAACTCTCAAAGACCAGAGATAATTTCTTTGGCCCTAATTCTTAACTTAGTTTTTTCAGAAAGTTCATGAACAAAATTCTCCTAGCATGATTAATATAAATGAATACTAAGCACATGTATGGTTTCAAGGCTATGAATACAACATCTTTCATTCACAAACCTAAGTCTAACTATTCCTAAATAGAGAGATAGAAGTTCATGAAATACCTGTTTCAGTTGACTTCGAGCTGGACAATGCAGCAACTTCCAAGGGTGCTTGAGGTTCTTTTGAGCTTGCCTGAGGTCCACTGAAGCTTTTCCAATGCTTGGCTTGTTTTGAAGTAGCCTGAGTCGTGCTACAAAACTCAACCTACAAAACTTTCAAACAAAAATGGCAATGTGTGTTAATGGTGTTACAGCTGGCAATGGAGGTATGGAATAGATCAGGTGGGTTGAATGGAAGATATTGGAACAAGTTTGAGGCAAAACGCACGAGGGAAAGTGGAGATGGAGGTGGTTCTGCAGGGCTTGCCCTATTTTTGCAGAAAAATGGTGATTTTGTGTACAAGGAGGTTTAAGGGGTCAAGGGCTCGTGCTTCTGACTTGTGAGGATGTATGAAACTTGTTTGACAACTTTGTTCTTGTTGGTTTTTATCAGATATGAGAGATACAAGCTTTTGGCCCTTTTACTTGTTTTGAAAGCAAAGTTGGAAGTGAAGTGAGATAGGCCTGTACAGGCTATCTCTAAGCATGCACCAACTTCTTGTACTATGCCTGAGATTGTGGAGCCTGTTTGCTGCAAAGGAAGAAAGTCCAAGGCTCAAGAAAAAGCAATTTGACATAAAGTTCCCTTTATGAAAATGGAAGTGTGGCCTTTATGCTTAAAATGGCAATGTTCATTGTACAAAGCTCTCTTGATTATAACAATGCCAATATCCAATATATTTGCATTCAATTTTGGAGTGTAAATTGGTTTAGAGGCCTGTAATCATGTACTAAGCTAGTTTGGTTTGAAAATGCAAGTTGTACGAACATGTATTGGCCATGGATCAAAGTGAGTTTTTGCCAACTTCAAGCATTCTATTCTCCCTAACCACAAAGGTGTTTGAGGAGTTCTTGGACAATTTGGAAAGCTTGCAACATGTACTATAATCCATATTTGAAATGCAACTTGAAACTCCAAGTGGAACTATGTGAAAAATGGCCAAGAAGATGGGTCAAAATCCTGCCTAAACTAGGGCAAAATTTTTCGAAGTTAAAGGTTTTAGGTACCCTTGTTCCAAAAATCATAACTTGAGATACAAGCTTATTTTGAGAAAACTTTGTGAATTAAAGTTGTAGACTTTGTGATGGACTACAACTTTCATTTTGCAAGTTTTGTTTGAATCCATTTGCATCTTGGTGAAAAAAAAGGGACAAAGTTAGGAAAAAATAAGAAAATTTTATAACTTAGAAAAATTCTAAGTTATGAAAATTTTCCCTCTTAAACCCTAATTTGCGTTTTTTGGTTTATTGATGAACAAGTTTCATAATTTGACATGTCTTGATGAAAAATGACCCTTGGCACTTGATTTTGACCAAAAAGTCAAAGTTTGACTTTTCAGTATACAGTTAAATTTTGATCGGTTGACTGAAAAATTCATCCGTCAAACCTAGGCATTTGAGATCTTTTGAACTTGTTGAATGGGTCAAGACAATGTCATTGAGTCCTTGAGTCCATGGTTGAGCTTGATTTGCCATTGGCTAGGTCAAACAGTCAAAAATTGCCTTTGTACAATCAAAACCCTAAAAATGACCATTTTGCCCTTTTGGTGATCTGATCAAATTTCTTGTGGAATTGTGATCCAAACTTGATCAAATGGTTCATATGTGTTCATAATGTTGATGTGAGTCAAAATTCATGAGTTTTGACTGTCAATTGGCCACAATTGACTTTTTCCCTAATACAGCTGATTTCTAGGTCAACTGTCCAATTGACTGGGCAAAAATTTGAATCAAGGCTTGAAACTTGGTATGGACAAACTTATGAGTCCAGCATGAAGTATGAAAGTCAATTTGGGCATTGTAGATCAAAACATCACTGTGCAAACTCAAACCCTAATTTAGGTCAACAATGCAAGGAGGTGTCTTGAGCAGAGCAAACCCTAGCTTGACCTTGAATTCCAAGACTCTTGTGATGAGAAATATTGATGAAATGAGAGGGAAAATTTTGGGGTACAACACCGTGAATTAGCTTATGAGTGTTTATTTCCTGTAACTTACTTTCCTCACTATATTATATGCTTGTATATAAACTGCTAGTAAATTAGGCATGCATGACAAAAATTAATCAATCAATCATTAGGTCACTAACCTCAAGATAAAGTACCTGAAAAAAGCACACTGTTGCACACTTGCACCCCTAGGGTATTTCCCACTTTGGTTGCCTTCAGAAATGGTCACCTCCCTCGAACGTAGGGATACTCTTAGCAAAGATCCTTAGTTTAAAATTCATCATAAAAATCATGGTCCCTTAATGTCCCTTGAGTTACCTACGAGAAATGATCTTGTCCCTCGATGTTGCCTACATGATGACAGTCCCTTCGAATTACTAATGTATCTCTACATGTTGCCTTCAATGACCATAAATGTCCCTTTCGATAGTCCCTCAACATCCAACGATAAGGCTACCTACTCACTAATAATAGGATAGTACTATCTAAAGGAAAGGAGGAAAAGAACGCCTTTTTCGAGTAGGTAGATAGTTGTTAAGTACTTGCTCAAATCTGATTCCTTTTTACACTTACACACTTTCAAAATTCTTTTCAAAAATGCTTTATCACACTCTTAAGGACTGATACAAGAGTTATCATAAAGCAAACAAAACCTTTCAAAACACACAAACATAAAAACAATTTTCAAAAATGAGAAAGTACCTAAGAGCCCATGGAAAACCACAGATGGAAAGGGTTCTAACACCTGCCTTTTCCGTAATATACCCCCCTTACTCAGATAATCTCAAAAACGGTCTTTTATGTTCTTTTCACCCTTTCCTTTGTTGGATAAAAGAAAAGTCGGTGGCGACTCTTGCTTACCACGACATTTGCAAATATAAATGCAAAACCAGTATTAACAGTCGGTTCTGCCACCGTATCACAGAACTGGCGACTCTGCTGGGGAAAATAATAAAAGTGGGGTTTACCTTAGGGTCTAGTTAATTTCTAATCTGTTTTCTTTGTCTGTTTTGAATGCTTTACTTTTAAGGGTATTGTTTGGGTTACTATAGATCCTACACCCGGACTTGGTAGTTTTACTCAAAAGCTACGCCTGATGGAAGGCTATTTCATCATCTTCCTCGGAACGAAGTTCTCAGAAGACCTTCTCTGGTTCATTCAGATCGACCCTAAGATCTCTCTGATTCTTATTCCAATTGAAGATATTCCAAGACTTTTGTATGGTTCAGTTAAATCGATCCTAATATTTTTCTGATTCTTATCCAGTAAAAGTTAATTCAAGACCTTCTATGGTTCAGTCAGATTGACACTAAGATCTCTCTGATTCTTATTCTAGTTGAAGATGTTCTAAGACTTTTGTCTAGTTCAATTAAATCGATCCTAAGATTTTTCTGATTCTTATCCAGTCAAAGTTAATCCAAGACCTTCTCTGGTTTATTCAGATCGAAATTAAGATCTCTCTGATTCTTATTCCAGTTGAAGATGTTACAAGACTTTTGTCTTGTTCAGTTAAATCGATCCTAAGATTTTTCGGAATCTTATCCAGTCAAAGTTAATTAAAGACCTTCTCTGGTTCAGTCAGATCGACACTAAGATCTCCCTGATTCTTATCCAGTCAAAGTTAATCCAAGATCTTCTCTGGTTTAGTCAGATCGACACTAATATCTCTCCGATTCTTATTCCGGTTGAAGGTGTTCCAAGACTTTTGTCTGGTTCAGTTAAATAGATCCTAAGATTTTTCTGATTCTTATCCAGTTAAAGTTAATTCAAGACCTTCTCTGGTTCAGTTAGATGTCCACTAAGATCTCCCTGATTCTTATTCCAGTTGATGATATTCCAAGACTTTCGTCTGGTTCAGTTAAATTAATCCTAATATTTTTCTGATTCTTATCCGGTCAAAGTTAATTAAATAACTTCTCAGGTTCAGTTAAATTGATCCTAAGATTTTTCGGATTCTTATCCAGTCAAAGATAAATCAAGACCTCTGTTGGTTCAGTTTGAATCGGCCATTAATTTGTTACTGATTCTTTTTCGGTAGATCCTTGCTCGGGTTCAGTTAAATTGTCACTAAGATTTTTCTGATTTCTATTCTAGTTGGAGAAACTGCAAAGCTTGGAGTATGACCAAACAATAGTTTAATCTCATTTCCCCAAGTAAGTCACCGTGAAGCCTAGAATACGACAAGATAGCAGTCAACCTTATCATCCTCAGCAAGTCACTGCGAAGCCTGGATCCTGACCAGATAGCAGTTAACTTCCGTCTCTTCAGTCAAGAGATGACTCCCCAGTAGAGTAGTGGACAATCTAAGCTCCTAGACTCTATTCCCCTAAAAAACATTCCCCAATGGACACCTCCTCGGACAGCAGGAACAGGGATCCCCATAAAGAGAATTCTTACGAAGTCATCATCACTTGGGATGGCATCTTTACGGCCATCTCCGACGACTCTCTGTCATACTCCCTGGATGGCATCTTTAAGACCATCTCTGACACTCTTCCGTCATCTTCTCCAAATGGCATCTGTAAGCCTATTCCCGATATTGTTCACCAGCAGTCTCACGTTGGGTGAGTACAAATTTCTGGGCACTCTAGTGTTCAATCATCTTCCACCTTCAGATCACGAAAGGCAGGCAAGCCAATCTACATCCTCAGGATTAAGAAGATTGAACAGGGGCAGCTGTTGTACCCCAAAAATTTCCCTCCCATTTTCACACAAGACATACTCCTAGAGGTTCTCAAGTGCTCAAGGTTGACCAAGAATTGACCAGACAATTCTCCTCCTAAGGCAATGAACCCCCAACCAGGGTTTCAATTTTCATCAAGATGGTTGAACTCAAATGGTCTCAAATGCTTTCCATGGTCCTAATATGTATTCAAGATCATCCATGCCAAGTTTCATGCCTTGCTCAATAAGTTTGCTCACTCAATTGCTCAAGTATTGGAAAATCAACTATACTAGGTCAAAAGTCAACTGTGACCCAAATACAGTCAAACTTCAAGATTTCTGGTCAACATCAACATTTTGAAGTGATATCCATCATTTTATCAATGGTTGATCATGATTCCTCAAGAAATGCTCCAAATTCATCAAAAGTCAAAAATGGCAAATTAGGGTTTCTATAGGAAAAGTCAACCAAACTTTGACAAAGCATAACTTCCTCATACTTTTTTAAAATTTTCCAACCAGGGCTCATTTTGAAGACAATCCAATTCCCTACAACTTCTCTTCACCCCTCAAGTTCAAGAAATGCACCATTTGAAAGATACAAGTTTATACATTACATGTCATTTCTAGAAAGTCAACAAAAGCCACTTTTTTCCAAGACCTTTTACATCAAGATAACATCTTCAAATGCAAAATTGATCAAAATAGTGATTGAATTAGACATCTTCGGATTTCCAAAAAGTCCAATATCATCTTCAAAAGATGAAAATTGAGCAAGTTATGGTTTACACAAGTTGGGAAAATTTGTGGAAAATGCATGAAGTCAACTTTGAGCAAAATTGCATTTTTAGGTTAATGGACCTAACCTTTAGGGTTCGAACATGTTTATGACATATCCAAGGACATATATACCTAACCATTCACTATTATATTTTTATTTCTATTTATTTGAATTTTTATCCATTTAAATATGAATTAAATCAAATAAATTAAATAAAAATGCAAAGAATAATGGGCCATGACATTTGGGTTTAATTTGATCTATTAGAAAGCCCATATTTTCGTGCAAGATACATCTAAAGGGACCAGTTTCATGCAAGTGACTAAAGAAGCAAATATATCACAAATATGGACATTTTCAATGTGTTTTATCCTTGTCTCCAAGGACATGAATGCATTGATTCTTTACCATTTTTGTTCACAACTATCTTCCATCTATAAATACATAACATTACAAGCCAAAGGCAGTACGAAATTCCTCTCCAAAAATCTCTTCAAAAAGCTCTCCAAAAGCTCTTCAAAAAGCTCTAATAAAGCCTAAAGAATTGTTGTACATTTCATCCAAAAATTCCAAAGTTGTTAAAATTGAATTTCAAATTGCAGATGGTTTTGATCCAAAACAAAGGCTCAGACGTATTCCTGGAAACCTCTTAGATCGTTCTCAGCCATTCCCAAGTCTTAAAGCTCTCTGAAACGCGTTTCAACCACACCACGGTTTGTGTTTTTACTTGATTTCAATTTCCTTGATTCATACGATATAAATGCATTTTAATCATACATTATTAACCACTCTTATGTTTGCAAGCTTTCTGTATGGTTAGATTTGAGTTTTAATGCAGGAATCGAAGGCCACCATACGTAGATGCACCATGATCCATCAAAGGCGCTCCCCACTGAATTACAACGCCAATTCTGATTTGGGCCAAAACATTTTGATAACAACACCCCCTTATTTTTCAAGCCTGGCCCATTTCTTTTGTTTATTTCTTTATTTCTTTTATTTTATTAATTTCAAAATGTTTTTTTTACTTAATAATAATATCACATAAAATTTAGAATTTAGTTTTTTTAATAATTAAATTTTAGTACAATTAATTAATTAAACTTTAACTTTTTTTTATAATTAAAATGAAATAGAATTAGGATTAATTTTATTTATATCATTTCTTTTTCATTATATAAAACAAAAATACCAAAAATAATAGAAGTAGTCTCATTATAATTAATTTTTAATCAACAATTTTTTTTTCTTTTTTAATTAATTAGGATTAAAACTTAATCTTCCTCATTTTTATTTAATGGTTTTCTGCACAAAAACAAAAACCAAAAAAAAAATTATTTCTTTTGTTTACTTAGCATTTTCTTAGGTTTTTAGACGTTCATCTTTATCTCGCACGCGTTTATCTTTTTGGCAATTTTTTTAAAATTGTAACTGATCATGGATGTAATAGTCTTAGATTTAAAATTCCTCACTTTATTTCTTGCTCCTCTTTTTTATGTAATTGTCCCAAAGCGCTGTAATAGTTTAGGGTTTATGTTTCTGCTTTTATTTTCCGTACTTTACATTTCCTGTACAATATTACTGTTAGCAACTAGGATTGCATGGAAAGACTGAAAATAAACGTTAGCAAACCATAATGCAAAAGATAAATAACTGAAAAAACACACTTCTCACACTTGCATCCTTAGGGTATTCCTCACTCGGTTGCCTCGGAAATGGTCATGTCCCTCGAACGTAGGGATATCTTAGCAAAGACCCTCGGTATAAAAGTCATCATAAAATATCATGGTCTCTAAAAGGTCCCTCGAGTTGCCAACGAGAAAATGATCTTGCCCCTCGATGTTGCCTATATGATGACAGTCCCTTCGAAATGCTGAGGTATCATCACATGTTGCCTTCAATGACCATAAGCATCCATTTCGATAGTCCCTCAACATCCAACGATAGGGCTACCTACTCACTAATAGTAGGATAGCACTATCTAAAGGGTAGGAGGAAAAGAATATCCTTTTTTTCGAGTAGGTAGATAACTGTTAGGTACTTGCTCAAGACCAACTTTTTCCACACTTACACACTTTACAAAAACTTCTTTCAAAAATGCTTTATCACATTCTCGAGGACTGATACGAGAGTTACCATAAAGATACAAAAACTTTCAAAACACACAAGCACAAACAATTCTCAAAAATGAGCAAATACCTAAGAGCCCGTGGAAAATCACGGATGGAAAGGGTGCTAACACCTTCCCTTTCCATAATCTACCCCCTTACTCAAAAAATCTTGAAAAAGGTGTTTTTCTGTTCTTTTCACCCTTTCCTTGTTGGATAAAAAAAAGTCGGTGGCGACTCTTGCTTACCGCGACATTTGCGAACAAAAAACGCAAACCAGTATTAACAGTCGGTTCTGCCACCGTATCACAGAACTGGCGACTCTGCTAGGGATAATAACAAAAGTGGGGTTTACCTTAGGGTCTAGATCATTTCTAAATTATTTGCTTGTTTGTTTGCTTTACTTTTAAGGGATTGTTTGAGTTATTATAGATCCTACACCCGAATCTGAGAAAACCTGTTAGGTAAGTAGCAATAGATCGTAAAAACTATGCGGGGTATACCGAAACAGTTGAAGCGATGGCTACGTTGATGCAACACTTTGGTGTGTATAGGTAGCCCTTGAGTTAATCAAGGAGAATACGGGGCCACTGCGTGGTGTCATGAAGCGTCAACTGACCTTAGAACCTTTAAATGAACAACTTGGCCATTAGAACGTAATGAGATGGTCGTCTTTGGTGTATTCCCAAAGTCGGCAGATACTCGATGCTACACTCATTGAGATTTGACTCTTGAGTTTTGTTTGGTTGCGATTCAGTCGCATATCGAACGAAACTTGTGGGAAAGATCAATGATATTGAGATCCCTTAGAACCCGGTTACTATTACTAGGACATATTGAGCCAACTAAATTTCAAGAGGGTTACCTACAAACCCCATGCAAGCCTAAACCTAAGGCTGCTTGTGTGATTTATTTGCTTTCAACTTGAGCTACTTGCAGGGTTTTTATCTAACAACATGATCTCGTTGCAGGATTTGTTTACAGTCATTATCCAGTAACTTGGACTTCTTAGACTCACTTGCCTTCATCATCTTACACTTTTGCTTAACTCATAGCATACACATCATAACATCATGCCACAATATTTCTTTAACCATTTCAAGGATCTCAAGTGTTCGTGATAAAAGTTATGATAAATCAGACGTCTAGCAAGGGGCAAGGGGATTTATTTTCCTCTAGCCAATACCGTCAAAAGATCAAAACTCAATAACTTGAGTCAGGGGCTATGACCCACTTCATATGGTGAGCTTGACTCTCGTAGAAGGACACTCAATGATACAAAGTTCTTCAATCAAAGTTGTAAATTTCAACTTCCGACATTTTCTTGTTTACCGCGCGAGATCCTTGAAAACATTGCATGCATGCCATTTCATAACAGGCCTTCTAGTACAGGTTTCTCATCTTTTTGCTATTTATTTCAACAAAAGAAATGTCCCTTGAACAAACAATAAAAGACCTTCAAGCTCAGAATGCCCAATTCCAACATATGATCATGGCTCTAACCAAGGGGCAAGTAGAACTGAAAGCCCTGCTTATTAAAGGAAAGAAGAAGCCAAAGAAGCCAATTGGGTTAGTGAATCTGGGAAGAAGGATCAGAGGACCAGTGCAGTGAGCCTCTGAACTGGTAACTTTATCAAAGGAAGGAAACAGTCAGGAAAAGGAAACAAAAGAGGAAGACTCTAGTCCAATAGAATCTGATGGTTAACCGGACTATGATGAGGAGCAGTATCCTCCTGCAGATTATAAATAAAAACAGCTGGAGGACCGTCTCAATGCTATGGAGATTCAGGAGATAACTTGCTTGGACTTTGAAGAATTAGGACTGGTTTCTAGCGTGATCATCCCACCAAAATTCAAGGTCCCCACGTTCGCTAAGTATGACGGTGTATCCTGCCCTAAGTTTCACTTAAGGTCCTATGTCAGGAAGATCCAGCCTCACACTGCTGACCGGAAGTTATGGGTCCATTTCTTCCAAGAAAAATTAGTTGGCACGCAATTGGAGTTGTTCTACCAGTTAGAAAGAACATACATTCATACCGGGGAAGACTTGGCCGCTGCTTTCTACAAGCAATACCAATACAATGCTGACCTCGTTCCAACTCGTACACAACTTCAAAGCATATCTATGGGTTCTAGCGAAGACTTCAAAGAATATTCCCAGAAATGGAGAGATCTAGCTGGCAGGGTACAACCTCCTCTGAATGATCGGGAAATGGTAGATATGTTCATGGGCACTCTGACAGGCCCGTTCTTTAATCTGCTGATTGGGAGTTCCTCATCTGGATTCACAGAGATGGTTCTGACTGGAGAAAGGATCGAAAGTGGTATCAAGAGTGGGAAGATCCCGATGGCTGCATCTTCTAATGCTGAGAAGAAGCCATTTGCTGGTAAGCTGGAAGCCAATGTTGTGTATGGCCAGAAGGGTTATAATAAGGCAGACGACCACAATCAATCTGTGGGGGCAATATTGGTCTCTAATCCTACGCCTATGCAACGACACCAACAGGGGGACCAGCATAAAGAGGTCATACCTAAGAGATAATTCACCAGAATTAACATGTCACTAGCTCAAGCATTACAACACATGTTGAAAGCAAGATTGATTATGTTAAAGACTCCTCTGTGAAATTCCTACTTTTGCTCCTAGTTACCACCCCTACGAAAGGTGTGCATACCATTCTGATAGTCCTGAACATGATACAAATGGCTGTTGGGCTCTGAAGAACAAATTCAGAATATGATTGACGCCAAAGAGATTGAATCTGACCCTCTAGAGACTCACAAATTGATCACTGATCCTAGGCCAAATCATTGAGAATGTCCAGTTCATTCTTTATTTTTCATTTGTAATTTCATTTGTTGTTCAAACAATTACTGTTATGTCGAACTTTGGTTTTCCCATTAATGAATCACATATGTTTGTCTTGAATGATTTCATTGTCATTTTATTTAAACTGTTTTCTTGCTTCCTTTACGTGATATTCGACTCTTGATTAAAAAGCTATAAGCCTTTAGAGGGAGGATGGTGAAAATGATACCACAATCTCACACAATGTGATTTTGAACAGACCTTACTGATGATGTATAGGCGTTGTTTAAAATCCCAAATAGTGGAGTTATAAGGAAGATAATCCCTATTCAACCCCTTTGAGCCAAAGAAATGGGAGTTTTTATTTTCACACAAATTAAAATTGTTAATCATAACCTGGGGCGTGGTAGTTTCTCAGTCAATTCAGACATGCATTCAATCGCAATCTTCCGCTTCGTACACAATGAACGACATCGAAGACGTCCTTCCAAATAAAAAAAACGGTGATGGTTTCGCATAATTGTCAAGACAGGCTGTCATTATCTCTCAAAATAAAATCCCGCTAAGTCAAAACCTATGAAGGAGACTTAAGAAAAACTGGGGCATCCCGCTGACTGTAATCACAAAAATAAACAGTTCAGGAAAAAGACAGGGATAGTAAAATTAAAAAGAAAGAGGTCCTACAAATCCTTGACAAAAAAATATTACAAAAATGAATGCCTATTCAAAATAAACTGTTAGTATCCGAACCATCACCAGAACATCAAGGACAAGATGCCAGACTCAATCGGAATTTAAACGTACAATTAACTGAGCATATGACTGAAGAACATCACGAAGAGTGGGTGGGTACATATAAACTTTGAGCCTTTATCCTTTGTTTCTTGAACCGTGAACGAGGCCACGATATAACCCTTAAAAGTCCTAGCTGAAGCATGGGTTAGTTCGAAAACATACTGTTACAAAAGGTATCCTGACTCCTGTAAGGTTTGCTAAAAATCTTGAGTTGACATCACACTTTTACAAAATTTGTTTGTTTTACTAAAAAATGAATTTTCAAAATTTCGAGACAGTCATAAGCTTTGCATTCTTAAAATACCATTATTTGCATATGACTATTTGTTCAACAATAGAGAAATTCACATGACGAATATCTAGTGAATAAAAATTTTCTCAATGAAAAGGTTCACCTCAAGTGGAAAAACACTTCCAACCAAGGGGCACGGCATGATCGTTGTCCATCATCTGGCGCAGTCAAGTCAAGATTCAAGAAATCTCTCAAATATGCCAAATAGCTAGGGGCAGATCTCCATCTGAATCACTTGGGGCATTAGACATGAATTCCAACAACGAATCACGTACAATCAAGAAAAATCAATGTTCCCCAGCGGATTTCTTCTCAAAAACAATTAAGTAGGAATTCCCAACGAAAACATTCTAAATAAACCAAGTCCTTTTCTAGAAACAGTTCAGGTACGATCCAGAGACGGATGTCATCCTGATACTTATTCAGATTCTCTTCAAGTACAGTTCGTATACAATTTAGAGACGGATGGCATTCTGACACTCATCCAACACATGTTTCAAGTACAGTTCAGATACGATCCAGAGACGGATGTCATTCTAACACTCATTCAACACATGTTTTAGGTACAGTTTAGATACGACCCAGAGACGGATGTCATTCTGACACTCATTCAACACATGTTTCAAATATAGTTCAGACACGATCCAGAGACGGATGTCATTCTGACACTCATTCAATACATGTTCAAGTACAATCACGACATAGATTCATCCACAAAATCTCCACAGGTACTTTCTCCAGCAGATACAGGGGCAGAAACATCCTGATGCAAAGTCAACACCATATCCTCAGCATACGTCCTAGTGGCGTATATGTTCCCCACAGAGTAGAAACAACCAAAGTTTTGGTCTCTTCTTCCCCAAGCAGGAATTACTTTCTCCAGTAAAATTCCTTTAGAGAGCTGAAATTTGTGTTCCCCAGCCGAGCTTTATAATCTTAAACAGTTTATAAAACCTCCTCCCGAGTAGATTTTGTTCCTCAAACTGCGGAAGATCATTCCCCAACAGAGTTTATTTCTCTACATCGACAACATCTATCAACAAAGCATCTCCTTTCCCACAAAGTCATTCTCAAGCAGGAGCTAAAGAGCCCCGACAAAACATCCTTATATAGGAAGAGGAAATCCCCGGGAAATTATATCCATCCATCATCCCCAGCAGAAACGAAGGATTCAGCCTCTTTATACTCTTCAGCAGCAGTCCGGGATTTACTTTCCCATACCAAGAAACATCACAATAGTATTCCATATTCATACATTATGGCATGCACATATACATCGCATAAGGCATAATCTCATCTATTTTTGAGAACATCACCATAATGCCTTTCATGCATCATGACATTGCATATGACTAACTCTTTGCCTTTTTCAGGGAAAAGATCAAATCAATAAACATTGTTGGCTACTTATATGACTTGGTAGTTTTCTCAAAAGCTACGCCTGATGAAAGGTTATTTCATCATCTTCTTCGGAACAAAGTTCTCAGAAGACCTTCTGTGGTTCAGTTAGATCGACCCTAAGATCTCTCCGATTCTTATTCCAGTTGAAGATATTCCAAGACTTTTGCCTGGTTCAATTAAATCGATCCTAAGATTTTTCTGATTCTTATCCAGTTAAAGATAATCCAAGACCTTCCACCTAGAGGTTCAATCATCTTCCACCTTCAGATCACGAAAGGTAGGCAAGCCAATCTACATCCTCAGGCTTAAGAAGATTGAACAGGGGAAGTTATTGTACCCCAAAATTTTCCCTCCCATTTTCACACAAGACATACTCCTAGAAGTTATCAAGTGCTCAAGGTTGACCAAGAATTGACCAGACAATTCTCCTCCTAAGGCAATGAACCCCCAACTAAGGTTTCAATTTTCATCAAGATGGTTGAACTCGAATGGTCTCAAATGCTTTACATGGTCCTAATATGTATTCAAGATCATCCATGCCAAGTTTCATGCCTTGCTCAATACATTTGCTCACTCAATTGCTTAAGTATTGGAAAATCAACTGTACTAGGTCAAAAGTCAACTGTGACCCAAATACAGTCAAACTTCAAGATGATTGAACACTAAGATCTCTCTAATTCTTATTCCAGTTGGAGATGTTCCAAGACTTTTGTCTGGTTCAGTTAAATCGATCCTAAGATTTTTCTGATTCTTATCCAGTAAAAGTTAATCCAAGACCTTCTTTGTTTCAGTTAGATCGACACTAAGATCTCTCTGATTCTTATTCCAGTTGAAGATGTTCCAAGAATTTTGTCTGGTTCAGTTAAATCGATCCTAATATTTTTCTGATTCTTATCACGTCAAAGTTAATTCAAGACCTTCTCTGGTTCAGTCAAATCGACACTAAGATCTCCTTGATTCTTATCCAGTTAAAGTTAATCCAAGACCTTCTCTGGTTCAGTTAGATCGACACTAAGATCTCTCTGATTCTTATTCCATTTGAAGATGTTCCAAGACTTTTGTCTGGTTCAGTTAAATCGATCCAGATTTTTCTAATTCTTATCCAGTCAAAGTTAATTCAAGACCTTCTCTGGTTCAGTCAAATCAACACTAAGATCTCCCTGATTCTTATTCCAGTTGATGATATTCCAAGACTTTCGTATGGTTAAGTTAAATTGATCCTAATATTTTTCTGATTCTTATCCAGTCAAAGTTAATTAAAGACCTTCTCTGGTTCAGTTAAATCGATCCTAATATTTTTCTGATTCTTATCCAGTCAAAGATAAATCAAGACCTCTGCTGGTTCAGTTTGAATCGACCATTGATTTGTTACTGATTCTTTTCCAGTAGATCCTTACTCGGGTTCAATTAAGTCGACACTAAGATTTTTCTGATTTCTATTCCAGTTGGAGAAACTGTAAAGCCTGGAGTATGACCAGACAACATTTTAATCTCATTTCCCCAAGTAAGTCACCATGAAGCCTGGAATACAATCAGATAGAAATCGGCCTTATCATTCTCAGCAAGTCACTACGAAGCCTGGATCCTGACCAGATAGCAGTTCACTTCCGTCTCTTCAGCCGAGAGATTACTCCCCAGTAGAGTAGTGGACAACTGAATCTCCTAAACTCTATTCCCCTAAAAAAACATTCCCTAGTGGACTCCTCCTCAGACAGCAGGAACAGGGATGCCCACGAAGAGAATTCTTACGAAGTCAGCATCTACTTGGGATAGCATCTTTAAGCCCATCTCCGACGACTCTCCATCATACTATCTGGATGGCATCTTTAAGCCCATCTCTGAAACTCTTCTGTCATCTTCTCCAAATGGAATCTATAAGCCCATTCCTGATATTGTTCACTAGCAGTCTCTCTTTGGGCTAGTGCAAATTTCTGGGTACTCTAGTGTTCAATCATCTTCCACCTTCAGATCACGAAAGGCAGGCAAGCCAATCTACATCTTCAGGTTTAAGAAGATTGAACAGGGGTAGATGTTGTACCCCAAAATTTTCCCTCTCTTTTTCACACAAGTCATACTCCTAGAGGTTCTAAGTGCTCAAGGTTGACCAAGAATTGACCAGACAATTCTCCTCCTAAGGCAATGAACCCCCAACTAGGGTTTCAATTTACATCAAGATGGTTGAACTCCAATTGTCTCAAATGCTTTCCATGGTTCTAATATGTCTTCAAGATCATCCATGCCAAGTTTCATGCCTTGCTCAATAAGTTTGCTCAGTCAATTGCTCAAGTATTGGAAAATCAACTATACTAGGTCAAAAGTCAATTGTGACCCAAATACAGTCAAACTTCAAGATTTTTGGTCAACATAAACATTTTGAAGTGATATCCATCATTTGATCAAGGGTTGATCATGATTCCTCAAGAAATGCTCCTAATTCATCAAATGTCTAAAATGGCAAATTAGGGTTTCTATAGAAAAAGTCAACCAAACCTTTACCAAGCATAACGTTCTCATACTTTTTCAGAAAATTTCTATCCAAAGCTCATTTAGAAGAGAACCCAATTCCCTATAACTTCCCTTCAGCCCTAAAGTTCAAGAAATGCACCATTTGAAAGATACAAGTTCATATGTTACAGGTCATTTTTAGAAAGTCAACAAAAGCCACTCTTTGCCAAGACCTTTTACATCAAGACAACATCTTCAAATGCAAAATTGATGAAAATAGGGATTGAACTAGACATCTTGGGATTTCCAAAAAGTTAAAGATCATCTACAAAATATGAAAATTGAGCAAGTTATGGTTTACACAAGTTGTGAAATTTTGTGAAAATGCATGAAGTTAACTTTGAGCAAAATTGCATTTTTAGGTTAATGGACCTAACTTTTAGGGTTCAAACATGTTTATGACATACCCAAGGACATATAAACCTAACCATTCACTATTTTTACTTTTATTTCTATTTATTTGAATTTTTATCCATTTAAATATGAATTAAATAAAATAAATTAAATAAAAATGGAAAGAATAATGGGCCATAACATTTGGGTTTGATTTGATCTATTAGAAAGCCCATATTTTCGTGTAAGATACATCCAAAGGGACCAGGTTCATGCAAGTGACCAAAGAGGCAAAGATATCACAAATATGGACATTTTTCAATGTATTTTATCCTTGTCTCCAAGGCCATGAATGCATTGATTCTTTACCATTTTTGTTCACTCCTATCTTCCATCTATAAATAAGAGTGAACAAGCCAAAGGGAGCACGAAATTCCTCTCCAAAAAGCTCTCAAAAAGCTCTTCAAAAAGCTCTCTAAAAGCTCTTCAAAAAACTCTACTGAAAGCCTAAAGAATTGCTGAACATTTCATTCAAAAATTCCAAAGTTGTTAAAACTGAATTTCAAATTACGAGTGGTTTTGATCTAAAAACAAAGGCTCAGACGTATTCCTAGAAGCCTCCTGGGTCGTTCCCATCTATTCCCAAGTCCTAAAGTTGTCTGAAACACGTTTCAACCACACCATGGTTTGCATTTTTACTTGATTTCGATTTTCTTGATTCATACGATATAAACACATTTTAATCATACATTATTAACCACTCTTATGTTTTCAAGCTTTCTGTATGGTTAAATTTGAGTTTTAACGCAGGAATTAAAGGCCACCATACGCAGATGCACCATGAGCCATCAAAGGCACTCCCCACTGAATCCCATCGCCAATTCTGATTTGGGCCAAAACATTTTGAAAACAACACCCCCTATTTTTCAAGCATGTCCCAATTCTTTTGTTTATTTCTTTATTTCTTTTATTTTATTAATTTCAAAATGTTTTTTTTACTTAATAATAATATCACATAGAAATTTAGGATTTAGTTTTTTTAATAATTAATTTTGAGTACAAATAATTAATTAAACTTAACTTTTTTTCTAATTAAAATGAAATAGAATTAGGATTAATTTTATTTATATCATTTCTTTTTCATTATATAAAACAAAAATACCAAAAATAATAGAAGTAGTCTCATTAGAATTAATTTTTAATCAACAATTTTTTTTTCTTTTTTAATTAATTAGGATTAAAACTTAATCTTCCTCATTTTTATTTAATGGTTTACTTAACAAAAACAAAAAACAAAAAAAAGTTTTTTCTTTTGTTTACTTAGCATTTTCTTAGGTTTTTAGACGTTCATCTTTATCTCGCGCGCGTTTATCGTTTTCGCATTTTTTTAATATTGTAACTAATCATGGTTGTAATAGTCTTAGATTTAAAATTCTGCACTTTATTTTCTTGCTCCTCTTTTTTATGTAACTATCCCAAAGCGTTGTAATAGTTTAGGGTTTATGTTTCTGCTTTTATTTTCCGTACTTTACATTTCTTGTATAATATTACTGTTAGTAACTAGGATTGTATGGAAAGACTGAAAATAAACGTTAGCAAACCTTAATGCAAAAGATGAATAACTGAAAAAACACACTTCTCACACTTGCATCCTCAGGGTATTCCTCACTCGGTTTCCTCGGAAATGGTCATGTCCCTCGAACGTAGGGATATCTTAGCAAAGACTCTCGGTATAAAAGTCATCATAAAAGATCATGGTCGCTAAAACGTCCCTCGAGTTGCCTACGAGAAAATGATCTTGCCCCTCGATGTTTCCTATATGATGACAGTCCCTTCGAAATGCTAAGGTATCCTCACATGTTGCCTTCAATGACCATAAGTGTCCCTTTCGATAGTCTCTCAACATCCAACGATAGGGCTACCTACTCACTAATAGTAGGATAGCACTATCTAAAGGGTAGGAGGAAAAGAACATCCTTTTCTTCGAGTAGGTAGATAATTGTTAGGTACTTGCTCAAGAAAAACTTTTTCCACACTTACACACTTTACAAAAACTTCTTTAAAAAACGCTTTTTTACATTCTCGAGGACTGATGCGAGAGTTACCATAAAGCTACAAAAACTTTCAAAACACACAAGCACAAACAGTTTTCAAAAATGAGCAAGTACCTAAGAGCCCGTGGAAAACCAATTTTGGAAAGGGTGCTAACACCTTCCCTTTCCATAATCTACCCCCTTACTTAGAAAATCTCAAAAAAGGTTTTTCTCTGTTCTTTTCACCCTTTCCTTGTTGGATAAGTGAAAAGTCGACGGTGACTCTTGCTTACCGTGATATTTGTGGATAAAAAACGCAAACCAGATCAACAGTCAGTTTTGCCACCGTATCACAGATCTGGCGACTCTGCTGGGGATAATAATAAAAGTAGGGTTTACCTTAGGGTCTAGACCATTTCTAAATTGTTTGCTTGTTTGTTTGCTTTACTTTTAAGGGTTTGTTTGGGTTACTATAGATCCTACACCTGAATCTGGGGAAACCTGTTAGGTAAGTAGCAATAGATCGTGGAAACTGTGCGGGGTATACCGAAATGGTTGAAGCGATGGCTACATTGATGCGAAACTTTGGTTGGTACCAAAAGCCCTTGAGTTAATCAAGGAGAATACGAGGCTGCTGCGTGGTGTCATGAAGCGTCAACTGACCTTAGAACCTTTAAATGAACAACTTGGCCATTATGACATAGCGAGATGGCTGTCTTTGGTGTATTCCCAAAGTCGGAAGATACTCGATGCTACACTAATTGAGATTTGACTCTTGTGTTTTGTTTGGTTGCGAGTCAGTCGCCTATCAAACGAAACTTGTGGGAAAGATCAATGATATTGAGATTCCTTAGAACCCGGTTACTATTACTAGGACAGGTTGAGCCAACTAAATTTCAAGAGGGTACTTACCTACAAACCCCATGCAAGCCTAAACCTAAGGCTGCTTGTGTGATTTGTTTGCTTTCAACTTAAGCTACTTGCAGGGTTTTTATCTGACAACATGATCTCCTTGCAAGATTTATTTACAGTCATTATCTAGTAACTTGGACTTCTTAGACTCACTTGTCTTCATCACCTTAAACTTTTGTTTAACGCATAGCATACACATCATAACATAACGCCACAACATTTCCTTAACCATTTCAAGGATCTCAAGGGTTTGTGATGCAGGTTATGATAAATCAGACGTCTAGAAAGGGGCAAGGGCATTTATTTTCCTCTAGCCAATGTCGTCACAAGATCAAAACTCAACAACTTGAGTTAGGGGCTATGACCCACTTGATATGGTGAGCTTCACTCTCGTAGAAGGACACTCAACGATACAAAGTTCTTCAATCAAAGCTGCAAATTTCAATTTCTGACATTTTCTTGTTTACCCCATGAGATCCTTGAAAACATTGCATGCATGCCATTTCATAACAGGTCTTCCAGTACAGGTTTCTCATCTTTTTGCTATTTATTTCAGCAAAAGAAATGGCCCTTGAACAAATAGTAAAAGACCTTCAAGCTCAGAATGCCCAGTTCCAATAGATGACCATGGCTCTGACCAAGGGGCAAGAATAACTAAAATCCCTGCTTATTAAAGGAAAGAATAAGCCAAAGAAGCCAAATGGGTTAGTGAATCTGGAAAGAAGGATCAAAGGACCAATGTAGCGAGCCTCTGAACTGGTAACTTCATCAAAGGAAGGAAACATTCAGGAAAGGGAAACAAGAGAGGAAGACTCAAATCCAATAGAATCTGATGGTGAAACTGACTATGGTGAGGAGAAATATCCTCCTGCTTATGATAAATACAAACAGTTGGAGGATCGTCTCAATGCTATGGAGATTCATCAGATACCTGGCTTGAACTTTGAAGAATTAGGACTGGTTTCTGGCATGATCATCCCACCAAAATTCAAGGTCCCCACGTTTTCTAAGTATGACGGTGTCTCCTACCCTAAGTTGCACTTAAGGTCCTATGTCAGGAAGATCCAGCCTCACACTGCTGACCGGAAGTTATGAGTCAATTTCTTCCAAGAAAGTTTAGTTGGAACGCAATTGGAGTGGTTCTACTAGTTAGAAAGAACAAACCTTCATACCTGGGAAGACTTGGCTGCTGCTTTCTACAAGCAGTACCAATAAAATGCAGACCTCGCTCCAACTCGTACGCAGCTTCAAAGCATGCCTATGGGTTCTAGCGAAGGCTTCAAAGAGTATGCCCAGAAATGGAGAGATCTAGCTGGAAGGGTACAACCTCCTCTAAATGATCAGGAAATGATAGATATGTTCATGGTCACTCTGACAGGCCCATTCTTTAATTTGCTGATTAGGAGTTCCTCATCTGGATTCACAGAGATGGTTCTGACAGGAGAAAGGATCGAATGTGGTATCAAGAGTGGAAAGATCCTGATGGCTACATCTTCTAATGCTGAGAAGAAGCCATTTGCTGGTAAGAGGGAAGCCAATGTTGTGTATGGCCAGAAGGGTCGTAATAAGGCAGACGACTACAATCAATTTGTGGGGGCAATACTGGTCTCTAATCCTACGCCTATGCAACGACACCAACAGGGGGAACAACATAAAGAGGTCATACCTAAGAGATAATTCACCAGAATCAACATGTCACAAGCTCAAGCATTACAACACATGTTGAAAGCAGGATTGATTACGTTAAAGACTCCTATTTGAAATCCCAATACTTCTGCTCCTAGTTACCACCCCTACGAAAGGTATGCATACCATTCTGATAGTCCTGGACATGATACAAATGGCTGCTGGGCTCTGAAGAACAAAATCCAGGATATGATTGACGCCAAAGAGATTGAATTCGACCCTCCAGAGACTCGCAAAGAGATTACTGCTCCTAGGCCAAATCATTGAGAATGTCCAGTTCATTCTTTATTTTTCATTTGTAATTTCATTTGTTGTTCAAATAATTATTGTTATACCGAACTTTGGTCTTCCCATTAATGCATCGCATATGTTTGTCTTGAATGATTTCATTGTCATTTTATTTAAACTATTTTCTTGCTTCCTTTACGTGATATTTGACTCTAGATTAAAAAGCTATAAGCCTTTAGAGGGAGGATGACAAAAACGATACCACAATCTCACACAGTGTGCTTTTGAATAAACCTTACTGATGATGTACATACGTTGTTTCAAATCCCAAACAATGGAGTTATAAGGAAGATAATCCCTAGTCAACACCTTTGAGCCAAAGAAGTAGGAGTTTTTCTTTTCACATAAATTAAAACCCTTAATCACAACCTGGGGCGGGGTAGTTTCTCAGCCAATTCAGACGCTTATTCAGTCGCAATCTTCCGCTTCGTACACAATGAATGGCATCAAAGACGTCCTTCCAAATCAAAAGATGGTGATGGTTCTACATAATCATCAAGACAGATAGTCATTATCTCTCAAAATAAAAGCCCGCTAAGTCAAAACCTATGAAGGAGACTTAAGAAAAAACTGGGGCATCCCGCTTACTGTAATCACAAAAAGAAACAGTTCAGGCAAAAGACAGGGATAGTAAAATCAAAAAGAAAGAGGTCCTACAAATCCTCGACAAAAAAAAGATTACAAAAAAGATTGCCTATTCAAAATAAACTGTCAGTATCCGAACCATCACCGGAACATCAAGGACAAGATGCCAGACTCAATTCGAATTTAAACGCACAGTTAACTGAGCATAAGACTGAAGAACATCACGAAGAGCAGGTGGGTACAAATAAACTTTGAGCCTTTATCCTTTGTTTCTTGAACCGTGAACCTGGCCACGATATAACCCTTAAAAATCCTAGATGAATCAGGGGTTAGTTCGAAAATATACTGTTACAAAAGATATCCTGACTCTTGTAAGGTTTGCTATAAATCTTGAGTCGACATCACACTTTTACAAAATTTGTTTTTTTTACTAAAAAATGAATTTTCAAAATTTCGAGACAGATATAAGCTTTGCATTCTTAAAATACCATTGTTTGCATATGACTATTTGTTCAACAACAGAGAAATTCACATGACAAATATCTAGTGAATAAAAACTTTATCAATGAAAAGGTTCACCTCAAGTGGAAAAACACTTCCGACCAAGGGGCACAGCATGATCATTGTCCATCATCTGGGGCAGTCAAGTCAAGATTCAAGAAATCTCTCAAAAATTCTAAATAGTCAGGGGTAGATCTCCATCTGAATCACTTGGGGCATTAGACATGAATTCCAACAATGAATCATGTACAATCAAGATAAATAAATGTTCCCTAGCGGATTTCTTCTCAAAAACAATTAAGCAGGAATTCCCAATGGAAACATTCTAAATAAACCAAGTCCTCTTCTAGAAACAGTTCAGGTACGATCAAGAGACGGATGTCATCCTGATACTTATTTAGATTCTCTTCAAGTACAGTTCGATACGATCCAGAGACGAATGTCATTCTGACACTCATCCAACACATGTTTTAAGTACAGTTCAGATACGATCCAGAGACGGATGTCATTCTGACACTCATTCAACACATGTTTCAAGTACATTTCAGATACGATCCAGAGACAGATGTCATTATGAAACTCATTCAACACATGTTTCAAGTATAATTCAGATACGATCCAGAGACGGATGTCATTCTGACACTCATTCAACACATGTTTTAAGTACATTTCAGATACGATCCAGAGACGGATGTCATTCTAACACTCATTTAACACATGTTTCAGGTACAGTTCAAATACGATCCAGAGACAGATGTCATTCTGACACTCATTCAACACATGTTTTAAATACAGTTCAAACACGATCCAGAGACGGATGTCATTCTGACACTCATTCAATACATGTTCAAGTACAATCACGACATAGATCCATCCACAAAATCTCCACAAGTACTTTCTCCAGCAGATACAGGGGCAGAAACATCTTGATGCAAAGTCACAGCCGTATCCTCAGCATACGTCCTAGTGACGTCTATGTTCCCCACAGAGTAGAAACAACCAAAGTTTTGGTCTCTTCTTCCCCAAGCAGGAATTACTTTCTCCAGCAAAGTTCCTTCAAAGAGCTGAAATTTGTGTTCCCCAGCCGAGCTTTATAATCTTAAACAGTTTATAAAACCTCCTCCCGAGTAGAGTTTGTTCCTCAAACTGTGGAAGATCATTCCCCAATAGATTTTATTTCTCTACATCGATAACATCTCTCAATAAAGCATCTCCTTCCCCCACAAAGTCATTCTCAAGCAGGAGTCAAAGAGCCCCGACAGAACATCCTCAAACAGGAAGAGGAAATCCCTGGCAAATTATATCCATCCATCATCCCCAGCGGAGACGAAGGATTCAGCCTCCTTATACTCTTCAGCAGCAGTCCGGGATTTACTTTCCCAGACTAAGAAACATCACAATAGTATTCCATATTCATACATTATGGCATGCACATATACATCGCATACGGCATAATCTCATCTATTTTTGAGAACATCACCACAATGCCTTTCATGCATAATGACATTGCATATGACTAACTCTTTGCCTTTTTCAGGGAAAAGATCAAATCAATAAACACCGTTGGCTACTTATGTGACCTGGTAGTTTTCTCAAAAGCTACGCTTGATGAAAGGCTATTTCATCATCTTCCTCGGAACGAATATCTCAGAAGACCTTCTCTGGTTCAGACAGATCGACCCTAAGATCTCTCTGATTCTTATTCCAGTTGAAGATATTCCAAGACTTTTGTCTGGTTCAGTTAAATCGATCCTAATATTTTTTTGATTCTTATCCAGTCAAAGTAAATCCAAGAGCTTCTCTGGTTCAGTCATATCGACACTAAGATCTCTCGAATTCTTATTCCAGTTAAAGGTGTTCCAACACTTTTGTCTGGTTCAGTTAAATCGATCCTAAGATTTTTTTGATTCTTATCTGGTCAAAGTTAACCCAAGAACTTCTCTGGTTCAGTCAGATCGACACTAAGATCTCTCTGATTCTTATTCCAGTTGAAGATGTTCTAAGACTTTTGTCTGGTTCAGTTAAATCGATCCTAAGATTTTTATGATTCTTATCCAATCAAAGTTAATTCAAGACCTTCTCTGGTTCAGTCAAATCGACACTAAGATCTCCCTGATTCTTATCCAGTCAAAGTTCATCCAAGACCTTCTCTAGTTCAGTCAGATTGACACTAAGATCTTTGTGATTCTTATTCCAGTTGAAGATGTTCCAAGACTTTTGTTTGGTTCAGTTAAATCGATCCTAAGATTTTTCTAATTCTTATCCGGTCAAAGTTAATTCAAGACCTTCTCTGGTTCAGTCAGATCGACACTAAGATCTCCCTGATTCTTATTCTAGTTGAAGATATACCAAGACTTTCATCTGGTTCAGTTAAATCGATCCTAAGATTTTTCCGATTCTTATTCGGTCAAAGTTAATTAAAGACCTTTTCTTGTTAAGTTAAATCGATCCTAAGCTTTTTCTGATTCTTATCCATTCAAAGATAAATCAAGACCTCTATTAGTTCAGTTCAAATCGACCACTGATTTGTTACTGATTCTTTTCCGATAGATCCTTACTCGGGTTCAGTTAAATCGACACTAAGATTTTTTTGATTTCTATTTCAGTTGGAGAAACTGTAAAGCCTGGATTATGACCAGACAAAAGTTTAATCTCATTTCCCCAAGTAAGTCACCGTGAAGCCTGGTGTATGACCAGATAGCAGTCATCCTTATCATCCTCAGCAAGTCATTGCGAAGCCTAGATCCTGACCAGATAGCAGTTCACTTTCGTCTCTTCAGTCAAGAGATGACTCCCTAGTAGAGTAGTGGACAACCGAAGCTCCTAGAATCTATTACCCTAAAAAACATTCCACAGTGGACTCCTCCTAGGACAGCAGGAACAAGTATCCCCATAAAGAGAATTCTTACGAAGTCAACATCTACTTGGGATGGCATCTTTAAGCCCATCTCCGACGACTCTCCGTCATACTCCCTGGATGGAATCTTTAAGCCCATCTCCGACACTCTTCTGTCATCTTCTCTAAATTGCATATGTAAGCCCATTCCCGATATTATTCACCAGTAGTCTCACTTTGGGCGAGTGCAAATTTCTGGGCACTCTAGTGTTCAATCATCTTCCACCTTCAGATCACAAAAGGCAGGAAAGCCAATCTACATCTTCAGGTTTAAGAAGATTGAACAGGGGCAGATGTTGTACCCCAAAATTTTCCCTCCCATTTTCATACAAGAATTACTCCTAGAGGTTCTCAAGTGCCAAAGTTGACCAAGAATTGACCAGACAATTCTCCTCCCAAGGCAATGAACCCCTAACTAGGGTTTTAATTTTCATCAAGATGGTTGAACTCCAATGGTCTCAAATGCTTTCCATGGTCCTAATATGTCTCAAGATCATCCATGCCAAGTTTCATGCCTTGCTCAATAAGTTTGCTCAGTCAATTGCTCAAGTATTGGAAAATCAACTATACTAGGTCAAAAGTTAACTGTGACCCAAATACAGTCAAACTTCAAGATTTTTGGTCAACATCAACATTTTGAAGTGACATCTATCATTTGATCAATTTTTGATCATGATTCCTCAAGAAATGCTCTTAATTCATCAAAAGTCAAAAATGGCAAATTAGGGTTTCTATCGGAAAAGTCAACCAAACTTTGACCAAGCATAACTTTCTCATACTTTATCTAAAATTTTCCAACCAAAACTCATTTTTAAGAGAATCCAATTCTCTACAACTTCTCTTCAGACCTCAAGTTCAAGAAATGCACCATTTGAAAGATACAAGTTCATACATTACAGGTCATTTTTAGAAAGTCAACAAAAGCCACATTTTTCCAAGACCTTTTACATCAAGATAACATCTTCAAATTCAAAATTTATCAAAATAGGGATTGAAGTAGACATGCTGGGATTTCCAAAAAGTCCAAGATCATCTTCAGAAGATGAAAATTGAGCAACTTATGGTTTACACAATTTAAAAAAATTTGTGAAAAATGCATGAAGTCAACTTTGAGCAAAATTGCATTTTTAGGTTAACGGACCTAACTTTTAAGGTTCAAACATGTTTATGACATACCCAAGGACATATAAACCTAACCATTCACTATTTTGATTCTTATTTCTATTTATTTGAATTTTCATCCATTTAAATATGAATTAAATCAAATAAATTAAATAAAAATGTAAAGAATAATGGGCCATGACATTTGGGTTTGATTTGATCTATTAGAAAGCCCATATTTTCGTGCAAGATACATCCAAAGGGACCAGTTTCATGCAAGTGACCAAAGAGGCAAAGATATCACAAATATGGACATTTTTCAATGTGTTTTTTCCTTGTCTCCAAGGCCCTGAATGCATTGATTCTTTTCCATTTTTGTTCACTCCTATCTTCCATCTATAAATACATAACATTATAAGCCAAAGGGAGTACGAAATTTCTCTCAAAAAAGCTCTCAAAAAGCTCTTCAAAAAGCTCTACAGAAAGCCTAAAGACTTGCTGCACATTTCATTCAAAAATTCCAAAGTTGTTAAAATTGAATTTCAAATTGCAGGTGGTTTTGATCCAAAACAAAGGCTCAGACGTATTCTTGGAAGCCTCTTAGATCGTTCCCAGCCATTCCCAAGTCTTAAAGCTCTCTGAAACGCGTTTCAACCACACCACGGTTTGTGTTTTTACTTGATTTCAATTTCCTTGATTCATACGATATAAATGCATTTTAATCATACATTATTAACCACTCTTATGTTTGCAAGCTTTTTGTATGGTTAGATTAGAGTTTTAACGCAGGAATTGAAGGCCACCATACGCAGATGCACCATGAGCCATCAAAGGCGCTCCTCACTGAATCCCAGCGCCAATTCAGATTTGAGCCAAAACATTTTGATTACAACACCCCCCTATTTTTCAAGCCTGGCCCATTTATTTTGTTTATTACTTTATTTATTTTATTTTATTAATTTCAAAATGTTTTTTTACTTAATAATAATATCACATAGAAATTTAGGATTTAGTTTTTTTTAATAATTAATTTTGAGTACAATTAATTAATTAAACTTTAACTTTTTTTCTAATTAAAATGAAATAGAATTAGGATTAATTTTATTTATATCATTTCTTTTTCATTATATAAAAAATACCAAAAATAATAGAAGTAGTCTCATTAGAATTAATTTTTAATCAACAATCTTTTTTTCTTTTTTAATTAATTAGGATTAAAACATAATCTTCCTCATTTTTATTTAATGGTTTTCTTAACAAAAACAAAAACGAAAAAAAAAGATTTTCTTTCTTTTGTTTACTTAGTATTTTCTTATGTTTTTAGACGTTCATCTTTATCTCGCGCGCATTTATCGTTTTCGCATTTTTTTAATATTGTAACTGATCATGGTTGTAATAGTCTTAGATTTAAAATTCTGCACTTTATTTTCTTGCTCCTCTTTTTTATGTAACTATCCCAAAGCGTTGTAATAGTTTAGGGTTTATGTTTCTGCTTTTATTTTCCGTACTTTACATTTCCTGTACAATATTACTGTTAGTAACTAGGATTGCATGGAAAGAATGAAAATAAACGTTAGTAAACCTTAATGCAAAAGATAAATAACTGAAAAAACATACTTCTCACACTTGCATCCTTAGGGTATTCCTCAGTCGGTTTCCTCAGAAATAGTCATGTCCCTCGAACGTAGGGATATCTTAGCAAAGACCCTCGGTATAAAAGTCATCATAAAAGATCATGGTCCCTAAAACGTCCCCCGTGTTGCCTACGAGAAAATGATCTTGCCCCTCGATATTGCCTATATGATGACAGTCCCTTCGAAATGTTAAGGTATCCTCACATGTTGCCTTCAATGACCATAAGCATCCCGTTCGATAGTCCCTAAACATCCAACGATAGGGCTACCTAGTCACTAATAGTAGGATAACACTATCTAAAGGGTAGGAGGAAAAGAACATCCTTTTTTTCCGAGTAGGTAGATAATTGTTAGGTACTTGCTCAAGAACAACTTTTTCCACACTTACACACTTTACAAAAACTTCTTTCAAAAACGCTTTATCACATTCTCGAGGACTAATACGAGAGTTACCATAAAGCTACAAAAACTTTCAAAACACACAAGCACAAACAGTTTTCAAAAATGAGCAAGTACCTAAGAGCCCGTGGAAAACCACAGATGGAAATGGTGCTAACACCTTCCCTTTACATAATCTACCCCCTTACTCAGAAAATCTCGAAAAAGGTCTTTTTCTGTTCTTTTCACCCTTTCCTTGTTGGATAAAAGAAAATTCGGTGGCGACTTTTGCTTACCGCGACATTTGCGAACAAAAAACGCAAACCAGTATTAACAGTCGGTTCTTCCACCGTATCATAAGCGTCAACTGACCTTAGAACCTTAATTGAACAACTTGGCTATTAGGAAGTAGTGAGATAGTCGTCTTTAGTGTATCCCCAAAGTCGATTGATACTCGATACTACACTCATTGAGATTTGACTCCCGAGTTTTGTTTGGTGGCAAGTCAATTGTCAATCGGAACGAAACTTGTGGGAAAGATCAGTGATATTGAGATCCCTTAGAACCCGGTTACTATTTATAAGACGGGTTGAACCAATCAAAACTTCAAGAGGGTATTACCTTAAAACCCATCAAATCCTTAAACCTATGGTCTTTGTGTGATTTGATTGTGCTTGCTATATCTATGATTTCTTAGCATAATCATGAAATCATAACATGGCATATCATACTAACCATTTCAATGATTTTCTAGGGCTTATCTTTGTCTTGTTTTGTAGGACATGACATTCGCTCGCTAGAACACTATCCAAGTCAACCTTGTGAAGGTACCTCCTCAACTCAAGGAATTAGGGTCAAGGTTTCCTGAAAGCTCTACCTTCACTGAAATACATGGTCGACTTCTCAACTTGGTCACTTCAAACCCTGATGAAGAAATGTTAAAGGTGCTCTTTCAGTTCTTTGACCCGTACATCACTACTTCACTTTTCTTGATTACCAGTTAGTGCCTACTCTAGAGAAGTTTTCTTAGTTATTGGGGGTACCTATCCTTAATCAGTTACCATTCAACGGTATGGAAAGAGACCCAAAGCTTGAAGAGATTGCTCAAGCTCTGTCTTTACAACAGTCTGATGTAGTGGCAAATTAGAAAGCCAGAAGAGGTGTCCAAGGATTTCTAGCTAAGTTTTTATTTGAGAAAGCTCACCATTTTTGGAATACCATGGATTTACAAGCTTTTGAAGAAGTGTTGGCCCTTCTTATCTATGGGATGGTACAATTCCCTAACCCAGACCAACTCGTAGATGTGAATGCGGTTAAGGTTTTTCTGTCTCATAATCCAGTGCCTACTTTACTTGGGGATATTCTACACTCTCTGCATACTCGCACTCTAAAGAGAAGAGGGACCCTTTTGTGTTGCACTCCTCTATTGGCTAGGTGGTTTATTTCACATCTACCTCGGTCTATTTTGAAGAATGAGCAGGGTATGAGATGGTCTCATAGGTTGATATCCCTCACACATTCAAATATTCATTGGTGTTCTCGATCCTTAGAGAATGTTACCATCATTGATTGCTGTGGGGAATTCCCTAATGTCCCTCTCTTAGGCATTAGGGGAGGAATCACTTATAATCCTTGTTTGGCGTTGTGACAGTTTGGTAAAGCTAGAAGGGATGATCCTCATGATGCACTCGTCCAAGGAATCATCTTTGACTATGAGAATGATGTTCAGGGTTATCATAAGAGGTTCATTCGAGCTTGGGGCATGGTAAACAAAGTTGATAGCAAGACACCAGGGCACAAGAATTCCATCCCTCTTGAGCCTTATCTCAAATGGGTATGAGCTCATGCTCAATGTCTTATGATACCTTACGCTATCGTCTTACCTGTGATCTTAGAGCCAATTGCTGAGGGAGACACTCCTTACATTGTTCTTCATCCTGACACGCCAACTGATTTTAAGGGGCTACAGAAATCCTGAATCCAACTTAAAGAAGAATGGGATACCTTCGAAACCTAATACTACGCCAGCAAGAAGAAGGTTTTAGAGCTCACCAGGTTACTTCACGATGAAAAGAGTATAAATGCTTACGTTTCACCCAAGAGGATGCGCTGGTGGGAAGCTTGAGTCTCTTTGCTTAGAGATTTATTTTTGCTTTGTTACCTCCTTTGTAAGCCCAAGAGGCATCATTGTGATCGTTAAAACTTCTTAATGAAATTAACGCTCGTTCTCTTTCTGTTTAAGCAAATTTAAGTCTTAGAAATCCTTGAAAACATTGCATGCATAAATCATACATATCATTGCATAAACAGGTTTCAAAGTAGGTTTCTCATCTTCTTCGCTGTTTATTTCAGCAATGGCTCTCGAACAAACAATGAAGGGTCTACAAACTTAAAATGCCCAGTTTCAACAAATGATTATGGCTCTGGCTAAGGGGCAAGAAGAACTGAAAGACCTGGTTGTCAAAGTGAAGATCAAGAAGCCAAGGAAGACAGCTGCTGTGGTGAATTTGGGAAGGAGGTTCAAAGGACCGTTAAGGCAAGTGGTTGAGCTAACATATTCGTCAAAAGAAGGAGACAATCAAGAAGGGGAGACAAGAGAGGATGACCCCAGTCCAAGGGAATATGATAATGAGACTGACTATAATGAAGAGCAGTACCCTCCTGCCAATGAAAAATACAAACAGCTGGAAGAGCGTCTGAGTGCAATGGAAATCCAAAAGGTGCCTGGGATGGATTTTGAAGAACTGGGTTTGGGTTCTGGGGTTGTCATCCCACAGAAGTTCAAGGTGCCGGTGTTTTCCAAATATGATGGGGTTTCATGTCCCAAGATGCATCTCCAATCTTATGTGATAAAGATTGAGCCTCACACTATGGACAAGGACTTGTGGGTCCATTTCTTTCAAGACAGTTTATTTGGGACTCAACTAGAATGGTTCTACCAGCTGGAGGGGACCAATATTCATAACTGGGAAGACCTAGCTGCTGCTTTCTACAAGCAGTATTAGTATAATGCAGACCTTGCTCCCACCCGTACACAACTCCAAAGTATGTCTATGGGTTCGAGCGAAGGTTTTAAAGACTATGCTCAGAAGTGAAGGGACTTAGCAGGAAGAGTCCAACCCCCCTGTCTGATAGGGAGTTAGTGGATATATTTTTGGGTATCCTATCTGGTCCATTTTTCAATCATCTGATTGGAAGCTCCTCAGATGGCTTTACTGAATTTATTTTGACAGGAGAAAGAGTGGAAGTTGGGATTAAAAGTGGCAAGATTCGGAAGGATGCCTCTTCAAGTGCGGGAAAGAGGTCTTTCATAGGGAAAAAGAGGTTAGTGTTGTTTACAATCAACGAAATTAGAGCAGAACCGAGCACCATCCAACGGTAAGGGCTGTTATGATATCCAAGCCTGCATCTACTTAACAACGAAATAATCAGCCTAGAGTAGAAAGACCTGTAAGGCAATTCACCAGATAAATATTACTTTGTCTCAAGTTTTGCCTCATCTAATGAAATCCCATTTGGTTACTTTGATGGAAGCTCCTAAGAATCCCAACACCACATATCCTCGCTACAACCTAAATGCTCGTTGTTCTTACCATTTAGAAAGTCCAGTCCATGATACCAACGACTGTTGGGCTTTGAAAAACAAAGTGCAAGACCTTATTGAAGCAAAGGAGATTGAATTTGAAGCTCCTGATATTCTAAATGTTATCAATGCTCCTATGCCCAAGCACGGTCGTGGTGTTAATGTTGTTGACAATGATGTGTTTGTTACTTCTGTTGAGGAACTTGTTACTCCTCTCATGACCGTTAAGTGGAACTTGTTGAAAGCCAGTTTATTTTCAGGCTGCGGCGAAGGTTGCCACTTATGTTTATCTCTATCGACTGGTTGTTATTTGTTGAAGGCAGGTGTTCAGATCCTGATGGATGATAGAGAGATTTTGTTTGAAAAGACTCCCGTCTCGACTGTTCCTTGTAAGGGTGTTTCAATCATAACCATTTCCACCAATCCTCTCAGGGACTCCACTAAAAGACCCGTCAGGATTACATCTGCTCCGAAGTTGGCTCCTCTGATCATCAGTATGCCAGGGCCAATCCCATACTCCTCGAACAAGGTTGTTCCTTGGAACTATGGGCTAATGTTTACTACCACGGCGTCAAGCAAGACCTTCTGGCTATTGAAGACCAATTTTTTGAAAATAATGATCCCGACATTGGCAACATTGTTGGAACCAGCAAAATAACAAGAAGTGAAAGAGTGTTCTCCCCTGAGGTTTCTCCTCCAAAAGCCGTTATTATTCCTGTGATCATTCCTACTGCTGTTCCTGCTGATACTACCACTACAACTCCTGTGATTACCCTAGTTTCCACCCCTATCACCGAGTCGACCGAGACTTGGGGCAAAGACATATTGATTGAGCCTGTCCAGACGAAGGCGCATTCATAATCTATCCCAGAGGCTTCCAAGAAGGAAATGGAAGAAATATTGAAAATAATAAAGAAGAGCGACTACAATATGGTCGAACAGTTGGGGCAGACCCCTTCTAAGATCTCAATGTTAGCCCTACTGTTGTGCTCCGAAGCTCATGCAAAGGCTTTGGTGAAATTCGTTAAAACTGCCCATGTGCCACAAGAAACCTCTGCCGACCAATTTGAAGAATGTGTGTCCAGTTTGACGGTTGATAATGGTTTGGGTTTTTCTGATGATGATCTGACATCTAGAGGAAGAAAACATAATGATGTTATGCATGTCTCCATCGAATGCAGGGGAACTACTTTGGCCCATGTTCTAGTAGATACTGGTTCATCATTGAACGTGCTACCCAAGAAGGCTCTGGATAAATTAGACTGTGAAGGTTTTACCCTGAAACCCAGCAACATTGTAGTGAGGGCTTTCGATGGTTCGAAAAGAATGGTGCACGGGGAGGTGGACATCCCTATCAAAGTTGGTTCTCAGACCTTTGACTCCACCTTCTACGTGATAGATATCACACCATCTTATTCTTATTTGTTGGGTTGCCCTTGGATCCATGGGGCGGGAGCTGTCACGTCCACTCTACATCAGATGATGAAATAACCGGTGAAAGGAAAGATTGTCATGGTACATGGTGAAGAAGAATACATGGTAAGTCACCTGAACTCCTTCAGGCATGTGGAAATGGATGGCTAGTTCATCGAGACTCCATGTCAGAACTTCGAAGAGGTGCCTCATACTATGGCTGTAACTGAAATTGTCACCAATCTGCCAAAGATCACTAGACTTCCCTTGAAAATGGCTTCTCTCAAGGACTCCAAAGCAGTTATTGAAGAAGGTGGGTGCACCATCTGGGGCCAACTCCCTGACATTCCATACAAATCTGATAAGTTTGGTTTGGGTTTCTCTTCAGGGGATCAAAGGGTTGTTCGTCATGCTCGTGATGGAGGACCTCCCCTAGACATCAAAAATCATGGGGTCAACGCCTTAGAAGACAATGATGGTGACTATGACATGGATAGCTGGATCTTCCCTACTACCTACGGTGGACCCAGTAACTGGACGACAAAAGACTTTATACCAATTACTTTTATTTAGAAGTAATTGTCTTTCTTGTTTTCGGATATGTAATAAATAATATAAACTCTTTGGCCATGTGTCTTACCCGGGGCACATTGGTTTATTTGTGAGGGTTGTCATGTTTCAATCTCATATGTCATTAATAAAGCATTGGGCATTTTGCATACAAATTTTGCGCTCTCTGTTTTTCTTTTCTGTTTTTACTTTATACAGTTATGCTCTTACACACACTCACGTATCAAACTGCAGATCCATATCCACTATGGATCCCATTGATAACAATTCTGCTATTTCCAGTTATGACTTTGAAAATCCGATCAACCAAGCCGAGGACGAAGGTGACGAAGATTGTGAGGTACCTGGAGAACTTGCTAGACTGTTACAACAGGAAGAAAGGGCTATACAGCCTCATGAAGAGCCAGTTGAGATAGTGAACTTGGGCACAGAAGAGGACAGAAAAGAAGTCAAGATAGGTGAAAATTTGGAGCTTAGTGTCAAACAACGGTTGATACAGATGTTACATGATTATGTCGAGATCTTTGCCTGGTCATATGAAGACATACCGGGGATAGACACTGATATTGTGGTTCATCGCCTACCAACTAAAGAAGACTGCCCTCCAGTAAAGCAGAAGGTTCGTCGTATGCGCCCTGAAATGTCAGAGAAAATCAAAGCAGAAATGATGAAGCAGTTCAACGATGGGTTCTTAGCTGTCACCTCTAATCCACAGTGGGTTGCTAACGTAGTCCCCGATGCCTAAAAAGGAAGGCAAGGTACAGATGTGTATGGACTACAAAGATTTGAATAGGGCAAGCCCCAAGGATGACTTCTCGCTTCCCCACAATGACGTTCTGGTTGACAACACCGTGCAACATAAGATCTTTTTCTTCATGGACGAGTTCTTTGGTTACAATCAGATCAAGATGGCACCCGAAGACATGGAGAAAACAACATGCATCGCGTAATGGGGTACTTTCTGCTATAAAGTGATGTCGTTTAGGTCGAATAACATCGAGGAAACCTATTAGCAAGCTATGGTAGCTTTGTTTCATGACATGATTCACCATGAGATAAAGGTCCATGTTGGTGACATGATAGCCAGGTCTCAAATTGAGGAAGAGCACCTTGATCATCTACAAAATTTGTTTGATAGGTTGAAGACATACAAGCTGAGGTTAAATCCGAACAAGTGCACCTTCGGGGTAAGGTATGGTAAACTTCTAGGTTTCATTGTCAGTAACAAGGGTATTCAGGTATACCCTGCAAAGGTGAAGGTTATACAAGAGATGCATATTTCTCTCACTAAGAAAGAAGTTAGAGGTTTCTTAGGACGCCTAAATTACATTTCCGGGTTCATTTCCCATTTAACTGCTACTTGTGAGCCAATCTTCAAACTCCTGAATAAAGGTCAAGTGGTAAAATAGAATGACGAATTCCAGACCGCCTTCGAGAGAATCAAGGAATACCTTTAAGAACCTCTAATTCTGATGCCTCCGATTCAAGGAAGGCCTTGGATAATGTACTTAATAATGCTAGATAATTCAATGGGTGTGTGTGTTGGGGAAGCATGGCGAGTCCGGTTGAAAAGAGCATGCAATATACTACCTTAGCCAAAAGTTTATCGACTGTAAAACAAGATACTCACTGCTCGAGAAAACTTGTTGCGCTTTGGCATGGGTTGCTCGCCGACTAAGATAGTATTTGTTAACCCACACTACTTTGTTGATATCTAAGATGGATCTGATCAAGTACATCTTTGAGAAGTCCGCTCTCTCCAGAAGAATAGCAAGATGGAAAATGATCCTGACCGAATATGATATCCAATACACGACCCAGAAAACAATCAAGGGAAGTGTACTAGCTGATCATTTGGCTCATCAGGCTGTGGATGACTACCAATCCATGAACTTTGAATTCCCGGATGAAAATATTATGTTAGTGACTGACTGCGAAGAACCTGGACTGGATGAAGGACCTGAGGAAGGATCCTGATGGACTATGGTTTTTGATGGGGCCTCCAATGCACTTGGAAAATGTATCAGTGTTGTAATCATATCTCTCGAGGGCTGTCATACTCCTTTCACTGCCAGATTATGTTTCAACTGTACCAACAATATGGTAGAGTATGAAGCATGCATCATGGGTCTCAAAGCTGCTATTGACCTGAGGATCAAGTTCTTGAGTGTATTCGGGGATTCAGACTTGGTAATAAGTCAAATCATAGGGAAGTGAGACACGAAGCACCCTAATCTCATCCCTTACAAAGAACATGTGCTGACATTGCTTCCACACTTTGAAGAGGTCACCTTTGAACATTTTCCATGAGAAGAGAACTAGTTAGCATACGCGCTAGCTACTATGTCGTCCATGTTCAAGGTCAGATGAGACAATGAAGCTCCTCGGATCACCATTGAGAGGTTGGATGAACCAGCATACTGCTATGAGATTGATACTGAAGAAGTAGTAGACAAACCTTGGTTCCAGGAAGTGAAAAGGTATCTCAAGGCTCAAGAATATCCTGAGGGGCGTCTGTCAATGATAAGAAGTTTCTGAGAAGGTTCTCTGCAAAGTTCTTCCTCAGTAATGGAATCCTCTACAAGCGCAACCATGACTCTACTTTACTTCGGTGTGTAGACAAGAGCTAAGCAGAGAGGATTATGACAGATTTACACGAAGGTACCTTTGGCACCCACTCTAGTGGATACGCCATGGCTAAAAAGATCCTACAGGCATGATACTATTGGTCCACTATGGAAGCAGATTATTATCGACATTCCCGAACTTGTCACAAATGCCAAATCTATGTTGATAAAGTACATGTACCTTTGGTTCCCTTGAATATTTTGATGGCTCCCTGGCCCTTTGCAATGTGGGGCATTAACATGATCGGAGAGATTAGACCTACCGCTTCCAATGGACATCGCTTCATCCTAGTGGCCATTGGTTACTTCACAAAATGGATTGAGGCTACCTCTTTTGCTACTGTTACTAAGAATGTTATGGCACGGTTTATCAAACATAACCTGATTTGTCGGTATGGTGTTCCAGAGAGAATCATCACATACAATGGTACAAATCTCAATAATACAATGATCACCGAACTCTGTAAACAATTTAAGATCCAGCATCATAACTCTTCTCCTTACCGGCCGAAGATGAATGGCGATGTGGAAGCTGCTAACAAGGATATTAAGAAAATCATACAGAAGATGATGGTGATATACAAAGACTGGCATGAGACGTTACCATTTTCTCTTCATGGTTACCGCACCTCAACACGTACGTCAACAGGGGAAACACCTTATTCTCTGGTATATGGTATGGAGGTTGTCCTACCTATTGAGGTCCAGATCCTTTCTTTGAGGATCATGAAGGATGCGGGTTTGAACGAAGATGATTGGATCCATACTCGACTTGATCAACTGAATTTGATTGATGAGAAAAGGCTTAATGTTGTCTGTCATGGTCAAATATACCAAAGGCGAATGATCAAGGCATTCAACAAAAAGGTCAGACGTCAAGTATATCAAGTGGGTGATCTAGTAATCAAGCACATCATACTGCCACAAGGTGATCCCAGGGGAAAATGGACTCCCACGTACGAAGGGCCATTTGTAATCAAAAGCATATTTTCTGGTGGAGCCATGATTCTGACCACCAGGGATGGTGGCAACCTTCCTCACCCTGTGAATGCGGACATAGTGAAAAGATACTACGCATAAATAAAGACCCGCTAGGTTGATTGGCCTAGGAAAAAATAAGGGCATCCCGGTGAACCAAAAGGGTTCGGGGAAAAATTAGGGATAAATACAAAAAAATTTGTACACCCGGCAAGTCGAAAAACTGAAAAGGCGACTTGGGCAAAAAAGGGTATCCCGGTGGACTGAAAACCTGAAAGGGCGGTCCAGGCAAAAGTTAGTGATTTAAAGCATACAACTATGTCCCATTAGATCACCTTGTGACCAGACTTCAGTATCAACTATAAAGCTCAAACGGTACCAATCAATCCAGTCAGCTTCAGACAAGTAGCAAAGTGATGAGACGCTCAAGGACATAGGGGCAATAGCAGAATTGAAACTCAATGGGATTATTACACATAGCTGTTTTCTCTTTATACAATATTTTGTGTAGTTTTCATTTTTTACGACGGTGTTCTCCTACTAGAACGCCAGTCTCTTTGTACAAAATGCCTGTTATAGGCGAACTTCAGAAATCAATACAAATCATTTCTTTGAAAGTACAAAACTATTTGTCTTTTTATTTTTCTGTTTTGTTTTGCAAAAACGTCCAATGATTATTTTTGACATATGCATTTGAATATGATTACTGTTTACAAATACCTGCATAAGAAACAGAAAGACGGTTACTAATGACTTTGAGAAACAGGGCAAAGTCTAAAAAAGAAATTTGTAGTCCTGACAGCTACTCTTTCCAACATGGTATAGGAGCAGAGACATTTTGAGACAAAGTCACTGCTACATACAACCCAGTGACATCTATGTTCCCCACAGAGTAGAAACAACCAAAGTTTTGATCTCTTCTTGCCCAAGCAGGAATTACCTCCTCCAGCAAGGTTCCTTCAGAGAGCTAAAATTTGTATTCCCCAACCGAGTTTTATAATTTCAAACAACTTATAAAACCTCCTCCCCGGTAGAGTTTATTTCTCTAACGGCGGAAGTTTATTCCCCAACAAGATTTTATTTCTCCACATCGGTAAAATCTTCCAACAAGGCATCCTCCCCCCGCAGAGTTATTCTCAGGCAGGAGTTAAGAATCCCCGACAGAATACCCTCAAACGGAAAGAGGAAATCCCCGACAAATCATTTCCATTCATCATCCCCAGCGGAAATGAAGGATTCAGCTTCCCAATACTCTTCAGCAGCAGTCAGGGATTTATTTTCCTAGACTAGGAAATATTGCAACAGCATCCCATATTCATACATCATGGCATGCGCATACACAGCGCATATGACATAATCTCATTTATTTTGAGAACATTATCACACAATGCATTTCATACATCATGACATTGCATACGACTAACTCTTTACCTTTTTCAGGGAAAGATCAAATCAACAAGCATCGGTGACTACTTACGTGACCTGATAGTCTTCTCAAAAGCTACGTCTAACGAAGGGCTATTTCAGCATTATTCTTAAAAAGATGTTCTCAAAAGACCTTCGCTAGTTCAGTTAGATCGATACTAAGATCTCTCTGATTTGTATTCCAGTTGAAGATATTCCAAGACTTTTGTCTGTTTCAGTTAAATCGATACTAAGATTTTTCTGATTTCCATTCCAGTCAAAGTTAATTCAAGACCTTCTCTGGTTAAGTTAGATCGATACTAAGATCTTTCTAATTTCTATTCCAGTTGAAGATATTCCAAGACTTTTTTCTGGTTCAGTTAAATCGATACTAAGATTTTTCTGATTTCCATTCCAGTCAAAGTTAATTCAAGGCCCTCTCTGGTTCAGTTAGATCGATACTAAGATCTCTCTGATTTCTATTCCAGTTGAAGATATTCCAAGACTTTTGTCTGGTTCAGTTAAATCGATACTAAGATTTTTCTGATTTCCATTCCAGTCAAAGTTAATTCAAGACCTCCTTTGGTTCAACTAAATTAATACTAAGATTTTCTTGATTTCTATTCCAGTTGAAGACAACTTAAGACCTTTCTATGGTTCAGTTAAATCAACACTAAGATTTTTTTGATTTCTATTCCAATTAAAGAAAATGCAAAGCCAGGAGTTCGACCAGATAGCAGTTAATTTCACGTTTCCCCAGTAAATCGCTGTGAAGCCTGGAATACGACCAGATAGTAGTCGGCCTTATTATCCTCAGAAAGTCACTGTGAAGCCTGGATCCTGACCAGATAGCAGTTCACTTCTGTCTCTTCAATCAAGAGATGACTCCCCTCTAGAGTAATGGACAAATGAAGCTCCTAAACTCTATTTCCAGAACAAACACCAACATTCCTCAATGGAGTCCTCCTCAACAACAGGAATAGGGATTCTCACAAAGGCATATCTCATGAAATCAACATTGTTCCAGATGGCATCTTTAAGCCCATCTCCGACGACTCTCCGTCATATTCTCTAGATGGAATCTTTAAGCCCATCACCGACGATCTTCCGTGATCTTCTCCAAATGGCATCTATAATCCCATTCCCGATATTATCTACACAGTCAAGTATCATTTCAGACGAGTGCAAATTTTTGGGCACTCTAGTGTTCAATCATCTTCCACCTTAAGATCACGGAAGGCAGACCAGCCAATCTACATCCTCAAGTTTAAGAAGATTTAACAGGGGCAGCTGTTGTACCCCAAAATTTTCCCTCTCATTTCACTCAAGACATGCCTCCAAAGGTCCTAAATTTCTCAAGGATGACTAAAATTGACCATACAAATTCTCCTCCTAAGGCAATGAACCTCAAACTAGGGTTTCCATTTTCAGCAAGATGTGTGAGTCCCAAGGATACCAAATGCTCTCCATTATCCTAATATGTCCTCAAGATCATCCATGACAAATTTCATGCCTTGTACAACAAGTTTGCTCAGTCAACTGCTCAAATGCCTGAAAATCAACTGTACTAGGTCAAAAGTCAACTGTGGCCTATATACAGTCAAACTTCAAGATTTTTGGTCAGCATCAACATTTTGAAGTGACATACATTATTTAATCAATGATTCATCATGATTACTCAATAAATTCTCCTAATTCATCAAAAGTCAAAAATTGCTAATTAGGGTTTCTATAGGAAAAGTCAACCAAAATTTGACCAGGCATAACTTTCTCATACTTTATCAGAAATTTTTCCACCAAGGCTCATTTTGAAGAGAATCCAATTCCCTACAACTTCTCTTCAACCCTCAAGATCAAGAAATGCCCCAGTCAAAAGATACAAGCTCAGACATTATAGGTCCTTTCAAAAAGTCAACCAAAACACCATTTGGGTCAAAGCTCCTTACATGAACATGGAAGATCTAATTGAGATCAAACTAAAAGGTTTGTTTATAGGACATCCTAAGATCTCTAAAAAGTCCAAGAACACCCTCTTAGGGTTAAAATTGAGAGAGATAAGAAATGCACAAGTTGGGCAATTTTCAAGTAATGCATGAAATCTCAATTGGGCAAATTTGTATTTTTGAGCTATTGGGCCCAACTTTTAGAGTCCAAACGTTTTCATGATGCATCTAAGGGTCTCTAAACATGTCCATGCATTATTTTGTTTTTTTATTTTATGTATTTTGATTTTATTCAAATAAATTCAAAATAAATTAAATAAATACTAAATAAATGCAAGAATATGTAAGATATAGAATATGCAAATCTTTTTTAAACCAAAGAGATCATATCCAGATATTAAAATCGTGTGGAGTAAAAAGGGAAGTGGGTCTTTTCTTTTGGAAAGATGCATCAAAATCTTCACACTTTAAAAGAGCATTGATCAATTGGATTTCTTCCATATTTGTTGACCTAAATTGATTTACTATATAAGCACACCAACCCTAGACCAAAAGAGGACATGAAGGCTGCCTCCAAAGCAAGAGAAAAAGTTCAAAAGTTTCCACAAAAGGTGCAAAAGTGTTCTGCAATGTTCTGTGTTTTTCCAAGCAAATAATCGCCACAAATCATCTCTAGGACATCTTACGGGTAAGATAGGTTGAGTTCCCATGCCTGTTTGTACTTGAAATCATCGCATGCATCATGACCGATTTGCTTTCTTTTTGATCAATCGTATTTTGAATTACATGCACTATTGAGGAATTCTAATGACTTGAATCTTCTAGTATGATCATTTAGAACAGGTTGATACCCTTACACATGAACTGGGACGTGCGGATAACCATTTTCCATTATTGACCGTAACTATGCATTTTTATCATAGCACCATTTGCAGGGTGTTTCAGGCCAAGAGGACCATACCATTGGATCCGCAACCCTTGAATTAGGGGGTAGGGTCCAGCTGACGTTTAAATTCGCAGGTTTAAGCAAGTTCCAGTGGAGGAGGTTACCGAAGAAGGTGACCGGAGCTAGGGCTCTGGCGCCTCTCCGGTGAGTCAAGGATAGAGGTTATGTTGACTGCATGCGTGGCAATTTCCCATAATATGATTGGGTCCTTCAATTGCTGAGCGTGCAATTTTTTGATGACCCAGAATGTGCCCTAGTTTCATATCATATTATTTTTCTTTATTTATACATATGAATTAACAAGC
Organism: Vicia faba; assembly: GCA_948472305.1. Classification (NCBI taxonomy): domain Eukaryota; kingdom Viridiplantae; phylum Streptophyta; class Magnoliopsida; order Fabales; family Fabaceae; genus Vicia; species Vicia faba. Next base: position 6,284,178 of record OX451736.1, read on the forward strand.
AGTGCAGTTGGCAAGGGCAGTGAGCATATGAGGAGAGGGACCTGGGTTTGATCCCAGGTCTAGAGTTTTGCTATTTTCTAACACTTTATTGTAGAATCCAATATGTTACGTCCCAGGTGTGCACCATAGGCCATCAAATCTATACCATTAGATTATAACAAAGTCAGATCCAGTGCTCCTGGGATGCTTCCCCATGGTGGACCTCCCTAACACAGCAACACCAAACCACACGCTTGCATTGGGCTACTGAGTTTCTGGGTCAAGCAAAAATTCAACAGCATCCCCCCAATTTGCTTTCTCACCTCTCAGGCCAATCTTTTTTTATTACTTTATTTTCTTTTTCTTTAGTTTATATTTTTTATTTTTTAAAATTCTTTTATTTTTCAAAATCATAAATCATAAAATCATAAAAATAGGACTTAGATTTTTCTTAATAAAATTAATTTTTGCAAATTAATTTAATTAACTTTAATTTGTTTTCTTTAATTTAAAATTAATTAGAGATTAGGTTAAATTTCAAAAAAAAATTATACAATATTTAATAAACAATTAGATTTTTAGGGTTTCAAACGTATGCCCGTCTTAATTTTTGCGCATTGTTATTTTTCATACGATTATTATTTTTTATTATGTAACTGTGCCCGGTTTGTAATAGTTTAATTAGAGTTTTTAATTTCCGCACTTTACTTTTCAGTCATATATAATTGTAATTGCCCCGAAGCCGTGTAATAGCTTAGGAGTATTTATTTCCTGCAATTTACTTTTCGCACTATATTATATGCTTGTATATAAACTGTTAGTAAATTAGGAGTGCATGACAAGAATTAATCAATCAATCATTAGGTCACTAACCTCAAGATAAAGTACCTGAAAAAAGAACATTGTTGCACACTTGCACCCTTAGGGTATTTCCCACTTTGGTTGCCTTCGGAAATGGTCATGTCCCTCGAACGTAGGGATGCTCTTAGCAAAGATCATCAATTTTAAAGTCATCATAAAGATCATGGTCCCTTAATGTCCCTCAAGTTTCCTACGAGAAATGATCTTGTCCCTCGATATTGCCTACTTGATGACAATCCCTTCGAATTGCTAAGGAATATCTACATGTTTCCTTCAATGACCATAAACGTCCCTTTCGATAGTCCCTCAACATCCAACGATATGGCTACCTACTCACTAATAGTAGATAGTACTATTTAAATGAAACAAGGAAAATAACGCCTTTTTTGAGTAGGTAGATAGTTGTTAAGTACTGGCTCAAATCTGATTCCTTTTTACACTTACACACTTTCAAAATTCTTTTCAAAAACGCTTTATCACACTCTTGAGGACTGATACAAGAGTTATCATAAAGAAAACAAAACCTTTCAAAACACACAAACATGAAAACAATTTTCAAGAATGAGCAAGTACCTAAGAGCCCATGGAAAACCACGGATGGAAAGGGTGCTAAAACCTTCCCTTTCCATAATCTACCCCCTTACTCAGAAATTCTCGAAAAATGTCTTTTTATGTTCTTTTCACCCTTTCCTTTGTTGGATAAAATAAAATTCGGTGGCGACTCTTGCTTACCGCGATATTTGCAAATACAAACCCAAAACCAGTATTAACAGTTGGTTCTGCCACCGTATCACAGATGGGAATAATCATTGTAAAGGAGTTACAATGATGTTATTCTAAAATTTATGAACTATATATTCATATCAGAGTATAAATCAAATGTTATGCTTGGGTGGCAATTGTATAAGTTGAAAAGGGTTTCAGACAATTTTCGTTTCTAGCATAAAGGTCAAATATATAATTTGGACCGCTTTGCTAATTCTTGGGAAGAAAATTGTGTTTCTTGTATTGCAGATCCTATTAATCTTATTCACGATGATAATGGGTTAATATAGCAAGTTCATAATACTAGATCTCACTAGCGATCCATGTATATATTTTGACACTTCAGTTTATTTCGATAGAAGATCAAAAGTTAAAATTGGAAGAGGTGTAGGAAAGAGTTTCTTATACTCTAATAAAGTATCATGCTTAGATGATGCTTGACGCATACAATGGGAAAATAGATATTAAAATAATATCTGATTGGCTCTAATGCTGGTGGGAGATTGTTGGAGTAAGCTCTAATAGCCAATCAATATTGGTTTAATATGCTCTTATATAATTAATCTGTTGTCGCGCACGGATCAAAAACGAGTTATTTTGAAAAATATAGTTTAGCGATAGTGAGTCGAGTATCGTATCATGAGGATTCTTGTATTGTTATTAACCAATAGAAGCGATTATGGGGAATTTAATTCAGGATCAATTTTTAAAGAGCTGAGCAAATAAGTGATTAAAATAAGTGATTATAAAAATAAGTCGATCTACTATTTTCAGGTTCCTGTTAATCATTGGTTTTTACCTTACCAATCAATTCCCTAAGAGGCTTCGACCTCTATTCAATTTCAATAATAATTGACAAGCGCAACAGATATAAAATAGATTGAATTCTTATTTTGAATTAAGCAAACAGATTAATACAATCGTGAATTAAGCAAACACGATATAGAACACGATTTAACGGCTAATAGACGTAAACAACGATTTAATATTAGGAATACAATCATACAAATTTAATCAAGACATTTCATGAAATAACATATTAAGCAAATGCAATTTCATAAAATAGAATTGAAAGAGAAACGAAATTGAATTTATAAATTAAAAACCTCAAAGCATTGGAACGCGATTACAATAGATCAACTCTGGATGATTAGTTCTTCACTCAAGCGTACAAGTCAAAGTTTCCATCGTGAAAAGTGAATAATAATCTCTCTAGCGGCCGCAAGCCTTATGAAATAAAATAAGGGTTTCCACTTACAAAATGAAACGGGTAAAAAACATAACCCAGACCCACTAAAAAGACCCAAAAACAAATTATTCTCTAACATCTGAAACTTCAACAAATTACTGGGACTTATGCATGCCGAATCAGCTTTTAAATCCAACATGAAAGTTGTATCTCTTTCTCTTAACTTTCCAACGATTATTAGAACACGTCAACCCGATTTTCGTAGCTCAAGTTATGATTTTTTCATTGAAATCTACTAATGCTGAAAATAAAATAAGAAAATCAAATTAAACCAAAAATAAACTAAATTAGAAAAACATTATAAAATATAAAAATAAATAAAGTAAAACATAGAAATGCTTAAGTACAAACATGGAAGAATATGCATCAAAATGCACTGATCAAATTCCCCCACACTTGAACTTTTACACTCCGAGAAAAATAAAATAAAAAACTCAAGAAACACAACAACATCATCAGTTACTCATTTTAGGATACAAACTCTTCTTCGATTAAGACTGCATCGATAGGTACTAATCTTGCACACTAAGGATATTGTAAGAATACTACTCCACAATTGTGCAATCATAAGCCTCCTGAATATACAATCTAATTTAAATCATGTTATTATGCCAAAGCCTAACTTACACATCCTCTTTTTTGCTCTCTTTCATCTTGGAGCAGTCACATTAAACCCATTATCTCCACACACTCATAGTAAGAGGATCGGTTAGTGACTCCGATCCTTTTTGCATGGGGTTCTGGTACATGAGTGGTATAACCCTTTGCTTACCCAATTGTAGTTGCAGGGGATTGGACCGTAATCCACCCTACCAAGTTCAACACCATAAACCTCTGAACCAACCAACAACGGGTCTGATAATCAAATTTTGTAGGTTCCGCAACCATTGGCTTAAGTGACCGGGTGACAATTACCAAACTTAGAAGGTGAATTCCCTTTTTTTTTCAAATAAAAACCTGGATTACTCACTTATATTCATCGGCTTCCCTATGTAGAGCATGTGTGAGATGGTGTTGACTGCTAAGATAAACTACTAAAGAGATATTAAAGGATGAGAAGTATTTAAATTGATTTCCATATTCAAGAGACTTAAGATGTTAAGACGATACCGATCTTGTGCACTTTTCCCAAGTCTCCACAACTAACCTCTAATTAATCTATAGCCCAAAACTTTCAAAAAGATGCATTTTTTTAAATAACTGAAAACAAAACAACGAGCAAAAGCAAAGAAAACAAAACAAATAAACGATTCCCTCCCTCACACTTAAAATACACATTATCCTCAATGAAAGAAACAAGCATAAAATAAGAGAGAGAAGAGAGAGGAAAGAACACACCCGAGGAGTCAAGGCGGATAGATAACCGCATAAGTAGCATTTCTAAATGAGAGCTCTTCTACAGTTTCCTCTTCCAATGTGGGACTCTCATGGAATAGCTTGAGGCGGTGTCCTTTGACTTTGCAATTTTTATCAGTACCTTCACTTTTTATTCCTAGATCAAAGAATGTTCTTCTAAAAGTAAAAGTGTAAAATGGGCACGTGAACGTGATCTCATCTTTCACAATATCAAGGATCAAAAAGTTACGGGGCTGCCTCACTACTTTTGCTACATCTTCAAGTGAGATCCTACGCATACACATGGACAGACTAATATCATAAATATCATCCAAGGTCCATCAAATTCCTTTCTTATGCTTCTTCAAAACCTGCAAAAATTTACTTTCTTGATCAAAATAAAGTTTAGAAGAAATTATAATCAGAAGTTTTTCATTCATCTCTAAATAAGCATATTTAAGATTTTCAGGAATTGGTTTCAGCTCTCAGGAAGGTGGTTGTTCGATGGATGGTTTGTTCCGGGAAGCCAGAGTGTCGAGAGCTTCATTCACATGAACAAATTTATTTGCAACCCCATATGTAGTAAGAATATCATCTTGCAAGACAACCTCAATTTCAGCACAAACAGAGCAAATTTTAGTGTCAGTACAAACATCACAAGAGTAAACATCATCAAAACTAGACAACGATGGAAAATCAGTTGCAAACAAATCAGTAAAAGTATCATCAATAGTTTCAGAAAGCAACTTTATTGGAAAAACAAAATTCTCTTCCAAGGGTTGTTTGTTAGATCGTTGAGGTTGTTGCATGTCATTCATCGAAGAGGCAAGCTGTTCAATCTGTGTTTGCAAAGTCTGGAGAGTAGAGTCTATTTGTTGTTGAAATTGGAGATTATTTACAGCCAATTGTTTGACAATGTCCTCTAGTGAAGGCCCAGAAGGTGCAGAGCACACAACCTGGAGTTCCTTCATATGCTTATGCGGGTCCTCACCTGCAAAACCATTAAACTTTGACAATAAGTGTATTAAATCAGATTTCAATTCAAAAGGTGCATTAGCTGTAGGATAGTCAATATATAAACAATTATAGTTCACATCAGGGACAACCAACAGCCTCAAAGTTCTTTGTTCATCCATGTTATAATAAACACATAAATACCAATTATGCCCCAAACAGGCAGAAACAAATAGAAAGAAGGAAAACGATTAAAATAAATTTTAAAAAAAATACAAAAACAACAAATTTAATCTAATGAAACAAAATAAGAATTTTGAGAATTTTTTTTTGTATTTTTTCGACACTGTAAAATAAGTAAAAAATTATTTTAAAATAGAAAAAAGACGAATTTGCGATTTTGAGGGTCGAATTCTATTCTAAAGGAGTACTGTTCTTCGATTTTTTTCTGACCTTCTAGAAAAAATTCGGAGCAAATCGACATAGTAGCTTTCAAACTTATCTGAAAGGCTGGAATACTTACCACTATACTGCAACTTGTATTACAACCCTAAAAACCAACAAACACAACAAAAAATAAGAAAAAAAACTAGCAAGAATACTAAACCTATGACTCTAATATCGGTTAATAACAACACGAATCCCTGACAACGACGCCAATTTAATCCCTGTCGTGCACGGATCAAAAACGAGTTATTTTGAAAAATGTAGTTTAGCGACAGTGGCTCGAGTATCGTATCGCGAGGATTCTTGTATTGTTATTAACCAACAGAAGCGATTATGGGGATTTAATTTAGGATCAACTTTTAAAGAGCTGAGAAAATAAGTGATTAAAATAAGTGATTATAAAAATAAGTCGATCTACTGTTTTCAGGTTCCTGCTAATCATTGGTTTTCATCTTACCAATTCCCTAAGCGGCTTCGATCTCTATTCGATTTCAATACCAATTGAAAAGCGCAATAGATATAAAATAGATCAAATTCCCATTTTGAATTAAGCAAACAGATTAATACAATTATGAATTAAGCAAACACGATATAGAACGCAATTTAACGACTAAGCAATGTAAACAGCGATTAAAGATTAGGAATTCAATCATACGAATTTAATCAAGACATTCCATGAAATAACAGATTAAGCAAATGCAATTTCATAAAATAGAATTGAAATATAAACGAAATTGAATTGATAAATTAAAAACCTCAAAGCATCGAAACGTGATTACAGTAGATCAACTCTAGATGATTAGTTCTTCATTCAAGCGTACAAGTCAAAGTCTCCATCGTGAAAAGTGAATAATAATCTCTCTAGCGGCTGTAAGCCTTATAAAATAAAATAAGGGTTTCCACTTACAAAATGAAACGGGTCAAAAACATAACCCAAACCCACTAAAAAGATCCAAAAACAAATTATTCTCTAACTTCTGAAACTTCAACAAATTACTGGGACTTATGCATACTGAATCAGCTTTTTACTGTAACATGAAAGTTGTAGCTCTTTCTCTTAGCTTTCCAACAAATATTAGAATGCGTCAATCCAATTCTTGTAGCCCCAATTATGATTTTTTTATTTAAAATTACTAATGCTGAAAATAAAATACAAAAATCAAATTAAACCAAAAGTAAACTAAATTAGAAAAACATTATAAAATATAAAAATAAATAAAGTAAAACATAGAAATGATTAAGTACAAACATGGAATAATGTGCATCAAAATGCACTGATCAATAATGACCTTGATATATATTGTTAGTTTATATATGACATAATAAAGTCTTTAGAATAATTAGTCAATTTGATGAGACATTAAGTGTGACTTAATCGTGAGACTTCGTCAAACATAAGGACGTTTTTTTAAAAGTACCCGTAGTTAAGCTTTACTATCAAATAGGACAATAGTAATGCATAAAGACTATTATGTGAGTAGACTAATGACTATATCTCATGGGTCATGGATATAAGATATCCAGTCTTCACATAGGTATAAATATTATGAGTAATATTTACATTAGATTGATCCACCATGAGAATACTACATACTTTGTTATGTAAGTGTCATAAGTTATTCTCATAGTGATAGTGGTGTATACCACCCTTCGACCTAAAACTACAATGGATCTTAGATGTGGAGTAGAGTACTTTATTGTCAATCAAATATTGTCCATAAGAGGATGACCATAAAGATGGTTGATGGATACTTTATAAATGATGCTGAGAGATATGAGTGATCTAGATGAGATTTTCCCCTCCTACATATACAAGAGTAATATTTGTGGTCCTCTTGATAGAGTATGATTGTAAAATGTATGGTTATGCTCAAATAATTCGTTATGAGATATTAGACTTATTTGTTGTTATCAAGTATACTAGGGGATCAAGGAATATAATATTGGATTATACAAGGGTGACACATTATATGCCTTGTGTTCAATATAGATATAAGGGCAAAAAGGTAATTGTATACATAACCATTATCACATAAAGGTTATGTCAGATCACACAACATTATCGTCACTTGGGTAGAAGTGATGTGTTGTTAGAGACCACTCACTGATTATAATATTAAGTATGTAGTTTAATATTATTTCTAACGTTACAAGAACCTACAAGATCACACACATAGAGTACTTATAGTAGAATAGATGATTAAATTAAATATGATTTAATTTAATTATATGTTAATAGTATTTAAATTATTTGATGTATTAACACACATGATTTATTTGATTAAATTTAATTTAATTAAATAAATGAGAATTGAGAATTTATTAAATTAAATGCGATTTAATAAAATAAGATTGGGCTAATTTTAGAAAAAGCCCAAAATATGAGCATTAGGGTTTTAGTAGCTCTCTATAAATAGAGAAAAAACCTTTCCCTTGCAATCTTAAACGTCATTTTTTTCCTTCTCTGAAAACAGTTTGCCCCGCCTTCTCTAACATCCTAAAAATCATAGTTAATTATTTAAGTAGTTATTTGTGAGTATTTGTGAATTATTGTGATTTATATGATGCATTGTGGTGTAATGGTGATACTATATTGTGGGGAAGTGTTGGATTAAGGCGGTGGTGAGAATGATTAGTTTTATAAATCAATTTATAATTATTTAGAATTTAAATAATTAGTTGGGATTAATTGGATTCAATAATAATTATTTAGAATTGTTCTATTAAATTAAATAGGATAGTGTGTGTAGAGATATTAAGGGTAAGACGATAATATTATGAGGATTAGTGAGGACAAGATGGGAATATCATAATAAGGGTCCTATGGGTAAGAGTGACAAAAGGGAAGATTGCGGTTTTGTGCAATCATTCTGTACGACCGAGTTTTGGGGAATAAGCTGTGGAGAAAGAGTTAGGGCATTGAGAAACCCAAAGGATTTCAGTAGAGAACGCAAAGAGAAAAATCATCCGCTAGGAATTACCAGGTAAGGGGAGTGATCCTTATTATTATCATTGATATGGGCTTTAGGTATGTGTATGAGTGTGTTTTGTGGTTTATGTTGATTGATGATAACATGATGAATGTGATGATTTTGATGTGTAATTCCCATGATTTGATATCCATAATGTGAATGGAAATGTGTTGTTGTTGTCGTATGATATTATCATAAATTTTGGTTAATTTGGGACTATACTATATGGAAATCGCATGAAATTGGGACTGAACTAATGCAAGAATCGCAACGAGAAGTTACTATCACGAAGTCGCCGTCGGGCGAAGCGATTTCGCCTTAGCAGCGCCTGGCGAAGAAACTTGAAAATTTGCATGCTCCTGGAAAGTAAGAAAAGCTCCCCTGCTTCGTCGGGCGAGCTCAGAGTGAGGACCCATTGTCGGGAGAGCCTTTGCTTCGTCAGGCGAGCCACTTTTGAGAAGACTACTTCACCAGTCGAGTAGACTATTGCATATTTTTATTTTGCTGTATTTTTGTGTGGAACAAAATGAGTAACATATTGTATTTTTCCATGATTATGCTATGATGAATTTATATGAATATGTGTTGATGAAATGTGGTGTATGATTGTAAGATATGTCGATTGTTGTGAGCATGTTATATGTTTTACTATGAGGTATGTATGTTGTGTTGAATGAAGTTGATAATAAGCATGTTTGATGTGAATACATGTTATGTCAAGAATGTTAATATTATGATTACATGAATGGTGATGCAATTGACTAGTCGTGGTCGAAGTATTAATGTTGTTGTGCATCATACATTCATGGCATATGTTAGGATGTTGTTCCACCCGTGTTGTTAGAACATTTGTCCAATGAAGGTCTTAATCCCATTGTATGGGTTGAGTGCATTATTATGATGTGCTCCGGTTCCAAGAGGGAATTGATCCTATGATGGGGACCTTTGGAGGGAGATGACCCAGTGTTCATCAGTGAAGTTTGGTACCACATACACGAGTCAATGTTGTTGCACTGTATACTATGTGTCGTAATATGATTATTGATTAAATGATGTCTTGATGATGTTGTAACTTAAGTGATGCTTTGATGATGATTGTTGAATTGAGGATATAATGATGTTACGAATGAATTAATGATGTGAAAATGTGAGTATAATATGTGATGTATGTCGATATATGGATTTCTTGATGATTGTTGTTGTAACTAATATATCTATTTTGTATATATTTTGTAATGATTTATGATTACTCACCATTTCTGTTTGAATATTGCCTCCACATGTGTAACGCACAGGTGATCGTGAATAGCTCGTAGAAGCGTGAGGATAGATTTGGAGTTATTTAGTGTATTTTCCTTTGAATAAAAAAGATCTTGCTCTAATATGTAACATCGGGGTTTGGGAATGCTTGAGTTTTTAAGTTTGTTGTTTTTTTAGAAATGCATCTCATGAGTTTTGTTATTTGTTAAATTTATTTTGATGTTAACCTTGGATAATACCAAAAAGTCTTGATGTTTTGATGAAATAAATGAAGTTATGATTGAGACTGAAATTCCGCTGCGAAGTCTAAATTTATATGTTGATATTATTGAAGAAATAATTGTTATAATTTTTGAAAACCCGTGTTATGGAGCATGATGTTTGTATAAGATGCTTTTATGACGATGTGACACCCTCGTTGGTGCTTTGTGTTGATTTATTTATTCGTTTATTCATGAATTATTTTTGGGGTTTAGAAGGGTGTTACACCTTCCACTTTACACTCGCGTGGACTACATAGTGAAGTCGGTAATTTTCTTTGTTCGTGATTGTTGTACCCCAAAATTTTCTCTCCCATTTTATTCAAGATATCTTCTCATGCTCCTAGGGTTTTCAATTACTCAAGGCTACTCAAGGTTTGATCAGACAAATTCTCCTCCTAAGCAGTTGACCTACAACTAGGGTTTTGATTTTCTCAAGGAAGATTGGACTTCTAATTACTCAAGTGGATTTCATGGTTCCTCATATGTCTCTAAGAATTCTCATGCGAGGTTTCAAGCCTTGTATCACAAGTTTGCTCAATCAATTGCTCAGATGACTGAAAAATCAACTATATTCGACAAAAAGTCAATTGTGGTCAACATATAGTCAAACCTCAAGATTTTAAAGTCACATTCATCATTTGATCAGGGGTTGATCATGATTCATCAAGAAAACTCAAGATTCATCAAAATTCGAAAGTTACTAAATTAGTGTTTTCTTTAGGAGAAGTCAACTGAACTTTAACCAAGCACAACTTTCACATGCTTCATCAGATTTTTCTCAAAAAAAGCTCATTGTGAAGGAAATTCAATTCTCTACAACTTTGTCTCTATAAGCTCAAGTCCAAAAAATGCTTCATTTAAGAGATATGGGCCAAAACATTATTGGTCATTTCAAAAGTCAACAAAAGACACTTTTTGTCAAGGCAACTTACATCAAGATAAAGTCTTCAAATGCAAAACTAACCAACATAAATATTGTAGGAGACATCTTGAGCTTTCCAAAAAGTCAAACATCGCTTTCAAATGATAAAAATTGAGAGAGCTATGATTGGTGCAAGTTGGGAAATTTTGAGAAAGTGCATGAAACCCAAAGTGAGTAAACTTGGAATTTTGGGTTAGTGGGCTTGTGTTTCAAGGTTCATGCTTGTTATAGACCTCAATATGAACCTTTGAACTTATTCATACACCCTTTGAATATTTATTCTATTTATCTTTGATTTTATTTATTTAAAATTCAAAATAAATTAGATAAAATAAGAGGCTTTCTTAAAAAGGTCCAAGTTCAATCCCTTTTGACCTAATTCCTCTCTATATATTCTCACTATTTCAGACAAGGCATGACACGAAATTTTTGCACAAGAAATCTTTCCAAAAACTTCAAAAAATATCAAAACTAGGGCAAATCAAAAACCCTACTTACAGCCTCTTTCCAAGAAAGCCAATCCTTCAAATAACTTCCAAAAGCATCATAGGGTAAGATTTGATCATTCCTGATGATCCAAGAGGCCTGAGAAATCGCGTATATGCCTCGCCAATTTTGTTTTTTGCATGAATTTCACATTGTTATTTTCTTTGTGTTTTGATGCATACTAACATCCACTAATGTTCTTATAAGGTTTAACAATGCAGGATTGAACCATAGCATGACCCCCATAACAACCGGACAAGGGTTTTCCATGTTCATGCCGTTTTGAGCTGTCTTCTTCGTATCTCACAATCTAGCACGATTTGGCCAAAACAAATACTTCCATTGAAGAATGTGATCACCGGAGAAGACGACTAGAGCTAGGGCTCCGACGCTTCTCCGGTCCAGTGATTTAAGTTTATTATATTTTTATTTGTTTCCATGGAATGACCAGATGAAATAGCCACCCCAGTGGCAAGCGCATGCATGATAAGGCTTTGATGTACAAGGGCGTGGTTTTGATCCCTGCCTTTTGATGTTTTTTGATGTTTTTTTCTTCATATGTTGCAGATTTTGATATGTAGTTCATTGTTTCCATTCTTCTAACACAGGCGCCCGCCTGGTGCAGTGGCAAAGTGTGTTTTGTGAAAGGGATAAGGGCGTGGATTCAACACCCACCCCTGACATTTTTATATTTTCTAACCTTTTTTTTCATTTTCCCTTAAACCCTATTATTTGGCAAACTTAACCTCACTTTTTTCACTAACCAAAAAAACAAAACCTTTTTTTTTGTAAACCCTAATTAATTAGGTTTTAGGTTTTCAATTTTTTCTAATTAACTTTTTTTATTATTAATTAAAATTAATTAGGTTTTTAAGGTTACTTAATTATCATTCTAGGTTTACGTTTTTGCTTTCATCTGCTGCTACTATACTTCTATATTACTGCTTAGTAACTAGGGTTTGTATGGAAAGATAAAAACGAACGATAGAAAACCCTAAATTCAAAGATAAATAACTGAATACAATACACTTGCACACTCACGCCTCTAGGGTAACCTCTCTTATTGACTTCGAAACAAAACGGTCATGTCCCTCGAAAGTAGCGACGTTTTAGCAAAGTCCCTCGAATAAAAGATCATAGTCCCTCGATGACCCTTTCGATGTTGCCTTTCGATAAATGATCTAGTCCCTTACGAAAATTGCTAAAGCATCCTGATAAGTTCCCTTAGATAACCGAGCGATGACCCTTCGGTTGTCCCTTCACATCCAACGATAGGGCTTCCTACCAATTAATGGTACGGATAACATTGTCTCTAAAGGAGAAGGAAAAGTACAAGAATGACCTTGAGTGGGTAGAACTGTCAAAACAAAAAACATTTCAGACAAACACTTTCAAAGATATTTTCAAAACACTTTGTATGCATTCTTGAGTACCGATACAAGAATCATTACAAAGTTCGCCTTACATTGGCATTTTCAAAATATTTTCAAAACACACGCACACAAAAAGAAAATTTTAAAAGTGAGCTAAGAGATTAAGAGCCCGTAGATAACTACAGATGAAAAGGGTGCTAACACCTTCCCTTTTCATAACCTAACCCCCAAACTCAAAATCTTTAGAGGTCTTTCCTGTTCTTTTCACCCTTTCCTTATTGGATAAAAGAAAAGTCGGTGGCTACTCTTGTTATCTGCAACATTTGCGATAAAATGCTAAAAAAGTCAATTCTTCCACCGTATTACAGAACTGGAGACTCTGTTGGGGAGTACTTAAAAAAGAGGGGTTACCTTAGAGTCTTTGATCAATTTTACTTGCTTTTACTTGTCTGCTTTGTTTGCTTTAAAATTGAGGGTTTCTTGGGTTTAATTTCTTGCAAAGGTCCTACACCCGGATCTAGGGATACCTTAGGTTAGTAGCAATAGATCATGGAAACTGTATGACATAGACTGATATGGTTGAAGTGATGGCTACGTTAGTATGACACTTTGGTTTGTAACAATGTTCCTTGAGTCAGTTGAGGATAACATTGGGCTGTTGCGTTGTCTCATAAGCACTAACTAACTTTTAGAACCTTAATTGACCCATCTTGGGCATTAGAAGGTAGTGAGATAGCCGGTTTTGGTGCAGTCCAGAGTTGGTTGATACTCGATGCTACACTCATTGAGATTTGACTCGCATGATATTTTGGTGGCAAGTCAGTTGCTTTACTAAAATAAAACCTTCAAGAAAGATCTATGATATTGAGATTCCTAGAACACGGTTACTATTTTAGGACAGGTTGAGCCAACTGAACTTCAATAGAAAAGGGTACTTACCTACAGACCTCATGTAAGCCTTTAAACCTAAGGCCTTTGTGTGATTTGTTTGTGTTTGCTATCTTGTTTAAACATGACATAATAACATCATACCATGGCATTTTCACTAACCCTTTTCAAGGATCTTAGGGACCTATGGTGCAGGTTTATCATGAACCAGAATTTTAGCAAGGGGCAAGAGAATTTATTTTCCTCTAGCCAGATGCCGTCAAGATCAAAGTACATCCTCGTGAGTCAAAAGATAGGACCCACTTAACATGGTGGGCTTGATTCTTATAGAGGAACATTCAAAGATGAAGACCCGAAGCTCTTCAGACAAAGCTGCAGACTCAACTTCTACTATTTCGTCTCTTTTTTGTTTATCCCGCGAGATCCTTGAAAACATTGCATATGCATCCACATACCATACATATAATCACATAACAGATTATCCCAAGACATGTTTTCTCATCTTCTTACTGTTTATTTTAGTAAAAGATGGCTCTCGAGCAAACCGTCAAAGATCTTCAAGCTCAAAACACTCAATTTCAACAAATATTCTTGTACTTAGCCAAGGGGCAGGAAGAGCTGAAGACCCTCATCACCAAAGAGAGGAAGAAAAAGACTAAGAAACCAATTGTCATCCTTAATATGGGTAAAAGATTCAAATTTCCGGTCAAGAGGGCTCTAGATTTTGAGATCCCATCAAATGAAGATGATAACCAAGAGGAAGATGATAAGAGTGTGAAAGATGAGGAGAATAACAACTAGAGTTATGATGAAGAAGAAGCATACTATTCAGATGAGCAGTATCCTCCGGCTGATTACAAATATAAATAGCTGGAAGATCATCTCAATGCTATGGAGATCCAGAGATTCAAGGTCCCTACTTTTGCAAAGTATGACGGTGTTTCTTGTCCTAAGCTTCATTTAAGGTCTTATGTCCGGAAGATTCAACCCCACACTGCTGATAGGAAGTTATGGGTGCATTTCTTTCAAGAAAGCTTGTCAGGAACACAAATGGAATGGTTTTATCAATTGAAAGGAACCAATACCCGTACTTGGGAAGACTTGGCTCCTGCTTTTAACAAACAATACCATTACAATGCTGATCTTGCACCAACTCACGTGCAATTACAAAGTATGACTATGAGCTAGAACGAAGGCTTCAAAGAGTATTCCTGTAAATGGAGGGATCTAGCTGGAAGATTTTAAACTCCTTTATCTGATAGGGAGATGGTTGATATGTTTATGGGAACTTTGATAGGTCCTTTCTTAAATCATCTGATCGGAAGATCTTTAGTTGGATTCACCGAGCTGATATTAACAGGGGAACAAGTTGAAGGTGGAATCAGGAGTGGAAAAATTCAGGTGGTTGTGTCTTCAAGTACTATGAAGAAGATGTTCAATGGTAAAAAATAAACTAATATTGTGTATGGCCAGAAGGGTCATGCTAGAAATGACTGCAACCAGTCTGTGGGAGCTGTGCTAATTTCTAATCATGCGCCAGTGCAACAACATCAACAAGGAAATCAACATAGGTCAGACGCACCCAGGAGACAATTTACTAAGATCAACATTCCATTGTCTCAGGCATTCTAACATCTACTGAAGGCAGAAATAGCTGCTGGGCTTTGAAAAATAAAATTCAAGATATGATTGACAATAAAGAGATTGAACTTGATCCTCCCAAGACCCCCAATGTGATTACCGCTTATATGCCTAAGCACGACAAAGGCATTAGTGCTATTGATGATGTTTCATATGTTTTAACTGTAAGTGACTTGACTACTCCACTCTTGATTATTAAGAAGAATATGTTGCAAGTCAGCTTATTTCTGGGTTGCATTGAAAGATGCTACTGCTGTGCAGCCCAACCCAATGGTTGCAAACTGCTGAAAGGAGGTATTCATTGTTTGATGGATAACTACATCATTCTAGTTGAGAAGACTCCTTCTATTGAGATTTCTTTTCAAGACTTAGAGCTTGAAGAGGTATCTGTAATTTCTGGTACTCCTATAAGGATCATTGCCAAAGGCCCTGTGAAGCTTACGGCTGAACCTAGAGTTTCTCCTCTGATAATCACCGCACCCGGACCAATCCCATACTCATCTTACAAGGTTGTCCCTTGGAATTATGGGGCAGACGTCTACTACCATGGTGCCAAGCAAGAACTATTGACTGTTGAAAGTGAAGGTATTGAAGTTACTGATTCCAACTTTGACAATATTGCTGGGACCAGTAAAGTTACTAAAAGTGGAAGGGTTTTCTCTCCCAAAATTTCTATAAAGACCGTCGCCATACCAGTTTGTGTTACCGCTACCGAGTCATTTACTGAGACTCAAGGCATAAAACAAATGATTGAGCCTGCCCAGACGAAGGCACCTAAAGAAGTTACCACTAAAGATATTTCCCGGTAAGAAATGGAGGAGGTACTGAAAATCATCCGAAAAAGTGACTACAAGATTGTTGAACAACTGGGCAGACTCCCTCCAAGATATCCATGTTATCCCTATTGTTGTGCTCAGAAGCCCATGCTCAGGCTTCGGTGAAGTTCTTAAAATATGCGTATATACCGCAAGAAATCTCTGCTGATCAATTTGAAAATCATGTTGCTAGCCTGACCACTGATAAATGGCTAGGCTTTTCTGATGCTTACTTGACTCCCGAAGGAAGGAACCATAACAAGGCCATGTATGTCTCTATTGAATGCATGGGAACTACCTTAGCTCATGTGTTGGTTTATATGGGTTTGTAATATGGTGGGAGAACTGACTTGGGTGTTTTGCGTTTTATCGCAATTGTTGCGAATAGCAAGAGTCGCCACCGACTTTTCTTTTATCCAATAAAGGAAAGAGTGAAAAGAATAGGAAAGACCTTTTGAGAAATTTCTTGAGTTCCGGGGGGGGGGGGGGGGGGGGGGGGGGGTAGGTTACGGAAAGGGAATGTGTTAGCACCCTTTTCATCTGTAGTTATCTATGAGCTCTTAGTTGCTAGCTCACTTTGAAATGCTTGGTTTGAAAATGTCTTTGTGGTCTATTTGAAAGTAATTTTGAAAAGTGCCTTCGTTTAGGAGAACTTTGTAATGATTCTCGTCTTTATAAGAATGCATACAAAGTGTTGACTTTTGAAAATATTTCATTTGAAAGTGTTGGTGTGTTTGAAATATATTTTGAAAATGGTGGTGAGCAAGCAACTATGAACGTTCTACCTACTCAAAAGTCTTAGTTCTTTTCCTCCTCCTTTAGATATTGATATCTTACCATTGATTGATAAGAAGCCTTATCATTGGATGTGAAGGGACGGGCATGGGTCATCGTATAGTCATAGAAAGTAACATTGTAGGATACCTTAGTAATTTTTGTAAGGGTTTAAGATCGTTTACCGAAGGCAACATCGAAGGGTCATCGAGGGACTATGACCTTGTTTTTTATTGTTTTTGCTAAAGTATCCCACGTTTGCGTAACATGACTATTTTTATCTTGGGCAACAAGTGAGGTCAACCCTAGAGGTGCAAGTGTGCAAAGTGTTTATTTTCATGCATTTTTATCTTGAATTAGGGTTTTCTATTTGTTGGTTTTATGTCTTTTCATACAAACCCTAATTACTAGCATTTATATTGAAAGCGATAAATTGCGGAAATGTAAAATTCTACGCTATTACATCATTTGGGGGATGGGAGTATGATTTACAAATGGGGGAAGCAAGTAAATAAAACCTAATTTATTATTACAATTATATTGAATATTGCAAGAATAAAATGTACAAGAAATGTATGATAATGTACAAGAAAAGAATTTTTTTTTTGAGTTTTTTGTATAAAGGGCTTAATATTATCCTAATTAAACTAACAAAGAGAGAAAATAATTAATTAATTCAAATAAAACTAATCTAACTTGATTTAAGAAAAGAAATTAATTAATTAAGAAAAACAAGTTTTTTTAGGGTTTTTTATGAAAACCTATTTCATTAAACTAAAGTGAATGGAAGGAAATTAATTAATTAAACTTCTAAGTTCTAAATTAATTTAATTAAAACAAACTAAGTCTAATATTAATTTAATTAAGAAAAGAAATTTGTTAAAGAAATTTTTTTTGGTCTTTTTGTCTAAAAGAAATAAGATAAAAATATACTAAATATCTAAATAATAAATATACAATATTTTTGGTATTTTTGGTTAATAAAAAACAATAATAATAATAATGATAATAATAATAATAATAATAATAATAATAATAATAATAATAATAATAATAATAATAATAATAATAATAATAATAATAATAATAATAATAATAATAATAATAAATAATAGTAAAAAAAAAAAAAATTAAAATTAAAGTCAGAGGGGTTTAAAAAGTGAAAAGGGTGTGAATGTTAGCAAAAAGGCTCAATAGTTTTTTGTTTCAAAAATCAGAAAATAAGTAAAAATAAACTGGGTCTGCGTTGTGACAAGCAAATGGAGGGTAAGAAAATAGCAAAAAATACAAGCTCAAAACAGTGAGCCCAATGCCTGTGATGATTCAGTGGGGACAACTTGTTGGAGGTGTATAATGGGGGTGTCACCGGGAGTGTTGGATCTGAGGATGATGAGATCAAATGGCGATGCTATGGGGTTTACCAAGCGCGCGTATGCCTTGCCTGCATGGGACCTGTAAAGAGAAAATATGAAGAAAAAAAACAAAAGGGTACCACTGGGGCTTGAACCCAGGTCCCAAGGGTTAACAGGCGCGCGCTTTACCACTGGGGTGGCTATACATCCGGTATTATAAACAAAACCATAAATATATATTTGAAACACGTTCTTGAAGATGACTTCATCTTCTTCCTCGCGCCAGAACATTCAACAACATTTTTGAAATTGCTATCTCTCATTTCTCAACCATTTTCAAAAGTATAAACATGAAAGTTGCTGGAAATTTCATCACAAATCCAACCATGTAAATAACTTAAGCTAACACTCAAAGATGAACACAAATTTTAAATGGTACCAAATTCAGAACTAATTTTTCAGGAAGTTCAAACTCAAAATTCACACTACTCAAGCAATATAAATGAAATCTAAGGGCATGGTTAGTTTCAGGGATATGATATCTACATCTTATCTTCACAAATTAGAACCAAATGATACTCGTATGAAGAGATAGAAGTTCAGAAAACTCACCTTACAGATGGAGATCGTGTTTTGAGTTTGAGCAACTTTCAAGGTGTTACAATGATCTGGTTAGCTTCCTTGAACCTCTAGGAAGCTAAAGCAATGCTTAGCTTGAGTTATGGATGGTTGAATCGTGCTATAGAAGTCAAAGTGCAACACTCTTTTTTTGGTTATGGAGGATGGTGATGGAGGTGTTACAGTTCTAAAATAGGGATAGGGATCAACTATATTTGATATATGGAAGCTTTGAAAACAGTTTTGAGGGGAAACACACGATGGAAATGAAAGATACAAGTTTTAGGGTAAAATTGTATACAAAGGGAGTTTGTATGCAATTTCTGGCTAGAGGGAGTTTGAGGGAGTTCCAAGGCTTGTAATTTCGTGTCCTCAGTTTCATAAGAGTGTCTCAACTTATAGGCAAAGGCTTCGAGACTTGGAATGATTAGAATCACAAGATCACAAGTTATGGGATTTTGACTTGTTTTTGAAGCTAGCTTGACAAGTATGGTTTCAAGGCAAGGTACAAAGCTATATAGAGTGGTTACAAACTTTAAACATGCTTATCTGACTTTGTAGAGGAAGCTTGTGCAGAAGGAACAAGTGCAAAGCTCAATACAAGTTGACTTTGTATAAAGCTTGCTTTATGAGAATAGAATGGTACCTTTCTTCCAAATATGCAAAATTGCTTTGGATAATGGCTTAATCACTTGGATCATACCTTAATCAATTGTGTAAACAATTAATTATTGAGTTATTGACAAGTTAGAAGCCTGCAAAAACAATATTGTGCATCATAGGCTTGAGATTTGAATTCTTGTTCATCACAAAAATGACCTAATAATTCAAGTTTGAAACCCTAACTTCACCTCTTCGATTCTATTAGCTCAAAATGATCTCATTGAGTTCTTGGACATTTTGAAAAGCTTGTAACATTTTATACAACTTTCATGTTGGACATTTTGACAAAATCATCTTGGAGCTTGGTGAAAATTGACCAAGAAGTTAGGTCAAAAATCTGCCTAAACTATGCCAAATTTTCACTAAGTGTTTAAGAAAAAGTGCATGACTTTATGGATTCATAATTCAAAATCCAAGAATTTCAAGGACTTGATTAGTAAAGCAAAATTGTAGATCTCATCAAGATCTACAACTTTCATGTTGGAAGTTTTCTTTGAATCATCTTGCATCTTGATGAAAAATTGGCATGAAGTTATGAAATAATCATGTATAAAAACACTTAGAAAAATTCCAAGTCTTGAAAAGTTTGACTTTTCAAGATGACTTTTGACTTTATTGATTTCTCTATGATCAAGTTTTATATTTTTGAATGTCTTGATAAAATATGATCTTTGAAACTCAATTTTGATCAAAAGGTCAAAGTTTAGCTTTTGATGTATCAGTTGACTTTTCATTAGTTGACTAAATTTCAACTATCAATCAATTGATCTTGAGAAATGTTTTGAGCCATGAAATTAGTTCAACATGTTGTATTTGAATCCTTGATATTGTGCTTCAAACCACTAGATCATGTATTAGGTCAAAAACCGTTAATCAGTCCAATACAGTCAAAACCCTAATTTTGACCATTTTGCCCTTTTGATGATTTGAACATTTTTCTTGGGGAATTGTGATCCAAACTTGATCAATTGATACATATAACTTCAAAATGTTGATATTGGTCAAAAATCTTGAAGTTTAACTATAGGTTAACCACAATTGACTTTTTTACCCAATACAGTTGGTCATTTGATCAATTGACTGAGTAATTTTGTGATTCAAGACTAGAAACTTGACATGAGAAATCTTGAGGGTCCATAGTGATCCATGAAAATCATTTGAAGTATTAGAATTCCAATTGTCCTTGTGCAAACTCACACCCTAATTTGAGGTATCAATGTTGAGGAGATGGCTTGACCTAGTCAATACTTGTGCAAGCTTGAGCTTTTGAAGATCTCTGTGAGAAATGTATTGAGAAAAGAGAGGGAAAATTTTTGGGTACAACAGCTTCCCATGTTCAATCTTCTTAAACCTGAAGAGTTAGATTGGCGAGTCCGTCATTCGTGACTTGAAGGTGGAAGATGATTGAACACTAAAGTGCCCAGAAATTTTCACTTGAATATGTGTTAGTTGATTGTGTCGGGAATGGGCTTAAATATGTCATTTGGAGAAGTGATGAAGAGTTTGTCAGAGATGGGCTTACAGATGCCATCCAGACTGACTGTTGGTAGAAACTAGAGGAAGCATCATAATAAATCTTTGGTTGATTTATACTGAAACAACATATGTCTTTTGCATGTTTTCAACTGGAAGAAGTAAATCTAAACCAGAAAAGGTATGTTGATTGGTGACTTCACTGGTGAAATAATTCTAATCAGAATAGGTCTGTTGATTGTCTGTCATTAACTAGAATAAGTGAGTCTAACCAGAGAGGTCTGTTGAATGCATGTATTTAACTGGAAGAAGTATCTAACCAGAAGAGCTTTGTTGTTCGTATATCATTAACTGGTAGAAATAAATCCAACCAGAAGAGATCTTCATCTGCATGTCTTTAATCTGGAAGAAATAAATCTAACCAGAAGAGGTCTTCTTCTGCATGTCTTTAATCTGGAAGAAAGAAATCTAACCATAAGAGGTCTTTGTTCACCTGTCTTTAATCTGGAAGAAATAAATCTAACCAGAAGAGGTCTTCATCTGCCTGTCTTTAATCTGGAAGAAATAAATCTAACCAGAAGAGGTCTTCGTTCGCCTGTCTTTAATCTGGAAGAAATAAATCTAACCAAAAGAGATCTTCGTTCTCTTGCCTTTAATCTGGAAGAAATAAATCTAACCAGAAGAGGTCTTCTCTCACATGTCTTTAATATGGAAGAAATAAATCTAACCAGAAGAGGTCTTCGTTCGCCTGTCTTTAATCTGGAAGAAATAAATCTAACCAGAAGAGGTCTTCGTCTGCCTGTCTTTAATCTGGAAGAAATAAATCTAACCAGAAAAGGTTTGTTTGCCTGTCTTTAATCTGGGAGAAATAAATCTAACCAAAAGAGGTCTTCGTTCACTTGTCTTTAATCTGGAAGAAATAAATCTAACCATAAGAGGTCTTCATTCGCATGTCTTTAATCTGGAAGAAGTAAATCTAACCAAAAGAGGTCTTTTATTTTATTGATTGATTTTTCCTACAAGGAAGAGGGTTAGTTGCATGCATATATATGCATGGCGTAATGATGTTCTCAAATAAATGAGATTATGCTGTATGCATTTGTCATGTGTGTGCTATGATGTATGAATGTGAAACATTGAAGTGCATCTTTGTCTGGAAAATAAATCCTCGACAAATTGTTGGGGAGTATTGAGAAGATGAATCCCGGACTACCGCTGGAGATGAAGAGTTTGTGTATCTTCAACTTTGTTTAGAATGTTTCTGCTGGGGATTCCGGTTTTGTTGTTCGAGGAAATTCTGAGGGGAATGTTGATTTCTGCTTCAGGAATAGAGTTCTGGAACCTTGGTTGTCCATTACTTTACTGGAGAATTATATCTTGACTGGGGAGAAGGAAAGTTAATTGGTATCTAGTCAAATTCTAGGCTTTGTAGCAACTTACTGGGGATAGTATCGACTCCGTTGAGGACAAGGGGTTTTGTCCGTTGATTTGTAATGGTCTGAGAAAAGAACTCGAGTTGGGGAATTTGTAGTCTATTAGGGAGTCTGTAGTTTGTTGGGGAAATAAACCCTGTTGAGGAAAGCATTTTGAAGACCTTATTGGGGAGATGAATTCATTTGGAGACGAACTCCATAAGGTTTCTCTTGTAGTTTAGGACCAACTCAGCTGGGGAAATGATTGTCAGGAGATTGGAACTCCGGATGGATATTGTATGAATTCAAATCCGTGGAGATAATTTTGTTGAAGTAACTCTGTGGGGATATCCTGAACCCTTAAGAAAATGTTTATTACTGTTTTTAAACATACATTTGTTAACAGTTAATCATGTTCATATGCATATGTTTATTCAATTTTAGTCATTTGACGTTTTTGCACTCAAAATAGAAAAACAAAATTTTTGCACTTCAAAGTATATTTGTATTGATGTTTTGCCTATAAATAAGCGTTTTTATACAAGGAGACAGAGATCCTAGTAAAACGGAGATCCATGTGGAAGTGATCTCATTGTGTTCCAACTCCGCTATTGCCCCTATGTCTTCAAACATCATCACTTGCCGTTGAAAAAAATTGATTGAATTGATCTTACACCCAAGAACTTGGACCTTGGTAATAAAGCTGGTTGTAGTGATTTCACGGTACATAGTCATGCGCTTTAATCCTTAACATTTTCCTGGACCACTCTTTCGGGTTTTCAGCCCACCAGGATACCCTTTTTTGCCCAAACCGCCCTTTCGGGTTTTCAACTTGCCGGGTGTACAATCTTTTGTATATATCCCTAATTTTTGCCCGAACCTCTTTGGTTCGCCAGGATGCCCTTGTTTTTTCCTAGGTATGTCAACCTAGCAGGTGATTTTTATGCGTAGTATTTTTTGACTATGTTCGCGTTCACAGGATGTGGGAAATCTTCGTCGTCCATAGTAGTTAGCATTGTTGGTGTAAGCCCTAGAGGCCAATACTTTTGGTACTTGTATCGAATTATTTATTAATAATAAAAGGCATTTCTTTATTATGTTTGCTTTCCAAAATAATAAAGTCCCTAGAATGGTTTATTGGTTTAATGAAATGTTAAGTGTGACTTAATCATGAGATCCCATTAAACATAAGACACTATTCTTAAAGTATCCGTAGTCAAGCTTTAATGTGAAGTGGGATAACATTAAAGCATTAAGATTATTATGAAGATAGATTGATGATCACATCTCGTGGATCATAGATAAGGAGTTATCAAGTCTTGACATAGGTATGAATATTAGGAGTAATATTTATATTGGATTGACCCGCTATGAGAATACTACATAGAATGTTATGAAAAGTGTCATAAGTTATTCTCATGATGATAATGGTGTATACCACCCTTCGACCTGAAACCACTATGGACCCTAGATGTAGAGTCAAGTACTTTATTGTTGATCAAACATCATCCATAACTGGATGACTATAAAGACGGTTGATGGGTACTTCACAAATCATGCTAAGGGACATGAGTGACCTAGATGGAATTTGCTCATCCTGCATAACAGGATAAATGTCTAAGGGCCCAATATTGAACCGGACAAGGGTGACACAGTGTATGCCTTGTGTTCAATATAGACATGAGGGCAAAAGGGTAATTGTACAACACAAATATTATCACGGAAAAGGTTTGGTCAGATCACATGACATTTTCGTGACTTGGGTAACAATGATGTGTTGCTAGATACCGCTTACTATTTATTATATTAAATGTGTGATTTAATATAATTGCCAATGTCGCGAAAATCTACAGGGTCACACACATAAGGACAGGTTGATGAGAGATAGAATAAATAAGGAACACTGTAAGGTACGGTGCACTTAAGTGTAATACGGAAAGTGGTAAGGTACCACGTGGATAAGTGATATATGGTACATCATAAGGTATGATGTCCATAAGCTTAATTGGGCTTTTAGCTTATAGCCTTAATTGGGCTTTTAGCTTGTAGCCCACACGAGTGATTCTATAAATAGATCCCCTCTGATGAAGCAATTTCACTTGATGCAATTTCGTTTTTGATTCTCTCTCTCACTCAAGGTTTCCGTTCGTGATCAGCTAGCACTGTAACCGGAAGCGATCTGTTCGTGTGGACTGAGTAGAGGCGTTGTTCTTCATCAACGCTCGTGATCACAACATCAAAGGTCTGAATCGCCACAAGAGGTAAATATTTCTATCACTGACCATGCTCATTCGTAAGGATCTCTAAAGAAAAATTTTAAATTCCGCTGCGCTTTTGATCGCAATTTTCCTACAGTGGTATCAGAGCCACTTACGAAACCATGGATCTGATAGTTGTTTATGTTCTATATTTTCTGTTTTGATTCGATTAAAACCAGAATGAATTGAATAATAAACGAGTAATTAAATTTGGCATCTGTTGTGTATGATTTGGATGATTGATGTTGACTATGCTTCGGAATCCGACATTAGTATGGTGAAGCAGCAATACATTGATCATCCATAGGTTACACAAATAAGATCGATCACTTTTATATATGATATAAGTAAATCTAATGCAACGATGGTATATGGGATATATTGTTTCTGTTTCGTTCATTCAAACACTTGATGATTGTTATTCCTTTGACCGATCACTGTTCATATGCTTCGGAATCCGACATTAGTATGGTGAAGCAATGGCATGTGATTAATCATACTGAATTATCAATCGAAATGTGTTTGACATCATGAAACTGTTGCATTAGGGTTCATAACGGCACAAGGGTTGTGTTGTTGAAGAGTTATGCGATTAGGGTTGTGAATGCACAAGAGTTATGCGGAAATGACGCCGATTTCAAATGAATTGTTCATTAAAATTTCGCTGCCCCTGACAACCCCGCAAAGGGGCGCTGCCCCCTTGACCCCCGTCCGCTGAACGGTCAGCGGAACCACTGTCCGCTGACCGGGCAGCGGAACCCCCGGCTAACTCTGCATAGTGTGATCAATCGTCGAAATTTAATTTTCCTTTTTTTTAATTAACAAAATTTAAACTAATAATAAAAGTGTGTTTATTATTATTGTCTTGTGGTGATCAGTTATGGCCTTAGTTTTTTTTTCCCTTTATTTTCTTTTGGGATTGTAAAATACGGCCTGCGTGTCGTGCCTCTCTCTAAAATTCTTGATGTAACTTCTTTTCTCATCTCACTCCCTCGTATGTAAAACGAGTTTCTTTTATGTAATGTAATGTTATGAAGAAAGAGAAGAATACAATATCAAAGGAGGATAACCTTGGAGATCTTGCTTGGAGAAGTTTAGATCGTTATTAGGTTAGCTTAGGTTCTCTCATTGGCTTGGGAGAACAATTGCGCTAGGGGCCATAACTGTATCCTTTTATGTATATTGATGCATGTGTTTTTATATTGATGCATGAGAGAGACGAATTGCATGTTAAGCCGGTGAGATCAAACTAACAACAAAATCCCTCAAGTTAAATATTAAGTTCATGCTTTCCAAGTTTTAGCACTCATCAAGACTAGTATCGAACAATGTAGGTTTCGCCTACGCGAGGTGCATGTTCTATATTAGTAAGGTGCGATAGGATAATTGTAATATCCAACTGCTAAAACAATGGGTCAAACTTAACTAAACACATTATAATAAGATTATACATGTTTAGAAGCAATAGTTGGGAATGATTCATATGATGAATTAGAATAAGGAGTTATTCACCCAACTGAAAATATTCGAGAGTTGTATGAGATACAATTGGAAGGAGTTCCTACCTAAATAACCTAGTTTTGTGTAATCAGCCTAACGCTGACTTAGAACGAAGTGAAATGTGGATCTCGACCCACTAGAAAGTCTTCCAACGGGATTTTCCGAATCAAATAATGAGGGTCATTTGGTTTGAGTAAAATGGTGGGAGCATATTTGATTAAAGGCCTAATTAAATATGTTGTTTTAATGATACTTATATTTTCATTTTTTTTATAGATTACCATGACAACAAACAACCATATTTTGCGATCAATCCTAGATAAGGAAAAATTGTTTGGGACAAATTTCCTGGATTGGCACCGAAATCTGAGGATTGTCCTCAAGCACGATAAGAAGCTGTATGTCTTGGAGACACCTGTTCCTGAAGAGGAACCGCCTAGTTCGGCACCTAAGGCGGAAAGAGATGCTTATAAGAAGCATCTTGATGATGCTAACGAAGCCGCTTGTCTCATGCTAGCTACTATGAACTCGGAGTTGCAAAAGCAACACGAGAACATGTCAGCGTTCGATATGATCGGACATCTGAAAATGCTCTATCAAGAGAAGGCAAGAAATGAGAGGTTTCAGGTTTCAAAGGCCCTTTTTAACAGCAAGTTATCTAAGGGAAACATTGTAGGTCCCCATGTACTCAAAATGATTGGGTATGTGGAGAACCTTGAAAGGTTAGGGTTTCTGCTTGGAAAGGAACTTGCAACTGATTTTATCTTGCAATCGTTGCCAGATAGCTTTAATCAGTTTGTCATGAATTTCAACATGAATGACATGGATAAGAGTCTTCCAGAATTGCTAAGCATGTTGAAAACTGTTGAGCAGAATATGAAGACAAAAGGGAAGTCCATTCTGATGGTCAGTAATGGAAAGAAGCTGAACAAGAGGCCTACCAAGCAGGTTGGTAAAGGGAAAGGCAAGGAATTTGCCAAGCCTAAACCTAATGTTCTTGCTTTGAAGCCTAGTGGAGGCATAGCAAAGGAGGGCACTTGCTTCCATTGCGGTAAGACCGGACATTGGAAGAGAAACTGCCCAAAGTACCTGGAAGATAAGAACAATGGAGTAGGGACTTCAAATTCAGGTATTTTTGTTATTGAAATTAATTTATCTACTTCTGCATCATGGGTATTAGATACTGGATGAGGTTCTCACATTTGTACTAATGTGCAGAGGCTAAAAAGGAGTAGAGATTTGGCAAAAGGTGAAGTTGACCTACGAGTTGGAAATGGAGCAAAGGTTGCTGCTTTAGCCGTAGGAACTTATGTTTTGACTTTACCTAGTGGTTTAATAATTCAGTTAGAGAACTGTTATTATGTACCTGCAATTAGTAGGAATATTATTTCCGTTTCTTGTTTGGACAAGTTTGGTTTTTCATTTATAATAAAGAACAATTGTTGCTCTATTTATTTGAATGATATATTCTATGCTTCTGCACAAATGAACAATGGACTATATGTCCTTGATCTTGAAATGCCAATTTATAACTGTTGTACCCCAAAATTTTCCCTCCCATATTCTTCAAAGTTTTGACAAGCATCACCCCAAATTGTTCAAAGTTTACTCAAGGGCTACACAGTCAACCACTTTCCTAAAGCCAGTCAAACTAGGGTTTTGGTTCTTGCAAGGAATTTGAGGTTTTCAAGGGCTCAATCAAGTCCCATATGCTCATACACATTGTCAAGCACCTACATGTCAAGTTTCAAGGCTCACAAGGTCAAGTTGCACAGTCAAAAACCCTAATTGCTCCACAGTCAACTGCAGGGGAAAAATGGTCATTTGGCAGTCAAAAGTCAAAATTTTTGGTCAACATCTTATTTTGAAGCCACAATCATCATTTGATCAAATCTTGATCATGATTCCACAAGAATGGCTCAAAAATCATCAAGGTGTCAAAAGTTTCTATTTTTGGACAGCTGAAAAGTCAACTGTAACTTGACCAAAGCATAACTTCTTCATGGTTTATCAGAAAAATCCCATCCAAAGCTCATTTTGAAGGGGATGACATTTCCTACAACTCATCTTCACACTCCAAGTCCAAGAAATACTCTCACAAAAAGTTATCAATTTCAACATTATAGGTCATTTTCAAAAGTCAACAAAAAGGGACTTTAAGTCAAAGACCATAACTTGAGATTGGTAAATCAAAATGACATGGGACAAAAGACATTGGTTAGAGGACTTCAAGACCTTTCCGAAATGTCCAAGAACATGTTCATAGCCTCAAAATTGAGCAAGATATGCATTGGAGAAGTTGGGAAATTTTTGTGAAATGGCCAAAGTCAATTATCCTTGAAACTTCATTTTTGACAAAAGGGGCCCACTTTTTCCACTTGATTCAGCTTGGCCATGCCTCCCACGTGTCCCACAATTTATTTCAAGATTTAAAATTAATTTTTCCATTTTTATTTAATTTTATTTGATTTAATTCATTTTAAGTCTTTAAAATTCAAATAAAAATCAAAGAAATTAATGGAGGGATATATTTTGTGTTGAATAGCTTTGAATCACCTTGAAATACCTCCCAAATTCGTGCAAGGCCTATTATGGGCATAGAAATTCAAATTTTGACACAAAAGGCAAGTTGTTTCAATGTTGGTTATGGAAAAATCTCAAGCATAATTGCAATGGTTAAAGGCTCATCATGTGACTGATTCTCATTCATTACTATATATACAAGCCTTCCCAACCTCATTCAAAAAAGAGTGTGTGCAGAAACGGCCAAGAGAAAAACCAAAAATTATTCAAAAAGTGAGAGTTCTAAAACATAGTTGCGAGCATCTTCAGATCAAAACAAGCACGTGATTCTATTCCTTGCCACACCCTGAAGCTAAAGCAACCTTTGCCAAGTCCTGAGGCTCATACCGCGCTGTAAGTTCTTCCCAGGTCCCCTATAATTTCCATATCATTTATTTCATTGCTTTCATGTGCAGATTCTCAAAGGAGGAACACCATAAACCTCATCCAAAGCGCCAGCCATGTGTCATTAGTGCAGATCCAAAGGACAAAAGGTGCAGAATACCATACTCTGGAGTCAAGTGCGCTGCAAGCAATCAAGGAAAGTCAAACAGGGCTTCTTGCTAATGGGTCACAATTTCAGCATTGCACCTCCATTTCAGCCCACACCCCCTTTGGTTTTACTTTTTTATTTTTATTTTGTTTTGTCATTTTTTCTTATTTTTAATTGCTAACCTTTTAATTATTTTTATTATTAACAATTAACTTAATTAACATATTTTCATAAAAATCAAAAAAATAGAATTACATCATTATTATTATTATTATTATTATTTTATTTTGTAAATAAACATTAACTAAAATAGTTTAATTAGACCATTTTAATTCCTTTTCTTAAAAAATTAAAATAAATCTAGAATTAGGTAAAAGTTAACTTTTAATTTTATTCCATTTCTTTTATTTCATAAAAACACAAAAACAAAAAATATTTTCTTTTAATTAAATTAATTAATTAGTCATTAGTTAGTTTTAATTTCACTTTAATTACAAAAAAGACAAAAAAATCAATTTCTTTTCTAAAAGGGTCAACCCCCTTAAGACATTCCCGATTCTTCTTTCGCGCGCATTTTAATTTTAATTCCTTATTTTGGATTATTATGTAATTGCCTCCGGATGTAATAGTAATTAGGACTTTTACTGTTTTTATTTACTTTCCGTACTTATTTACCAAAAACGGGTCTTTGTAATTTTTGGCGATGTATAGACCCGCGCCTTGTAATAGCGTAGGATTTATGTTTCCTCAATTTACTTTCCGCACCCCTTAACTGCTAAACTTGCATTAAAGAATGTATGTAAATAAAAACAACTCGTAGCTCACTAATAACATGTACAGAAAAATAACATGAAAACAACACACAAATACACACACCACTTCTAGGGTACGCCTCACTCGTTGCCTTCGAAACGTGGTGGTCAAGTATAGAACGTCTTAGCGGTCCTTATGTCCATGATCCAGTTGCCTCAGAACAGTTGCCTCGAAACAGTTGCCTCGGAACAGTTGCCTCGAAACGGTTGCCTCGGATTAAAAAAAGGATCAAGGACATAAGGGTAGCTTCTAAGGTGTCCTACCATTGCTTCGGTGACCACATTGTCCCTTAATTGAATTGACCCGAACACCTCCAACGATTGTGCTACCTACCTCTCAATGGTGGGATAACACTATCTAAAGGACACTTACACAGCTTAATTCCTTAGGGTAGGTAGATGACTCATGGGTACTTGCTCTCTTCAAAAACAAACAAAATACTTTTCACACCTCACACTTTCAAAAGCTTTCAAAACAAATTTTTTCAAACACTCTTGAGGACAGATACAAGAGTTATTCAGAAATCTTTCAAAGAAACTTTTTCAAACCCACTCACATTTTGAAAAGCAAACAATTTTGAAAACATAAAGAGCAAGTACCTAAGAGCCCATGGATAACCATGGATAGAAAGGGTGCTAACACCTTACCTTTCTATAAATCTACCTCCCGAACCGAGAAACAATCTCATAAGGAATTTTGCTGTGCTTTTGTCCTTTCCATGTTGGAGAAAATAAAAGACGGTGGCGACTCTTGCTTCCGCGACATTTCGCGAAACCAGCTTAAAAAACAGTCAGTTCTCATTCCCACCGATCACAGAACTGGAGACTCTGCTGGGGATACTTAAAGTGAGGTGTACCTTAGGATAGCTCATACTTGTGTTTTCAATTGTCTGAATTGTTTGCTTTATTATTGTGGGTACTGTCTTGGGAGTTCTATAGATCCTAACCCGGATCTGGGGGATACCTTCTTAGAAAGTAGCAACAAGACTGTGAGGGATCTGTGCGAGGTATACTGACACGGTTGAAGTAGTCTGCTACGTTGA
The DNA here is from genome assembly GCA_948472305.1 of Vicia faba. Taxonomy (NCBI): domain Eukaryota; kingdom Viridiplantae; phylum Streptophyta; class Magnoliopsida; order Fabales; family Fabaceae; genus Vicia; species Vicia faba. Next base: position 6,315,348 of record OX451736.1, read on the forward strand.
TGTGGCACTTTGGTGAGTACCGGTAACCCTTGAGTCAAGTCAAGGAGAGTACAGGGCCGCCGCGTGGTGTCGTGAAGCATCAACTGACCTTAGGAACGTTAATTGAACCATCTTGGCCTCTTTAGGGTAGTGAGATAACTGACTTTGGTGCAGTACGAAGTTGGTTGATACTCGATACTACACTCAGTTGAGGGTTGTTTTCTTGGGATATTTTGATCGCCAGTTCAGTGGCTAAATTGAAACGATGAACACAGAAAACAATCCAATGATATTGAGATCCTTAGAACCCGGTCACTTCTAATAGGATAGGTTTTGAGCCCACCAACTTCATGAGGGTAATACCTAGACCCCATGCTGGCCTAAACTCTAAGGGCTCTCTGTGTGACTTGTGTGCCTTCAAACTTGAATTACTTGCATGCTTGTTATCTGACACATGAGTTCCTTGCATGTTTTGTTTACAGTCCTTAATTGGGACTCATTACAGGGCCTACTTACATCACTCCATGCATAGCATAACATCATACCATTGCATACATCCTACATAAAGACTAATCCATTTCAAGGATCTCAAGGGTTTGTGATGCAGGTCATGATGTCTAGCAAGGGGCAAAGGGGATTTATCTTCCTCTAGCCAAGGTTAATGACTTGAGTCAGGGGCTATGACCCACTCGATATGGTGAGCCTTGACTCTTGAAGAAGGACTCTCAGTAACATGAAGTTCCTTCAATCAAGCTACCCAAATTCAAATTCTAACAAGTTTCTCTGTTTACCCTGCGAGATCCTTGAAAACATCGCATGCATACATACATATCATTGCATTACAGGTACTCTGTTCTACAGGTTGCTTAATCTTCTTCGCTGTTTATTTCAGCAGTCATCATGAATCCTGAATCATCCAATGAACAAGCTATCAAGGCCCTCCAGGCCCAGAATGCCCAGTTCCAGGAGCTGGTCATGAGCTTAGCCCAAGGACAACAGGAATTAAAGACTCTGCTTTTGAAGAAAAAGAAGAACAGGACTGTTTTGTTCAACCCTAGACGCAGATCTGGGAATACACTGCAGAATGAAGCTGAGCGGACTACTCCATCTGTTGGGGAAGGCAGTCACCAAGAGGGAAGGGTTCCTAGTTCTATAGTCTCTGACACCGAGACAGATTTCAATGACGAACAGTACCCTCCTACTGAGGACAGGTACAAACAGCTGGAGGACCGGTTAAATGCTATGGATATCCGACGTGTGCCTGGGTTGGACTTTGGGGACCTAGGTTTATCTTCTGGGGTGGTGATCCCTCACAAGTTCAAGGCACCTGCCTTTGCAAAGTACGACGGGGTTTCCTGTCCTAAGCTGCACCTCCGTTCATACGCAAGGAAGATCCAGCCCTACACGGCAGACAAGAATCTATGGATCCATTTCTTCCAGGAGAGTCTTTCAGGGACTCAGCTCGATTGGTTCTATCAGTTGGATGGAACCAGTATTCGTAACTGGGAGGACCTGGCAACTGCTTTTTATAAGCAGTATCAGTATAATGCCGACCTCGCTCCCACGCGTACCCAACTCCAGGGTATGTCACTTGGGACGAGTGAAGGTTTTAAGGAGTATGCGCAAAGGTGGAGAGATCTGGCTAGAAGGGTGCAGCCGCCCTTGACTGACCGTGAGCTCGTTGACATGTTCTTGGGGACCCTGTCTGGTCCCTTCTTCAACCATCTGATTGGAAATTCTTCTGCTGGGTTTACAGATTTAATCTTGACCGGGGAGAGGATCGAAGCTGGCATCAAGACTGGAAAGATTCAAGAAGCTGCACCTTCTGATACTCACAAAAAGCCTTACACTGGGAAGAAAGAGGCCAATGCTGCGTACAGCCAAAAGGGTCGCCATGATCAACATGTAGGGGCAGTCCAGATCTCTAATCCTAGGCCTGCTCAACAAGGACAGGGGCATCAACGTAAGGAGGTCGCACCCAAGAGACAATTCACTAAAATCAACATGTCACTGGATCAAGCGCTACAACAAATGTTGAAGGCAGGGCTGATTACCTTGAGGGCTCCTCTCCGGAATCCAAACACCTATGCTCCCAACTACCATCCTAATGAGAGGTGCACATACCACTCCGATAGCCCGGGTCATACTACGGACAACTGCTGGCCTTTGAAGAACAAGATTCAAGACATGATCGACACCGGAGAGATTCAGTTTGAAGCGTCAGAGACTCCAAACATAATCAATGCTCCTTTTCCCAATCATTGAAGGCTTTTGTTTATTTGAATTTCCGAGTTGTAATTTTTTGCTTATACAAACAATTAATGTCATAGCAAACTCTTTTATTTCACTAATGCACTGCATATGTCTGTTTTTGAATTAATCCAATTATTTTCATTATATTCAAATTGCTTTCATTTTTTTGATGATCAACTCTCAATTAATAATTCTAAGCCTCTTGAGGGAGGATGACGAAAACGATACCATAATCTACAGTATGCTTTTGAACAGACCCCGCTGATGAGGTACATGCATTGTTTTAATTCCTAAACACTGGAGTTATAAGGAAGATAATCCCTCATTAACCCCTTTGAGCCAAAGAAGTAGGAGTTTTTCTTTTCGAAAATTAAAACCCTTAATCATAACCTGGGGCAGGGTAGTTCTCTCAGTTTGATCCAGGTGCACAACGAGTGGCACCAAAGAAGTCCTTACAAAACAAAAGACAGTGATGGTCCTGAATAATCATAAAGGACAGGCAGTCATTACCAAAAAAAAACTAAAGCCTAATAAGTCAAAACCTATGAAGGAGACTTACAAAAACTGGGGCATCCCGCTGACTGTGATCATGAAAGAAACAGTTCAGGCAAAAGACAGGGATAATGAAATAAAAAAAAGAAAGAGGTCCTACAAACCCTCTACAAAAAAGAAGGGAATGACTGCCTATTCAAAATAAATTGTCAATATCCGAACCATCACCAGAATATCAGGACAAAGACTCAAACAAGGTCTAACGCATGATCAACTGAGTTTAGGTTTGAAGAACATCACGAAGAGCGGGTGGGCACAAATATAATTTTGAGCCTTTATCCTTTGTTTCTTAAACCGTGAACCAGGCCACGTTATAACCCTAAAAAAGTCCTAGCTGAAGCATGGGTTAGTTCGAAAGCATACTGTTACGAAAGGTATCCTGACTCCTTAAGGTTCGCTATAAAATAATGAGTTGACATCACATTTTACAAAAATTGCTTGTTTTACTGAAAATGCATTTTCAAAAACTTCAAGACAGACATGAGCTTTGCATTTTGATATAACATTGCTTGCATATGACTATTTGTTTGAACAACATAGAAGTTCGCACGACGAATGTCTAATGAACAAAAGCATCTCCAATCAAGGGGCATGGCATGATCATTGTCCATCATCTGGGGCAGTTAAGTCAAGATTCGGAGAATCTCTCAATAGGCCAACCAGCTTGGGGCAAATCTCCATCTAGATCACTTGGGGCATTGGACATGAATTCCAGCGACGAGTCTTGCATGAACGAACATCTTCTGATAGCATGGCAACACAACACTACCGACAGTGGCACTCCCTACATTCTGAGAGCATGGACATAGTAAAAAAAAAAGTACTACGCACAATCAAAGACCCGCTAGGTTGACACACCTAGGCAAAAATAAGGGATGAAATGGAAAAAATCTATACACTCGGCAAGTCGAAAACCTGAAAAGGCGGCTTGGGCAAAAATGGGTATCCCGGTGGACTGAAAACCCGAGAGGGCGGTCCAGGCAAAAGTTAGGGATCAAAAGCGTACGACTATGTCCCGTCATCTTGTCACTTGCCTACCAGGAGAAGATTAGTCGAATCGGCCGTTGTCCAACACCTCACAAGGTATCTTCTTCTCTCACATCAGAAACTGGGGCAATAAGAATTGTCTAAACGATCTAGTTGCTCCGTCCACCAAGGTACCAAGGTAAGTTCGGCTGAAGAATGTAACCGGGATACCTTCACTCCCCCCAGAGTGAGACCAATCAGCAATACTCTCCCCAGGCAGAGTTGGTCTCCCATCAGCCCTGAAAAGGCACAGTGCCTCCAACAAGTCAGCAACACTCTCCCCAAGCAGAGTTAAGCTACTGTCAACCTTAAGGAAGTTGGGTTTTCCCCAGAAGATACCAATATTCCCCAGCGAACGGAGTATACAAATGTTCCTAAGCAAGCATCCCCGGCAGTCTTGATCTAAGATTGTTCCCCGGCGGAATACCAAACACCCCAGTAGAGCCATTTCCCAGTACAGTTCAAAAGTTTCCCCAGGAAAGTTGAATCAATCTCCCCAGTAGATTCTGGAAGCTTATCCCCAATAGATTCTAGAAGCTTGTCCCCTGCAGAATACAAGCGCGTCTCCCCGGCTTTATTCAAAGGTTATTCTCCAACAGAGCTTATAACTGGGTTATCCTCAGCTAATTGCCACGGAAAGATCGTCCTCGGCGAAGTTCTTCCTATCCCCACCGGAGTTCATCAAGTCTTCCAACATAACTCATCAATGGTATCCCCAACGGAGTTATCATCAAAATCTCAGCGAAGTATCTCTTCCCACAGAGTAATTCCCCGCAGAGTAATCTCTCCAGCAAGTTTATTCCTCAACGGAGTCATCTTCTCCTACCGGTTTATTCTTGCAACCATCATCCCCAGCGGAAACGAAGAACTCTGTTCTTCAACATCACCCCAGGATTCAACTTCCCGGCATTCGTCAAGGATTTATTTTCCTAGACGAAAATACATTCATAAACATATCACCTTTCATACATCTTGCTTACATACACAATGCATGCACATACGCATCATATCACACAATCTCATTTCTCCCTGAGAACATCATGACATCATGCATTGCACAACTGATGTTTTGCCTTTTTCAGGAAAAAGGTCAATCCAAAGACGATTACTATCAACTGTTGCAATTCCAGATTCGATACCTGCATCTATCCAGGGCATATCTGTGAGCGATTGATTGTGGATTCGATACCTGTATCTAGCCAGGGCATATCTACATTAAAGAGATTAAAGAGATAGCTGGGAAATGCTCCAGATATGGATGCTGTTCTTTTGCTTATTCAGATTTTCTCTTCAGAGATGGCTTAGAAATTCTCCAGAGATGGACGCTATTATGTTGCTTATTCAGAGTTACTTGTTCAGAAATAGTTCAGAGATGCTCCAAATGGACGCTATTTTGTTGCTTATTCAGGGCTTCTTTTCAGAGATAACTTAGAGATGCTCCAACCACGGATGCTATTCTTTTGCTTATTCAAGACTCCTTCTAGATATAGTTCAGATGTGACCCAGGCATGGCGACGTTCTGATACTCATTTCAAGATTTCCTTTCAGAGATAGCTTGGAAATGCTCCAGATATGGATGCTATTCTTTTTCTTATTCAAGACTCCTTCTAGATATAGTTCAGATGTGACCCAGGCATGGCGACGTTCTGATACTTATTCCAGATTTCCTTTCAGAGATAGCTTGGAAATGCTCCAGATATGGATGATGTTCCTTTGCTTATTCAAGACTCCTTCTAGATATAGTTCAGATGTGACCCAGGCATGGCGACGTTCTAATACTTATTCCAGATTTCCTTTCAGAGATAGCTTAGAAATGCTCCAGATATGGATGTTGTTCTGTTGCTTATTCAAGACTCCTTCTAGATATAGTTCAGATGTGACCCAGGCATGGCGACGGTTCTGATACTTATTCCAGATTTCCTTTCAGAGATAGCTTGGACATGCTCCAGATATGGATGATGTTCTTTTGCTTATTCAAGACTCCTTCTAGATATAGTTCAGATGTGACCCAGGCATGGCGACGTTCTGATACTTATTCCAGATTTCCTTTCAGAGATAGCTTGGAAATGCTCCAGATATGGATGCTGTTCTTTTGCTTATTCAAGACTCCTTCTAGATATAGTTCATATGTGACCCAGGCATGGCGACGTTCTGATACTTATTCCAGATTTCCTTTCATAGATAGCTTGGAAATACTCCAGATATGGATGATGTTCCTTTGCTTATTCAAGACTCCTTCTAGATATAGTTCAGATGTGACCCAGGCATGGCGACGTTCTGATACTTATTCCAGATTTCCTTTCAGAGATAGCTTGGAAATGCTCCAGATATGGATGTTGTTCCTTTGCTTATTCAAGACTCCTTCTAGATATAGTTCAGATGTGACCCAGGCATGGCGAAGTTCTGATACTTATTCCAGATTTCCTTTCAGAGATAGCTTGGAAATGCTCCAGATATGGATGTTGTTCCTTTTCTTATTCAAGACTCCTTCTAGATATAGTTCAGATGTGACCCAGGCATGGCGACGTTCTGATACTTATTCCAGTTTTCCTTTCAGAGATAGCTTAGAAATGCTCCAGATATGGATGTTGTTCTTTTGCTTATTCAAGACTCCTTCTAGATATAGTTCAGATGTGACCCAGGCATGGCGACGTTCTGATACTTATTCCAGATTTCCTTTCAGAGATAGCTTGGACATGCTCCAGATATGGATGCTGTTCTTTTGCTTATTCAAGACTCCTTCTAGATATAGTTCAGATGTGACCCAGGCATGGCGACGTTCTGATACTTATTCCAGATTTCCTTTCAGAGATAGCTTGGAAATGCTCCAGATATGGATGCTGTTCTTTTTCTTATTCAAGACTCCTTCTAGATATAGTTCAGATGTGACCCAGGCATGGCGACGTTCTGATACTTATTCCAGATTTCCTTTCAGAGATAGCTTGGAAATGCTCCAGATATGGATGCTGTTCCTTTGCTTATTCAAGACTCCTTCTAGATATAGTTCAGATGTGACCCATGCATGGCGACGTTCTGATACTTATTCCAGATTTCCTTTCAGAGATAGCTTGGAAATGCTCCAGATATGGATTCTGTTCCTTTGCTTATTCAAGACTCCTTCTAGATATAGTTCAGATGTGACCCAGGCATGGCGACGTTCTGATACTTATTCCAGATTTCCTTTCAGAGATAGCTTGGAAATGCTCCAGATATGGATGCTGTTCCTTTGCTTATTCAAGACTCCTTCTAGATATAGTTCAGATGTAACCCAGGCATGGCGACGTTCTGATACTTATTCCAGATTTCCTTTCAGAGATAGCTTGGAAATGCTCCAGGTATGGATGCTGTTCCTTTGCTTATTCAAGAATCCTTCTAGATATAGTTCAGATGTGACCCAGGCATGGCGACGTTCTGATACTTATTCCATATTTCCTTTCAGAGATAGCTTGGAAATGCTCCAGATATGGATGCTGTTCCTTTGCTTATTCAAGACTCCTTCTAGATATAGTTCAGATGTGACCCAGGCATGGCGATGTTCTGATACTTATTCCAGATTTCCTTTCAGAGATAGCTTGGAAATGCTCCAGATATGGATGTTGTTCCTTTGCTTATTCAAGACTCCTTCTAGATATAGTTCAGATGTGACCCAGGCATGGCGACGTTCTGATACTTATTCCAGATTTCCTTTCAGAGATAGCTTGGAAATGCTCCAGATATGGATGCTGTTCCTTTGCTTATTCAAGACTCCTTCTAGATATAGTTCAGATGTGACCCAGGCATGGCGATGTTCTGATACTTATTCTAAATTTCCTTTCAGAGATAGCTTGGAAATGCTCCAGATATGGATGCTGTTCTTTGCTTATTCAAGACTCCTTCTAGATATAGTTCAGATGTGACCCAAGCATGGCGACGTTCTGATACTTATTCCAGATTTCCTTTCAGAGATGGCTTGGAAATGCTCCAGATATGGATGTTGTTCTTTTGCTTATTCAAGACTCCTTCTAGATATAGTTCAGATGTGACCCAGGCATGGCGACGTTCTGATACTCATTCCAGATTTCCTTTCAGAGATAGCTTAGACATGCTCCAGATATGGATGCTATTCCTTTGCTTATTCAAGACTCCTTCTAGAGATAGTTCAGATGTGACCCAGGCATGGTGATGTTCTGATACTTATTCAGATTCCCTTTCAGATATAGCCTAGAGATGCTCCAGATCTGGACGTCGTTCTATTGCTTATTCAGATTCAAACTTCTAAAAGACAACTTAGAGATGCTCCATCCCGGATGCTCTTCTATTGTTCAGTCCAGATACGATCCAGATTCGGATTATATTCTGTTACTCACGCAGTATGGATATACCCCAGACACGGCGGTCATTTTACCATTTATTCAGACGTCAGCAATTAGACACAGACTAGATATGCTCCAGACACGGAAGCTATTCTATTTCTTATTCAGATTCACCTATCCACCATCTTTCCAAATGGCATCTACAAGCCCATTCTCGACAAGGTTCTGTCACACTTTCGGATGGCATCTTTAAGCCCATCTTCCCATCCATCATCTCTCCAAATGGCATCTGTAAGCCCATTCCCGACATCACACTGCTGATACTCTACTATGTGAGTGCAAATTTCTGGGCACTCTAGTGTTCAATCATCTTCCACCTTCGGATCACGAAAGGCACACACGCCAATCTACATCCTCAGGTCTACGAAGATTGAACAGGGGCAACTGTTGTACCCTAAAATTTGCCCTCCCATATTCTTCAAAGTTTTGACAAGCATCACCCCAAATTGTTCAAAGTCTACTCAAGGGCTACATAGTCAACCACTCTCCTAAAGCCAGTCAAACTAGGGTTTTGGTTCTTGCAAGGAATTTGAGGTTTTCAAGGGCTCAATCAAGTCCCATATGCTCATACACATTGTCAAGCACCTACATGTCAAGTTTCAAGGCTCACAAGGTCAAGTTGCACAGTCAAAAACCCTAATTGCTCCACAGTCAACTGCAGGGGCAAAATGGTCATTTGGCAGTCAAAAGTCAAAAATTTTGGTCAACATCTTATTTTGAAGCCTCAATCATCATTTGATCAAATCATGATCATGATTTCACAAGAATGGCTCAAAAATCATCAAGGTGTCAAAAGTTTCTATTTTTGGACAGCTGAAAAGTCAACTGTAACTTGACCAAAGCATAACTTCTTCATGGTTTATCAGAAAAATCCCATCCAAATCTCATTTTGAAGGGGATGACATTTCCTACAACTCATATTCACACTCCAAGTCCAAGAAACGCTCTCACAAAAATTTATCAATTTCAACATTATAGGTCATTTTCAAAAGTCAACAAAAAGGGACTTTAAGTCAAAGACCATAACATGAGATTGGTAAATCAAAATGACATGGGACCAAAGACATTGGTTAGAGGACTTCAAGACCTTTCCAAAATGTCCAAGAACATGTTCATAGCCTCAAAATTGAGCAAGATATGCATTGGAGAAGTTGGGAAATATTTGTGAAATGGCCAAAGTCAATTATCCTTGAAACTTCATTTTTGACAAAAGGGGCCCACTTTTTCCACTTGATTCAGCTTGGCCATGCCTCCCACGTGTCCCACAATTTATTTCAAGATTTAAAATTAATTTTTCCATTTTTATTTAATTTTATTTGATTTAATTCATTTTAAGTCTTTAAAATTCAAATAAAAATCAAAGAAATTAATGGAGGGATATATTTTGTGTTGAATAGCTTTGAATCACCTTGAAATACCTCCCAAATTCGTGCAAGGCCTATTATGGGCATAGAAATTCAAATTTTGACACAAAAGGCAAGTTGTTTCAATGTTGGTTATGGAAAAATCTCAAGCATAATTGCAATGGTTAAAGGCTCATCATGTGACTGATTCTCATTCATTACTATATATACAAGCCTTCCCAACCTCATTCAAAAAAGAGTGTGTGCAGAAACGGCCAAGAGAAAAACCAAAAATTATTCAAAAAGTGAGAGTTCTAAAACATAGTTGCGAGCATCTTCAGATCAAAACAAGCACGTGATTCTATTCCTTGCCACACCCTGAAGCTAAAGCAACCTTTGCCAAGTCCTGAGGCTCATACCGCGCTGTAAGTTCTTCCCAGGTCCCCTATAATTTCCATATCATTTTTTTCATTGCTTTCATGTGCAGATTCTCAAAGGAGGAACACCATAAACCTCATCCAAAGCGCCAGCCATGTGTCATTAGTGCAGATCCAAAGGACAAAAGGTGCAGAATACCATACTCTGGAGTCAAGCGCGCTGCAAGCAATCAAGGAAAGTCAAACAGGGCTTCTTGCTAATGGGCCACAATTTCAGCATTGCACCTCCATTTCAGCCCACACCCCCTTTGGTTTTACTTTTTTTTGTTGTCATTTTTTCTTATTTTTAATTGCTAACCTTTTAATTATTTTTATTATTAACAATTAACTTAATTAACATATTTTCATAAAAACAAAAAAATAGAATTACATTATTATTATTATTATTATTATTTTATTTTGTAAATAAACATTAACTAAAATAGTTTAATTAGGCCATTTTAATTCCTTTTCTTAAAAAATTAAAATAAATCTAGAATTAGGTAAAAGTTAACTTTTAATTTTATTCCATTTCTTTTATTTCATAAAAACACAAAAACAAAAAATATTTTCTTTTAATTAAATTAATTAATTAGTCATTAGTTAGTTTTAATTTCACTTTAATTACAAAAAAGACAAAAAAATCAATTTCTTTTCTAAAAGGGTCAATCCCCTTAAGACATTCCCGATTCTTCTTTCGCGCGCATTTTAATTTTAATTCCTTATTTTGGATTATTATGTAATTGCCTCCGGATGTAATAGTAATTAGGACTTTTACTGTTTTTATTTACTTTCCGTACTTATTTACCAAAAACGGGTCTTTGTAATTTTTGGCGATGTATAGACCCGCGCCTTGTAATAGCGTAGGATTTATGTTTCTGCAATTTACTTTCCGCACCCCTTAACTGCTAAACTTGCATGAAAGAATGTATGTAAATAAAAACAACTCGTAGCTCACTAATAACATGTACAAAAACATAACATGAAAACAACACACAAATACACACACCACTTCTAGGGTACGCCTCACTCGTTGCCTTCGAAACGTGGTGGTCAAGTATAGAACGTCTTAGCGGTCCTTATGTCCATGATCCAGTTGCCTCAGAACAGTTGCCTCAAAACAGTTGCCTCGGAACAGTTGCCTCGAAACGGTTGCCTCGGATTAAAAAAAGGATCAAGGACATAAGGGTAGCTTCTAAGGTGTCCTACCATTGCTTCGGTGACCACATTGTCCCTTAATCGAATTGACCCGAACACCTCCAACGATGGTGCTACCTACCTCTCAATGGTGGGATAGCACTATCTAAAGGACACTTACACAGCTTAATTCCTTATGGTAGGTAGATGACTCATGGGTACTTGCTCTCTTCAAAAACAAACAAAATACTTTTCACACCTCACACTTTCAAAAGCTTTCAAAACAAATTTTTTCAAACACTCTTGAGGACAGATACAAGAGTTATTCAGAAATCTTTCAAAGAAACTTTTTCAAACCCACTCACATTTTGAAAAGCAAACAATTTTGAAAACATAAAGAGCAAGTACCTAAGAGCCCATGGATAACCATGGATAGAAAGGGTGCTAACACCTTCCCTTTCTATAAATCTACCTCCCGAACCGAGAAACAATGTCATAAGGAATTTTGATGTGCTTTTGTCCTTTCCATGTTGGAGAAAATAAAAGACGGTGGCGACTCTTGCTTCCGCGACATTTCGCGAAACCAGCTTAAAAAATAGTCAGTTCTCATTCCCACCGATCACAATAACATTAATAATAAACGGATTAAACCTAATGAGTTAAATCCAAGCTACCTTTGGCACTGTTGCTTAGGCCACATAAATGAGAAACGCATTTCCAAACTCCATAAAGATGGACTCTTCGACTCTTTTGATTATGAATCATATGAGACATGCAAATCTTGTTTAATTGGAAAGATGACAAAGTCCCCATTCACAGGAAAAGGTGAAAGGGCTAATGATCTTTTGGCCCTCATACATACTGATGTATGTGGACCACTGAACATACCATCCAGAGGAGGTTTTCAATACTTCATCACATTTACTGATGATTTCAATAGATATGGTTATGTGTATTTAATGAAACACAAATCTGAAACCTTTGAAAAATTCAAGGAATTCAAGAATGAAGTACAAAACCAACTAGGTAAGAATATTAAAGTTCTTCGATCAGATCGAGGCGGTGAATATTTAAGCCTAGAGTTTGATGACCATCTAAAGGAATGTGGGATTTTATCCCAACTTACTCCTCCCGGAACACCACAATGGAATGGTGTATCTGAGAGAAGAAATTGAACCTTGTTAGACATGGTCCGATCCATGATGAGTCACGCTGATCTTCCGAACTCCTTTTGGGGACATGCACTATTGACTGCAGCTTACACACTTAACCGGGTTCCATCCAAAAAGGTTGAGAAGACACCATATGAGATATGGAGTGGTAAGAAACCACATATGTCTTACATGAAGATTTGGGGTTGCGAAGTTTATGTGAAACGATAAATTTCAACTAAGCTTGAGCCCAAATCTGACAAATGCTTATTTGTGGGGTATCCTAAAGAAACAAGAGGGTATTACTTCTACAATCCTTCTGAGGGCAAAGTGTTTGTCGCTCGAACTGGAGTTTTTATGGAAAAGGATTTTATTTCCAAAAGAATCAGTGGGAGGAAAATAGAGCTTGAAGAAATTCAAGAACCACAAAGCATTGATACACCTATGGAGGAATTAGAGCAGGAAACACAAGTAGTTGTGGAAGAGCAACCTGCTCAAGTAGAACAAGACCAACGTAGGTCAAGCAGGATACGTCAACAACCTGAGAGATATGGATATCTCATAAGTGATCAGGGTGATGTATTACTCATGGATCAAGATGAGCCTGTGACCTACCAAGAGGGCATAACTGGTCCTGAGTCCGAGAAGTGGCTAGAATCCATGAAATCTGAAATGGATTCCATGTACACAAACCAGGTTTGGACCTTGGTAGAGCCTCCTATAGGAGTTAACCCTATAGGATGCAAGTGGGTATTCAAAAAGAAGACTGACATGGATGGTAAGGTACATACCTATAAGTCAAGAATGGTTGCAAAAGGCTATAAACAAATTCATGGGGTTAACTATGATGAAACCTTTTCACCAGTTGCAATGCTTAAATCTGTTCGGATTTTACTTGCTATCGCTGCATATCATGATTATGAAATATGGCAGATGGATGTCAAAACTGCTTTCCTTAATGGGAATCTTCTTGAGGATGTGTACATGACACAACCTGAAGGATTTGACATACCAGAAGAAGCCCAAAAGATATGTAAGTTACAGCGATCAATTTATGGATTGAAGCAAGCTTCCAGAAGCTGGAATCTTCGTTTTGATGAAACAGTAAAACAATATGGATTCATCAAGAATGAAGATGAGCCTTGTGTCTACAAGAAGGTTAGTGGGAGCATGATCGTATCCCTGGTATTATATGTAGATGACATATTACTCATTGGAAACGATGTCCCTACCTTGCAACAAGTGAAGACTTGGTTAGGGAAATGCTTTTCAATGAAGGACCTAGGTGAAGCAGCCTATATATTAGGAATCAGGATCTATAGAGATAGGTCACAAAAACTGCTTGGCCTAAGTCAGAGTACATACATAGAAAAAGTGTTGAGACGCTTTAATATGCATGATTCCAAGAAAGGATTCATACCTATGCAACATGGCATGTGTCTGTCAAAAACACAATCCCCTTCAAGTAAGGAAGAAAGGGATCGCATGGATAAGATTTCATATGCATCTGCAATAGGATCTATCATGTATGCCATGCTATGTACTCGACCAAATGTCTCGTATTCTTTAAGTGCAACGAGTAGGTACCAGTCTAATCCCGGTGATGCTCATTGGGTAGCTGTCAAGAATATCCTTAAGTACTTAAGAAGGACTAAGGATTCATTCTTGATATATGGAGGTCAGGAAGAGCTTGCTGTAATTGGATACACTGATGCTAGCTTCCAGACAGATAAGGATGACTTTAGATCGCAATCTGGTTATGTGTTTTGTTTAAATGGTGGCGCTGTGAGCTGGAAAAGTTCAAAGCAAGATACAATTGCTGATTTTACAACCGAGGCTGAGTATATTGCTGCCTCAACTGCAGCAAAGGAAGCTGTTTGGATCAAGAAGTTCATTAGTGAACTTGGCATAGTCCATAGCATTGTGGATCCCATTGATCTCTATTGTGATAACAATGGTGCTATCGCACAAGCTAAGGAGCCTAGATCTCACCAACGATCCAAACACATACTTAGGCATTATCATCTCATTCGAGAGATAATCGATCAGGGAGATTTGAAAATATGCAGAGTACCTACACTTGACAATGTTGCTGACCCATTAACAAAGCCTCTTGCGCAGCTGAAGCATGATGGACATACTAGATCTATGGGTATTAGGGGTATGCCTGATTGGATCTAGTGCTAGTGGGAGATTGTTGGTGTAAGCCCTAGAGGCCAATACTTTTGGTACTTGTATCAAATTATTTATTAATAATAAAAGGAATTTCTTTATTATGTTTGCTTTCCAAAATAATAAAGTCCCTAGAATGGTTTATTGGTTTAATGAAATGTTAAGTGTGACTTAATCATGAGATCCCATTAAACATAAGACACTATTCTTAAAGTATCCGTAGTCAAGCTTTAATGTGAAGTAGGATAACATTAAAGCATTAAGATTATTATGAAGATAGATTGATGATCACATCTCGTGGATCATAGAAAAGGAGTTATCAAGTCTTGACATAGGTATGAATATTAGGAGTAATATTTATACTAGATTGACCCGCTATGAGAATATTACATAGAATGTTATGCAAAGTGTCATAAGTTATTCTCATGATGATAATGGTGTATACCACCCTTCGACCTGAAACCACTATGGACCCTAGATGTAGAGTCAAGTACTTTATTGCTGATCAAATGTCATCCGTAACTGGATGACTATAAAGACGGTTGATGGGTACTTCACAAAGCATGCTAAGGGACATGAGTGACCTAGATGGAATTTTCTCATCCTGCATAACAGGATAAATGTCTAAGGGCCCAATATTGAACTGGACAAGGGTGACACAGTGTATGCCTTGTGTTCAATATAGACATGAGGGCAAAAGGGTAATTGTACAACACAAATATTATCACAGAAAAGGTTTGGTCAGATCACATGACATTTTTGTGACTTGGGTAACAGTGATGTGTTGCTAGATACCCCGCTCACTGTTTATTATATTAAATATGTGATTTAATATAATTGCCAACGTCACGAAAACCTACAGGGTCACACACATAAGGACAGGTTGATGAGAGATAGAATAAATAAGGAACACCGTAAGGTACGGTGCACTTAAGTGTAATACGGAAGGTGGTAAGGTACCACGTGGATAAGTGATATATGGTACATCATAAGGTATGATGTCCATAAGCTTAATTGGGCTTTTAGCTTATAGACTTAATTGGGCTTTTAGCTTGTAGCCCACACGAGTGATTCTATAAATAGATCCCCTCTGATGAAGCAATTTCACTTGATGCAATTTCGTTTTTGATTCTCTCTCTCACTCAAGGTTTTCATTCGTGATCAGCTAGCATTGTGACCGGAAGCGATCTGTTCGTGTGGACTGAGTAGAGGCGTTGTTCTTCATCAACGCTCGTGATCACAACATCAAAGGTCTGAATCGCCACAAGAGGTAAATATTTCTATCACTGACCATGCTCATTCATAAGGATCTCTAAAGGAAAATTTTAAATTCCGTTGCGCTTTTGATCGCAATTTTCCTCCAAGCATCATGGCACCGCCAGAGAATACTTTCTTAACAACAAATGGCCCTTCGTAAGTGGGAGTCTATTTTCTTCTGAGATCGCCTTGTGGAAGAATGATGCGCTTTATTACCAAGTCGCCAGTCTGATACACTCGAGGTTTGATCTTGTTGAAAGCCTTGATCATACGCTTTTGACACATTTGACCTTGACAAACAGCAACCAGTCTCTTCTCGTCAATTAAGTTCAACTGATCTAATCTAGTCTGAATCCATTCATCTTCGCCTAGGTCTGCTTCTTTCATGATCCTTAAGGAAGGAATCTGAACTTCCATAGGAACGACAACTTCCATGCCATAGACTAAAGAGAAAGGTGTTGCCCCGGTTGATGTTCGAGCCGAATACAGTAGCCATGAAGAGCAAATGGTAGTATCTCATGCCAATCTTTGTAAGTCACCACCATCTTTTGAACAATCGTCTTTATGTTTTTATTTGTAGCTTCCACTGCGTCATTCATCTTAGGTCTGTATGGAGAAGAATTGTGATGCTTGATTTTGAACTGCGTACAAAGTTCAGTGATCATAGTCGTTGTACCCCAAAATTTTCCCTCCCATATTTCTCAAAACATTGCAAGAAAGATCTCCAAGTTGATCAAGGTAGTCCAAGAGTTGGTCAGACAAGCTCTCTCCTAAGGTAGTCTACCCCAAATTAGAGTTTCATGTTGCATCAAGATACTAGAGTCCAAGTGACCCCAGGTTCTCACCAATGTCCTAATATGTTCTCAAGATAATCCATGTCAAGTTTCAAGCCTTGCAGAGGAAGTTTGCTCAGTCAATTGCTCAAAGGTCCAAAAATCGACTATGCTAGGGCAAAAGTCAACTGTGACCCAAATACAGTCAAACTTCAAGATTTTTTTTCAATATCCTCATTTTGAAGTATATTTCATAATTTGATCAAGTTTTGATCATGATTCATCAAGGATTCCTCATAACTCATCAAGATTCAAAAGTTGCTAAATTATGGTTTTGTAGGAAAAGTCAACTCAACTTTGACCAAGCATAACTTTCTCATACTTTATGAGAAATGACCCATCCAAATCTCATTTGGAAGAGGATGCAATTCCCTACAATCCATCTTCATCTCCCAAGATCAAAATATGAACTCACAAAAGGTTATGAATTTGAACATTATAGGTCATTTTGAAAAGTCAACAAAAACACCTTTTTTGTCAAAGCTTCATACTTGAGAATGGAATATAAATTTGATATGATACCAAAAGGGTTGATTAGAGGACATCCAAAGCTTTCTAAAAAGTCCAAGAACACCTCCAAAGAGTCAAAATTGAGGAAGTTATGCATTGTTGAAGTTGACCTTTTTTGTAAAATTGCCAAAAGTCAACTATCTCCAAAACTTCAAATTTTGCCAAATGGCCCCATTCTTTTTCACTTGTTTTGAGTTGGCATTATAGCCCACGTGCTCTAGCCTTTTCCACTTGTCCATATTTTATTTTTCTAATTTATTTTGGTTTTTATTTGAATTAATTCAAATTAAATCAAATAAAATCCAAAATATTGATAACAAAGAATCTTGTGATTATTTCAGGCTCTAATTACAGCTAGCAAGTCATTCCAATTCGTGTAAAGGTTTTTGTGCACAAAAAGATTCAAAATAAACCAATTTTGGAAAGATCTTGAAAGAAAATCAAATCAATATTAAAGTCATTGATGGATAGGGATTTGGATGCAATATTCAAACCTAATACATTGTGTGATACATAAGGAGGAGAGACAGATCAAAACAAGGGTTGGACACAGGCGCTAGAGGGCAAACAGAATTTGCAAAAACAAGCAAAAAGTGTGAGTTCGAAATCACTCCTAGAGGCAGTTTCAAGGCTTGATACTTCTCCCAATCGCTTCCTGGAATTCACTAGAAGCTAAAGCAATCAAGAACTGGTCCGTTCCAGTCCTTAATTGTGATGTAAGTCATTCATAACCCCGCTTTATTCTTAAATTCGTATCTTGGAATTTACGCATTGTTAACCTGAATCAATTGCATATTCTTAACCTATGAATCATTTGCAAGCTTTTGATATTACCCAATTGCATTTTACTGGTCTGTAACGAAACCCACCATTGTTAGGGTTTCATATTTGTTTTTAGGGATTTTTGTTTCATGAATAATTAGCCTTCATAATAGGCATGGTTGTTATCAGAAGAGTGAGACGAATCTAACCATGGTGTTAGATTCCATTTATGTGGCCTGAAGAAGATTTTGGAATGAACATGACTTGTAGTGACGGACAGTGTCCGTGGGTATAGGTTTCAGAGTTTTTAGCCACGGTGTAGAGGAAGGAGACGTTGAAGTGTCACTTCCCCATAGGCCCATTCAAATCTGGCGCATTATTTTTTGTTACAATCATCCACTGACCCTTTTTTATATATTATCTTTGTTTATTGGCATATGTACAATAGAAAGCAAACAACCTAGTGGTGACCACGTCAGCGCATAAGGATTCAGAGGCTGGAGGTCAGGGGTTCGATCCCTGCCTCCAGCATTTGCCATTTTCTTGTTTATTTTCAGGAGATCCAGTGTACGCTTGATTCTGATGCCCATCATACACCTTCCTCATCCACACGCCAGATGGCCATATCTGGTGGCCATCATTGAAGGTGCACCAAAAGATCAAGTCAACGCCAGCGCACAGGATTACAAAAGTCAAACGGACCTCTCCTCAATTGGGCCAAATTTCTTGCTTTCTACACCCCTTATCTCAGGCCCATTTCTCATCTTTTCTTTATTTTATTTCTTCTATTTAATTATGCTTATTTATTTTCTAACCAATAAATTAATTTTCTTTCTTATCAAAAATCACAAAAAATGTTTTTACCCAATTAAATTTTAGAATCTTATTTTTTCATTAATAAATATTAATTAATTTAATTAGGATATTAATGTTAGATAACTTTAATTGATTTTGTAAATATTTAAAATTAATTAGAATTAATAGGTCTTAACCCTAATTTAATTATTTTTATTTCTTTTCTAAAAAAAACCAAAAATCCAAAAATATATCATTAATTATTTTTTATTTTAGCTTTTAATTTTAGGATTTAACTTCTTTTCTTAAAAAATAAAAACAACAAAAACATTTTCTTTTAATTAAAAGGGTCAAAACCCTAATTTCGCATTCGGTTTAATTTCACGTCTCGCGCTTTATTTTTCTTTATCCAAATTATTGTATCTGCTCCCGATTTGTAATAATTAATTAGGACATTTATTTACTTTTCCGCTTTTAAATTTCAAAGGGTTTGTATTTGGCGATGTGAATACCCGACGCCTTGTAATAATTTAGTTTAATTTCTGCACCTTTAATTTCTGCAAATTATTTAACTGTTAGATGTTTGATAATAGGGCTTGCATGACAATAATGAATGCTAAATTTCAAACAGTTAGATCACCCTAAACATGTGCAAAGATAAAAATAACTGAAATCAATACACTCCCACATGCGCACTCCTAGGATACATCCCACTTGGTTTCCTTCGTAAACGGTCATTGAGTATAGGTTGTTTTAGAGGTCGTCCTCTTGTCTAAAAGATCATAGTTGCCTCAAAATGGTTACCTCGAATAAATGATCTAAGACATTAGGGTTACCACTAAGACGTCGTAACATTGCTTTAGTGACCGTATGTCCCTCCTTCAAATTGACCCGCAAACTCCAACGGTGGTGCTACCTACTCACAAATAGTGAGATAGCATTTTCTAAAGGAAACAAACATAGAACGATTCCTTTTTCGAGTAGGTAGACTAGTTCTTAGATACTTGCTCATTCAAAACAAAACCTTTTTACACTTACACTCTTTTAAGAACAAGTTTTCAAAAACACTTCATTACACTCTTGAGGACAGAAGCAAGAGTTAAATCGAAGTTAAAACAAAAACTTTTCAAAACCCACAAACACAAAGAAAACAATTTTGAAAACAATGAGAAAGTACCTAAGAGCCCGTAGATAACTACGGATAGAAAGGGTGCTAATACCTTCCCTTTCTATAATCTACCCCCCGTACTCAGAAATATCTCGAAAAAGGAATTTTTCTGTGCTTTTTTCCTTTCCTTGTTGGATAAAATAAAAGTCGGTGGCAACTCTTGCTTACCGCGACATTTTACGAACACAAACATAAAACGCAAACCAGCATTCCCAAAAACAGTCAGTTCTTCCACCGTATCATAGAACTGGCAAATCTGCTGGGGAGTTAATAAGTGGGGTATACCTTAGGAATAGTTCATATTGTTTTCAATTGCTTGATTTGTTTGTTTTATTTTTGTGGGTTTGAATTGGAGTTACTATACATCCTAACCCGGATTTGGGGATACCTTTTAGGTAAGTAGCAATAGACTGTTAGGGAACTGTACGGCGTAGACCGATACGGTTGAAGCAGTAGCTACGTTGGTGTGGAACTTTAGTTTGTAACGATATCCCTTGTGGTGGAACAAGGAGAATATGGGGTTGCTAAGGGGTCATTAATCACCAACTGACCTTAGAACCTATAATTGACCAATATGGACATAGAAAAGTAGCAGTATGCTACACTCATTGAGACCAAACTCTCGTGATGATTCCGGCCGCAAGAAAAGGTTGCTAAACTGGAATTATGACCGATCGAGGATGGTCAGTGATATTGAGATCCTCTAGAACCCGATTACTATTACTAGGACAGGTTGAACCAACTAAACTGAAAGAGGGTAATACCTAAACTCCATGCCAGCCTGAAATCTAAGGGCTAATGTGTGACTTGTTTGCCCTTGCCATGTTTGCTATCTGTGAATACCTGTGATGTGTTTCTATCATGACATCATGCATAATGAAATTGCATGCATATTGCATTGGACTAACCATTTCAAAGACCAATGGGATTCATCTTTATTCTGTTTTGCAGATCATGGCATCTATGCGTAGAAACACTATTCGGATCAACTTTGTACATATTCCTACTCAGCTTAGAGATTTGGTTTCCAAGGTTCCTGACACTTCCTCTTTTGATAGAAGACATGGTCACCTCCTCAGTCTAGTCACCTCCAAGCTGGATGAACAGATGATGAGTGTCTTATTCCAGTTCTTTGATCCATTGTACCACTGCTTCACTTTTCCGGACTACTAGTTGGTCCCTACTTTGGAAGAGTTCTCGGATCTACTCGGCATCTCTATTCTAGAGCAGACTCCATTTACAGGTTGGGAGATAGCTCTTAGGCCAGAGGATGTTGCTACAGCCCTACATCTGACAAAGGATGAGGTAATGTCTAATTGGGAAACTCGGAGTGGGACAAAAGGCTTCTTGGCTAAGTTCTTGGTTGATCAGGCTAATCAGTTCTGGGACAGTTTAGACTTTCAGGCGTTTGAAGACATCCTGGCTCTTCTTATTTATGGTTTGGTTCTGTTTCCAAATTCAGATTCCTTTGTTGATGTGAACGCGGTGAAGATTTTCATGTCCTGTAATCTAGTGCCCACTCTCTTGGGTGATATTCTACACACTCTTCATGCCCGTACTGCTCGGAAACGGGGAACCCTTATGTGTTATGCCCCATTGCTGGCGAGGTGGTTTATTTCTCACCTCCCCAAATCAGTTTTGAAGAACAAGGAAGGCATGGGTTGGGCCTATAGAATCATGTCCCTTGCTCACACGGACATCATCTGGAGTACTAAAGACATGGAAGAAGTAGCTGTTATTGATCGCTGTAGGGAATACCCCAATGTTCCATTACTTGGAATTAGAGGAGGGATCACCTATAATCCTTGTCTAGCCGTACGATAGTTTGGGCGAGCTAGGAGGGACGGACCTCATGAATTGCTACTTCTGAGCAATGTCTTTGATTTCCAAGGGGATAGTGAGGGACATTGCCGCAGGTTCATACGAGCTTGGAACAGGGTGCACAGGTCTGATCCGCATGAGCTAGGCATGAAGACTTCTCTTCCGATGGAACCGTATCTCCGGTGGGTTCGAGCCCGTGCTCAAAAGCTTGGAATGCCGTACGAAGCTGTCTTACTTGTGATTGTTGAGCATGCTGATGAAGAAGGGGTTCCTCCTACCATCCTCCATCCATACATGCCTACTGACATTGGGGCATTAAAGAGATCTTGGATCCAGCTAAGGGAAGAGCGGGATACTTACAGAGAGAAGTATCACGAGCAGGAACGGAAGATCTTGAAGCTTACAAGGCAGCTGGAGAATGAGAAGGTCCTCAACGACTATGTCAGCACACAAGGAAAACGACCGTGGGAGCGCTGATGTCTTTTGTTGTTTCCAGTTTTGATTTACTTTTCAGTTTTTCTTTTTGTAACGCCTTAAAGGCATTTGTCAAACATTGTTTCAAGTTTTTAATCTAATAAAAGTGTGTTTCATTTTAGTTTACGAATTTGAATCTCTAAAGTCTTTGAAATCATGTCATACGCATTTCGTTCCCATGCACCTCATTACAGGTACCCTTACAGGTTTCTCATCTTCTTCGTTGTTTATTTCAGCACATCATGTCTTCTGAAACATCAACTGATCAAGCCATCAAGGCTCTGCAAGCTCAAAAAGCCCAGTTCCAGGGAATGTTCATGAACTTGGCCAAAGGTCAGCAAGATCTGAAGACTCTTATCTTGGGTCGCAGATTCGGGAACAATTTGCGGGAAGAGGTTGATTTGTCGCACTCACTTGGAGGTGGAGAGAATCAGGAAGAAAGGAGGGCTCCTAGCCCTGTGGTTTCTGACAATGAGACTGACTTTGATGAAGACCAGTATCCTCCGGCTGAGGATAGGTATAAGCAACTCGAAGACCGGTTGAGCACAATGGAGGTCCAGAAAGTCCCTGGTCTGGACTTTGGAGATTTGGGTTTGGCATCTGGGGTGGTGATTCCCCACAAGTTTAAAGCACCAGTCTTTGCTAAATACGACGGGGTCTCCTGCCCAAAGCTACACCTCCGCTCGTATGTTAGAAAGATTCAACCATACACTGCCGATAAGAACCTCTGGATTCATTTCTTTCAAGATAGTCTTTCAGGAAATCAACTTAAATGGTTCTACCAACTGGAAGGAGCTAACGTCCATAGCTGGGAGGACCTTGCTGCTGCTTTCTACAAGCAGTACCAGTATAATGTCGACCTCGCTCCCACGCGTACCCAACTTCAGGGTATGTCTATGGGTGCGAGCGGAGGTTTTAAGGACTACGCTCAGAAGTGGAGGGACCTTGCTGGAAGAGTACAACCCCCTTTGGCTGATAGGGAGCTAGTGGATATGTTTCTGGGGACCTTGTCTGGTCCATATTTTAATCATCTGATTGGAAGTTCATCGTCCGGGTTTACTGAGCTGATTATGACCGAGGAAAGAGTTGAAGCCGGTATCAAGACTGGCAAGATACAGAAGGGTGCTTCGTCAAGCACAAAAAAGAAGCCCTTCAAGAAGGAGTCAAGTGCAATCTACAGCTCGAAGAGCCAAAGCCGACCTGAGCGCTGCCAAGCGGTTAATGCGGTGGTTATATCAAGGCATGTTGTTGCCCCACAATGCAATAATCAGCTAAGAGCAGAAAGGCTGCAGAGACAATTCACTCGGCTCAGTATGACCCTGTCTCAAATTTTGCCGCAGTTGTTGAAGACCAATTTGGTGATTCCGAAAGAGGCTCCGAAGAATCCCAATACTACATCACCGTTGTATAATCCGAACGCCCGTTGTACTTTTCATTCCGATAGCCCGGGGCATGATACGAATAACTGTTGGGTCTTGAAGAATAAAGTACAGGATCTGATTGATGCTAAAGAGATTGTGTTCGAAGCGCCGGAAAAGCCTAATGTCATAACGGCACCTATGCCCAAACATGATGCGGGAGTGAATGCGATTGAAGACGATGATGAAGAGTTTGATATTGACAGCTGGATTTACCCGACTGCCGACGGTGGATTGAGCAATTGGACAACAAAGGATTCTATTCTCGTTTCTTTATTTACCCAATAATGAGACTTTTGTTTTAATTTTTTAACAGACAATTTTTAACTTTACGACCCGGTGTCTTACCCGAGGCACAGTGGCTTTGTTTGAGGGCTTATATTTGTCATCTCCATATATCATTAATAAAAGCATTGGACGTTTTTCTTGCATTATGAATTTTGCGCTCCTTGTTTTTCTTTTTCTATCTTACAAAACAACTATTTTACACACACTGACATATACAGGTCTACATCTACTCTAGATCCCACTGATAACGACTCTGCTACTGCCAAATATGACTTCGAAAGTCCAATCAACCAAGCCGAGGACGAAGGTGAGGATGATTGTGAAGTGCCTGGTGAACTTGCTAGATTGATACTTCAGGAAGAGAGGGCCATACAACCGCATGAAGAGCCAGTGGAATCAGTGAATCTGGGTACAGAGGTAGACAAGAAAGAGGTCAAGATCGGTGAAAATCTGGAGCCCAGTGTTAAGCGACGGTTGATTCAGATGTTGCGTGACTATGTTGAGATCTTTGCCCGGTCTTATGAAGATATGTCTGGGTTGGATACCGATATTGTGGTCCACCGCCTGCCTACCAAGGAAGACTGTCCTCCAGTGAAATAGAAAGTTCGCCGAATGCGCCCAGAGATGTTTGAGAAAATTAAGGCTGAGGTTATGAAACAGTTTGATGTCGGTTTTCTAGCAGTTACTTCTTACCCACAGTGGGTGGCCAACGTGGTTCCAGTGCCGAAGAAGGATGGTAAGGTTCAAATGTGTGTTGACTATAGGGATTTGAGCAAGGCGAGCCCCAAGGATGATTTCCCTCTGCCTCATATCGACGTTCTGGTTGACAACATCGCACAGCATAAGGTCTTCTCCTTTATGGACGGTTTCTCCGGTTATAATCAAATTAAGATGGCTCCCGAGGATATGGAGAAGACGACCTTTGTTACCCAATGGGGTACCTTTTGCTACAAAGTCATGCCCTTTGGATTGAAGAATGCTGGGGCAACGTATCAGCGTGCCATGGTCGCTTTGTTCCATGACATGATCCATCATGAGATTGAGGTATACGTCGACGATATGATCGCAAGATCCCAGACTGAGGAAGAACACCTAGACCATCTTCAGAAGCTATTTGACAGGTTGAAGTTGTACAGACTGAGGTTAAACCCGAACAAGTGCACCTTCGGGGTGAGATCTGGTAAGCTGATGGGTTTCATCGTAAGTGATAAAGGTATTCAAGTATATCCTGCAAAGGTGAAGGCTATACAGGAAATGCCAGCTCCCCGAACAGAAAAAGAAGTCAAAGGCTTTTTGGGACGGTTGAACTATATTGCCCGATTCATCTCGCACCTGACTGCTACTTGTGAACTGATCTTCAAGTTACTGAAGAAAGATCAAGTGGTAAGATGGAACGATGAATATCAGGACGCTTTCGAAAGGATCAAAGAGTTTCTCCAAGAGCCACCCATTCTGATGCCTCCAGTTGAAGGGAGACCTCTGATCCTATACTTGATAGTACTCGACAATTCAATGGGGTGTGTGCTGGGG
This sequence comes from Vicia faba, assembly GCA_948472305.1. NCBI lineage: Eukaryota > Viridiplantae > Streptophyta > Magnoliopsida > Fabales > Fabaceae > Vicia > Vicia faba. The sequence continues at coordinate 6,340,585 of OX451736.1, forward strand.
CAGCATGACGAGTCTGGCTGAAAAGAGCATGCTACTTATTACCTTAGCAAAAAGTTTACCGAATGCGAGACCCGATACTCGTTGCTTGAGAAAACTTGTTGCGCTTTGGCATGGGCTGCTTGCTGGCTGAGATAGTATATGCTGGCTCACACTACTCTATTGATATCAAAGATGGATCCAATCAAGTATATCTTCGAAAAGCCTGCCTTGTCCAGAAGAATAGCGAGATGGCAGATGATCTTGACTGAGTATGACATCCAATATACGACCCAAAAGGCAATCAAGGGAAGTGTGTTGGCAGATCATTTGGCACATCAGGCAGTGGATGATTACCAGTCTATGAACTTCGAATTCTAAGATGAGAACATCATGTTGGTAACTGACTGTGAGACACCTGGACCGGATGAAGGACCTGAGGAGGGATCCCGATGGTCTATGTACTTTGATGGAGCTTCAAACTCTTTGGGTAATGGCATTGGCGCCATGATCATATCTCCTGAAGGCTCTCATACTCCGTTCACCGCCCGACTATGTTTCAATTGCACCAACAATATGGCGGAGTATGAAGCGTGCATCATGGGTCTTCGAGCAGAAATTGACCTAAGGGTTAACTTCTTGAGTGTGTTCGGAGATTCCGCTCTCGTGATCAGTCAGATCAAAGGCGAGTGGGATACGAAACACCCAAATCTTATTCCTTACAAAGAGTATGTGTTGACGTTGCTTCCGCATTTAGAGGAGATAACCTTTGAACACTTCCCTAGAGAGGAGAATCAGTTAGCGGACGCGCTAGCTACAATGTCTTCTATGTTCAAAGTCAATTGGGACAACGAAGCTCCCCAGATTATCACTGAAAGGTTGGACGAACCTGCACATTACTGTGACATTGAGACTGGAGAGGTAACAGATAAACCATGGTTCCACGAGGTGAAGAGGTATATTGAGGCTCAGGAGTACCCCAAGGGTGCATCTGTAAATGATAAGAAGTTTCTGAGGAGGTTCGCGGCGAAATTCTTCATCAGTAATGACATTCTTTACAAGCATAACCATGATTCAACCTTACTGCGATGTGTGGACAAAGGCGAGGCAGAAAGGATCATGGTAGAGTTACATGAAGGTACTTTCGGAACTCATTCCAGTGGACACACCATGGAAAAGAAAATCCTACGGGCAGGATATTATTGGTCCACAATGGAAGCCGACTGTTATCAAAATTCTCGGACCTGTCACAAGTGCCAATTCTATGTTGATAAGGTGCACATACCTCCAGTACCTCTGAACGTCTTGACAGCTTTGTGGGCTTTTGCAATGTGGGGCATCGATATGATTGGTGAGAACAGACCTACGACATCCAACGGGCATCATTTCATCTTGGTAGCAATTGATTGCTTTACGAAGTGGGTTGAAGCAGCTTCCTTTGCTACTGTAACCAAGAACGTCGTGGCACAGTTCATTCGGCATAATCTGATCTGTCGATATGGTGTATCAGAGAGGATTATTACAGACAATGGTATAAACCTCAACAATAAAAGGATTACCAAGCTCTGCAAGCAGTTCAAGATACAGCATCACAACTCTTCTCCCTACAGGTCGAAGATGAATGGGGCTGTTGAAGCGGCTAATAAGAATATTAAGAAGATTGTGCAGAAGATGACGGTGACATACAAAGATTGGCATGAGATGTTACCTTTTGCTCTTCATGGGTACCGTACCTCAGCGAGGACGTCAACAGAGGAAACCCCATATTCCTTGGTATATGGCATGGAAGCCGTATTGCCTATTGAAGTTCAGATACCCTCTCTTCGGATTATGAAGGATGCAGGTTTGAGCGAAGATGACTGGATCCAGACCCGGCTTGATCAGCTGAGCTTAATCGACGAAAAAAGACTTACTGCTATCTGTTATGGTCAGACGTATCAAAAATGGATGATCAAGGCATTTAACAAGAAAGTTAGACGACAAGAGTATCAAGTTGGGGATCTGGTGATCAAGCGCATCATCCTACCTCAAGGTGATCCCAGGGGCAAATGGACCCCTACTTACGAAGGGCCATTTGTTTTTAAGAACATTTTCTCAGGAGGAGCTATGATTCTAACCACCATGGATGGTGACAACCTTCCTCACCCCGTCAATGCAGACATAGTGAAAAAATACTACGCATAATGAACGACCCGCTAGGTCGACTGGCCTAGGAAAAAATAAGGGCTTCCCGACGAACCAAAAGGGTTCGGGCAAAAATAAGGGATGAAAATGATAAAAAAACTGTACACCCGACAAGTCGAAAACCTGAAAAGGCGGCTTGGGCAAAAAAGGGTATCCCGGTGGACTGAAAACCCGAAAGGGCGGTCCAGGAAAAAATTAGGGATTAAAGCGTAACACTATGGCTCATTGGATCACCTTGCAACCAGACTTCGGTATCAACCATCAAGCTCGGACAACACCAATCAATCTGATCCACCTTCAACCAAGTAGCGAAGTGATGAGATGCTCGAGGACATAAGAGCAATAGCAGAGTTGGAACCCAGTGAGATTATCCACATAGCTGTTTTGTTTTTTTTCACAAATTGTATAAACTCTATTGTTTGGCGGCATTCTCTTACTGGGACGTCAGCCTCTTGTACAAAAACACCTATTTACAGGCCAAACTTCAAAGTCAATACAATTCATTTTCAGAGAAATTTCAAACTGTTTTTCCTTTTTCTGTTTTGTTTTGCAAAGAACGTCCAATGTTCATTTTTGATATATGCATTTGACATTAATTGTTGCTCATGAATATTTACTTGCGAAACAAAAGACGATTACTCGTAATATCAGGAACAGGGGAAATAGGAATTGTCCAAGATTTACAGTTTCTATATCCACCAGGTACAAAGGTAGATTTAGCTGAAGAATATGACTAAGGTACATTCACTCCCTGCAGAATAAGAAAATACAGTAATGTTAACTCTCCCCAGCTGAGGCTCACAACCGCAAACGAGTCGGAAAAATTCTCCCCAAGCAGAGTTTATCTACTATCAACACTAAAAAGTCTTGTCATCCCCAGCGGAGTATAAAAAATATCTCCAGTGGAGTCTGGAAAATCTTCCCCCGGTGGAGTTTGGAGGATCATCCCCAGTAGACTCTGGAAGATTATCCCCAGTAGAGCCTAAAAGGTCATCCCCAGTTGTGATCGGTGGATCTGGAACTGACTGTTTAACGCTGGTTCGCGAAATGTCGCGGAAGCAAGAGTCGCCACCGTCTTTCATTTTCTCCAACATGGACAGGACAAAAGCACAGCAAAATTCCTTATGAGACAGTTTCTCGGTTCGGGAGGTAGATTTATAGAAAGGGAAGGTGTTAGCACCCTTTCTATCCATGGTTATCCATGGGCTCTTAGATACTTTCTCATTGTGTTTTCAAAAGTGTTTGCTTTTCAAAGTGTGAGTGGGTTTGAAAAAAGTTTCGTTTAAAGATTTCAGATCGACTCTTGTATCAGTCCTCAAGAGTGTTTGAAAAATTGTTTTGAAAGCTTTTTGAAAAGTATCAGTGTGAAAAGAGTTTGTTTGTTTTTGAATTAGAGCAAGTACCCATGAGTCATCTACCTACCCTAAGGAATTAGGCTGTGTAAATGTCCTTAAGGTAGTGCCATCCCACCATTGAGAGGTAGGTAGCACCACCATTGGAGATGTTCGGGTCAATTCGTTTGTAGGGACAGTGTGGTCACCAGAGCAACAGTAGGACACCTTAGAAGCTACCCTTATGCCATTGATCCTTTTTATTTCCGAGGCAACCGTTTCGAGGCAACTGGATCATGTCATGGACATAAGGACTTACTAAAACGTCCTATACTCGACGACCACGTTTCGAGGGCAAGGCAACAGTGAGGCGTACCCTAAGAGTGGTGTGTGAATTTGTGTATTGTTTTCATGTTATGTTTTATCTTGTACATGTATCATGGTGAGCTACGGGTTGATTTTATTTAGGCCATACATTCTTTCATGCAAAGTTTAGAGCTTAAAAGTGCGGAAATTTAAATGCGGAAAGGTAAATCCTACGCTATTACAAGGCGCGGGTCTATACATCGCCAAATTAACAAAGACCCATTTGAATAAAAATGCGGAAAGTAAAACCTAGTTACTATTACACAGCTTGAGCAGTTACATAATGTTCATAAGAAAATAAAATAAATGCGCGAAAGAATAAAAATAGAACGTTCGAGGGCGTTGGACCCTTTTGAAATTAAATTGAAATAAGAAAGTTAATTATTTATTTTATTAAAGAAAAGAAATGTTTTTTTTAGGTTTTTTGTATTTATGAAATAAAGAAATTAAAATTGAAGAGAAACCCTAATTCTAAGTTGTTTTTAATTATTAATGAAAAAATATTCAAGTTTAACCTAATTTACTAAATATTTAATGTACATGTTTTTTTTTTACAAAAATATTTAATAATAATAATAATAGTGAGAAAAAAGTCTTTATTGAAAAAAAAGATAAAAAAAGGTTAGAAACCCTAATTTCTACATATTTTAATTTGTTAAGAAAAAGATTTAAGTTTTAAAACCTAATTTACTAAGTTAATGGTTAGATTTTTATTTACAAAATAAATTAATAGAAATTAAATATAATTAAATATATTACACTTTTTGTTTTTGATTTTTTTATTGTGAAAATTATTTTTGGTAAATTAAAGAAAACAATTAAAAACAATTAAAAGAATAAAAAGGAAAAACAAATAAAAATTAAAAATTGAGCAAACCATGGGGGTGTCTGGCCCTTTTTGGAGGTAAGTTGGAAGTAATTTGGCCCATCAGAATGAGGCCCTTTTTGACTTTCCAGGATCACACGCTTGATGGTTGACCCAGGTGTATGGTGGTCTTCACGTTCTGGCCTTTGGATTGATCATGAAACCACTTGTCAAGCCTTAACATATGCGCGCATGGTGAACCACTGGATAGAAACTGCATGGGAACATGTTGTAACAAAAATTATGAATAATATGGGGGACCTGGGAATCGAACCCAGGTCTCAATGCTCACCAGGTCTCAATGGACATTTTGGAAAGGTCTTGAAGTCCTCTAACCAATGCCTTTTGTCCCATGTCATTTTGATTTACCAATCTCAAGTTATGGTCTTTGACTTAAAGTGCCTTTTTGTTGACTTTTGAAAATGACCTATAATGTTGAAATTGATAACTTTTTGTGAGAGCATTTCTTGGACTTGAAGTGTGAAGATGAGTTGTAGGAAATTTCATTCTCTTCAAAATGAGCTTTAGATGGGATTTTTCTGATAAAACATGAAGAAGTTATGCCCTGGTCAATTTGCAGTTGACTTTTTCAACTGTCCAAAAATAGAAACTTTTGCATCTTGAGACTTTTTGATCCATGCTTGTGAAATCATGATCAAGAATTGATCAAATGATGTTTGTGGCTTCAAAATAAGTTGTTGACCAAAATTTTGGATTTTTGACTGTCAAATGACCAGTTTGCCCCTACAGTTGACTGTGAAGCATTTAGGGTTTTTGACTGGGCAACTTGATGTTGTGAGTCTGGAAACTTGACATATGGATGCTTGACAATGTATATAGGCATATGGGACTTGATTGGACCCTTGGAAACCTCAATTTCTTTGCAAGAACCAAAACCCTAATTTTGACTGTGTTAGGAGGCAATTGGACTGTGCAACCCTTGAGAGATTTTGAAGCTTGATCTTGACAAATCTTGAAGAATATGGGAGGGAAAGTTTTGGGGTACAACACCAGTGAAGTCACAACTGAAAGATCATCCCCAGCGGAGTTCATTCCTTGCACAAACAGAAATTCAAATCCCCAACAGGATTCAGTATCACCAGCAACGGTAATTCATCCCCAGCTGAATTTATCAGCGGACTCCTCTACAGAGCATCTCTTCCCCATAGAGTAATCTCCTCATCAATTTATTCCCCAACAGAGTTATCCTCTCCTGCAGGTTTATTCTCGCAATCATCTTCGTTCCTATCCCCAACGGAAACGAAGAATTCAACTCTTTTCTCCAGCAGCTATCCGGGATTTATTCTCCCCAGCTAAAAACATTGCATTTCCATACACCATGACACATGCATATACGCATCATACAACACAATCTCATTTATTTTGAGAACATCATTGCTTGATACATATCATGCATTACATACAGCTAACCTTTACCTTTCAGGAAAGATACAATCAGATTCTCACAAAACTCAAGGTATAAAGCTTTTATCTCAGTTGAATTACGGACGAGTTCCTAAATCTCAGCAGAGATGTTTTCTCAGTTGAATTACGGGCAAGTTCCTAAATCTCGACGAAGATGTTGAATTACGGGCAATTTCCTAAATCTTGACGAAGATTTTTAATTACGGACGAGTTCCTAAATCTCAGCAAAGTAGTTGAATTACGGACGAGTTCCTAAATCTCAGCAAAGTAGTTGAATTATGGACGAGTTCCTAAATCTCAGCAAAATAGTTGAATTACGGACGAGTTCCTAAATCTCGACGAAGATGTTGAATTACAGACGAGTTCCTAAATCTCGACGAAGATGTTGAATTACGGGCAAGTTCCTAAATCTCGACGAAGATGTTGAATTATGGGCAAGTTCCTAAATCTCAGCAAAACAGTTGAATTGCCGACGGGTTCCTAAATCTCGACACCTCAGTTGAATTATGGACGAGTTCCTAAATCTCGACACCTCAATTAAATTACGGACGATTTCCTAAATCTCGACACCTCAGTTGAATTACGGACGAGTTCCTAAATCTCGACACCTCAGTTGAATTACGGACGAGTTCCTAAATCTCGACACCTCAGTTGAATTACGAACGAGTTCCTAAATCTCGACACCTCAGTTGAATTACGGACGAGTTCCTAAATCTCGACACCTCAGTTGAATTACGGACGAGTTCCTAAATCTCGACACCTCAGTTGAATTACGGACGAGTTCCTAAATCTCGACACCTCAGTTGAATTACGGACGAGTTCCTAAATCTTGATACCTCAGTTGAATTACGGACGAGTTTCTAAATCTCAACACCTCAGTTGAATTACGGACGAGTTCCTAAATCTCGACACCTCAGTTGAATTACGGACGAGTTCTTGAATCTCGACACCTCAGTTGAATTACGGACGGGTTCATAAATCTCAGCAGATATGCTTCCGCAGTTGAATTACAGACGAGTTCCTTTCCCTCAACAAAGATTAGACTTCCCCAGCGGAATCTTCCACAACAACAGGTATACAAGCTCTCACTAAGGAATCTCTTATGCGATCGACACTCCTTCAGATGGCATCCTTAAGCCCATCCCCTCGTCAGCAATCTCCAAATGGCATCTGTAAGCCCATTCCCGACATCACAAGGCAACTACCACTACATGCGAGTGCAAATTTCTGGGCACTCTAGTGTTCAATCCTCTTCCACCTTCGAATTATGAAAGACACGAAAGCCAATCTACATCCTCAGGTTTAAGAAGATTGAATAGGGGCAGTTGTTGTACCCCAAAATTTGCCCTCCCATATTTCTCAAAACATTGCAAGAAAGATCTCCAAGTTGCTCAAGGTAGTCCAAGAGTTGGTCAGACAAGCTCTCTCCTAAGATAGTCTACCCCAAATTAGGGTTTCATGTTGCATCAAGATCCTTGAGTCCAAGTGACCCCAGGTAAGTTTCAAGCCTTGTAGAGGAAGTTTGCTCAGTCAATTGCTCAAAGGTCCAAAAATCGACTGTGCTAGGGCTTGTAATTTCGTGTCCTCAATTGCATAAGAGTGTCTCAACTTATAGGCAAATGCTTCGAGACTAGGAATGATCAGAATCACAAGATCACAAGTTATGGGATTTTGACTTGTTTTTGAAGCTAGCTTGACAAGTATGGTTTCAAGGCAAGGTACAAAGCTATCTAGAGTGGTTACAAACTTTAAATATGCTTATATGACTTTGTAGAGGAATCTTGTGCAGAAGGAACAAGTGCAAAGCTCAATACAAGTTGACTTTGTATAAAGCTTGCTTTATGAGAATAGAATGGTACCTTTCTTCCAAATATGAAAAATGGCTTTGGATAATGGCTTAATCACTTGGATCATACCTTAATCAATTGTGTAAACAATTAATTATTGAGTTATTTACAAGTTAGAAGCATGCAAAAACAATATTGTGCATCATAGGCTTGAGATTTGAATTCTTGTTCATCACAAAAATGACCTAATAATTCAAGTTTGAAACCCTAACTTCATCTCTTCGATTCTATTAGCTCAAAAATGATCTCATTGAGTTCTTGTACATTTTGAAAATCTTGGAACATTTTCTACAACTTTCATGTTGGACATTTTGAAAAAATCATCTTGGAGCTTGGTGAAAATTGACCAAGAAGTTAGGTCAAAAATCTGCCTAAACTAGGCCAAATTTTCACTAAGTGTTTAAGAAAAAGTGCATGACTTTATGGATTCATAATTCAAAATCCAAGAATTTCAAGGACTTGATCCGTAAAGCAAAATTGTAGATCTCATCAAGATCTACAACTTTCATGTTGGAAGTTTTCTTTGAATCATCTTGCATCTTGATGAAAAATTGGCATGAAGTTATGAAATAATCATGTATAAAAACACTTAGAAAAATTCTAAGTCTTGAAAAGTTTGACTTTTCAAGATGACTTTTGACTTTCTTGATTTCTCTATGATCAAGTTTTATATTTTTGAATGTCTTGATGAAATATGATCTTTGAAACTCAATTTTGATCAAAAGGTCAAAGTTTAACTTTTAATGTATCACTTGACTTTTCATTAGTTGACTAAATTTTAACTATCAATCAATTGATCTTGAGAAATGTTTTGAGCCATGAAATTAGTTCAAAATGTTGTATTTGAATCCTTGAGATTGTGCTTCAAACCACTAGATCGTGTATTAGGTCAAAAACCGTTGATCAGTCCAATACAGTCAAAACCCTAATTTTGACCATTTTGCCCTTTTGATGATTTGAAAATTTTTCTTGGGGAATTGTGATCCAAACTTGATCAATTGATACATATAACTTCAAAATGTTGATATTGGTCAAAAATCTTGAAGTTTAACTATAGGTTAACCACAATTGACTTTTTTACCCAATACAGTTGGTCATTTGATCAATTGACTGAGTAATTTTGTGATTCAAGACTTGAAACTTGACATGAGAAATCTTGAGGGTCCATAGTGATCCATGAAAATCTTTTGAAGTATTAGAATTCCAATTGTCCTTGTGAAAACTCACACCCTAATTTGAGGTATCAATGTTGAGGAGATGGCTTGACCTAGTCAATACTTGTGCAAGCTTGAGCTTTTGAAGATCTTTGTGAGAAATGTATTGAGAAAAGAGAGGGAAAATTTTGGGGTACAACAACTTCCCCTGTTCAATCTTCTTAAACCTGAAGAGTTAGATTGGCGAGTCCGTCATTCTTGACTTGAAGGTGGAAGATGATTGAACACTAAAGTGCCCAGAAATTTGCACTTGACTATGTGTTAGTTGATTGTGTCGGGAATGGGCTTAAATATGTCATTTGGAGAAGTGATGAAGATTTTTTCGGAGACGGGCTTATAGATGCCATCCAGACTGACTGTTGGTAGAAACTAGAGGAAGCATCATAATAAATCTTTGGTTGAGTTATACTGAAATAACAGATGTCTTTTGCATGTTTTCAACTGGAAGAAGTAAATCTAAACCAGAAAAGGTATGTTGATTGGTGACTTCACTGGGGAAATAATTCTAATCAGAATAGGTCTATTGATTGTCTGTTATTAACTAGAAGAAGTGAGTATAACCAGAGAGGTCTGTTGAATGCATGTCTTTAACTGGAAGAAGTATCTAACCAGAAGAGCTTTGTTGTTCGTCTATCATTAACTGGTAGAAATAAATCCAACCAGAAGAGGTATTCATCTGCCTGTCTTTAATCTGGAAGAAATAAGTCTAACCAGAAGAGGTCTTCATCTACATGTCTTTAATCTGGAAGAAATAAATCTAAACAAAAGAGTTCTTTGTTCGCCTGTCTTTAATCTGGAAGAAATAAATCTAACCAGAAGAGGTCTTCATCTTCCTGTCTTTAGTTTGGAAGAAATAAATCTAACCAGAAGATGTCTTCGTTTGCCTGTCTTTAATCTGGAAGAAATAAATCTAACCAAAAGAGATATTCGTTCTCTTGCCTTTAATCTGGAAGAAATAAATCTAACCAGAAGAGGTCTTCTCTCGCCTGTCTTTAATATGGAAGAAATAAATCTAACTAGAAGAGGTCTTCGTTCGCCTGTCTTTAATCTGGAAGAAATAAATCTAACCAGAAGAGGTCTTCGTCTGCTTGTCTTTAATCTGGAAGAAATAAATCTAACCAGAAAAGGTCTGTCTGCCTGTCTTTAATCTGGAAGAAATAAATCTAACCATAAGAGGTCTTCGTTCACCTGTCTTTAATCTGGAAGAAATAAATCTAACCAGAAGAGGTCTTTGTTCGCCTGTCTTTAATCTGGAAGAAGTAAATCTAACCAAAAGAGTTCTTTTATTTTATTGATTGATTTTTCCTACAAGGAAGAGGGTTAGTTTCATGCACATGTATGCATGGCGTAATGATGTTCTCAAAATAAATGAGATTATGCTGTATGCATTTGTCATGTGTGTGCTATGATGTATGAATGTGAAACATTGAAGTGCATATTTGTCTGGAAAATAAATCCTTGACAAATTGTTGGGGAGTATTGGGAAGATGAATCCCGGACTACCGCTGGAGATGAAGAGTTTGTGTATCTTCAACTTTGTTTAGAATGTTTCTGCTTGGGATTCCAGTTTTGTTGTTCGAGGAAACTCTGAGGGGAATGTTGATTTCTTCTTGGGGAATAGAGTTATGGAACCTTGGTTGTCCATTACTTTACTGGAGAATTATATCTTGACTGGGGAAAAGGAAAGTTAACTGGTATCTGGTCAAATTCTAACCTTTGTAGCAACTTACTAGGGATAGTATCGACTCCGTTGAGGACAAGTGGTTTTGTCCGTTGATTTGTAATGGTCTGAGAAAAGAAATCGAGTTGGGGAATCTGTAGTCTGTTGGGGAGTCTGTAGTTTGTTGGGGAAATAAACCCTGTTGAGGAAAGCATTTTGAAGACCTTATTAGGAAGATGAATTCATTTGGAGACGAACTCCGTAAGGTTTCTCTTGTAGTTTAGGACAAACTCAGCTGGGGAAATGATTGTGAAAAGATTGGAACTCCGGATGGATATTGTATGAATTCAAATCCGTGGGGATAATTTTGTTGAAGTAACTCTGTGGGGATATCCTGAATCCTTAAGAAAATGTTTATTACAGTTTTTAAACATACATTTGTTAACAGTTAATCATGTTTATATGCATATGTTTATTCAATTTTAGTCATTGGACGTTTTTGCACTCAAAATAGAAAAACAAATATTTTGCACTTCAAAGTATATTTGTATTGATGTTTTGCCTATAAATAGGCGTTTTTGTACAAGGAGATGGAGATCCTAGTAAGACGGAGATCCATGTGGAAGTGATCTCATTGTGTTCCAACTCCGTTATTGCCCCTATTTCTTCAAACATCATCGCTTGCCGTTGAAAAAAATTGATTGAATTGATCTTACACCCAAGATCTTGGACCTTGGTAATAAAGCTGGTTGTAGTGATTTCACGGTACATAGTCATGCGCTTTAATCCTTAACATTTTCCTGGACCACTCTTTCGGGTTTTCAGCCCACCAGGATACCCTTTTTTGCCCAAACCGCCCTTTCGGGTTTTCAACTTGTTGGGTGTACAATCTTTTGTATATATCCCTAATTTTTGCCTGAACCTCTTTGGTTCGCCAGGATGCCCTTGTTTTTTTTCTAGGTATGTCAACTTAGCAGGTCATTTTTATGCGTAGTATTTTTTGACTATGTTCGCGTTCAAAGGATGTGGGAAATCTTCGTCGTCCATAGTAGTTAGCATCATGGCACCGCCAGAGAATACTTTCTTAACAACAAATGGCCCTTCGTAAGTGGGAGTCTATTTTCCCCTGAGATCGCCTTGTGGAAGAATGATGCGCTTTATTACCAAGTCGCCAGTCTGATACACTCGAGGTTTAATCTTCTTGTTGAAAGCCTTGATCATACGCTTTTGACACATTTGACCATGAGAAACAGCAACCAGTCTCTCCTCGTCAATTAAGTTCAAATGATCTAATCTAGTCTGAATCCATTCATCTTCGCCTAAGTCTGCTTCTTTCATGATCCTTAAGGAAGGAATCTGAACTTCAACAGGAAGGACAACTTCCATGCCATAGACTAAAGAGAAAGGTGTTGCCCCGGTTGATGTTCGAGCCAAAGTACGATAGCCATGAAGAGCAAATGGTAGTATCTCATGCCAATCTTTGTAAGTCACCACCATCGTTTGAACAATCGTCTTTATGTTTTTATTTGCAGCTTCCACTGCGCCATTCATCTTAGGTCTGTATGGAGAAGAATTGTGATGCTTGATTTTGAACTGCGTACAAAGTTCAGTGATCATAGCTGTTGTAACCCAAAATTTGCCCTCCCATATTTCTCAAAACATTGCAAGAAAGATCTCCAAGTTGCTCAAGGTAGTCCAAGAGTTGGTCAGACAAGCTCTCTCCTAAAGCAGTCTACCCCAAATTAGGGTTTCATGTTGCATCAAGATCCTTGAGTCCAAGTGACCCCAGGTTCTCACCAATTTCCTAATATGTTCTCAAGATCATCCATGTCAAGTTTCAAGCCTTGCAGAGGATGTTTTCTCAGTCAATTGCCCAAAGGTCCAAAAATCGACTGTGCTAGGGCAAAAGTCAACTGTGACCCAAATATAGTCAAACTTCAAGATTTTTTGTCAATATACTAATTTTGAAGTATATTTCATTATTTGATCAAGGGTTGATCATGATTCATCAAGGATTGCTCATAACTCATCAAGATTCAAAAGTTGCTAAATTAGGGTTTTGTAGGAAAAGTCAACTCAACTTTGACCAAGCATACCTTTCTCATAATTCATGAGAAATGACCCATCCAAATCTCATTTGGAAGAGGATGTGATTCCCTACAATCCATCTTCATCTCCCAAGATCAAAATATGAACTCACAAAAGGTTATGAATTTGGACATTATAGGTCATTTTGAAAAGTCAACAAAAACACCTTTTTTGTCAAAGCTTCATACTTGAGCATGGAATATCAATTTGATATGATAGCAAAAGGGTTGATTAGAGGACATCTCAAGCTTTCTAAAAAGTCCAAGAACACCTCCAAAGAGTCAAAATTGAGTAAGTTATGTATTATTGAAGTTGACCTTTTTTGCAAAATTGTCAAACGTCAACTATCTCCAAAACATCCAATTTTGCCAAATGGGCCCATTCTTTTTCACTTGTTTTGAGTTGGAATTATAGCCCATGTGCTCTAGCCTTTTCCACTTGTCCATATTTTATTTTTATAATTTATTTTAGTTTTTATTTGAATTAATTCAAGTTAAATCAAATTAAATCAAATTAAATCCAAAATATTGATAACAAAGAATCTTGTGATTATTTCAGGCTCTAATTACAGCTAGCAAGGCATTCCAATTCGTGTAAAGGTTTGTGTGAACAAAAAGATTCAAAATAAACCAATTTTGGAAAGATCTTGAAAGCAAATCAAATCAATATCAAAGTCATTGATGGAGAGGGATTTGGATGCAATATTCAAACCTAATGCATTGTGTGATACATAAGGAGGCGAGACAGATCAAAACAAGGGTTGGACACAGGCGCTAGAGGGCAAACAGAATTTGCAAAAACAAGCAAAAAGTGTGAGTTTGAAATCACTCCTAGAGGCAGTTTCAAGGCTTGATACTTCTCCCAATCACTTCCTGGCATTCACTAGAACCTAAAGCAATCCAGAACCAGTCTGTTCCAGTCCTTAATCGCGTTGTAAGTCATTCATAACCCCGCTTTGTTCTTGAATTCGTATCTTAGAATTTACGCATTGTTAACCTGAATCAATTGCATATTCTTAACCTATGAATCATTTGCAAGCTTTTGATATTACCCAATTGCATTTTAATGGTCTGTAACGAAACCCACCATTGTTAGGGTTTCGTATTTGTTTTTAGGGCTTTTTGTTTTAGGAATAATTAGCCTTCATAATAGGCATGGTTGTAATCAGAAGAGTGAGACGAATCTAACCATGGTGTTAGATTCCATTTATGTAGCCTGAAGGTCATTTTGGAATGAACATGACTTGTAGTGACGGACAGCGTCCGTGGGTAAAGGTTTCATAGTTTTTAGCCACGGTGCAGAGGAAGGAGACGATGAAGTGTCACTTCCCCATAGGCCCATTCAAAATTGGCGCGTTATTTTTTGTTACAATCATCCACTGACCCTTTTTTATATATTATCTTTGTTTATTGGCATATGTACAATAGAAAGCAAACGACCTAGTGGTGACCACGTCAGCGCATAAGGATTCAGAGGCTGGAGGTCAGGGGTTCGATCCCCGCCTCCAGCATTTTCCATTTTCTTGTTTATTTTCAAGAGATCCAGTGTACGCTTGATTCTGATGCCCATCATACACCTTCCTCATCCACACGCCAGATGGCCAGATGGCCAGATCTGGTGGCCATCATTGAAGGTGCACCAAAAGATCAAGTCAACGCCAGCGCACAGGATTACAAAAGTCAAACGGACCCCTCCTCAATTGGGCCAGATTTCTTGCTTTCTACACCCGTTATCTCAGGCCCATTTCTCATCTTTTCTTTATTTTATTTCTTCTATTTAATTATGCTTATTTATTTTCTAACCAATAAATTAATTTTCTTTCTTATCAAAAATCACAAAAAATGTTTTTACCCAATTAAATTTTAGAATCTTATTTTTTCATTAATAAATATTAATTAATTTAATTAGGATATTAATGTTAGATAACTTTAATTGATTTTGTAAATATTTAAAATTAATTAGAATTAATAGGTCTTAACCCTAATTTAATTATTTTTATTTCTTTCCTAAAAAAACCAAAAATCCAAAAATATGTCATTAATTATTTTTTATTTTAGCTTTTAATTTTAGGATTTAACTTCTTTTCTTAAAAAATAAAAACAACAAAAACATTTTCTTTTAATTAAAAGGGACAAAACCCTAATTTCGCATTCGATTTAATTTCACGTCGCGCGCTTTATTTTTCTTTATCCAAATTATTGTATCTACTCCCAGTTTGTAATAATTAATTAGGACATTTATTTATTTTTCCGCTTTTAAATTTCAAATGGTTTGTCTTTGGCGATGTAAATACCCGACGCCTTGTAATAATTTAGTTTAATTTCCGCACCTTTAATTTCTGCAAATTATTAAACTATTAGATGTTTGATAATAGGGTTTGCATGACAAGAATGAATGCTAAATTTAAAACAGTTAGATCACCCTAAACATGTGCAAAGATAAAAATAATTGAAATCAATACACTCGCACATGCGCACTCCTAGGATACACTCCACTTGGTTGCCTTCGTAAACGGTCATTGAGTATAGGTTGTTTTAGAGGTCGTCCTCTTGTCTAAAAGATCATAGTTTCCTCAAAATGGTTGCCTCGGATATCGTTGCCTCGAATAAATGATCTAAGACATTAGGGTTACCACTAAGACGTCCTAACATTGCTTTAGTGACCGTATGTCCCTCTTTCGAATTGACCCTCAAACTCCAATGATGGTGCTACCTACTCACAAATAGTGGGATAGCATTGTCTAAAGGAAACAAACATAGAACGATTCATTTTTCGAGTAGGTAGATTAGTTCTTAGATACTTGCTCATTCAAAACAAAACCTTTTCACACTTACTATCTTTTACGAACAAGTTTTCAAAAACACTTCATTACACTCTTGAGGACAGAAGCAAGAGTTAAATCGAAGTTAAAAACAAAAACATTTCAAAACCCACAAACACAAAGAAAACAATTTTGAAAACAATGAGCAAGTACCTAAGAGCCCGTAGATAACTACGGATAGAAAGGGTGCTAATACCTTCCCTTTCTATAATCTACCCCCGTACTTAGAAATATCTCGAAAAAGGAATTTTTCTGTGCTTTTTTCCTTTCCTTGTTGGATAAAATAAAAGTCGGTGGCGACTCTTGCTTACCGCGACATTTTGCGAACATAAACGCAAAACGCAAATCAGCATTCTCAAAAACAGTCAGTTCTTCCACCGTATCACAATAGCATTGTTGAGATTGGTTCTGTTATCAATGATGATCCTTTCAGGGATATCGTATCGGCATATGAGGTTATGCTTGATAAACTGGGCTACAACATTCTTAATGTTGAGGCAAATGAAGCAGCTTCGACCCATTTGGTTAAGTAGTCGATGGCAACAAGGATGAAACAATGTCCATTAGAGGCAGTGGCCTAGATATCTCCAATCATGTTAATACCCCACATTAAAAATGGCCACGGAGCAGTCGTGACATTCAAAGGAATTGGAGGCACATGAACCTTGTCGGCATAAATTTAGCACTTATGGCAAGTCCTAGAGTGATGGTGACAATCAGTTTCCATAGTCGACCAGTAGTAGCCAGCCCTCAGAATATTCTTGGTTATAGTGTGCCTACTAGAGTAAGTTCCAAAGAGGCCATCATGCATGTCCTCTATGATCTTCTCTGCCTCCTTCTTGTCCATACACCGGAGTAGAGTTGAATCATGGTTGCGCTTGTATAGGATTCCATTGCTTAGGAAGAATTTGGCTGAAAACCTTCACAGGAATTTCTTATCATTGATGGAAGCTCCTTCAGGATACTCTTGTGCTTCCAGATATCTCCTCACTTCATGGTACCATGGTTTCCCCTCGTCAGTGTCAATCTCACAACAGTGTGCAGGTTCGTCAAATCTTTGAATTGTAATTCTAGGAGTCTCATTGTCCCACTTGACCTTAGACATGGATGAAATTGTTGCTAAGGCATCTGCCAACTGATTTTCTTCTCTTAGAAAGTGTTCAAAGGTGACCTCCTCAAAGTATGGGATCAGAGTTAGCACAAGCTCTTTGTAAGGAATTAGGTTAGGATGTTTGGTGTCCCACTCTCCTTTAACTTGGCTAATTACTAGGGCATAGTCTCCATACACGTCTAAGAACTTGATTCTTAGGTCGGCAGCAGCCTTTAGACCCGAGATACATGCTTCATACTCAACCATGTTGTTCGTACAATCGAAGCATAGTCTAGCAGTGAAAGGTGTATGGCAACCTTCGGGAGAAATGATCACATCATCGATTTTGTTATCCAAAGTGTTGGAAGCTCCATCAAAAATCATAGTCCATCGGGATCCTTGTTTAGGTCCTTCATACGGTCCAGGCTTTTTATAATCAGTTATCAGCATGATATTCTCGTCCGGGAATTAAAAGTTGATGGATTGGTAATCATCAACAGCTTGATGGGCCAAATGATCTACTAGCACACTTCCTTTGATGGCCTTTTAGTGTATTGGATGTCATATTCAGTCAAGATCATTTGCCATCTAGTTATTTGTCCGGAGAGAGTTGGCTTCTCGAAGATATACTTGATAGGGTCCATCTTAGAAATCAATAACATGGTGTGAGTCAACATATACTGTCTTAGCCGGCGAGCAGCCCATGCCAGAGCGTAGCAAGTCTTCTCGAGTAGTGAATATCTAGTTTCACAATCGATAAACTTTTTGCTCAGGTAGTATATTGCATGCTCTTTTCGGCTAGACTCGTCATGTTGGCCCAACACACACCCCATGGAATTCTCTAATACATTCAAGTACATAATCAGAGGTCTTCCTTCAACTAAAGGCATCAGGATAGGAGGTTCTTGTAAATATTCTTTAATCTTGTCGAAAGCTTCTTGGCAATCGTCGTTCCATCTTACTACTTGATCTTTCTTCAAGAGTTTGAAGATTGGCTCACAAGTAACAGTTAGGTGAGATATGAATCGAGAAATATAGTTGAGTTGACCTAAGAAACCCCTTACCTCCTTCTCGGTATAAGGAGCTTGCATTTCTTGTATGGCTTTAACTTTTGCAGGATCGACCTTGATACCTTTTCCAATGACAACAAACCCTAAGAGTTTTCTAGATCTTACCCCAAAGGTGCATTTGTTGAGATTCATCCTTAGCTTATATTTCTTCAACCTCTCGAACAACTTGTGAAGATGATCAAGATGTTGTTCCTTAGTTTGCAACCTTGCAATCATATCATCAACGTACACTTCTATCTCATGTTGGATCATGTCATGAAATAAGGCTACCATAGCTTGTTGATAGGTTTCCCTTGCATTCTTTAAATTGAAAGGCATGACCTTGTAATAGAAGGTTCCCTATTGGGTGACAAAGGTGGTCTTCTCCATGTCTTCGGGAGCCATTTTGATCTGATTGAAACCGGAGAAGCCATCCATGAAAGAGAATATGATACGGTGGCCAAAACCGTATTGTTTTTGGAATGCTGGTTTGCGTTTTGTGTTTGCAAAATGTCGCGGTAAGCAAGAGTCGCCATCGACTTTTATTTTATCCAACAAGGAAAGGAAAAAAGCACAGAAAAATTCCTTTTTCGAGATATTTTTGAGTACGGGGGGTAGATTATAGAAAGGGAAGGTATTAGCACCCTTTCTATCCATAGTTATCTACTGGCTCTTAGGTACTTGCTCATTGTTTTCAAAATTGTTTTCTTTGTGTTTGTGGGTTTTGAAAAGTTTTTGTTTTAACTTCGATTTAACTCTTGCTTCTGTCCTCAAGAGTGTAATAAAGTGTTTTTGAAAACTTGTTCGTAAGAGTGTAAGTGTGAAAAGGTTTTGTTTTGAATGAGCAAGTATTTAAGAACTAATCTACCTACTCGAAAAAGGAATTGTTCTATGTTTGTTTCCTTTAGACAATGATATCCCACTATTAGTGAGTAGGTAGCACCGTCGTTGGAGTTTGAGGATCAATTCGAAAGAGGGACATACAGTCACTAAAGCAATGTTAGGACGTCTTAGTAGTAACCCTAATGTCTTAGATCATTTATTTGAGGCAACAATATCCGAGGCAACTATTTCGAGGCAACTATGATCTTTTGGACAAGAGTGTGACCTCTAAAACAACCTATACTTAATGACCGTGTACGAAGGCAACCAAGTGGGGTGCACCCTAGGAGTGCGCATGTGAGAGTGTATTGATTTCAGTTATTTTTATCTTTGCACATGTTTAGGGTGATCTAACCGTTTTAAAATTAGGCATTCATTTTTGTCATGCAAACCCTATTACCAAACATCTAGCAGTTGTATATTTGCAGAAATTAAAGGTGCGGAATTTAAACTAAAATATTACAAGGCGTCGGGTATTTACATTGCCAAAAGTAACCCTTTGAAATTTAAAAGCGAAAAAATAAATAGATGTCCTAATTGATTATTACAAACTGGGAGCAAATACAATAATTGGATAAAGAAAATAAAGCGTGCGATGCGAAATTAAATCGACTGTGAAATTAGGGTTTTGACCCCTCATAATTAAAAGAAAATGTTTTTCTTGTTTTTATTTTTTTAAGAAAAGAAATTAAATCCTAAGGTTAAATGCTAAATTAATTATTAAATGAATTAATTAATGAAAAATATTAAATGACATATTTTTGGAGTTTTTGTTAATTTAGGAAAAAATAGAGTGATTACATTAGGGTTAAAACCTATTAATTCTAATTAATTTTAAATATTTACAAAATAAATGAAAGTTATCTAAAATTAATATCCTAATTAATTTAATTAATATTTATTAATGAAAAATAAAATTCTGAAATTTAATTGGGTAAAAAATATTTTTGTGATTTTTTGATAAAAAAGAAATTAATTTATTGGTTAATAATTAAATTAAATAAAATAAAACAATTAAATAAAATAAATAAAATGTAAAAAGGAATGAGATGGGCCTGATTTTGGGTGTGTGTATAGCAATTTTTTTGGCCCATTTGTGCTGATCCATTTGACTTTTTAGATCTTGTGCGTTGGCGTTGACTTGGTCCTTTGGTGCACCTTCAATGATGGCCACCAGATCTGGTCATCTGGCCATCTGGCACGCTGATGATGAATGTCCTTGGTGGATAGTAGGCTTGAGTGTGCACTAGATTTCCTGCAAGAAAATATTATGGAGAAAATAGGGGGACATGGGATTCGAACCCAGGTCCTGAGGGGAAATCCATGCCACGCTTGCCACTACACCACTTGCTTCTTACTTGTTAATGTAATTCAAATCAATAATAATATATAAAACAAAAGCTAATGGACAGAAGAAAAAAAACGCGCGCTTTTTGAATGGACGAATGGTGGGGTGACAACTCATCGTCCCCTTCCTCCCTTCTTAGCTAAAAAACCTACAACACATATACCCACGGACGCTGTCCGTCGCTACAAGTCATGTTCATTCCAAAATCTCGTACAGGCCATGGAAATGATTTCTAAGACCACGGTTGAGGTCGTCTCATCCTCCTGATTGCAACCATGCCCATTATGAAGGCTAATTATTCCTGAAACAAAAATCCCAAAAACCAAATACAAAAACCTAGCAATGGTGATTCATGATATAGGGCATATAAATGAAATTGGCTATTGTAAAAAGCTTGCAAATGATATGATGATCAAGAATATGCCAATATTTTACATAATGGATGCAAGAATAAAGCTTTTCGAATTCAAGAAAAAGATTATACAGTGACGGCCTTACAGTGCACTAGAGGGCTTGAAAACGTGTGGCTTTGCTTGCTTTAGGTTCCTGAGATTGCCAGGAAGAGATTGAGACAAGTACCAAGCCTTGAGGACACCTCTAACCTCTGCTTCGATCTCACACTTTTGCCTCTTTTTTGCAAATTTTGTTATGGCTCTATACTTGATCTCCAACCCTGATTTTGATATGCCTCGCCTCCTTATGTATTGTACAATGCATTAGGGTTGATTACCTTGCCCAAATCTTCCTCTTTCAATGACTTTGATATTTGATTTGATCCTTCTTTAAAGCTTTCCAAAATTGGCTTATTTTGAATCTTTTTGTGCACACAAGCTTTGATGCGAATTTGGAATGGTGCTAGCTGTCCAATGAAGTCTGAAATCATCAAAAGATCTTTGGTTTTCAATATTTTTGATTTTATTTGATTTGTTTTGATTTAATTCAAATTAATTCAAATAAAAATCAAAACAATTAAAAAAATATGATATGGACACATGGCCAAAGCTAGAGCACGTGGGCTATAATGCCAACTCAAAACAAGTGAAAAATAATGGGCCCATTTGGCAAAATTTGAAGTTTTGGGCATAGTTGACTTTTTGCAATTTTGCAAAAAAGTCCAACTTCAACAATGCATAACTTCCTCAATTTTGACTCTTTGGAGGTGTTCTTGGACTTTTTAGAAAGCTTGATATGTCCTCTAAACAAATCTTTTGGTCTCATCTCAATTTGATATTCCATTCTCATGTATGAAGCTTTGACAAAAAAGGTGTTTTTGTTGACTTTTCAAAATGACCTATAATGTCCAAATTCATAACTTCTTGTGAGTGCATATTTTGATCTTGGGAGATGAAGATGGATTGTAGGAAATTGCATCCTCTTCAAAATTAGCTTTTTATGGGTCATTTCTCATAAAGTATGAGAAAGTTATGCTTGGTCAAAGTTGAGTTGACTTTTCCTACAAAACCCTAATTTAGCAACTTTTGAGTCTTGATGAATTGTGAGCAATCCTTGATGAATCATGATCAACCCTTGATCAAATGATGAAATATACTTCAAAATGAGGATGTTGACCAAAAATATTGAAGTTTGACTGTATGTAGGTCACAGTTGACTTTTGCCCTAGCATAGTCGATTTTTGGACCTTTGAGCAATTGACTGAGCAAACTTCCTTTGCAAGGCTTGAAATTTGACATGGATGATCTTGAGAACATATTAGGACATTGGTGAGCACTTGGGGTTAATTGGACTCAAGGATCTTGATGCAACATGAAACCCTAATTTGGGGTAGACTGCCTTAGGAGAGAGCTTGTCTGGCCAACCCTTGGACTACCTTGAGCAACTTGGAGATCTTTCTTGCAATGTTTTGAGAAATATGGGAGGGAAAATTTTGGGGTACAACAGCTTCCCCTGTTCAATATTCTTAAACCTGAGGATGTAGATTTGCTTTCGTGCCTTTCGTAATCTGAAGGTGGAAGAGGATTGAACACTAGAGTGCCCAGAAATTTGCACTCGCATGCAGTGGTAGCTGCCTTGTGATGTCCGGAATGGGCTTACAGATGCCATTTGGAGATTGCTGACGAGGGGATAGGCTTAAGGATGCCATCTAGAGGAGTGTCGATCACATAAGAGATTCCTTAGCGAGAGCTCGTATACCTGTCGTTTGAGGAAAATGCCGTTGGGGAAGGCTGGTCTTTGTTGAGAGAAGTAGAAATTTAGGAGCTTCGGCGTCCGTTATTCTGCTGGTGAGTCCTCTCTGTCGATATTTAAGAACTTCGATCGTCCGTACTCAACTGAGGAATTATTTTTGCTGAGATTTAGGAACCCGTCCGTAATTCAGCTGAGGTGTCGAGATTTAGGAACCTGTCCGTAATTCAACTGAGGTTTCGAGATTTAGGAACTCGTCCGTAATTCAACTGAGGTGTCGAGATTTATGAACTCGTCCATAATTCAACTAAGGTTTCGAGATTTAGGAACTCATTCGTAATTCAACTGAGGTGTCGAGATTTAGGAACTCGTCCATAATTCAACTGAGGTGTCGAGATTTAGGAGCTCGTCCGTAATTCAACTACTTTGCTGAGATTTAGGAACTCGTCCGTAATTCAACTACTATGCTGAGATTTAGGAACTCGTCCGTAATTCAACATCTTCGTCGAGATTTAGGAACTTTCCCGTAGTTCAACTGAGAAAACATCTCTGCTGAGATTTAGGAACTCGTCCGTAATTCAACATCTTCGTCGAGATTTAGGAACTTGCCCGTAGTTTAACTGAGAAAACATCTCTGCTGAGATTTAGGAACTCGTCCATAATTTAACATCTTCGTCGAGATTTAGGAACTTGCCCATAGTTCAAATGAGAAAACATCTCTGCTGAGATTTAGGAACTCGTCCGTAATTCAACATCTTCGTCGAGATTTAGGAACCTGCCTGTAATTCAACTGAGAAAACATCTCTGCTGAGATTTAGGAACTTGTCTGTAATTCAACATCTTCGTCGAGTTTTAGGAACTTGTCCGTAATTCAACATCTTCGTCGAGATTTAGGAACTTTCCCGTAATTCAACATCTTCATCGAGATTTAGGAACTTGCCCGTAATTCAACTGCTTTGCTGAGATTTATGAACTTGTCTGTAATTCAACCACTTTGCTGAGATTTAGGAACTTGCCCGTAATTCAACTAAGGTGTCGAGATTTAGGAACTCGTCCGTAATTCAACTGGGGTGTCAAGATTTAGGAACTCGTCCGTAATTCAACTGAAGTAAAAGCTTCATAGCTTTGAATTTTGTGAGAATCTGATTGTATCTTTCCTGAAAGGTAAAGGTTAGTTGTATTTAATGCATGATATGTATCAAACAATGATGTTCTCAAATAAATGAGATTGTGTTGTATGATGCGTATATACATGTGTCATGATGTATGGAAATGTAATGTTTTTAGCCGGGGAAAATAAATCCCGGATAGCTGCTGGAGAAAAGAGTTGAATCTTTGTTTCCGCTGGAGATAGTGGATGAAGATGACTGTGAGAATAAACCTGCAGAAGAGGATAACTCCGCTGGGGAATAAATTGATTAGGAGATTACTCTATGGGGAAGAGATGCTCTGTAGAGGAATCCGCTGATAAATTCAGCTGCGGATGAATTACCGTTGCTGGTGATACTGAATCCTGTTGGGGATTTGAGTTTTTGTTTGTGCAAGGAATGAACTCTGCTGGGTATGATCTTTCAGCTGCGACTTCACTGGGGATAACCTTTTAGGCTCTACTAGGGACAATCTTCCAGAGTCTACTGGGGATGATCCTCCAAACTCCACTGGGGAAGATTTTCCAGACTCCACTGGGGATTTTTTTTATACTCCGCTGGGAATATTAAGACTTTTTAGTGCTGATGGTAGATAAACTCTGCTTGGGGAGAATATTGATGATTCATTCACAGTTGTGGGTCCCAGCTGGCGAGAGTTAACATTGCTGTCTCTTTCTTACTCTGCGGGGAGTGGATGCACCTCAGCCATATTCTCCAGCTAAATCTACCTTTGTACCTGGTGGACAGAGCAACTGTAAAGCTTGGACAATTCTTATTGCCCCTGTTCTTGATATTACAAGTAATCGTCTTTTGTTTCGCATGTAAATATTCATGAGCAACAATTAATGTCAAATGCATATATCAAAAATGAACATTGGACGTTCATTGCAAAACAAAACAGAAAAAGGAAAAACAGTTTGAAATTTCTCTGAAAATGAATTGTATTGACTTTGAAGTTTGGCCTGTAAATAGGCGTTTTTGTATAAGAGGCTGACGTCCTAGTAAGAGAATTCTGCCGAACAAATAGAATTTATACAATTTGTGAAAAAAAAACAAAACAACTATGTGAATAATCCCACAGGGTTCCAACTCTGCTATTGTCCTTATGTCCTTGAGCATCTCATCACTTTGCTACTTGGTTGAAGGTAGATCAGATTGATTGGTGTCGTCCGAGCTTGGTAGTTGATACCGAAGTTTTGGTTGCAAGGTGATCCAATGAGACATAGTGTTACGCTTTGATCCCTAATTTTTGCCTGGACCGCCCTTTCGGGTTTTCAGTCCACCGGGATACCCTTTATTGCCCAAGCCGCCTTTTCAGGTTTTCGACTTGCCGGGTGTACAGTTTTTTATTTTCATCCCTTATTTTTGCCCGAACCCTTTTGGTTCGCCGGGAAGCCCTTATTTTTGCCTAGGCCAGTCGACCTAGAGGGTCGTTGATTATGCGTAGTATTTTTTCACTATGTATGCATTGACGGGGTGAAGAAGGTCGTCACCATCTATTGTGGTTAAAATCATATCTCCTCCAGAGAAAATGTTCTTAACCACAAATGGCCCTTCGTAAGTAGGGGTCCATTTTCCCCTGGGATCACCTTGATGTAGAATGATGCGCTTGATCACCAGATCCCCAACTTGATACTCTTGTCGTCTAACTTTCTTGTTAAATGCCTTGATCATCCGTTTTTGATACGTCTGACCATGACAAATAGCAGTGAGTCTCTTTTCGTTGATTAAGTTCAGCTGATCAAGTTGGGTCTGGATCCAGTCATCTTTGCTCAAACCTGCATCCTTCATAATCCGAAGAGAGGGTATCTGAACATCAATGGGTAATACGACCTCCATACCATATACCAAGGAATAGGGGGTTGCCCCTGTTGACGTCCGCGCTGAGGTGCGGTATCCATGAAGAGCAAATGGTAACATCTCGTGCCAGTCTTTGTATGTCACCGTCATCTTCTGCACAATCTTCTTAATGTTCTTATTAGCCGCTTCAACAACCCCATTCATCTTCTACCAGTAGGGAGAAGAGTTGTGATGCTGTATCATGAACTGCTTGCAGAGTTCGGTGATCATTGTATTGTTGAGATTTGTACCATTGTCCGTAATGATCCTCTCTGGTACACCATATTGACAGATCAGATTGTGCCGAATGAACCGTGCCACGACGTTCTTGGTTACAGTAGCAAAGGAAGTTGCTTCAACCCACTTCGTAAAGTAATCTATTGCTACCAGGATGAAACGATGCCCGTTGGATGCAGTAGGTCTGATCTCGCCGATCATGTCGATGCCCCACATTGCAAAAGGCCATGGAGCTGTCAGGACGTTCACATCTTTTGGTATAAAAAAGGGTAGTATGAGTCAGCATGTACTGTCTCAGCCGGCGAGCAGCTCATGCCAAAGCGCAGCAAGTTCTCTCGAGTAGTGAGTATTGGGTCTCACAGTCGGTAGACTTTTTGCTAAAGCATTAAATAGCATGCTCTTTTCGGCCAGACTCGTCATGCTTCCCCAACACACACCTCTTTGTATTATCCAGCACTTTTAAGTATAAGATCAACGGTCTTCCTTCAACTGGAGGCATCAGAATTGGTGGCTTGGAGGTGGTAAGGCCCTCTCTTCTTGAAGCAATAGTCTAGCAAGTTCCCCAGGCACTTCTCAATCGTCTTCACCTTCGTCCTCGACTTGGTCGATCGGATTTTCGAAGTCATAACTGGCAGTGGTAGAGTCGTTATCAGTGGGATCCAGAGTGGATGTAGACCTGTATATGTGAGTGTGTGTAAAATAGCTGTTTTGCAAGATAAAAAAAGAAAATCAAGGAGCGCAAAATTTGTAATGCAAGAAAACGTCCAATGCTTTTATTAATGATATATGGAAATGACACATATAAAGCCCTCACAAACAAAGCCACGGTGCCTCGGGTAAGACACCGGACCGTAAAGTTTAAAAATTGTCTGTTACAAACTTTAAAACAAAAAGTCTCATTACTGGGTAATAAAAGAAATTGGGACGAAGTCCTTTGCTGTCCAGTTGCTTAATCCGCCATCGGTAGTTGGGTAAATCCAACTGTCAAACTCAGACTCTTCATCATCGTCTTCAATGGCATTCACTCCTGAATTGCTGATAAACAGGGGAGGTCCTCCGATCCGCGCACGCCGAACAGCCCTTTGAGCTTCTGCAGTGAAACCTAAACCAAAGTTGTCAGTCTTATGTGCAAAGTCAAGGAGTTGACCCCAATTTGCACACCCACCTTTCTCAACAATGGCCTGGGCATCCTTTAGGGAAGCCATCTTCATTGGAGGATCTTCAGTAACAGTTTCAGTTGATGCTAGCGTCTGGGGGACTTCCTCAAAATGTTGACACGGGGTTTCAATGAACTCCCCGTCCATCTCCACATACCGAAAAGAGTTAAGGTGGCTCACCATGTACTCTTCTTCTCCTCGTACCGTAACAATTTCCCCTTCACTGGGTATTTCAGCATCCGGTGGAGCGTAGAAGTTACTGCCCCAGCTTTGTGGATCCACGGGCGACCCAACAAACAAGAATAAGATGGACGAATGTCCATCACATAGAATGTAGATGCGAAAATCTGAGAACCAACCTTAACTGGAATATCCACTTCTCCATGTACCATCCTCTTGGACCCATAAAAGGCCCTAACCACAATGTTGCTTGGTTTCAGCACCAACCCTTCACAGTCCAACCGGTCTAATGCTTTCTTGGGTAAAACATTCAGCGAGGACCCAGTATCCACCAACACATGAGCTAGAGTAGTGCCCCTACACTCGATTAAAACATGTAAGGCGTCATTGTGATTCTTCCCCTTAGCAGTCAAGTCTGCGTCAGAGAAACCGAACCCGTTGTCAGCTGTCAAACTAGCCACACAATCTTTGAACTGGTTAGCAGATGTTTCCTGGGGTACGTGTGCAGTTTTCAGGAAAGCAATCAGAGCCTTAGCATGGGCCTCTGAACACAACAATAAAGATAACATAGAGATCTTGGACGGGGTTTTCCCCAGCTGCTCGACTACATTGTAGTCGCTCTTTTTGATGATCTTCAAAATTTCCTCCATCTCCTGTCTAGAGGATTCAACAGTAATCTTTTTCGGTGCCTTCGTCCGGGCAGGCTCACTGGTGATCCCTTTTCCCCGAGTATCGGATGACTCAGCAACAGGGGTAAGAATTGGAACATGAACAGGGACAGCAACAAATGTACTGGCAGGTGTAATAACAACAGGCTTTCGAACAGTTGGTGGGGAAATTTCAGGAGATAAAAGTCTTTCGTTGCGGGTAACCTTGCTAGATCCAACAATATTGATGACATCAGTATCAACCTCTCCAAACTTGAAGTCTTGTTTAATCCCATGATAGTACACGTCAGCCCCATAGTGCCACGGGACAGCTTTATCTGACGTATAGGGGATAGGCCCAGGAATGGTAATGATCAATGGAGCAATTCT
Organism: Vicia faba; assembly: GCA_948472305.1. NCBI lineage: Eukaryota > Viridiplantae > Streptophyta > Magnoliopsida > Fabales > Fabaceae > Vicia > Vicia faba. Next base: position 6,368,471 of record OX451736.1, read on the forward strand.
CGGAACAGATGTAATTCTAACAGGCTTTCTCGAGGAAGCCTTGGAAGAATTGGTGGAAATGGTTATTATAGAGACATCTTCAAAAGGAATTAATGGAACCAAAGTTTTCTCAAACAGAATTTCTTTGTTATCCATCAGGCGTTGGACACCTGACTTCAATAGATGGCAACCAGTAGGTAGGACGAAACACAGATGGCAACCTTCGCCACAGCCCAGAAATAAACCGGCTAACAGAAGGTTCTTCTTCACAGTCATCAATGGAGTGGAAATGTCTTTCACGGAAGTCACAAACGAGTCATCGTCTACAGTATTCACCCCATGCTTGGGCATAGGAGCAGTCATAACATTAGGTTTTTCGGGTGCTTCAAATTCAATCTCCTTAGCATCAATCAGATCCTGCACCTTATTCTTCAAGACCCAGCAATTATTTGTATCATTCCCCAGGCTATCGGAGTGAAAAGCATAACGGGCGTTTGGATTGTATAGTGGTGATGTGGTGTTGGGATTCTTCGGGGCTTCCCTCAGAATCACCAAGTTGGTCTTTAACAACTGCGGCAGAATCTGAGACAGGGTCATACCGAGCCGAGTGAATTGTCTTTACGGCCTTTCTGCCCTTGGCTAATTGTTTCTCTGAGGGGCTACAGCAGGCCTTGATATAACCACCGCATTAACTGCTTGGCGGCGCTCAGCTTTGTTATGGCTCTTCATGCTGTAAACTGCACTAGATTTCTTCTTAAAAGGTTTCTTCTCCGTGCTTGACGAAGCACCTTTCTGTATCTTGCCGCTCTTGATACCGGCCTCAACTCTTTCCTCGGTCATAATCAGCTCAGTAAACCCGGACGATGAGCTACCAATCAGATGGTTGAAATATGGACCAGACAAGGTCCCCAGAAACATGTCCACTAACTCTCTATCAGCCAGAGGGAGTTGTACTCTCCCAGCAAGGTCCCTCCATTTCTGAGCGTAGTCCTTAAAGCCTTCGCTCGCACCCACAGACATACCCTGAAGTTGGGTACGTGTGGGAGCAAGGTCGGCATTGTATTGGTACTGCTTGTAAAAAGCAGTAGCAAGGTCCTCCCAGCTACGGACGTTAGCTCCTTCCAGTTGGTAGAACCATTCAAGTTGAGTCCCTGAAAGACTATCTTGAAAGAAGTGAATCCAGATGTTCTTATCGGCAGTGTATGGTTGAATCTTTCTAACATACGAGCGGAGGTGCAACTTTGGGTAGGAGGCCCCTTCGTATTTAGCAAAGACTGGTGCTTTAAACTTATGGGGAATCACCACCCCAGATGACAAACCCAAATCTCCAAAGTCCAGACCAGGGACTTTCTGGACCTCCATTGCGCTCAACCGGTCTTCGAGTTGCTTATACCTATCCTCAGCCGGAGGATACTGGTCTTCATCAAAGTCAGTCTCATTGTCAGATACCACAGGGCTAGGAGCCCTCCTTTCTTCCTGATTCTCTCCCCCTCCAGGTGAGTGAGACAAATCAACCTCTTCCAGCAAATTGTTCCCGAATCTGCGACCCATATTCAAGAGGACCGTCTTCTTCTTATCCTTCAACATAAGAGTCTTCAGATCTTGCTGACTCTTGGCCAGGTTCATGAACATTTCCTGGAACTGAGCGTTTTGAGCTTGCAAAGCCTTGATGGCTTGATCAGTTGATGTTTCAGAAGACATGATGTGCTGAAATAAACAACGAAGAAGATGAGAAACCTGTAAGGGTACTTGTAATGAGGTGCATGGGAATGGAATGCGTATGATATGATTTCAAAGACTTTGGATTCAAATTCGTAGACCAAAATGAAACACACTTTTATTAGATTAAGAACTTGAAACAATGTTTGACAAATGCCTTTAAGGCATTACAAAAAGAAAAACTGAAAAGTAAATCAAAACTAGAAATAACAAAAGACATCAGCGCTCCCATGGTCGTTTTCCTTGTGTGCTGACATAGTCGTTGAGGACCTTCTCATTCTCCAACTGCCTTGTAAGCTTCAGGATCTTCCGTTCCTGCTCATGATACTTTTCTCTGTAAGTATCTCGTTCTTCCCTTAGCTGGATCCAAGACCTCTTTAACGCCCCAATGTCAGTAGGCATGTATGGATGGAGGATGGTAGGAGGAACCCCTTCTTCATCAGCATGCTCAACAATCACAAGTAAGACAGGTTCGTAGGGCATCCCCAGTTTTTGAGCACGGGCTCGAACTCACCGGAGATACGGTTCCATCGGAAGAGAGGTCTTCATCCCTAGCTCATGTGGATCAGACCTGTGGACCCTGTTCCAAGCTCGTATGAACTTGCGGCGATGTCCCTCAATATCCCCTTGGAAGTCAAAGACAATGCTCGGAAGTAGCAACTCATGAGGTCCGTCCCTCCTAGCTCTCCTAAACTATCGTAAGGCCAAACAAGGATTATAGGTGGTCCCTCCTCTAATTCCAAGTAGTGGAACATTGGGGTATTCCCCATAGCGATCAATAACAGCCACTTCTTCCATGTCTTTAGTACTCCAGATGATGTCCATGTGAGCAAGGGACATAATCCTGTAGGCCCAACCCATGCCTTCCTTGTTCTTTAAAACAGATTTGGGGAGGTGAGAAATAAACCACCTCGCCAGCAATGGTGCACAGCACATAAGGGTTCCCCGTTTCCGAGCAGTACGAGCATAGAGAGTGTGCAGAATATCACCCAAGAGAGTGGACACTGGATTACGGGACATGAAAATCTTCACCGCATTCACGTCAATAAAGGAATCTGAATTTGGAAACAGAACCAGACCATAAATGAGAAGATCCTGGATGTCTTCAAAAGCCTGAAAGTCTAAACTGTCCCAGAACTGATTAGCCTGATCAACCAAGAACTTAGCCAAGAAGCCTTTTGTCCCACTCTGAGTTTCCCAATTAGACATTACCTCAGCCTTTGTCAGATGTAGGGTTGTAGCAACATCCTCTGGCTTAAGAGCTATCTCCCAACCTGTAAATGGCGTCTGCTCTATAATAGAAATACCAAGTAGATCAGAGAACTCTTCCAAGGTAGGGACCAACTGATAGTCCGGGAAGGTAAAGCAGTGGTACAATGGATCAAAGAACTGGAATAAGACACTCATCATCTGTTCATCCAGCTTGGAAGTGACTAGACTGAGGAGGTGACCATGTCTTCTATCAAAAGAGGAAGTGTCAGGAACCTTAGAAACCAAATCTTTAAGCTGAGTAGGAATCTGTACAAAGCTGATCTGAATAGTGTTTCTACGCATAGATGCCATGATCTGCAAAACAGAACAAAGATGAATCCCATTGGTCTTTAAAATGGTTAGTCCAATGCAATATGCATGCAATGTCATGATGCATGATGTCATGATAGAAACACACCACAAGTATTCACAGATAGCAAACATGGTAAGGGAAAACAAGTCACACAAACAACTTTAAGTTTAGGCTGGCATGGAGTTTAGGTATTACCCTCTTTCAGTTTAGTTGGTTCAACCTGTCCTAGTAATAGTAATTGGGTTCTAGAGGTTCTAAATATCACTGACCATCCTCGATCGGTCATAATTCCAGTTTAGCAACCTTTTCTTGCGGCCGGAATCATCGCGAGAGTATGGTCTCAATGAGTGTAGCATACTGCTACTTTTCTAAGGCCATGTTGGTCAATTATAGGTTCTAAGGTTAGTTGGTGCTTAATGACCCCTTAGCATCCCCATATTCTCCTTGTTCCTCCACAAGGGATATTGGTACAAACTAAAGTGTCACACCAACGTAGCTACTGCTTCAACCGTATCGGTCTACGCCATATAGTTCCCTCACAGTCTATTGTTACTTACCTAAAAGGTATCCCCAGATCCGGGTTAAGATCTATAGTAACAACAATTCAAACCCACAAAGATAAAGCAAACAGATCAAATAATTGAAAATAATATGATGAACTATTCCTAAGGTACACCCCACTTATTATCCCCAGCAGAGTCGCCAGTTCTGTGATACGGTGGCCAGAGCCGAGACTATTTTTGGAATGCTGGTTTGCATTTTGCGTTTGTTTTCACAAAATGTCGCGGTAAGCAAGAGTCACCACCGGCTTTTATTTTATCCAACAAGGAAAGGAAAAAAGCACAGAAAAATTCCTTTTTCGAGATTTTCTGAGTACGGTGGGGGGGGGGGGTAGATTATAGAAAGGGAAGGTATTAGCACCCTTTCTATCTGTAGTTATCTACGGGCTCTTAGGTGCTTGCTCATCATTTTCAAAATTGTTTTCTTTGTGTTTGTGGGTTTTGAAAAGTTTTTGTTTTAACTTCAATTTAACTCTTGCTTATGTCTTCAAGAGTGTAATGAAGTGTTTTTAAAAACTTGTTCCTAAAAGAGTGTAAGTGTGAAAAATTTGTTTGGAATGAGCAAGTACTTAAGAACTAATCTACCTACTCAAAAAAGGAATCGTTCTATGTTTGTTTCCTTTAGACAATGCTATCCCACTATTAGTGAGTAGGTAGCACCGTCGTTGGAGTTTTGAGGGTCGATTCGAAAGGGACATACAATCACTAAAGCAACGTTAGGACGTCTTAGTGGTAACCCTAATGTCTTAGATCATTTATCCGAGGCAACGATATCCGAGGCAACCTTTCCGAGGCAACTTATGATCTTTTAGACAAGAGGGCGACCTCTAAAATAACCTATACTCAATGACCGTTTACAAAGGCAACCAAGTGGGAGTGTACCCTAGGAGTGTGTATGTGCGAGTGTGTTGATTTCAGTTATTTATCTTTGCATATGTTTAGGGTGATCTAACTGTTTTAAGATTAAACATTCATTCTTGTCATGCAAGCCCTAATTATTCACATATCTAGCAGTTAAATAATTTGCAGAATTAAAATGCGGAATTTAAACTAAACTATTACAAGGCTTCGGGTATTTACATAGCCAAAAACAAACCCTTTGAAATTAAAAGAGATAAATGTAAATAATGTCCTAATTTAATTATTACAAACCGGGAGCAGATACAATAATTGGATAAAAAATAAAGCGCGCGAGAAAATTAAATCGACGAGAAACTAGGGTTTTGACCCTTCTATCCTAATTAAAAGAAAGAAATTGTTTTTTTTTGTTATTTTTTTAATATTTTCTAAGAAAAGAAATTAAGTCCTTGAATTAAAATGCAAAATTAATTGGTTATTAAATTGATTAATGAAAAATAATTAAATGGCATATTTTTGGATTTTGTTATTTTTAGGAAAGAAATAAAATAATTAAGTTAGTAATAAAACCTATTGATTCTAATTAATTTTAATTATTTGAAAAAAGAGAAATTAAAGTTTCCTAAATTAATCAAACCTAATTAAATTAAATAATTTATTGATGAAAAATAAATATATAAAGTTTAATTGGACATAAAAATATTTTTTGGTGATTTTTTGATAATTTGATAAAAAGGAAAATTAATTTGGTGGTCAGTAAATAAATAAATGAAAATTAAATGAAATAAACAAAATATAAAAGAGATAGAGGAATTGGGCCTGAAAATTGGGGTGTTAATAGTCAGAATTCTGGCCCATTAGTGCTGATCCACATTGACTTTTGTGATCCTGTATGGTGCGCTGACCTTGGCTTATGGTGTGCTTTCAATGGTGGCCATCAGATCTGGCCATCTGGCCATCTGGCGCGTTGGATGATGAGGGAGTATGATGGACATCAAGCTCAAGCGCGCATGGGATCCTGAAAAGAAAAACATTATAGAGAATTTGGGGGGACCTGGGATTCGAACCCAGGCCCCAAGGGGAATTTCATGCCACGCTTACCACTGGACCATTGCCTTCTGTTTGTATACATAATAGAAAATAATAATAATATATGAAAACAAAGCGTTAGTGGAATTTTTTGCGCGAAATTCAAACAGGCCAGTAGGGGAGTGACAACTGATCGTCTCCTTCCTCTCTCCATGGCTAAAAGCTTAAGGACATATACCCACGGACAATGTCCGTCACTGTAACCATGCCAATCTCCAAAATCACGTACAGGTAATATAAATGAACACCAAGGCCATGGTTAGGACCGTCTCCTTCCTCTGAACACAACCGTACCCATTACAAAGGCCAATTTTCCCTAAAATAAAACGCCCTAAAACCCAGCTCGAAAACCTAGCAATGGTGATTAACGCTACAGGCCATATAAATGAAATTGAATAATGCCAAAAGTTTGCAAAGGTCTCATAGATCAACAATATGCCATTAATTCATGTTAACAATGCTTAAATTTCAAGATGTAAATTCAAGAACAGGGGTGTAATGTGAACGACTTACAGTGCGATTAGGGACCGGAACGGGCTTGTTCTTGATAGATTTAGGTTCCTGAGAGTCCCAGGAAACGATTGGAATCGGTCACGAGCCTTGAGAATGCCTCTAAGTTGGATTTTGATCTCACACTTTTTCCTTGATTTTTTCAGTTTTTGTTCTCCTTCTCACGCCTGCTTCTAACCTCCCTTTTGATTTGCACGCAATCTATATTTATTAGTGAAGGAATTAGGGTTGCAAAACTGATCAAAATCCTTCTCTTTCAATGCCTTTTGATTTGATTTGATTTGCTTTGAAAACCTTCCAAATTTGGCTTATTTCTAATCTTTTTGTGCACACAAGCCTTGATGTGAATTTGAATGATGGCTAGCTGTGTAATAAAGCCTGAAACAAGCATAAAATCCCTTGTTATCAATGTCTTGGATTTTATATGATTTTCTTTGATTTAAATTAAATTAATTCAAATAAAAATCAAAATAAATAATAAAAATAAGATATGGACAAGTGGAAAAGGCTAGAGCACGTGGGCTATATTGCCAACTCAAAACAAGTGAAAAAGATTGGGCCCATTTGGCAAAAGTTGAAGTTTTAGGGATAGTTGACTTTTGGCAATTTTGCAAAAAAGACCAATTTCACCAATGCATAACTTCCTCAATTTTGACTCTTTGGAGGTGTTCTTGGACTTTTTAGAAAGCTTGAGATGTCCTATAAGCACAAAATTTGGTCTCATCTCATTTTGATATTCCATGCTCATGTATGAAGCTTTGACAAAAAAGGTGTTTTTGTTGACTTTTCAAAATGACCTATAATGTCCAAATTCATAACTTCTTGTGAGTGCATATTTTGAACTTGGGAGATGAAGATGGATTGTAGGGAATTGAATCCTATTCAAAATGAGCTTTTGATGGGTCATTTATCATAAAGTATGAGAAAGTTATGCTTGGTCAAAGTTGAGTTTACTTTTCCTATAAAACCCTAATTTAGCAACTTTTGAGTTTTGATGAATTATGAGCAATCCTTGATGAATCATGATCAACCCTTGATCAAATGATGAAATATCCTTCAAAATGAGAATGTTGACCAAAAATCTTGAAGTTTGACTGCATGTAGGCCACAGTTGACTTTTTCCCTAGCATAGTCGATTTTTGGACCTTTGAGCAATTGACTGAGAAAACTTCCTCTGCAAGGCTTGAAACTTGACATGGATGATCTTGACAACATATTAGGACAATGGTGAGAACTTGGTACCATTTGGACTCAAGTATCTTGATGCAACATGAAACCCTAATTTGAAGTATATTGCCTTAGGAAAGAGCTTGTCTGGCCAACCCTTGGACTACCTTGAGCAACTTGAGGATCTTTCTTGAAATGTTTTGAGAAATATGGGAGGGCAAATTTTGGGGTACAACACGTTCTTAGTCAAAACCCTAATTTGAGGTCTTTGCTTGGCGACTTCACTGGGTGTTGTACCCCAAAATTTGCCCTCCCATATTCTTCAAAGTTTTGACAAGCATCATCTCAATTTGCTCAAGTCTACTCAAGGGTTGCACAGTCAACCACCCTCCTAAGCCAGTCAAATTAGGGTTTTGGTTCTTGCAAGGAAGTTGAGGTTTTCAAGGGCTCAATCAAGTCACATATGCCTATACACATTGTCAAGCATCCCCATGTCAAGTTGCAAGACTCACAACATCAAATTGCACAGTCAAAAGCCCTATTTGCTCTACAATCAACTGTAGGGGTAAAATGGTCATTTGACAGTCAAAAGTCAAAAATTTTGGTCAACATCTTATTTTGAAGCCACAATCATCATTTGATCAAGCCTTGATCATGATTCCACAAGAATGGCTCAAAAATCATCAAGATGCAAAAGTTTCCATTTTTGGACAGCTGAAAAGTCAACTGTAACTTGACCAAGGCATAACTTTTTCATGGTTCATCAGAAAAATCCCATTCAATGCTCATTTTGAAGGGGATGACATTTCCTACAACTCATATTCACATTCCAAATCCAATAAATGCTCTCACAAAAAGTTATCAATTTCAACATTATAGGTCATTTTCAAAAGTCAACAAAAAGGCAGTTTAAGTCAAAGACCATAACTTGAGATTGGTGAATCAAAATGACATGGGACCAAAGGCATTGGTTAAAGGACTTCAAGACATTTCCAAAATGTCCAAGAACATGTTCATATGATAAACATTGAGCAAGATATGCATTGGAGAAGTTGGGAAATTTTTGTGAAATGGCAAAAGTCAACTATCCTTGAAATTTCAATTTTTGACAAAAGGGCCCACTTTCTTCCACTTGATTCAGCCTTGTCATGCCATACACGTGTCCCATGATTAATTTCAAGATTAAACATTAATTTTTCTATTTTTATTTAATTTTTATTGATTTAATTCATTTTAAATCCATAAAATTCAAATAAAATCAAAAAAATTAATTAAATAACATCTTTTGATTTGAATGACTTTTATGTGTCATATGCTAGCTGCCAAAATCGTGCCAAGCTTATTTATGCATAAAATTCAAAATTTGAACCAAGTTTAGAATGTCCTTTAATGGTGGTCAAACAAGAATCCAAAACTTAATTGCACAAGTTTAAGGCTCATCATATCACCTAATTCTATTCCCATACATATGCATAACCTAAACCTAAAGCCATTCACGTGTAAAAGCTGCTGCAGAGCCATTGCCATATTGAAAAAATTCAAAGAAAGCTTGAAACTGATCTTCATCCTCCAGGCCAATTCAAGGTAACTTAAGGATTCAAACACCTTGCTGGGACACTGAGGAACCTTTTGCAAGCAAAGCCAAGTGCCAGAACTCAAGGAATCGTCCACCACAGTCCCACGGTTTGTCTTTTTTTTTCAGAATCAAAATGCACGATTCATGAGCATTTGATGAGATTTATGGCTTGTTTTGTATTGCTTGCATCCCTATAAAGCTGTTGGTATTACTTAATTGAATTATTATGCAGTGAAACAGAAATCACCATGAATGAAATCTAGGGTTTCCGAGTTCTGGATTTGGGGCTTCCCATACAAGTAAAATTAGGACTAATGATGCCCATGGTTGAACTCAGGAGATCAAGACGAACCAATCCCAACCCTCGCGAACAATTTATGTTAATCATGGAGATGTTCGCTATTTTTGACGTTTGCAGGTTGTGGGGGTTAAAAACCCCCGCTATTTGTTTATGTTTTACAAGAACGCAGGATGAAGACGAAGGACGTGGAAGCATGCCATTGGAGCATTCAAACATAACGCGCGTTTTTTTGTTATTTTCCAGCATATGCGTTGTTCTTACATATTATTTTCATTGTCTATTTTATTAACAAACGCGCATAAGTGGCCTAGTGGAAGAGCAGGTGGCTGTTGACCATTGGGACCTGAGTTCGATTCCCAGGTCCCCCAAAATTTCCATATTGTTTTTCTTTACCTGATCATGTGCAGGCTCTCAAGTGATACCTATCATGTGCCTCACGTTGCAACTTGCCAAGTGTCCACAATCCTCAATCCAAGGGTCAAAGGATGAAGATCCTGGTGTTCATGAGTCAGCGCAGGCGTAGACAACCAGGAAGGTCAAACAGGCTTGCTTCTTAATGGGCCTAAATTTCCAGATCCACCTCCATTCTTGGGTCAACACCCCCATTGGTTTCTATTTCTTTCTCTATTTTCCTTTTCTTTTTATTTTCTTTAGTAATTATTATTAGTATTATTTAATTAATCAATTAATTAACATTTTCACAATAAAATTCAGAAAAACTAAAAAAAATGTAAATATTTTATTTTTATTAATTTCACTAAGGTTTAGTTATTTTGTAAATAAATTCATTAATTAATTTAGTTTGAATTAGGTTTAATTTTAATCTTCTTTTTTACAATAAATAAAATGAATTAGACTTAGGTTTTTTTTTTCTTTTAATTTTAATTCCTTTTGTTTTATTTTCATTAAAAACGCAAAAAACACAAAAAACATTTTTTTCTTTTAATAAATAATTAATTAATTAGTAATTAGGCTTAATTTTTAATTAATTGCAAAAAGGACAAATCCAATTCTTTCTCAAAAAAGGGTCAAAACCCTTAGGACATCCCGATTCATTCTTCCGCGCGCATTTTAGTTTCAATTTGTTATTTTGATTATTTATATAACTGCTTCCGGAAATGTAATAGTTAATTAGGTTTATCTATTTATTTACTATTTCCCGCATTCTTATTTTCAAAACGGGTTTTTGTTTTTGGCGATGTATAGACCCGCGCCTTGTAATAGTTAGATTTACCTTTCCGCAATTTATTTTCCGCACTCCTAACTGTTAAAAAATGCATGAAAGACTTGTATGAATAATAAAATCAATCCGTAGCTCACAAATAACATGTACAAGACATTTACTGAAAAAACAACACACATGCACATGCCACTCCTAGGGTACGCCTCACTGGTTGCCTCGACGTGGTTGTCAAGTATAGGGTGTTTTGGAGGTCGCCCTCCTGTCTAAGATCCAGTTGCCTCGAAACGGTTTCCTCGGATAAAAGGATCTAGGACATTAGGGTTACTTCTAAAGTGTCCTACTATTGCTTCGGTGACCACACTGTCCCTAATCATCGAATTGACCCGAATACCTCCAACGACGGTGCTACCTACCTCTCAATGGTGGGATGGCACTATCTAAAGGACTCTTACACAGCCTAATTCCTTAGAGTAGGTAGATCTCACGGGTACTTGCTCTTTTCAAACAAATAAAACAACTTTTTGCACTCACACTTTCAAAAAGTTTTCAAACAAATACTTCATACACTCTTGAGGACTGATACAAGAGTTACCTAGAAGTCTTTCAAACAAACTTTTTTCCAAACCCACACACACTTGAAAAGCAAACAATTTTTGAAAACATAAGAGCAAGTACCTAAGAGCCCGTGGATAACCACGGATAGAAAGGGTGCTAACACCTTCCCTTTCTATAAATCTACCTCCCGAACCGAGAAACATTCTCAAAGAAGGAATTTTGCTGTGCTTTTGTCCTTTCCATGTTGGAGAACATAAAAGACGGTGGCGACTCTTGCTTACCGCGACATTTCGCGAAACCAGCTTAAAAAACAGTTAGTTATATTTCCACCGATCACACTGGGGAAATAACTCTAACCAGAAGAGGCTTGTCGATTGCCTATTATTAACTGGTAGAAGTAAATCCATCCATAAGAGGAATTTTGTTTTGTTGACTGAATTTTTCCTGCAAGGAAGAGGGTTAGTTACATGTAGATGTATGCATGACGTAATGATATCCTTAAAATAAATGAGACTATGTTGTATGCATTTGTCATGTATGCGCTATGATGAACGAATGTTATTGAAATGTAACTTTGTCTGGGAAAATAAATCCTTGATAAATGTTGGGGAGTAAAGGGAAGCTGAATCCCAGACTGCTGCTGGATATGAAGAATATGTGTATCTTCAAACCTTGTTTAAAGTGTTTCATTGGGGATTCCTGTTTTGTTGTTTGAGGAGAAATCCGCTGGGGAACATTGACTTTGCTTGAGGAAACTTTACGGGGAGCGTTGATTTCTGCTTGGGGACTAGAGTTTAGGAGTTTTAGTTGTCCATTGCTCTACTGGGGATCTATCTCTTGATTGGAGAGGAAGAAAGTTTAGTTGTTATCTGGTCGGATTCCAGGCTTCACAACAACTTGCTGGGGATAAAGAAGTTAATTGTTATCTGGTCGGATTCCAGGATTTACAGCAACTCACTAGGGATAGTGGAAAACTCTACTAGGGAAGAGGAGTTTTATTAGTGATTTGAAGAAGTTAAACTATTATTTGGTCAGGTCTAGGTTTTGTAGTAACTCAAACGGTTATTTGGTCGGGTCCAGGTTTCAGCAACTTGAATTATTATCTGTTCGGGTCCAGGTTTCAGTAATTTGATCTTGAGGTTAACTGGTATCTGGTCGGGTCAAGGTTTCAACAACTTAAATTGTTGTCTGGTCGGGTCCAGGTTTCAGCAATTTGATTTTGAGGTTAACTGGTATTTGGTTGAGTCTAGGTTTCAGCAACTCGAACTGTTATCTGGTCGGGTCCAGGTTTCAACAATTGAAGAAATTAAGATAATATTTGGTCGGGTCCAGGCTTTAGTGACTTAAAATTTAGACTTACTGTTATGTGGTCGGGTCCAGGTTTCAACAATTTGAAGTTAAACTAATATTTGGTTGGGTCCAGGCTTTAGTAACTTAAAATTGAGATTTATTGTTATCTGGTCAGGTCCAGGTTTCACAGTAATTTGTTTTTGATGGGATGAAGTTGAACTAGTATCTGGTCGGGTCCAGGCTTCGTAATAACTTGCTTGAAAGGATGAAGTTAAACTGTTATTTGGTCGAGTTCCAGGCTTCGCAAAAACTTGTGGTGATAGTAACGACTCCGTTGAGGATTGTAATTATTTTGTCGGGGATTAGAGGTTTTTGTCCCTTGATATTAGTATGAGAGGTAAACTCGAGCTAGGGAATTTATAGTTTGTTAGGGAAATAAACCCGGTTAAAGAGAATATTTTGACGACCTTTTAGGGACGTGACTTCTTTTAGGTAGAACTCCATAAGGCTTCTTTCTAAGACCAACTCGGCTGGGGAGAGGGTTTTTTGAGAGACTGGAATTCTGGTTGGGGATTGCGTGAATCCGTCTTTGTGGGGATAATATCATCTTTGTGGGGGTAATCTTATCTTTGTGGGGGTATCCCAAATCCTTAAGGAGATGCTTGTTAATGTTTTTATGTATACATTTGTTAATAGTTTAATCAAGTTCATATGCATATGTTCATTCAATTTTAGTCAGTGGACACTTTTGCACTCAAAACAGAAAAAACAAAAAGTTTGCACTTCAAAGTATATTTGTATTGATATTTGCCTATAAACAGGCATTTTTGTACAAGGAGACACATATCCTAGTAAGAGGAAATCGTCGAAAGAGTGAAAGGAATACAAAGTGAAAACACAAATAATAGCCATGTGGAAGTGATCTCATTAGGTTCTGTAATACGGTGGCAGAACCGACTGTTATACTGGTCTTGCGTTTGTATTCACAAATGTTGCGGTAAGAAAGAGTCGCCATCAACTTTTCTTTTATCCGACAAAGGAAAGGGTGAAAAGAATAGAAAAAAAAACCTTTCGAGATTTATTTCTGAGTAAGGGGGTAGATTATGGAAAGGTAAGGTGTTAACACCCTTTCTATCCATAGTTTTCTACGGGCTCTTAGATGCTAGCTCATGTGAAAATACTTTGTGTTTTGTGTGTTTGAAAAAAGTATTTTTGAAAGAAAGTGCCTTAGTACGGCGAACTTTGTAATGTTTCTCGGATTGGTAGAGAACGTATACAAAGTGTATTGAAAAATGTTTTTGAAAGAAGTTTGGTGTATGTAAAAAAATGGTTTTGTTTTGAGCAAGCATCTAAGAACTATCTACTATACTCGAAAGGATTGTTCTTTTCCTCTTTTCCTTTAGACAGTGTTATCCTACTATTAGTGAGTAGGTAGCCCTAGTCGTTGGATGTTTTGAGGGACATTTGAAGGGACGTTGTACAGTCACAAAGGAAACTGGATAATAAACCTTAGTAACTACCCTAGAGTTTTAAGATCATACCGAGGCAACATCGAGAGGGTTATTTTTTATCTTTTAAACTAGAGGGTAGCCACTAAAGTCTCTCACATTTTGATAGTTGTGTTTGTTTTCCGAAGGCAACCAAAGTAAGGATACCCTAGAGGTGTGCATGTGCAATTTTGTTTGTATTCAGTTATTTTTGTCTTTGCATTAAGTTTACTAGCGTTTGATTTTAAACTCTTTCCATACAATCCTATTAGTCAAGCATCTAGACAATTAATAGTTTGCAGGAATTTAAAATGCGGAAAAATAAATCCAGAACTGTTACAAGGCTTTGGAGAGGGGGATTAATTACATGTCTAAAATGAATAAAACAATAAAATACGGTCCTAATTATGGCTATTACATCCAATAGACAGATACAATAATATGAACAAAATAATAATGCTAAAATAATAAAGACGCGGAAGTTAAAAAAAATGTCTAAAACCCAAAAGTATTTCTAAGTAAAAGAAAATCCTTTTTGTCGTTTTTTTGTTTATTTGGAAAAAAGAAAGTTGGAGTTAAACAATAATTAATTAATTAAAAGAAAAGAAAAAATTATTAATTAAGATTAATTCTAACAAAATCTAATATTTTAGTATTTTTTATTATTTAAGAAGACAATTAAAATTGATTAAATCCTAAGTCTATTGATTTTAAATTAAAGAAATATGGTTAAAATAACTAACTAATTAAATTTGTGAAAATTAAATTAACCAAAAAAGCCTAAATCTAAGTTTATGTTTTTTTCCAGATTTTTTATGATTTAAAAAATGATTTTTGGAAACAAATAAATGATAAACTAAAAAGAAATAAAAAAAGAGTAAATGGGCCTGATGTGAATTAGCAAACAGGGGGTGAGATCTGGAATTTGTAAAGCCCAATCAGGGAGAAGCCCAAACTAGCATTGGATTCAGTGTTGTTGGCCTTCAGGAAGTGTATCATGGGCTGCATGTTGAAGAATTTGGATCTGAATTAGATGGTAATGACCTGATGGTACATGGTGAGCGTGTGCAGCCTAAAAGCATGGGATCTGCATAGGACGTTAGAGAAAAAATAAAATTTTCAAAAGGGCTGGATCGAACCCAGCCCCTCTGTCCTTACAAATGCCTTAACACACACTCACCCAATCATTGGGACAGTCTTACATCCGTTAATATACATCAAACAATAATGATATAATGTAAACAAGCCAAAATGATGAGCTGTCAAACACGCGCACTGTACTGGGTCCCCCATCATTTGAAATAACAAATCAAAACATTCCTTTTTGCCACGCCATGGTCCACACCGGCCAAGCCACCGAAGGTGGTGGCTCCGGTCATCCCTTCCGGTTGGCCAAAATATCAACCATGCGAAATATCATGAAAGCAAAAACAAAAATGACACTACCCCCCTAATTTGGGGTCTACGAATTCAATGGTGGTGGCCATTTGGCCTGAGACGGCCTGTATCGCCCTGTTCGTATCTTGGCCATTTCAAAACCCTAACAATGGCAAATCCCTAAATATGCATCCAATCTCTCATGTATTATGTTAGAACAAATCAAGACAATGATATAAACATGAATATGTGTATTGAGTTTGTTTAAACTGCATGTATTGAGAGATTCAAATTATGAAAATTTTACCAGAGTAGGGCGATTCAGTTGGCTAATTTCAGGGCACTTCAGGCGTAGATACGGATGGGAATAGGCTCCTGGGAGTCTTAGGATGCTGATGGAGGACCTGGAATGGATTGAGGGAGGCTGGATTGGGGTGATACAATTTTCACCTTTTCTTTGAATTTTTGGAAATTTTCTAGGGCTACTTGGAGGGAGCTTCCTCTTGTCCTTGGTCTAGGTTTGATGTGTATATATATGAGACAAGATTAGGGTTACAAAAAGAGTAGGGAATCAAGTTGATCAATGATGTTTTAAAGTATGAAGATTTTTTATTCAAATCTTTCCAAAAGAAAAGATTCACTTCCCTTCTTACTCCAAACGGCTTTGACAGCTTGCCATGAGCTTTTTGGCTTCAAAAAGATTTGGATCTTTTATGTCTTACATATTTCTTGCATTTATTTAGTATTTATTTAATTTTTTAAAAATTTATTTGAGTAAACTTAAAACAAATAAAATAAAATAACAAAATAACGCATGGACACGTTTAGATGTCCTTAGATACATCATGAACACGTTTGGACTCTAAAAATTGGGTTCAATAGCTCAAAATTACAAATTTGCCCAATTGAGATTCCATGCATTTCTTGAAAATTACCCAACTTGTGCAATGCATATCTTGCTCAATTTTCACCTTTTGAAGATGATATTTAACTTTTTGGAAATCCCAAGATGTCCTCTAAAATATCTACGTTGACCATATTTTCATTTGGAGAGTTTATCTTGATGTAAATGGTCTTGGAAAAAAGTGTCTTTTGTTGACTTCCTGAAAGTGACCTGTAATGTATGAGCTTGTATCTTCCAAATGATGCATTTCTTGAACTTGAGGGCAAAATATAAGTTGTATGGAATTGGGTTCTCTTCAAAATGAGCTTTGGTTGGGACAAATTGATGAAGTATGTGAAAGTTATGCATGGTCAAAGTTCGGTTGACTTTTCCTATAGGAATCCTAATTTAGCAATTCTTGACTTTTAATAAATTAAGAGCATTCCTTGAGGAATCATGATAAAAACTTGATCAAATGATGTATATCACTTTAAAATGTTGATGTTGACAAAAAATCTTGAAATTTAACTGTATATTGGCCAGAGTTGACTTTTAACCTAGTATAGTTGATTTTCAAACACTTGAACAATTGACTGAGCAAGCTTGAAGTGAAAGGCATGAAATTTGGCATGGACAATCTTGAAGACATATTCGTGACCATGGAAATAATTTGGAGCCTTTTCAATCCAAACATCTTGGTTAAAAGTGAAACCCTAGTTGGAGGTTCATTGCTGATGAGGAGAATTTGTCTGATCAATTCTTTGGTCAACCTTGAGTAATTGAGCACCTCAATGAGCATGTTTTAAGTAAAAATAGGAGGGAACATTTTAGGGTATAACAGGTTCCAACTCTGCTATTTCCCCTATGTCTTCGAACATCATCCCTTGTCGTTGAAAGAAGTTGTTTGGATTGATCTTGGATCATTTGAACTTGGACCTTGGTAATAAAGTTGGCTGTAGAGATTCCACAATACATAGTTATACGCTTTAATCCTTAACTTTTGCCTCGACTTCCCTTTTGGGTTTTCAACCCACCAGGATACCATTTTTTTGCCCAAGCTTCCCTTTCGTGTTTTCAACTTGCCGGGTGTATAATATTTTGCATATATACCTAATTTTTCCTGAACCTTTTTGGTTCGCCGGGATGCCCTTATTTTTGACTAGGTGTGCCAACCTAGAGGGTCATGTTATTGTTAGAACAAAGTTTGGTTCTAATCATATCTTAGAAGTTTTTATGATAAGAATGAAATAAATTTTGTGAAATATATTTTTTACTCTGATGTGTACGTTCTCTATATTCAGATAATGTTCTGACTTATGCATATCAAAAGTAAAGCACTCCAAGGCAAACTGTGATGGAAAAGAAATCCTAAGCAACCTCTGATAACGCTAGCTGAAGCAAAGATCTGAAAGAAGCACGCTGAAAGCAACATCTGATAATGCAAGCTGAAGCAAACTCTGATGAGCATAAAGTGAAGAATACTCTGATAGAAGAATAGTTAAAGTAAACTCTGAAGTGGCAACGCTGCAAGCAAACTCTTAAACTACCAGAGACAAGTTCTGACAGTACTGTTGGCCATTAAATGCTAAGACGGCTAACACACTCAAGTGGTACTACACACGAGAACATTGGAAACATAAAGACCAAGCCAACACGCTTCATTAATGCAAACACTCTCTTCAAGGAAGTAACGGTCAATACTGAAAGCTATATATAGAAGATCATTTGTTTCAAAGAAAGGTTACTGATCCACGAGAAACATACTAACGCTCATTGTTTTATTTCTTGTAAACTATTACTGTATAGTTGGTAAATCTTAAGTATTGGGCAACAATCTTAGTGATAAATCTTATTAGAAGCATTCTGTTTCACTACTATTAAGAGTTAATTTTTGAAAGTGTTCCTTGAGAGACCAGTTGGGTCAGATTTCTCAAGAGAGCTAAGACCAGTTGAGTCTTAGAGGTGTTAGTCACTTGCAGTTGGCTTGTGCACTGTATTGTTAGTCACAACAGTTTGGTTGTGCATTTGTAATCAGTTTAATTATAGTGGATTAAGTCCTCGTTGAGAGAGGCGAAATCACCTTGGCGGGTGGACTGGAGTAGTTTGAGTTTCAAACGAACCAGGATAAAAATATATGTGTCCTTCCATAGTATTGCGCGCAAAAAAGGAAAAACTCATTCAATCCCCCCCCCCCCCCCTTCTAAGTGTTTTCTCATCCTTCAATTGGTATCAGAGCTCTAGTTCTTGGTGCAAACACCTAACAGTGTCAGAAAAAGATCCAGAAGGAAAACACTATGGCAACTGAACAAAACAACAACAACTGCACCAAACCTCCCGTGTTTGATGGAGAAAACTTTGAATACTGGAAGGATAGACTAGAAAGAAGGTCATGATGCTGATCTATGGGATTTGGTCCTAGATGGTTACACACATCCAAAAGACAAAGACGGAAACAATATTGACAGAAGGAACATGGATAAACAACAAAAGTTAGATTTCAAGAATCACCACAGAGCCAGAAACATCTTTCTGAATGCTATCTCTAAAACGGAATATGAGAAAATCACCAACAAAGATACCGCACATGACATGTTTGAGTCTCTCAAAATGACTCATGAAGGAAATTCTCAAGTAAAAGAGACAAAAGCTCTGGCTCTCATCCAGAAGTATGAAGCCTTCAAAATGGAAGAAAATGAGTCCATTGAAGCTATGTTCTCAAGATTCTAAACTCT
This sequence comes from Vicia faba, assembly GCA_948472305.1. Taxonomy (NCBI): domain Eukaryota; kingdom Viridiplantae; phylum Streptophyta; class Magnoliopsida; order Fabales; family Fabaceae; genus Vicia; species Vicia faba. Next base: position 6,387,301 of record OX451736.1, read on the forward strand.
GACAGTTGGCCTAAGAGTTCTGAAGAAAGGATACACCAAGGCAGACCATGTTAAGAAAATTATCAGAAGTTTACCCAGAAGATGGGCACCTATGGTTACTGCATTCAAAGTGTCAAAAGATTTGAATGATGTATCCCTTGAAGAACTTATCAGTGCCTTAAGAAGTCACGAGATAGAACTTGGTGAACATGAGCCTCAGAAGAAAGGTAAGTCTGTCGCCCTTAAATCTATTAAAAAAATGTGAAACTAACGCTTTTCAGGCAGAAGAAGGAAACTCTGAAGATTCTGCATCAGAAGAAGATGAGTTATCTCTGCTCTCCATAAGGATCAACCAGATGTGGAAGCACAGATAAAAGAAGTTCAAAAACTACAAGAGGTCAGAAGATAAACCAGAATCTTCTGAATATAAGAAGTCAAGCAGGAGAGATATAGTCTGCTATGAATGTAAAGAACCAGGACAGTACATAAGTGATTGTCCTAAGCTGCAAAGAGAAAGACCAAAGAAAAAGTTTGGAAGAAAGAAAGGCATGATGGCCACCTGGGATGATTCAGAATCTTCTGAAGCTGAATCTGACTCAGAAGATGAACACGTTAACCTAGAGTTTATGGCTACCACAGCAGATGACGATGACTCAAACTCTGATTCAGAACCGAAAGAGGTATCCTCTGAATTTTCTAGAATTGAACTTGCTGAAAGCTTATCGGAACTTCTTGAAAACTATAGTAAACTCAAAATCAAATACAAGAAACTCAAAAAGAATCTTGCATCTGATTTTGAGAAACTTGAAACAGAAAACTTTGAACTTAAAGAAAACATTTTTATACTCAAACAGGAAGTTCAAAAATTTCAAAAGATTTCTATTTCAGATTCTGCTTCAAGTTCAAAAGATATTCTTAAAGAATATGACTCTAGTTTTCAAACGTTTCTTGCTAAAAGCATAGATAGAAGCAAAATGGCTTCAATGATCTCTGGTGTTAGTGGAAATAACAGAAGAGGTATTGGATATGAAACTCCCAAAGGGAAATAAACATATAAACCTAAGCCTATTGAGGAAATGGTTATTACATATAAACCACTACACAAACAATTTAGTTTTGGGCACACACATGATATCAAATACACTTCTCACTCTGAAAACTCTTATGCAAAACCAAAGTTCAACCAGAACTTTAGAAACTCTAACCAAAAAGGACCCAAAAAGAAATGGGTACCTAAGGAGAAAATAATCTATGTTGCAGATGTCCTTAACAACTCAGTTAAAACACCAGTTATGGTACCTGGACTCTGGATGCTCGCGACATATGACGGGAAGAAAGCCTATGTTCCAAAGTCTGGAACTTAAATCTGGAGGAGATGTCAAATTTGGAGGAAATCAAAACAGAAAGATTATTTGTTTTGGAACCATTGGAAACGGTAACCTTCCTTCTATAACTAATGTTCTGTTGGTAGAAGGATTAGCACATAACTTGTTGTCCATAAGTCAATTAAGTGACAACGGTTATGACATAATCTTTAATCAAAATTCATGTAGAGCTGTTAGTCAAAAAGATGGATAAATCCTTTATACTGGCAAGAGAAAGAACAACATCTATAAAATTGATCTCTTTGATCTTAAATCTCAGAATGTAAAATGCCTTATGTTTGTTAGCAATGAGCAATGGGTCTGGCACAGAAGATTGGAGCATGTTAGCATGAGAAGAATATCTCAAATTAACAAACTCAATCTGGTCAGGGGACTTCCAAATCTGAAGTTCAACTTAAAAGCTCTGTGCGAAGCATGTCAGAAAGGAAAATTTTCAAAACCTTCTTTTAAGTCAAAAAATGTTTTTTCTTCCTCTAGGTCGTTGGAACTTCTTCACATTGATCTGTTTGGACCAGTTAAAACTGCATCCATCAGAGGAAAGAAGTATGGATTGGTCATTGTTGATGACTACAGCAGATGGACATGGGTTAAGTTTTTAAAACACAAGGATGAGTCACATTCTGTGTTCTTCGACTTCTGCAACCAAGTGCAAAATGAAAAAGAATTTAGAATTATAAAAGTTAGAAGTGATCATGGAGGAGAATTTGAAAATCATTATTTTGAAAAGTTATTTTTAAATAAAATGGGGTCTCATGATTTCTCCTGTCCTAGAACTCCCCAACAAAATGGAGTTGTAGAACGAAAGAATAGAACTTTGCAAGAAATGGCCAGAACCATAATTAATGAAACTAATATGGCTAAACACTTCTAGGCAGAAACTGTGAACACAACATGTTATATTCAAAATAGAGTCTCTATAAGACCTATTCTCGAAAAGACTCCTTATGAATTGTGGAAAAACAGAAAACCCAGCATTTCATATTTCCATCCCTTTGGATGCACTTGTTATATTCTGAATACTAAAGATAGTCTGAACAAGTTTGATTATAAGGCACAAAATTTCTTTCTTATTGGATACTCTGAACGCTCAAAAGGCTATAGGGTATACAACACAAAAACTCTGATTGTTTAAGAATCAATGAGTATCAGATTTGATGATAAGTTTGGCCAGCAAAAGCCAAAGCAAAATGAAAATCCTGCAGGTACAGAAGATCATCTTACAAACTCTGAAGAGTCAGAAGCAAAGGACAACTCATAAGACCCTCCTATTGAAAACTCTAGAAAATTTAAGAATTTCTGAACAACCCTCACAGAATAAATTCCCCAAAATTACATCAACACATCCAGAAAACGTGATCATCGGAAAGAAAGAAGATCCCATCAGAACAATATCCTCTTTCAGAAACATTGAAGAATCAATGTTTGGTTTGGTCTCTATAATTGAACCAACCTCAATAGAGGAAGCTCTGCAAGACAACGATTGGATCCTAGATATGCAAGAAGAACTAAATCAATTTTCAAGAAATGATGTGTGGGATCTAGTTCCAAAGCCTAAAGGATTCAATATTATAGGAACAAAATGGGTATTCAGAAACAAGTTGAATGAGCAAGGAGAGGTTGTCAGAAACAAGGCACGACTGGTTGTACAAGGTTATAATCAAAAAGAAGGAATTGATTATAATGAAACCTTTGCCCCAATCTCCAAGTTAGAATCAATTAGATTGTTAATTTCTTTTGTTGTTCAACACAACATCTCATTATATCAAATGGATGTTAAAAGTGCATTTTTAAATGGATACATAGAAGAAGAAGTTTATGTCCACCAACCTTCGGGTTTTGATGACCCAAAATTTCCAGAACATGTCTATAAACTGAAAATTCTTTGTACGGTCTGAAACAAGCTCCTAGAGCTTGGTATGAACGTCTAAGTAACTTTCTTTTAAAAAAGAATTTTACCAGAGGGAAAGTGGACACTACCTTATTCAGAAAAACATTTAAAAATGACATTTTAATCTTTCAAATATATGTAGATGATATTATTTTTGGAACCTCTAATGTCTCTCTTGGAAGAGAATTTGCTGAGTCAATGCAGGCTGAATTTGAGATGAGCATGATGGGAGAACTGCAATTCTTTCTGGGAATACAAATTAATCAATCTCCAGAAGGTACTTACATACATCAGACAAAGTATGTTAAAGAACTTCTGAAGAAATTTCAGCTATCAGAAAGTAAAGAAGCAAAGACACCAATGCATCTTACATGCATTCTGGGAAAAGATGAGGTAAGTAAGAAAGTAGATCAGAAACTCTACAGATGTATGATTGGATCTCTTCTCTATCTGACTGCATCTAGATCAGATGTATTATTCAGTGTATGTTTATGTGCAAAATTCCAATCAGATCCTAGAGAATCTCACTTAATTGTTGTTAAGCGAATTCTGAGGTATCTGAAAGGTACTACTAACCTTGGGTTGTGTTACAGAAGATCCAAAGATTTTAAATTAGTAGGTTATTGTGATGCTGACTTTGCTGGAGATAAAATAGAACGTAAAAGCACCTCTGGAAGCTGTCAGTTTCTGGGTGATAATATTATCTCATGGTACAGTAAGAAGCAAGCAACTATTGCACTACAACCAATGAGGCTGAATATATATCTGTTGCTGGATGTAGAACTCAGATGATCTGGATGAAGAGCCAGCTAGAAGATTATCATCTATATGAAAGTAAGATTCTCATCTTCTGTGATAATACCTCTGCTATTTGTCTTTCAAAAAATCCCATCTTACATTCTAAGGCAAAACATATAGAAATTAAACATAATTTCATAAGGGACTACATTCAGAAAGGCATCTTTAGTTTAAACTTCATAGACACAGACCATCAATGGGATGATATTTTCACAAAACCCCTTTCTGAAGATAAATTTAAATTCATTCTGAAAAACATCAGTATGGAATTTTGTCCTAAATGAATTTTTTTTTCTATATGTGTCTCCAGAATGTTCTGAAATGAATGTTCTGATTAACTACTCTTCAGAAGTGAGAAGAGGAGTTACATCAGAAGCCATTCATCATGTTCTGAAATGTGTCTAACATTTCATTACACGAATGGCTCAGAAGTTCATTATATTAAACCAGCTGTCACACACTACCCTCAGAAGTTGAACGCGTGTTTCAACTCTGAAAGGTCACGCATGCGTGCGCTGCTATTGAGACGTCGTTCCTAGGTAACTGTTCAGATTTGATAAAATCTCACGCCTCCCCTCAATGTCCTATTTCATTAATTACTAGTAATGATTATTTTTTTAATTTCCATCGTTCAAAATTCATTATTGGTTTTATTACCCAAAAATTTTCTCAAGCTACAAATACCTTGCAAAATTCCCCTCTTTTACTTTTTACTCTCTCTCTCTAAGTTTCAATCACCTCTGCGTTTTTGGGCAAACTCTCTCTATTTTTTCAAATCCTAAACCTAAATGTTCCAAATGGCTTCATCTTCATCTCCTTCCGAGAGCATTCATGTTTCATCAAGTAGCTCTTAACATGCAGAAAGATATGTCCTTCTTGAAAGAACAACGCTTATACCTGTTGATAGCTTGGAAGTGGTGAGTGAACTTATGGTCGATTTTGATAATCTGAAAGCAAATGGGTTTGACTTGTTTCTGGCGGTGGAATTCCAAGGGTGGAAAAACTTCTTTGATCGTCTTGTTGGACCAGTGTTTCCTCATCTAGTCAAGGAATTCTGGATTCATGCCATTGCTTCTCCCAAGGTCATCCTTTCATTCGTCATGGGAAAAGAGATTTCCATTACTGAGAATCTCATAAGGAGGCCTCTAGGCTTTGAAGGAAATGGTGTTACTAGAATCTCAAGTGAAAGAATGGATATGTCCAAAGTCCATGCTGAAATTTTTACTACTGGGCAAGCTTCCCACAAAGTCAGAGATTTGAAGAACAAATATAAATTCTGGGCTAGAATCATTCATGGCTGCATTCATCACAGGAAGGAAACCAGTTCTCCTGACTACATCAATGCTGACCAAAAATATCTTTTGTTCTATCTTGGCACAAATGTGAAGATTGATCTGTCCTACCTTCTATTCAACCATCTCTGGACACATGTGAAGGAAACCAGGGAAGTTGAGAGGGTCAAAAACCCTAAGTCAAAAAGAAACTGGATCCCTCTGGGAAGACTAATCTCAGAAATTCTGACAGAGAATGGTCTGATAGCTCATTTAGAGGATGCCAACTTGCTTGGAGAATTGGAGCCCATGTGTGGAAAAGCTCTGACTGGGAATAACCTTCTAAAAAGGAAGTTGATAGACAAACTTCTGGTGGAACCTACTCCCTATGTTCCAGCAACTGTCACCAGAAGGAGAATCCCTGTAGAAGATTTCCCTCTCTTCAACTCTGGTGATCATCCTGAGATCATTCTACATTTCATTGAAGCTTGCAAGGAGAGTGGCATTCCCATTGACCTAGCATGGCTTCAAGGAAGGAATGTGCCTGCTCCAGAAGTTTTTCTCCAGAAGCAGGAGAAAAGGCAAGCTGGAGAAGGTCCATTTGCTCGTCCTCAGAAGAAGAAGAAATCTTCAGGTATGTCCACTGAAACAATTTATGTTTGTGATTTTGTACGTATATCCCCATTTGTTGAACCCTAAACTCTAGGAGATATAGAAGTAGACATAGACCTCACCATTCCTTCTGAACCCCTCCAAAATAATCCTAAAATTGATCAAGTTCTATCTGACATAGACAATTTTGGTACTGTAGTTCCTACACAATCTCAACCTCAACCACATATAACTCAGCCTGACTCATCTACTTCTGCTCCCCATCAATAAAATCCAAATACTCCTGCTGAAAACCCTCTTCCAACATCCCCATCAGAACTTTATCCCCAAGATCCTCTGAGTGGTATGATTGTTCGTGGAGATTACCGGGAATAAATGTGCCTCTAGCCACACAACCTCCGTCCTTCATCATCCCCTCTAAAAACATTTTTGTTTTGAATGAATCCCTTGCACCTATTCCTTCTTCCTCAACACAAACCACCATCATCATCTCTCCTGACATCACCCCTCCTACGTCACCAAAAATTCCCACACCTCTCTCACCTGAACCCTCACCACCTCACTCTCTAGAACCAACCTTTAGTCCATCCTCATCAGAACCTCCTGAATCATTAGAACCTCCTGAACCATCAGAATCTTCCGACTTCCTTAGGACTGTAGTTGATCCTGAAGCTCTATGTTATCTACAAATAATATCCACCAAAAAGGTTGTTCCCAAACCAACCCCAAAACCTGTTCAGCCAGATGTTACTGTATGCTTTCAGAACTTTGCAACAAAAATGCAAACGTGGATAGACCTGCTGAAGGAAAACAGTGCCAGTAACCTGGACCCAGCTGCATGTGATTTTTAGTGGGAAGCATTCAGAAGGAAATTCAATGATGAAACCTTCAAGTTGCAATATCTGTGCTATTCTCAAGTTCTTGAGAATTTCACCCAGTATCTGAATGCCTTCAAGACATAAGTGGTAAATATCTGAGATAAACAGTCTCCACTGCAGATTACCGATATTGCATTACCACCTTCTGACCACGTGGAAATTTTAGAAGATGAATCTGAAGATGGCTCTGAGTCAAATCCCAATCCCTTGGCCATGACTCTGTATCATCAACCTTCAGCTAAAGCTGCCTCTGAGAAAGTGCCAACTCTTCTGATTTATCTTGGCCACCTCCTCTCAACTGTTGTAGGCTTGGGCTCTGCTGCTTCTGCTCCAAAGGTTGTATCTTCTGAAGCTGCTTCAACATCTGCTCCCTCTTTGCTGGTGATGGATACTCTGAATGAACTGAAGAAGGAAAATGAAGCCATCCACGAGCGTTTGGACAAACAGGATGAAACCAACAAGGAAATCAGAACTTGGATGATTAAACAAGAGGAACCCTCAAATGAAATCAAGAATCTTCTTCTTTCTCTTGTCTCTTGACAATCCTAGTTTTAATTCTCTTTTTAAATTTTCTTGTTGTTTTCGTTTTGTACCTCTTTTTTTAATCATCAATATACCAACACTTTGAATCTCTTTATTTTATTTACTTTTTTATTATGACAAAAAGGGGGATAAAATAAGATTTTGATATGATCCATGATAACAGTTATAGGACTAAGTCTCAAACATTACTAACAAAATACAAAGCTATTTTCTGTTTAAGAGATATGCAGGTACCTCAAAACTATGAAAGACTAAGATTTGAACATCATTTGGAAAAGAACTGCCAAAGAAACTCTGAAGAAAAGATCAGGAGCGCTTGAAGAAACTCTGAAAGAAAAACGTCTCAAAGCTCTGAAGAACAAATATCAGGAAGTTTCCCTTATGCTTTTAAACTCTTTGATTATTTTTTTTCAGAAGAAGAAATATCAATCTCACAGGGAGTTTATCAATATCAGGGGGAGATACTCAACCTTGCACAAAAATTTTTTTAATCAAAATCTGAATTGTTTTGTCATCATAAAAAAGGGGGAGATTGTTAGAACAAAGTTTGGTTCTAATCATATCTTAGAAGTTTTGATGATAACAATGAAATAAATTTTGTGAAATAAATTTTATACTCTGATGTGTATATTCTCTATATTCATATAATGTTCTGACTTATGCATATCAAAAGTAAAGCACTCTAAGGCAAACTCTGATGGAAAAGCAATCCTAAGAAACCTCTGATAACGCTAGCTGAAGTAAAGATCTGAAAGAAGCACATTGAAAGCAACATCTGATAATGCAAGCTGAAGCAAACTCTGATGAACATAAAGTGAAGAATACTCTAGTAGAAGAATAGTTAAAGTAAACTCTGAAGTGGCAACGCTGCAAGCAAACTCTTAAACTTCCAGAGACAAGTTCTGACAATACTGTTGGACATTAAATGCTAAGACGGATAACGCACTCAAGTGGTACTATGCACGAGAACATTGGAAACATAAAGACCAAGCCAACATGTTTCATTAATGCAAACACTCTCTTCAAGGCAGTAACGGTCAAGACTGAAAGCTATATATAAAATATCATTTGTTTCAAAGAAAGGTTACTGATCCACGAGAAACATACTAACGCTCATTGTTTTCATTCTTGTAAACTAATACTGTATAGTGAGTAAATCTTAAGTATTGGGCAACACTCTTAGTGATAAATCATAGTTTGTAATAAAGCTTATTAGAAGTATTCTGTTTTACTACTATTAAGAGTTAATTTTTGTAAGTGTTCCTTGAGAGACCAGTTGGGTCAGATTTCTCAAGAGGGCTAGGACCAGTTGAGTCTAAGAGGTGTTAGTCACTTGCAGTTGGCTTGTGCGTTGTATTGTTAGTCATAATAGTTTGGTTGTGCATTTGTAGTCAGTTTGATTATAGTGGATTAAGTCCTCGTTGAGAGAGGCGAAATCACCTTGGCGGGTGGACTGGAGTAGTTTGAGTTTCAAACGAACCAGGATAAAAATATTTGTGTCCTTCCATTAGTATTGCGCGCGAAAAAGGAAAAACTTATTCAACCCCCCCTTCTAAGTGTTTTCTCATCCTTCAGTTATGTGTAGTGTTTTTTAACTATGTTTGCATTCACAGGATTTGGGAAGTCTTCTCTATCCATAGTAATCAGCATCATGGCTCCACCAGAGAAAACTTTCTTTACAATAACTAGTCCTTCGTAAGTGGGAGTCCATTTTCCCCTGGGGTTGCCTTGTGGGAGAATGATGCGCTTTATTACCAAGTCACCAATCTGATACACTCGAGGATTGATATTTTTGTTGAACGCCTTGATCATACGCTTTTGATACATCTGACTGTGACAAATAGCAGCCAGTCGCTTCTCATCGATCAAGTTTAGCTGATCCAACCTAGTCTGCACCCACTCGTCTTCGCCTAGATCTGCCTCTTTCATAATCCTTAGGGAAGGAATTTGAACTTCTATAAACCAAAGAGAAAGGAGTTGCCCCAGTTAATGTTCGAGCTGAAGTACGGTAGCCGTGGAGAGAAAATGGTAACATCTCATACTAGTCTTTATATGTTACCACCATCTTTTGTACAATCTTCTTGATATTTTTATTGCCAGCTTCCACTGTGCCATTCATCTCGGGTTTATACGAAGAAGAATTGTGATGCTTGATTTTGAACCGAGTACAAAGTTCCATAATCATAGCACTGTTGAGATTGGTTCCATTGTTAGTGATGATCCTTTCGGGGATACCATAACGGCATATGAGGTTATGCCTGATGAAAAGGGCTACCACGTTCTTTGTGACTGAGGCAAATGAGGCAGCTTCAACCCATTTGGTGAAATAGTCAATGGCAACAAGGATGAAACGGTGTCCATTAGAAGCAGTAGGTTTGATCTCTCCAATCATGTCAATGCCCCACATTGCAAACGGCCACGGAGTGGTCATGATATTCAGAGGAATTGGGTGTACATGGACCTTGTCAGCATAGATTTGACACTTGTGACAAGTCCTTGAGTGATGATAACAATCAGTTTCCATTATGGACCAATAGTAACCAACCCTCAGGATTTTATTGGCCATAGTGTTCCCACTAGAGTGAGTCCCAAAGATTCTATCATGCATGTCTTCCATAATTTTCTCTGCCTCCTTCTTGTCCACACACCGGAGTAGAGTGGAATCATGATTTCGCTTATACAGGATTCCATTGCTTAGGAAGAATTTGGTTGAGAATCTTCACAAGAATTTCTTATCATTGATGGAATCTCCCTCAGGATACTCTTATGCTTTAAGATATCTCCTTACTTCATGGTACTATGGTTTTTCTTCGTCAGTGTCAAGCTCATAGCAGTGTGCAGGTTCGTCAAATCTTTCAATTATAATCATAGGATCTTCGTTGTCTCATTTGACCTTGAACATGGAAGACTTTGTTGCCAAGGCGTCAGCCAACTAATTTTTTTCTCTTGGGAAATGTTCAAAGGTGATCTCCTCGAAGTATGGTATCAGGGTTAACACAAGCTCCTTGTAAGGAATAAGGTTAGGATGCTTAGTGTCCCATTCTCCTTTGAATTGACTGATCACTAGAGCAGAATCTCCGAATACGTTCAAGAACTTGATCCTTAAGTCAATGGCAGCCTTTAGACCCAAGATGCATGCTTCGTACTCAGCCATGTTGTTCGTACTCAGCCATGTTGTTCGTACAATTGAAGCATAATCTAGCAGTGAAAGGAGTATGGCAACCCCTAGGAGAATTAATCACAGCACCAATTCCATTGCCCAAAGCGTTGGAAGCCCCATCAAAAACCATAGTCCATCGGGATCTTTGTTCAGGTCCGTCAGACGGTCCAGGTTCTTCACAGTCAATTACTAGCATAATATTCTCATCTAGGGAGTCAAAGTTCATAGACTGGTAATCATTAACAGCTTGATGGGCCAAATGATCTGCCAATACACTTCCTTTGATGGCCTTTTGTATGGTATACTGGATGTCATATTCGGTCAGAATCATTTTCCATCTAGCTATTCATCCAGAGAGAGTTGGCTTCTCGAAGATGTACTTGATAGGGTCCATCTAAGAAATCAATAAAGTGGTATGAGTCAACATATATTGTCTTAGCCGGCGAGTAGCCTATGCCAGAGTGCAACAAGTTTTCTCGAGCAGTGAATATCTGGCTTCACAGTTGGTAATCTTTTTGCTCAGGTAGTATATTGCATGCTCTTTTCTGCCAGACTCGTCATGTTGGCCCAACACACACCCCATAGAATTCTCTAGCACAATCAAATACATGATCAAGGGTCTTTCTTCAATTGGAGGCATAAAGATATGAGGCTCTTATAAATATTCCTTGATTTTGTCGAAGTCAGCTTGGCAGTCATCGTTCCATTTGACTACTTGATCTTTCTTCAAGAGTTTGAAGATTGGCTCACAAGTAGCAGTTAGGTGAGATATGAAGTGGGCAATGTAGTTAATACGACCCAAGAATCATCTAACTTCTTTCTCAGAATGGGGAATGGGAATTTCTTGAATGGCTTTAACCTTTGCAGGATCAACTTCGATGCCTTTACCACTGACCATAAAACCTAGAAGTTTTCCAGACCTTACTCCAAAAGTGCACTTGTTAGGATTCATCCTTAACTTGTACTTCTTCAACCTCTCAAACAGCTTGTGTAGGTGATCGAGGTGCTCTTCTTCAGTTTGCGACCTTGAAATCATATCATCCACATAGAACTCTATTTCATGATGGATCATATCATGAAATAAAGCTACCATAGCTCTTTGATATGTTTCCTCTGCATTCTTCAATCCGAACGACATGACTTTGTAACAAAAGGTGCCCCATTAAGTAACAAAGGTGGTCTTCTCCATGTCTTCAAGAGCCATCTTGATTTGGTTGTATCTATAAAATCCATCCATGAAGGAGAAGACTTTATGTTGAGCGGTGTTGTCAACCAAGACGTCGATATGAGGTAGAGGGAAATCATCTTTGGGGCTTGCCCTATTTAATTCCCTATAGTGTACACGCATACGAAATTTTCCATCCTTCTTCGGCACGGGGACCACGTTTGCAACCCATTGAGGATAAGATGTCACAGTTAGGAATCCTGCATCGAATTGCTTCATCACTTCCGCTTTTATCTTTTCAGACATGTCGGGCCGCATCCGACGAGCCTTTTGTTTGACAGGAGGGAAATCTTCCTTTGTCGGTAGACGATGAACCACAATTTGAGTATCCAACCCTGGCATGTCTTCATACGACCAAGCAAACACTTCAACGTAATCATGTAGTATATGGACCAACCTACTCTTGTTACCGTCTTCTAAATTGGTACCGATCTTGACCTCTTTCTTGTCTGTCTCAGCTGTTAGAACAATGTTTGAATCTACTACCCTATATTTGAGTTTTTATGATAACAAAGTGAAAAGATATAGTATTTATAAGGTTCATGAATGAACTATCTGCTGCCTAAATTTATTATGTTCTGACTTGCAGATACTCTGATTGATATAAGCAAGATCACGTCTATTCAGCATCAGAATTTGATTTCATACACCAGCATCAGAAGTTGCTACATCAGAACGTCAAAATCAGATGATCAACTCACGTACATGCTGAAGCCTGATGAACAAGACTGCGCTCAACACTCTGATACAGAAACACAATAGTTCATCAGCAGCGAAGCAGAATCAGAATGAGTCAAGCCAGAACGTGCATTAAGGAAGCAACGGTACTTTGCATTGAAAGTTAATTAATTCCAACGGCCTCATTCCAGACAAGATCTGCTCAATAAGGAAAGCTTGTTATTAGCATTGAATCAAGAATATTGCATTCAACGTTCATCATCTCAAGTGCTATATAAACAAGGCTTTGAAGATTATAATGGCTAATGCTCTCCAAATCTCTACACGCACAAAAGCTGAACCATAATCTTCGTTCTACCAGTTTTGCTAAACCACATACTCTGATATTCCATTACTGTTTAGCAATCTAGTTTCTAAGCTTCATTTTGTGTATACATCACAATTGTGATACAGTTTTGTAGAAAACATCCACACACATAGTTTTCTCTCTTTGTAAGAAAGTGTTACCTTGACAAACCGGGTTGTGGTTTGAATCAAGAAGGCTTTAGCAGTTGTTAAAGCAGTCTGTAATATTCAGTTGAATATAGTGGATTAAGACCTCGTTGGAGAGAGGCGAAATCACCTTGACGGGTGGACTGGAGTAGTTTGAGATCAAACGAACCAGGATAAAAGTATTGTGTTCATTGCTTTAGATTTCAGTTTTACAATTCAACCCCCCCTTCTTGTGTTTTTCACCACTTCAATTGGCATCAGAGCGCCTGGTTCTGAGCTAAAACACTTAACCGTGTCAGTACAAGATCCAGCGTCAGAAAAACACAATGGCAGGAAACAATTCTCACATCAGCAATGACAACAATGAGGACAGAGACAGATTCAGTGGCAAACCTCCAGTCTTTGATGGAGAAAACTTTGATTACTGGAAAGACAGAATTGAAAGCTTCTTTCTAGCACATGATGCTGATCTGTGGGATATGGTGACAGATGGATACACGCACCCTGTGAATGCAAGTGGTCAGAAGATTGATAGAAAATCAATGTCTGATCAACAAAAGCGTGACTTCAAGAATCACCACAAGGCCATAACCATCCTCCTCAGTGCCATTTCCTATACTGAGTATGAAAAGATCTCCAACAGAGACACAGCAAAGAACATCTTTGATTCTCTCAGAATGACGCATGAGGGCAACGTTCAGGTCAAAGAAACAAAAGCTCTGGCGCTCATTCAGAAGTATGAGGCGTTCAAAATGGAAGAATCTGAATCCATTGAAACTATGTTCTCTAGATTCCAGATTCTGGTAGCTGGTCTCAAAGTTCTGGACAAAGGGTACTCTACTGCTGATCATGTCAAGAAAATAATCAGAAGTCTACCCAAGCAGTGGAGGCCTATGGTTACTGCTCTGAAGCTAGCTAAAGATCTCAACAAAATCACTCTGGAGGAACTTATCAGCTCCCTCAGAAGTCATGAGATAGAGCTAGAAGCTGATGAGCCTCAGAAGCAAGGTAAGCCTTTAGCATTAAAATCTAACAGAAAATTTGAGTCTAAAGTTTTGCAGGCAGTTGAAGAAACATCTGATGGATCATCATCAGAAGAAGACGAACTTTCCCTTCTCTCCAGAAGAGTGAATCAACTGTGGAAGCAAAGACAAAGGAAGTTCAGGAATCCCAGAAGATCTGATCAGAACGAGTCTTCTTCCAGATACAGAAGGACAAATTCTTCCTCTGGATACAGAAGATCTGAAGGCTCCTCCAGTAGCAAAAAGCCAAACACAAAAGACATCATCTGCTATGAGTGCAATGAGCAAGGACACTACAAAAGTGACTGCCCAAAGCTTCAGAGGGAAAAGCCCAAAAAGAAGTTTGGAAGAGAGAAGAAGAAAAGTCTCATGGCCACATGGGATGACTCTGACTCGTCTGAAGCTGACTCAGAATCAGATGATGAAAGGGCAAACATAGCTCTCATGGAAAACATTTCAGAAGATAGTGAAGCTTCTGAATCAGACTCAGAATCAGACACAGAAGAGGTATTTCCTAACTTCGCTGTTAACTTTACAAAGGCTGAACTTGCTGAAAGCCTTAATGAGATTCTGGAACGTTATCAGCAAATTAGAGCTAAATTCAGAGACCTGAAAAGGAATCTTGAATCTGACTCTAATAAGTCTGAGAGTCTCAAATTGGAAAATTCTGAGCTGAGAAATAAGATTTCAAAATTAGAAAACACTTTACAAAACTCTCAGAAGGAACCAATTTCTGAAACTCCCAGCAACGCTGATGAGATCATCAAGGAGTATGATCACAGTTTCCAGAAGTTCCTAGCTAAAAGCATAGATAGAAGCAGAATGGCTTCAATGATCTATGGAGTTAGCAGAAACGGCAGGAAAGGAATAGGATACCAAGGTAAGGTTCCTACACCAAAGAATGTCATGGACTTAACCATTAAACACACTCCTCCGAATTCACACTTTGTGTATGGTCACACACATGATATCAAATATACTAGCAGTAAGCACTCTGTGAAACCAAAATTCAACCAGAGTTTTGGTAAAACTAACAAGTCAGGACCCAAGAAAATCTGGGTACCTAAGGATAAAATAATACATGTTGCAGATATCTTTAGCAGCAAGTCAGAAACACCAGTCATGGTACCTGGACTCTGGCTGCTCACGACACATGACGGGAAGAAGGCATATGTTCCAAAGCCTGGAACTTAAGCCTGGAGGCCACGTTGGCTTTGGAGGCAATCAGAGGGGAAAGATAATTGGCTCTGGAACTGTAGGTAATGGAAATCTTCCCTCTATTAATAATGTTCTGCTAGTAGATGGATTGATGCATAATCTGTTATCCATAAGTCAATTAAGTGATAACGGTTATGATATAATCTTTAATCAAAAATCATGTAAAGCAGTTAGTCAGAAAGATGGGACTATCCTGTTTAATGGTAAGAGGAAAAACAACATTTACAAAATCAAACTTTCTGAACTAAAGAGTCAGAATGTAAAATGTCTTCTGTCTGTTAACAACGAGCAGTGGATCTGGCACAGAAGATTGGGGCATGTTAGTATGAGAAGAATATCTCAGATTAACAAACTCAATCTGGTCAGAGGACTTCCTAATTTGAAGTTCAATTCAGATGCTCTGTGTGAAGCATGTCAGAAAGGCAAATTTGCAAAACCTTCTTTTAAATCCAAAAATGTTGTTTCTACCTCTAAGCCATTAGAACTTCTGCACATTGACTTATTTGGACCAGTTAAAACTGCTTCAGTCAGTGGTAAGAAGTATGGGTTAGTAATCGTAGATGACTATAGCAGATGGACATGGGTAAAGTTCTTAAGACACAAGGACGAGTCACACTCTGTGTTTGTTACTTTCTGTAACCAAGTTCAGAATGAAAAGGATCTTAGAATCGTTAAAGTCAGAAGTGATCATGGTGGAGAATTTGAAAATAAAGATTTTGAGTCATTCTTTAATGACAGAGGCATTCTGCATGATTTCTCTTGTCCTAGAACTCCCCAACAAAATGGAGTTGTAGAACGAAAGAACAGAACATTGCAAGAAATGGCCAGAACCATGATCAATGAGACAAACGTTGCTAAGACTTTCTGGGCAGAGGCAATAAACACAGCGTGCTACATTCAGAATAGAATCTCAATAAGACCTATTCTGGAAAAGACTCCATATGAATTGTGGAAGAACAGAAAGCCCAACATTTCATATTTTCATCCATTTGGATGTACTTGCTTTATATTAAATACAAAGAATTATTTGAACAAGTTTGACTCTAAGGCACAGAAGTGTATTATGTTAGGATACTCTGAACGCTCAAGAGGGTACAGAGTATACAATACAGAAACACAGATTGTGGAAGAATCAATCAGTGTTCGTTTTGATGATAAGCTTGACTCTGAAAAGTCAAAGCAAAATGAAATTTTTGCAGGTATAGAAATTGAATTTGCAGGTTCTGAAGACAAGTCATCAGAAGCTCTCAACACAGACATTCCTTCAACATCTGAAAGGAGCACTGCTAGAAATCCTACAACAGCTGCTGATCAACCTCAGAAGAGATTACCCAGAAGCAGCTTGGATCACCCAGAAGAGACTATCCTAGGAAGAAAGGAAGATCCAATCAGAACAAGAGCAAGCTTCAGAAACTCCGAAGAATCTCTTATGGGACTGGTGTCTCTGATTGAACCTTCTTCTATTGATGAAGCACTTTTGGATAATGACTGGATTCTGGCAATGCAAGAAGAGCTGAATCAATTCACCAGAAACGACGTATGGGATCTCGTTCCCATACCAAAAGGATTCAACGTCATTGGAACAAGATGGGTGTTCAGAAACAAGCTAAATGAACAAGGTGAAGTCATCAGAAACAAGGCACGACTGGTTGCACAAGGTTATAGTCAGCAAGAGGGGATAGACTATACAGAAACCTTTGCCCCAGTCGCCAGGTTAGAATCTATCAGACTTTTAATTTCATTTGCTGTTAATAGAGGCATCACTCTGTATCAGATGGATGTCAAAAGTGCATTCTTAAATGGTTATATAGAAGAAGAAGTTTATGTTCACCAACCCCCAGGTTTTGAAAATACAAAACATCCAGAACATGTTTTCAAACTAAAGAAGTCACTGTATGGTCTGAAACAAGCTCCCAGAGCTTGGTATGAAAGGCTAAGTAACTTTCTGCTTGAAAATGAATTCACCAGAGGGAAAGTGGACACTACTCTATTCTGTAAATCAGTTAAGAGTGACATCTTAGTCTGTCAAATCTATGTTGATGATATCATTTTTGGTTCTACTAATCCTTCTCTTGGAAGAAAATTTGCTAAGTGTATGCAGGCAGAATTTGAGATGAGCCTCATGGGGGAACTGAAATTCTTTCTGGGAATTCAGATCAATCAAACTCCAGAAGGAACTTACATTCATCAGAGCAAATACATCAGAGATCTTCTGAAGAAGTTTGACCTCTCAGAATGTAAGCCATCAAAGATTCCAATGCATCCCACGTGCATTCTGGAAAGAGAAGAGGTAAGCAAAAGTGTAGAACAGAAAGTCTACAGAGGTATGATTGGTTCTCTCCTCTATCTGACTGCTTCAAGACCTGACATACTATTCAGTGTTTGTATCTGTGCTAGATTCCAATCAGATCCTAGAGAATCTCACTTAACAGCTGTTAAGCGAATTTTCATGTATCTGAAAGGTACTACTAATCTGGGTTTGTTTTATAGAAAATCTAGTGATTACAGCTTAGTAGGCTACTGTGATGCTGACTTTGCTGGAGACAGAGTGGAACGTAAAAGTACTTCTGGAAGCTGCCAGTTTCTGGGAGAAAATCTGATCTCTTGGTCCAGCAAAAGGCAATCAACAATTGCTCTGTCAACAGCAGAAGCTGAGTACATAGCAGCAGCAGGATGTAGCACACAAATGCTCTGGATGAAAATTCAGCTTGAAGACTTCCAGATTTTTGAGAGTAACATTCCTATACTTTGTGATAATACTTCTGCTATTTGCTTAAGTAAGAATCCCATTTTACATTCTAGAGCTAAGCATATAGAAATAAAACATCACTTCATTAGGGACTATATTCAGAAAGGTATTTTGAACTTAAAATTTATAGATACAGACCATCAATGGGCTGATATCTTTACTAAACCCCTTTCAGAAGATAGGTTTAATTTCATTCTGAAACATCTCAGCATGAAAGTGTGCCCAGAGTGAAAATGTTTTAATTCCATATATTTACTTTCAGAATGTAATTATTTTACTGTGAACTTCTGATCAATCTCCTTTCAGAAAGATAGAACATGCAGATTGTATCTGATGCAAGTCTAAAGATCTGAGAGTCTAAGCTCAAAAACAGACGTGTTGATCACTACATCAAACAAGTGTCATCCAATCATCAGCATATCTCTGAAGCAGAACGCGTGCACGCTTCTGAGAAGGCAAAGCGTTGATTGGGTACATTGAGACACATGTCTGGTAACCGTTTTTAAGTATCTTTCTCAAATCCCCCAAAATCAGTAAGCATTTAATGAAAAGTAATCATGCTTTTAAATAGCAATCATGATTTTTCTCTCTCTTAAAAACGTTTATCTTTTCAAAATAGTTTTGAAAAACTCTATTTAAGCACATTAATCTCTCATTCTTATTCTTCACGCTTTCTCACTAACACTCAAGCATTTTCTGCATATTTCTGAGTTCATCTCTTGCAAACCTTTTTCTTTAAAACCCTTTTTTAGCGTGAACAATGGCATCCTCCAGCAGCGTTTCTGCAGGCAATCAGAAGAAAGCAACTTCTGAGCAATATCAAGTGCCACTCAGAACTCTCCTCACTCCGGTGAAGAACCTTGAAGTGCTCTCTGAGTTAATCATTGACTTTGAAAGCTTGAAGGAGAATGGTTTTGACCTAACTGAAGAAATTAGGGCTCAAAAGTGGGAAAGGTATTTCGATAGGTTGGTTGGACCAACATTCCCAGCACTGGTCAAGGAATTTTGGATTCACGCCAAAGTTTCAAAACATCTAGTCATCTCCTCTGTTATGGGGAAGAAGATTGTGATTTCTGAAGATCTCATTGCAAGGCTAATTGGTCAAAGTGGTGGTGGCGTCCGTTGTGTGGACATGGCTGAAAGATGTGCTGATACAGGTGTGGTAGCTAACAGGATTTTCACTCTTGGGATGCCCAGCAACAAGATTAAGGATCTGAAGGATCATTGCAGAGTATGGGCTAAGATTGTTCTAGGGTGCTTCAACCACAGGAAACCAACAAGTTCTCCTGATTATATAAATGTGGATCAGCAGTTTCTGATCTACTTTATTGATCAGAAGATAAAGATCAATCTGGCTCACTTCCTGTTCAACCATCTCAAAACCAGTGTGAAAGAAACAAGGGAAGAAGAAAGAACCAAGAGGGACTGGATACCGTTTGGAAGGCTAATATCAGATATTCTGACAGAGAATAGGCTGATTGAACATCTGATAGAAGCTCAGGAGCTGAGCACTATTGAACCAACAATTGGGAAACCTCTGAACGCAAAGAATCTGAAAAAGATGAAGCTGATAGAAAATATTCAGAAGGAACCCAGAGCTACTTCCACTGCTGATATCTCCAGCAGAAGAGTGCCTCTGAGTGATTTTCCGGTATTTTCTGAAATGGAATCCAAACCAGAGATGTTTCTCAGGTACCCAGATGCGTACAAGGCAGATGATACAGATCCAAAGCTGAATATCAGAGATCTGCATCAACCCCAACCAGAAGTGACTTTGAAGAAGACAAAGAAGAGGAAAGCGCCATCAGAAGGATCATCTCAGCAGACTCCAAAGAAAAGAGGTATTTCATCTGCTGCCCCTATTTCAAATTCTTTTACTATTCCAGCATCTATCCCTCCTCAAACCTCTCATAGAATATCAATTCCCATCCCTACCATTGATGAAACCATACAAGAAGAAGACCCTTCTGAGGCATTAAAACTCAGAAGACCTAGAACCAAACAACCCAAACAACCAACAATTTCAACAACAACAGCACTTGACCAAGTGCTGGCTGATATTGAGCGTCAACATGCCTCTGCTCAACCAAACTCTGAACCACAAAATGTTCCTCCTCCACAACCAGAACAACAACAACAACCAGAACCAGAACAACAACAACAACCACTCTCAGAAGAACCTCTGATCCCTGAGCAATCAGAGATTCCACCTCCCTCTCCCCAACCAGAAATTAATCCACCTTCACCACTTCAATCTGACCCTCACTCACCTTAACCATCCCCGCTGGCAATTCAGTTGCCATGTGGAACCACTGTTATCATGCCCCAGTTACCATCCTCATCAGAATCGACACCACCAAAAACTCCCAAAACACCACCCACTCCAATCGAAATATCTGATTCTGATACCCCTTCTCCAAAACAAACAGCTGCTCAGACAACCTCTGAAAACCCCAGCAGGACTTTCATTGACTTAACCAGTCTTGACCGTCTTGCTGATCTAAAACACAAAATTGCCATCCCAAAACCAAAGCAACCAGATGTTGGCTCTGGTATTTTGAATTTTGAAACAGGTGTGCTGCAATGGATTGCTTCTTTGAAGCAAGTCTGTCCTGGGATGATTGACCCAGCTGCTTCTGATCAGCTCTGGTCACAGTTCAGACGTTGGGTATGTGCTGAAGCCCTCAAGTTGCAGGATATCAACTATGAG
The DNA here is from genome assembly GCA_948472305.1 of Vicia faba. Taxonomy (NCBI): domain Eukaryota; kingdom Viridiplantae; phylum Streptophyta; class Magnoliopsida; order Fabales; family Fabaceae; genus Vicia; species Vicia faba. Next base: position 6,407,909 of record OX451736.1, read on the forward strand.
CAGGCACAACACAATTTCAGCAAGCTTCTGAATGAAGCTGGAAGTATGCTTCTGAAAGAGGACGTGCTCCCTCTGGACAGTGAACCTTGGTCTGAGAAACAGCAAGCTGCAAAGGTGCAACCATCAGAAGAAGACAAGACCATTCAGGCTGAAAGTCAAGCAGATGATGTTGCTGAAAGTTCTGAGAAGCCTCCTCCTTCTGATGCGTCTCAAGCTGCCTTGGACAGGCAGACTCTGGAAGAACTAAGGCTGAATGACATGCGTCTACAGCAGCGGATGGATGAAAATGATCAGAAGATGAAAGCAAGAATGGATGTGCAGGACAGCAAGATTGACACTGTTGTCAGCATGGTGCATAAGCAAAATTAAACTTCTGAAAAGATTCAAGCCATGCTGGAGAGCCTGTTCACACGCTTGCCTCCTCAACCTTAAATCTGTTTTCATGCATGACCTTTTTCATGTTTTCTTGATTTTCTGATGTACTGTTTTGATTATGTTTTTGTAATATTTTCTTGCTCTGATTCTGAACTATCTTAATATAATTAGTTTTTCTGATCTTAATTGTTTTAGCACATCACCAACACTTTTTGATTGCTGACAAAAAGGGGGAGAACAAGAATGATATTTAAATCAATAACGGCTAACTAGACAGAAATTCTCAAACATTCTAACTCTATTACTTGAAATGTTTTTCTGTTTTGTTTAAAGTCTACAGGCACAAGGAAGCTCCTGGACACTCTGAAGACTAGAAGCTCTGATCAATATGAAGTTGCTCTGATCAATATGAAGTTCTGATCCAAAGCAAAGCTCTGACAAGAAAAGCTCTGAAGCTCTGCTCTGACATAAAGCTTCTGATAAGTCAAAGACTCTGATAATCTGATGTTCAAAGAAAGAAAAAGATCTGATCCTGAAGAACACGTATAATCAAAGGGAAGTAATCAACTCAGGGGGAGTATCTCTTAACTCTGACTTCTCCGTACTTCTTACTCTGATACATTTTCCAGATACCTTTTCACGTTATTTTCATTTAAAATATCTAGTTTTTGTCATCATCAAAAAGGGGGAGATTGTTAGAACAATGTTTGAATCTACTACCCTATATTTGAGTTTTGATGATAACAAAGTGAAAAGATATAGTATTTATAAGGTTCATGAATGAACTATCTGCTGCCTAAATTTATTATGTTCTGACTTGCAGATACTCTGATTGATATAAGCAAGATCACGTCTATTCAGCATCAGAATTTGATTTCATACACCAGCATCAGAAGTTGCTACATCAGAATGTCAAAATCAGATGATCAACTCACGTACATGCTGAAGCCTGATGAACAAGACTGCGCTCAACACTCTGATACAGAAACACAATAGTTCATCAGCAGCGAAGCAGAATCAGAATGAGTCAAGCCAGAACGTGCATTAAGGAAGCAACGGTACTGTGCATTGAAAGTTAATTAATTCCAACGGCCTCATTCCAGACAAGATCTGCTCAATAAGGAAAGCTTGTTATTAGCATTGAATCAAGAATATTGCATTCAACGTTCATCATCTCAAGTGCTATATAAACAAGGCTTTGAAGATTATAATGGCTAATGCTCTCCAAATCTCTACACGCACAAAAGCTGAACCATAATCTTCGTTCTACCAGTTTTGCTAAACCACATACTCTGATATTCCATTACTGTTTAGCAATCTAGTTTCTAAGCTTCATTTTGTGTATACATCACAGTTGTGATACAATTTTGTAGAAAACATCCACACACATAGTTTTATCTCTTTGTAAGAAAGTGTTACCTTGACAAACCGGGTTGTGGTTTGAATCAAGAAGGCTTTAGCAGTTGTTAAAGCAGTCTGTAATATTCAGTTGAATATAGTGGATTAAGACCTCGTTGGAGAGAGGCGAAATCACCTTGACGGGTGGACTGGAGTAGTTTGAGATCAAACGAACCAGGATAAAAATATCGTGTTCATTGCTTTAGATTTCAGTTTTACAATTCAACCCCCCCTTCTTGTGTTTTTCACCACTTCATCAGCACCCAGGTTGGTAACTTCGACTGGCTCTTCATGAGGTTGAATAGCTTTCTCTTCTTGCATTAGAAGTATGGCTAGTTCCCCTGGTATTTCACAATCTTCCTCGCCTTCGTCTTTGTCTTGGTTAATTAGATGTTCGAAGTCATAACTGGCAATAGTAGAGTCATTTGCAATGAGATCCGGAGTGGATGAGGATCTGCAAGTGTCTGTGTGCATGTAAGATACATGGCTATTTGAAAAATGAAATAAAGAAAAAGAAAGACAATGAGCACAAAATTTGAATGCAAAGGTCCAATGTTTTTCATTAAATGATCATATGATAAATGAACATGAGCAAAACCCTTAACAAATGGACCATGGTGCCCCGGGCCAGGCACATGGCTTAAAAGTCATTGTTTGGAATTAATATGACATACAAAAGTTCTTGAATTGACAGAAAATAATAAACAATAATTACTCCTTATTGAAGGAGATAAGAGTGAAGTCCTTTGCGTGCCAGTTGTTGAGCTTTCCTCTGGCAGTAGGGTAGATCCATTCTTCAAAAGCACATTCATTATCAGAGTCTTCCACGGTGTTTACTTCATGATTTCTGATGCGAAGAGGTGGCTTTCCCATGCGAGCGCACTTGACCTCTTTCAGATCTTTGATGGTGAAACTCAGCCTAAATTTTCCTGCTTTAAACGGAATTTCGGGGAGTTGTCCCCAAATAGTATAACTTCCATCTTCGACCACGGCACGTGCATCTTTAAGTGAAACCATTCTTGGTATAACTTCATCAACTTTTGATATGTCAGAGGATATTTTGGTGGTGGTAACCATAAGAGGAATAACTTTGAAAGCCTGGCACGAAGTTTCTATAAATTTACCATCAATTTCCACATGCTTGAAGGAATTGAGGTGGCTCACCATAAATTCCTCTTCACCATAAATAATGGCAATATTTCCCTCGACTGGATATTTTAACTTTTGGTGAAAGGTGGATGTCACTACTCCTGCCCCGTGTATCCAAGGGCGCCCAAGTAAACAAGAGTAAGCGGGACGGATGTCCATCACATAAAAAGTAGAATTGAAAGTTTATGAACCAACTTTAATGGGGAGATAGACTTCTCCAAGTACCATCCTCTTGGATCCATCAAAAGCCCATACAACTATGTCACTTGGTTTTAACACCAGACCTTCGCAATCTAACCGGTCCAATGCACCTTTGGGTAACACGTTTAGAGATGAGCCAGTATCAACTAAGACATGAGCCAGGGTAGTTCCCTTGCATTCAATAGAGACATGCAAAGCCTTGTTATGATTCCTTCCAACAAGAGTCAAGTCAGCATCAAAGAAACCTAATCCATTGTCAGCCATTAAACTCACCACACAATTCTCGAACTGGTCAATTGTAGTCTCTTGGGGTACATGAGCTTTCTTCAAAAACTTGATTAAAGCTTGGGCATGAGCATCAGAACAAAGTAGTAATGACAATATGGAGATTTTGGAGGGGGTTTACCCCAGCTGTTCGACTATTTAGAAATCACACTTCTTTATAATTTTCAGGATTTCCTCCATCTCTCGAGTGGAGGAATCTTCAGCATCAACATCTTTGGTAGGTGCCTCTATCCCAGCAGGCTCACTTACTTTTTCTTTGCCTCTAGTGTTGGCATTAGGCTTGTTATTGGTTATGTGAACAGGAGTTGTTGTAGTAGTCGGAGGTGAAATATCAGGGGAGAAGATCCTCCCCGTTCTTGTCACCTTACTAGAACCTGTAATATTTGTAACATCGTTGGTCTTGTCTTCATTGATCCATGAATCTTGCTTTATTCCATGATAGTAAACTTTGGAACCATAGTTCCATGGAACTGCTTTGTCGGAGGAGTAAGGAATCGACCCAGGGGAAGTGATTATTAAAGGAGCAATTGTTGGTTCATTTGAAATCCTAATAGGACCCTTTAAGGAGATCCTAAAAGGCTTGTTGGATATTGTTATTATGGAAAGGTCTTCAACTTTATTGGTCAAACTTTTGATGGTAGGAATTCTTTCAAACAAGATCTTGTGACTATCTATCAGGCGTTGAACACCTTCTTTCAGCCACTTGCATCCATTTATTTGCTCAACACATCAATCACAGTCTTTTAAACAACACGGGAATACCCCAACTCTCAGTAAATCTCCCTTCACAGTAGTCAATGGAGTAGTCAAATCCTCAACGGAAGAAATAAAATTAGTGTCATCAATCGCATTGACACCTTTGCCATGGTTCGAAATTGGTGCAGTTATCACATTTGGAGTTGTAGGTGGATCAAACTAGATAGTTTTGTTATCGATAAGATCTTGAATCTTGTTTTTAAGAGCCCAACATTGATCAATTTCGTGCCCAGGGTTGTTGGAATGATACGCGCACTTGGCATTTGGATTGTACTTCGGTGATGTAATATTTGGATTTAATGGCGGATCATGCAATGTCACTAAGTTAGCCTTCAACAGAAGTTGTAAGGCTTGGAACAATGTCATGCTAATCCTCATGAACTGTATTCTTGGAACCTCAGACCTTTGATGGTTGGATTGTGGTGGTTGTCTTTGAGCAGATGGAGGATTCGAGATCAAAACAGCATTAACAGATGAACGTTGATCCTTCTTGGTATGGGCCCTTGAACCATATACAACATTGGCTTCTTTCTTGCCAGTAAAGGGCTTCTTTATAGTGTTTGATGTAGAAGCAGATGCCATGGGAATTTTACCACTCTTAATACCATTGTCGACCCTTTCACCAGTCAGAATTAACTCAGTGAAACCGGACGATGAGCTCTCAATTAACAAGTTGAAAAATGGGCCAGTTAATGTTCCCATGAACATGTCCACCAACTCCCTATCAGTCAGTGGTGGTTGAACTCTACCAGCAAGGTCCCTCCATTTTTTCACGTATGTAATACGGTGGCAGAACCGACTGTTATATTGGTTTTGCATTTGTATTTGCAAATGTTGCGGTAAGCAAGAGTCGCCACCGACTTTTCTTTTATCCGACAAAGGAAAGGGTGAAAAGAACAGAAAAAAACCTTTTGAGATTTATTTTTGAGTAAGGGGGGTAGATTATGAAAGGGAAGGTGTTATCACCCTTTCCATACGTAGTTTTCTATGGGCTCTTAGATGCTAGCTCATGTGAAAATACCTTGTGTTTTGTGTGTTTGAAAAAAGTATTTTTGAAAGAAAGTACCTTAGTACGACGAACTTTGTAATGTTTCTCGGATTGGTAGAGAACGTATACAAAGTGTTTTGAAAAATGTTTTTGAAAGAAGTTTGGTGTATGTAAAAAAATGGTTTTGTTTTGAGCAAGCATTTAAGAACTATCTACTATACTCTAAAGGGTTGTTCTTTTCCTCTTTTCCTTTAGACAGTGTTATCCTACTATTAGTGAGTAGATAGCCCTAGTCGTTGGATGTTTTGAGGGACATTTTAAAGGGACGTTGTACAGTCATAAAGGCAACTGGGCAAGAAACCTTAGTAACTACCCTAGGGTTTTAAGATCATATCGAGACAACATCGAGAGGGTCATTTTTTATCTTTTAAATTGGAGGGTAGCCACTAGAGTCTCTCACATTTCGAGAGTTATGACTGTTTTCCGAAGGCAACCAAAGTAAGGATACCCTAGAGGTACGCATTAGGTTTGCATTAGGTTTGCTAGCGTTTGATTTTAAACTCTTGCCATACAATCCTATTAGTCATGCATCTAGGAAGTTAATAGTTTGCAGGAATTTAAAATGCGGAAAGATAAATCATAAACTATTACAAGGCTTCTGGAAGGGGGATTAATTACATGTCCAAAATGGGGAATAAAACAATAAAATAAGGTCCTAATTATGGCTATTACATCTAGTAGACAGATACAATAATATGAACAAAATAATAATGCTAAAATAATAAACACGTGTGAGTTAAAAAAAACGTCTAAAACCCTAAAGTATTTCTTAGTAAAAGAAAATCCTTTTTTGTCATTTTTTTGTTTATTTGGAAAAATGAAAGTTTGAGTTAAACAATAATTAATTAATTAAAAGAAAAGAAAAAATTATTAATTAAGATTAACTCTAACAAAACCTAATATTTTGGTATTTTTTTATTATTTAAGAAGACAATTAAAATTGATTAAATCCTAAGTCTATTGATTTGAAATTAAAGAGATGTGGTTAAAATAACAAACTAAATTAAATTTGTGAAAATTAAATTAACCAAAAAAGCCTAAATCTAAGTTTATGTTTCTTTTCTAATTTTTTATGATTAAAAAATGATTTTTGGAAACAAATAAATAGTAAACTAAAAAGAAATAAAAAAGAGTAAATGGGCCTGATGTGAATTGGAAAACAGGGGGTGAAATTTGGAATTTGTAAAGCCCAATCAGGGAGAAGACAAACTGGTGTTGGATTCAATGTTCCTGGCCTTTAAGAGGTGCATCGTGGGCTGCATGTTGAAGCGCTTGGATTTGGATCAGATGGTAATGACCTGATGGTACATGGTGAGCGTGCGCAGCCTAGAAGCATGGGATCTGCATAGGACGTTGGAGAAAAAATAAATTTTGCAAAAGGGCTCGATCGAACCTAGCCCCTCTATCCTTACAAACACCTTAACACACACTCACCCAACCGTTGGGACGACCTTACATCCGTTAATATACATCAAACAATAATGATATAATGTAAACAAGCCAAAATGATGAGTTGTTAAACATGTGCGCTGTACTGGGTCCCCCATCATTTGAAATAACCAATCAAAATATTCCTTTTTTCCATGCCATAGTCCACGCCGGTCAAGCCACCAGAAGTGGTGGCTCCGGTCATCCCTTCCAGTTGGCCAAAATATCAACCCTGCAAAATATCATGAAAACAAAAACAAAAATGACACTACCCCCCTAATTTGGGGTCTACGAATTCAATGGTGGTGGCCATTTGGTCTAATATGGCCTGTATCGTCCAATTCGTATCTTGGCCGTTTCTAAACACTAACAATGGCAAATCCCTAAATCTGCATCCAATCTCTCCTTTATTACGTTAGAAAAAATCAAGACAAAGATATAAACATGAATATGTGCATTGAATTCATTTAAACTGCATGTATTGAGATATTCAAATCATGAAAATTTTACCAAAGTATGGAAATTCGGTTAGCTAATTTCAGGGCACTTCAGGCGTAGATATGGATGGGAATAAGCTCCTGGTAGTCTTGGGATGTTGATGGAGGATATGTAATGGATCTACGGAGGCTGGATTGAGGTGATATGATTTTCACCTTTTCTTTAAATTATTGGGAATTTTCTAGGGCTTCATGGAGGAAGCTTCCTCTTGTCCTTGGTCTAGGGTTGATGTGTATATATATGACACAAGATTAGGGTAACAAAAAGAGTAGGAAATCAAGTTGATCAATGATGTTTTAAAGTATGAAGATTTTTTATTCAAATATTTCCAAAAGAAAAGATTCACTTCCCTTCTTACTCCACACGGTTTTGACAGCTTGCCATGAGCTTTTTTGCTTCAAAAAGATTTGGATCTTTTATGTCTTACATATTTCTTGCATTTATTTAGTATTTATTTAATTTATTTTGAATTTATTTGAGTAAAATAAAAAAATATAAAAAAAAACAAAATAATGCATGGGCACATTTATAGGTCCTTAGATATATCATGAACACGTTTGGACTCTAAAAATTGGGTTCAATGGCTCAAAATTACAAATTTGCCCAATTAAGATTTCATACATTTCTTGAAAATTACCCAACTTGTGCAATGCATATCTTGCTCAATTTTCACCTTTTAAAGATGATCTTGGACTTTTTAGAAATCCCAAGATGTCCTCTACAATCTCTATGTTGACTATTTTTGCATTTGGAGAGTTTATCTTGATGTAAATGGTCTTTGAAAAAGGTGTCTTTTGGTGACTTCCTGAAAGTGACCTGTAATGTATAAGCTTGTACCTTCCAAATGATTTATTTCTTGAACTTGAGGGAACAAGAGAATTTGTATGGAATTGGATTCTCTTTAAAATGAGCTTTTGTGGGGCAAAATGGATGAAGTATGTGAAAGTTATGTCTGGTCAAAGTTCAGTTGACTTTTCCTATAGGAACCCTAATTTAGCAATTCTTGACTTTTGGTAAATTAAGAGCATTCCTTGAGGAATCATGATCAACACTTGATCAAATGATGGATTTCACTTCAAAATGTTGATGTTGACAAAAAATCTTGAAGTTTGACTGTATATTGGTCGTAGTTGACTTTTGACCTAATATAGATTTGAGCAATTGACTGAGCAAGCTTGTATTGCAACGCATGAAATTTGGCATGGACAATATTGAAGACATATTAGGGACAATGGAAATCATTTGAACCCTTTGAAATCCAAATATCTTGGTGAAAATTGAAACCCTAGTTGGAGGTTCATTGCTTAGGAGGAGAATTTGTCTGATCAATTCTTTGGTCAACCTTGAGCAATTGAGGATCTCAATGAGCATGTCTTGAGTAAAAATGGGAGGTCAAATTTTGGGGTACAACAGATGCCCCTGTTCAATCTTCTTAAACCTGAGGATTTTGATTGGCTTGTCTGCCTTTCGTAATCTGAAGGTGGAAGATGATTGAACACTAGAGTGCCCAGAAATTTGCACTCGCATGTACATGAAGTAGCATTGATGGTTGATGATATCGAGAATGGGCTTACAGATGCCATTTGGGGAAGATGACTGAGAGTTGTCAGAGATGGGCTTAAAGATGCCATCCAAAGTAGATGCTGACTTCATTAGAGGTCCCTTTGTGGGGATTCCTGTTCCTGTTGTTTGAGGAGGACTCCGCTGGGGAATGTTTGTTTCTGTTTGGGGAATATAGTCTATGAGCTTTAGTTGTCCACTACTCTACTAGGGAGTTATATCTTGACTGGAGAGATAAAAATTAGTTGTTATTTGGTTAAAATCCAGGCTTCACAGTAACTTACTGAGGATAATAAAGTTGATTGTTATCTGGTCGTATTCCAGGCTTCACAACGACTTACTGGGGAATATGAAATTAACTATTATCTAGTCGGTTTCCAGGCTTCATAGTAAAAATGAAATTAAACTGTTATCTGGTCGTATTCCAGGCTTCGTAGTAACTCAAACTGTTATCTGGTCGGAATCCAGGCTTTAGTGACTTGAATTGTTATTTGGTCGTGATCCAGGATTCAGTGACTTGAACTGTTATCTGGTCGTGTCCAGGCTTCAACAACTTGAATTGTTATCTGGTCGTGTCCATGCTCATTAACTTGAAGAAATTAAGTTGTTATCTGGTCGGAATCCAGGCTTTAGTGACTTAAACTGTTATTTGATCGTGATCCAGGCTTTAGTGACTTGAACTGTTATCTGGTCGTGTCCAGGCTTTAGCAACTTGAACTGTTATCTGGTCATGTCCAAGCTTCAGTAACTTGAAGAAATTGAGTTATTATCTGGTCGGAATCCAGGCTTTAGTGACTTCAACTGTTATTTGGTCGTGATCAAGGCTTCAGTGACTTGAACTGTTATCTGGTCGTGTCTAGGCTTTAACGACTTGAACTGTTATCTGGTCGTGTCTAGGTTTCAGTAACTTGAAGAAATTAAGCTGTTATCTGGTTGGATCTAGGCTTCAAATTGAATTTGAGGTATATTGTTATCTGGTTGGGTCCAGGTTTCACAGTATTGTAGATTATACTATGATATGGTTGGGTCTAGGATTCATAGTAATTTATAGAGTAAACTTCTATCTGGTCGGACTCCAGGCTTCGCAACAACTTATATTGTTATTTGGTCGGATTCTAGGCTTCACAGTGTCTTGAATTGTAGATTGACTATTATTCGGTCGGGTTCTGGGCTTCAGCAATGATGTTAACTACTATTTGGTCGAGTCCAGGCTTCACAATGTTATAGAAGTTTGACTGTTACCCGGTCGAATTCTAGGCTTCATGATAAATTGGATGTGATGTTAACTGCTATTTGGTTAGATCCAGGCTTCATAGTGTTGTAAACTACTATCTGTTTAGATTCCAGGCTTCACATTAAATTGATGAGTTGTTACTTCAGTTAGTTGCCTTGTCTTCTTTCAGGAATTAATCTGAACTTGTTGAAAATTGATGATGATATTTGTTTGTTGATCTTTCCTGAAAAGGTAAAGAATTAGTTGTATGCAATGTCATGATGCATGACACACATTGTGTAATGAGGTTCTCAAAATAAATGAGATTGTGCTATATGTATTTTATATGCATGTTTGTAAAATGATGTATGAATGCAATATATGAACTGATTAGTTGTTCTTTGCAGCGTCATTGAATTGAAGGAAAATAAATCTCTGACTGTTACTGGAGATGAGGAATGTGATTCTTCATTATTTGTTGAAGTTGAATTGCTGGGAGATGGATTTCTGTGGCTAGAGAAATAAACTCTACTGGGGAAAGAAAACTCTGTAAACTACTTGGGGATTTTTATGAAGCCCTGTTGGGGAACCCAAGAAGTTTATGGACCATGCTGAGGAATTCTTCAAGGTGCTGGGGAGATGATAGGAGACTCTTGCTCTGCAGGGGATGTCGGAACTTCTGACATTATTTGGCTGTATGCTGAGGATATGGAAATGACTTCGTAGGAGGACGTCTTTGTCTCTGTAACTATTATAGGATGTTTCTGTGGGGATTTGTAGATGGCTTTCTGGACATTGTCCCGTTTCTTAAAACCATTAGTAACTGTATTTCTGTTTTTTATGCGTGTATTTGTAAACAGTAATCACATTCAAATGCATATGTTCAAAAATAATCACGGGACATTTTTACAAACAAAACAGAAAAAATAAAAAAACAAGTAGTTTTGCACTTTTAAAGATATAATTTTGTATTAATTTGAAGAAATTTGCCTATAACAGGCGTCTTTGTACAAGGAGATAAACATCCTAATAAAAGAATATCGTCGTAAAAATGAAAACTATACAAAGTGGTATACAAAGAGAAACTAGCTATGTGAAATAATCCTATTGGGTTCCCGTTCAGCTATTGCATTTATTTCTTTGGGTGTCTCATCACTTTGCCGCTTGGCCGAAGCTGACTGGGTTATTAGTACTATTTAAACTTGATAGTTTGATAATGAAGTCTGGTTGTAAGGTGATCCAACGGGACATAGTTGTACGCTTTAATCCCTAATTTTTGCCTGGATCGCCCTTTCGGGTTTTCACTCCACCGGGATACCCTTTTTTGCCCAAGCCGTCTTTTCAGATTTTCGACTTGCCGGGTGTACATATATATATATATATATATATATATATATATATATATATATATATATATATATATATATATATATATATCCCTAACTTTTGCCCAAACCCTTTTGGTTCGCCGGGATGCCCTTATTTTTGCCTTGGCCAGTCAACCTAGGGGGTCTCTGTTCATGCGTAGTATCTTTTAACTATGTCTGTGTTTGCTGGGTGCAGAAGGTCGTCACCGTCCATAGTGGTCAATATCATAGCTCCACCAGAAAATATGTTCTTGATCATAAATGGTCCTTCGTACGTAGTAGTCCATTTTCCCCTAGGATCACCTTGTGGTAGGATGATGTGCTTGATTACTAGATCACCCACTTGATATACCTGACGTCTGACCTTCTTGTTAAAAGCTTTGATCATATGTTTTTGGTACATCTGACCATGACAAATAGCCGCGAGCCTCTTCTTATCAATCAGGTTCAATTGGTCAAGTCGATTCTGAATCCATTCATCTTCATCCAAACCTGCATCCTTCATGATTCTCAAGGAAGGGATCTGGACTTCTATGGGTAGGACAACTTCCATACCGTATACTAGAGAGAAAGGAGTTGCCCCTGTTCATGTGCGTACTAAGATACAGTAACCATGAAGAGAAAATGGTAACATCTTGTGCCAGTCTTTGTATGTCACCGTCATCTTCTGTATGATCTTCTTGATGTTCTTATTAGCAGCCTCTACAACGCCATTAATCTTCAACCGGTAAGGAGAAGAGTTATGATACTGAATCCTGAACTGCATACAGAGTTCGGCGATCATAGTTTTATTGAGATTGGTACCATTATCTGTGATGATTCTTTCTAGAACACCATATCGATAGGTAAGATTGTGCCTGATGAACTGTGCCACGATGTTCTTGGTAACGGAAGCAAATGAGGCTGCCTCTACCCACTTCGTGAAGTAATCAATGACGACGAGGATGAAGCGGTGTCCACTAGAAGTGGTAGGTATAATCTCTCTAATCATATCAATTCCCCACATTGTGAAAGGCCAGGGAGCAATCAAGACGTTCAAGGGAACCAGAGGCACATGTACTTTATCAACATAGATCTGGCACTTGTGCCAAGTTCGAGAATGCTGATGGAAATCTGCTTCCATAGTGGACCAATAGTATCCTGCCCGTAGGATCTTTTTAGCCATTGTATGCCCACTAGAATGGGTGCCAAAGGTACCTTCGTGCATATCTGCCATAATCTTCTCTACTTCACTATTGTCTACACACCGAAGCATAATAGAATCGTGTTTGTGCTTGTAGAGGATTCTGTTACTGAGGAAAAACTTGGCAGAGAACCTTCTTAGGAACTTCTTATCATTGACGGAAGCTCCCTCAGGATACTCTTGGGCTTCGAGGTATCTTTTCACTTCATGGAACCAAAGTTTGTCCACTACTTCTTCGATATCAACCTCATAATAGTATGCTGGTTCATCCAATCTCTCAATAGTGATTTGAGGAGCTTCATTATCCCATATGACTTTAAACATGGATGACATGGTAGCTAGCGCGTCTGCTAATTGATTTTCCTCTCCTGGAAAATGCTCAAAGGTAACTTCTTCAAAGTGTGGAATTAGTGTCAACACATGCTCTCTGTAAGGGATGAGATTAGGATGCTTCGTGTCCCATTCTCCTTTGATCTGACTGATTACCAGGGCTGAGTCTCCAAATACACTCAAGAATTTGATTCTCAAGTCGATAGCAGCTTTGAGACCCATAATGCATGCTTCATATTCAGCCATATTGTTGGTACAATTGAAACATAGCCTGGCAGTGAAAGGAGTATGACAGCCTTCAGGAGATATAATCACAGCATCGATGCCATTGCCAAGTGCGTTAGAAGCTACATCAACAAACAAAGTCCATCGGGATCCTTCTTCAGGTCCTTCATCCAGTCCAGGTTCTTCACAATCAGTTACTAGCATGATGTCCTCGTCCGGGAACTCAAAATTAATGGATTGGTAGTCGTCCACAGCCTGATGAGCCAAATGATCATCCAGTACACTTCCTTTTATTGATTTTTGGGTAGTGTACTGAATATCATATTCGGTCAGGACCATTTTCCATCTTGCTATTCTTCCGGAGAGAGCGGACTTCTCAAAGATGTATTTGATAGGATCCATTTTAGATATTAACAGGGTAGTGTGAGTCAACATATACTGTCTCATTCGGCGAGTAGCCCATGCCAAACCGCAGCAAGTTTTCTTATGCAATGAGTATCATGTTTCATAATCAGTAAACTTTTTGCTAAGGTAGTATATTTCATTCTCTTTTCGACTAGACTCGTCATGCTGCCCCAACACACACCCCATTAAATTCTCTAATACTGTTAAGTACATGATCAAGGGTCTTCCTTCAACCGGCGACATCAAAATTTGAGGTTCTTGAAGATATTCCTTGATTATGTCAAAGGCAGTCTGGCAGTCGTCATTTCACTTCACTACTTGATCTTTCTTCAGTAATTTGAGGATTGGCTCATAAGTAGCGGTTAGGTGGGAAGTAAATCTGGAAATGTAGTTTAGACGTCCCAAGAATCCCCTAACCTCCTTCACAGTGCGGGGAGTTGGCATTTCTTGTATAACTTTAACCTTTGTAGGGTCTAATTCAATACCTTTGCCACTGACAATCAAACCTAAGAGCTTACTAGATCTTACCCCAAAGGTGCACTTGTTCGGGTTCAGTCTTAACTTGTACTTCTTTAACCTTTCAAACAGTTTTTTGCAGGTGATCAAGGTGCTCTTCTTCAGTCTGAGACCTGGCTATCATATCATCGACGTAGACCTCTATCTCGTGATGGATCATATTGTAAAATAGAGATACCATAACACACTGATAGGTAGCTCCTGTGTTCTTCAACCCAAATGGCATAACTTTGTAGCAGAAGGTGCCCCACTGTGTGATAAAGGTTGTTTTCTCCATATCTTCATGTGCCATTTTAATCTGATTATACCCAGAGAAACCATCCATGAAGGAGAACACCTTATGTTGTGTATTATTAAACCAGAACATCAATGTGGGGAAGCAGAAAGTCATCTTTGGGCTCGCCCTATTCAAGTCTCTGTAATCCATACACATATGTACTTTACCGTCCTTATTAGGTACCGATACTATGTTTGAAACCCATTGTGGATAAGAAGTAACAACTAAGAATCCGGAATTAAACTGTTTCATGATTTCAGCCTTGATCTTTTCTGACATCTCAGGATGCATACGACGAACCTTTTGCTTCACGGGAGGGTAGTCTTCTTTCGTTGGAAGACGATGAACCACAATATCAGTGTCCAGCCCCGGCATGTCTTCGTATAACCAGGCAAAGATCTCAACATAATCATGTAACATCTGAATTAACTTTTCTTTGACACTATACTCCAAGTTAGCACCTATCTTGACTTCCTTTTTATCCTCCTCAGTACCCAAGTTTACCGTCTCGACGGCTCTTCATGAGGTCGTATTGCTCTTTCTCCCTATTGTAACAGTCTAGCAAGTTCTCCTGGTACTTCATAATCTTCCTCACCTTCGTCCTCAGCTTGGTAGATCAGATTTTCAAAGTCATAATTGGAAATAGCAGAACCTTTATCAATGGGATCTAGGGTGGATGTGGATCTGTAATTTGATATGTGTGTGTGTGTAAGAGAGCATTGCTATTTTGACAAAAGTAAAAAGAAAGACAGAGAGCATAAAATTTGTATGCAAAACGTCCAATGATTTATTAATGACATATGAATATGAAGTGATAACCCTCACAAATAGACCATTGTGCCTCGGGTAAGACACAAGGCTTTAGAGTTTAAATTGTTCAAATATTACATATCCCAAAAAACAAAAAGACAATTACTCTTGGATGAAAGTGATAGCCACAAAGTCTCTAGCCATTCAAATATTTAGTCCACCGCTGGTAGTTGGGGAGATCCAATTGTTCATTTCACACTCACTGTCACTGTCCTCCAAAGCATTGATTCCATGGTTTCTGATGCATAGTGGTGGTCCTCCAGCGCGAGCACGACGAACAACTTTTTGAGCTCCTAAAGTGAAACCCAGACCAAATTTGTCAGACTTGTAGGGGATATCAAGGAGTTGGCCCCAGATAGTAACCCCACCTTCTTCAACTACAGCTTTGGCATCCTTTAGAGAAGCCATCTTCAATGGAGGTCTGGTAGTCTTTGGATCACTAGTAACAGTCTTGGTAGCAGCAATTGTCTGAGGAACCTCTTAAAAGTTCTAGCATGGGGGTTTCAATGAACTCGCCGTCCATCTCAACATACCTGAAAGAGTTCAAATGGCTCACCATATACTCTTCTTTTCCATGGACTGTAACAATCTTCCCATTAACTGGATACTTCAACATCTGATGCAGAGTAGAAGTAACAACACCAGCCTCATGGATCCAAGGGCGCCCCAATAAACAAGAGTAAGACGAGCGAATGTCCATCACATAGAAAGTGGAGCTAAAAGTTTGGGAACCAACTTTAATATGAATGTCCACCTCCCCGTGTACCATTCTCTTGGAACCATCAAAAGCCCTCACCACAATATTATTGGGCTTCAAAGTCAGTCCTTCACAGTCCAATCTGTCTAAAGCACCCTTGGGTAGAACATTTAACAATGAACCCGTATCAACTAGAACATGAGCTAGGGTAGTGCCCCTGCACTCAATAGAGACATGCATGGCATCATTATGCTTTCTTCCTTTGGACGTCAAATCAGCATCAGAGAAACTGAGTCCATTGTCAGCAGTCTGAATAGCAACACAGTTCTAAAATTGGTTGGTAGAAGTCTCTTGCGGCATATGAGCAGACTTCAGGAACTTCACCAAAGCCTTAGCATGGGCTTTAGAGCATAACAACAGGGCCAGCATTAAAATCTTTGAGGGGGTCTACCCCAATTGTTCTACAACATTGTAATCACTCTTCCATATAATTTTCAAAATTTCCTCCATTTCTCGTTTGGAGGCTTCAGGAATGGCTTCTTTAGGTGCCTCCGTTCGGGCAGGCTCAACCAGTACTTCTTTTCCTCGAGTCTCATTTGACTCAGTAGAAGGAATAACAACAGGAGTAACAATAAGAATAGCAACATGGGTGATAGTAGGAGTAGCAACAGGAGTAATAACAGGACTATTAGCATGAATAACCAAAAGAGTGGCAATAGTCTTCAGAGAGATTTCAGGAGAGAAAATCCTTCCACTTATGGTGATTTTACTGGTCCCAACAATGTTGTCAGTGTTAGGGTCGGTATCTTCAGTAGTTTCATTCTTAATGGCCAGTAGGTCTTGCTTGATGCCATGGTAGTAGACGTCGGCTCCATAGTTCTAAGGAACAGCCTTGTCGAAGGAATATGGTATTGTCCCTGGAAAGGTGATAATTAAAGGAGCAACCTTAAGAGTGGATATAATCCTGACAGGTATTTTAGAGGATACCTTGGGATGATTGTATGAAACGGTAATAATTGACACATCTTTGCACAAACTTCTTGTAGAGGGAATCTTCTCAAAGAGGATCTCTCGGTCGTTAATCAGACGCTGAACGCCTATCTTCAACAACAAACAACTATTGGTCAGAGACGCACGCAGGTGGCAACCTTCACCACAGCCTGGAAATAAACCGTCTTGCAAGAGATTCTTCTTAACAATTGGGAGCGAAGTAGCTAGTTCATCAATAGAAGAAACAAACAGGTCATCATCAATAACATTGATACCCTGATCATGCTTGGGCATGGGTGCAGTTATCATATTAGGGGTTTCAGGAGGGTCAAATTCAATCTCCTTCGCCTCAATAAGATCCTGAACTTTATTCTTCAGAGCCCAACAATCATTTGTATCATGCCTTGGACTGTTGGAGTGGTAGGCACACCGAGCATTTGGATTATAACAGGGAGATATAGTGTTTAGATTTTGAAGAGGTTCCCTCAGAGTGACCAAGCTAGCCTTCAATAGATGTTGCAACACCTGAGATAAGGGCATGTTGAGTCTGGTGAATTGTCTTCTAGGCGCATCCTGCCTGCGTTGATTATTTTATCGTTGAGTCGATGCAGAGATGGAAATTATCACAACTCGTACCGTTGGACGGCGTTCAGTTTTACCCTGATTTCTCTGATCATAAGCAGCACTGACCTCTTTCTTCCTAGTAAAGGGTTTCTTTATTGTACTAGAAGATGCATCCCTTTGAATCTTTTTGTTCTTGATACCAGCTTATACTCTTTCACCTGTCAATATTAGCTCGGTGAACCTGGCTGAAGAGCTTCCAATCAAGTGGTTGAAAAATGGGCCTGACAAAGTACCCAAGAACATATCTTCTAGCTCTCTATCAGACAGAGGAGGATGGACTATTCCTGCAAGATCTCTCAACTTCTGAGCATAATCTTTAAAGCCCTCACTAGAACCCATAGACATACTTTGAAGCTGAGTACGGGTTGGAGCGAGGTCAGCATTGTATTGGTATTGCTTATAAAAGGTAGTAGCCAGATCTTCCTAATTTCGGATGTTGGTTCCCTCCAGTTGATAGAACCATTCCAGTTGAGTCCCCGATAAACTTTCTTGGAAGAAATGCACCCATAAATTCCTATCAGCAGTGTGAGGTTGGATCTTCTTGACATAAGACCTTAAGTGCAGCTTAGGACATGAGACACCGTCATACTTAGAAAATGTGGGAACTTTGAACTTCTGCGGGATGACCACCCCTGAAACCAGCCCTAACTCTTCAAAATCCAGACCAGGTACCCTCTGAATTTCCATTGCGTTAAGACAATCCTCTAGCTTTTTATATTTGTCATTAGCAGAAGGATATTGCTCCTCAGAGTAGTCAGCTTCTTCTTCATCAGTTCCCGGGTTGTTGTCTTCTTCTTTTGTCTTCTCTTCCTAATTGTCCCCCTCATTTGACGGAGTTGTAAAGTCTAGAGCTCACTTTGCTGGTCCTCTCAATCTCCTTCCCATATTCAGGACACCAACTAGTTTCTTGGGCTTTTTCTTCTTGTCTTTGAGAATGAGAGCCTTCAGGTCTTCCTGTCCCTTAGCCAGTGCCAGGAACATCTGCTTGAATTGAGCGTTCTGTGCTTGAAGATCCTTAACAATTTATTCGAGATCCATTTCTTTTTGCTGAAATAAACAGCGAAAAGATAAGAAACATGTCCTTGAAATTCCTGTTTATGTGATGATATGTATGACATGTTTATGCGATGTTTTCAAGGACTTCGGGAAATTTAAATTTGAGAACCAAAATGAAGCAACGGTTTTATTAGTAGAATTCAAATTACAACTGCCTTTTAGGCTTACAATTGAAAATTAAAAACTCTTAAAATCTAAGAAATCAGGTCTCCCATGGATGCTTCCTCTTTGTGCCGACGTAGACATTTAGACTTTTTTCTTCGTAAAGTCGCTTCGTGAGCTCCAACACTTTCTTCTCATTGGTGTAGAATTGATCTCTAAAGGTATTTCGTTCTTTCTTCAACTGAATCCAGGACTCCTGTAACTCTTCAAGATCAGTGGGCATGTCAGGATAAAGAACTGTATAAGGAACATCTCCTTGGTAATAGGCTCCATGATCACTGGCAAGATAACTGTATACGAAATCATAAGGTTTTGGGCGCGAGCTCGTACCCATTTGAGATAAAGCTCCATAGGAACGGAAGTCTTAGGCCCCAAAGTCTTGTTATCAAACTTGTTTACCATGCCCCAAGATCGTACGAACCTTTGACGATACCCTTGAACATCATCCTTGTAGTTGAACATAATGCCTTGGATAAGCATATCATGGGGACCATCCCTCCGAGTATAACCGAACTGTCGTAGAACCAGAGAAGGATTATAAGTGATACCTCCCCTAATTCCAAGTAGTGGGACATTAGGGAATTCTCCACAGTAGTCGATGATAGAAATGTTTCCCATAGACTGGGAATACCAAAGAATATCTTAGTGAGGCAGTGACATTATCCTTTGCGACCAAACCAAACCTTGTTCGTTCTTCAATACAGATTGAGGAAGGTGCAAAATAAACCACCTAGGAAGCAACGGTACACAACACATTAGAACCCCTCTTCTCTTCATGGTACGAGTGTGAAGGGAATGCATGCAATCTCCGAGCAAAGTAGGCACTGGGTTACGAGAGAGGAAGACCTTGAAAGCATTCACATCAATGAGTATGTCTGGATTAGGGAATAGTACTAACCCATAGATTACAAGAGCCAGGACTTCTTCGAAAGCTTGGAAATCCAAATCATCCCAAAACAATTGAGCCTTCTCTAACAGGAAATTCACTAGAAAACCCTTGACTCTGCTTCTTGTTTCCCAATTGGAGATAATGTCAGACCGTTTCAGAAGCAAAGCTGCTGCAATGACCTCTGGCTTTGGAGCTTCCTCTAAACCAGTAAAAGGCATCTGAACAAGAATAGGTGTACCTAATAATTGAGAGAACTCTTCCATATTGGGTACCAATTGATAATCGGGAAATGTGAAGAAATGGTGTTTAGGGTCAAAGAACTGAAAAAGTACACCCATCATTTTCTCATCAAAGCCTGAGGTGACCAGGTTGAGAAGTCGACCATACTTCTTGGTGAACGAAGAAGTCTCAGGAACCCTCGATACTAGCTCTTTGAGTTGGAGAGGTATTCTCACAAAGCTGATTCAGATGGTATTTCTACGAACGGAAGCCATGATTTGCAAAACAAGACAAAGATAAAATCCCTTAGTCCTTGAAATGGTTAGTGAAATGAAAATGGATGTCATGATGCATGATGTTATGTTTGAACAATTTAATCACACACAAGCAAAGCATACAAGACCTTAGGTTTAGTCTTGCATAGGGTTTATAGGCAAGTACCCTCTTGAAGTTTAGTTGGTTCAACCTGTCCTAGAAAAGTAGTCGGGTTCTAAGGAGTCTCAATATCACTGATCTTCCTTTATCAGGCATTGTTTCAGCTCAGGCGATCTTTTTTCACGGCCGAAATATCCCGAAAGTCTGATCTAAATGAGTATATCATCGAGTATCAACCAATCCTCAGCTTTATATCGAGGCCGGCTATCTCACTACTTTCTAATGGCCAAATTTGTTCAACTATAGGTTCTAAGGTCAGTTAGTGCTTTATGACACCACACAGCGGCCCCATATTCTCCTCGATTTAACACAAGGGATACTGGTATCAAAAAATGTCACACTAATGCAACCATCACTTCAACCATATCGATCTATGCCGTATAGTCTCCACGATCTATTGTTGCTTACCTAAAAGTGCCCCAGATCCTGGTATAGGATCTTTAAAATTAAACCCAAACAAACCCTTAAATTAAAGCAAGCAAAGCATACAAGGAAAGCAAATCAAGTATGATCTAGCTCTAAGGTAACCCCACTTTATTTGTTCCCCAGTAGAGTCGCCAGTTTTATAGTACGGTGGCAGAACCGACTGTTATATTGGTTTTGCATTTGTATTTGAAAATGTTGCGGTAAGCAAGATTCGCCACCGACTTTTCTTTTATCCGACGTAAAAAGAACAGAAAAATACCTTTCGAGATTTATTTTTGAGTAAGGGGGTTAGATTATGAAAAGGGAAGGTGTTAGCACCCTTTCCATCCGTAGTTTTCTACGGGCTCTTAGATGCTAGCTCATGTGAAAATACCTTGTGTTTGGTGTGTTTGAAAAAAGTATTTTTGAAAGAAAATGCCTTAGTACGGCGAACTTTGTAATGTTTCTCGGATTGGTAGAGAACGTATACAAAGTGTTTTGAAAAATTTTTTTGAAAGAAGTTTGGTGTATGTAAAAAAATGGTTTTGTTTTGAGCAAGCATCTAATAACTATCTACTATACTCGAAAGGATTGTTCTTTTCCTCTTTTCATTTAGACAATGCTATCCTACTATTAGTGAGTAGGTAGCCTTAGTCGTTGGATGTTTTGAGGGATATTCGAAGGGACATTGTACAGTCTCAAAGGAAACTGGGCAAGAAACCTTAGTAACTACCCTAGGGTTCTAAGATCATACCGAGGCAACATCGAGAGGGTCATTTTTTATCTTTTAAACCAGAGGGTAGCCACTAAAGTATCTCACATTTCGAGGGTTGTGATTGTTTTCCGAAGGCAACCAAAGTAAGGATACCCTAGAGGTGCGCATGTGCAATTATGTTTGTATTCGGTTATTTTTGTCTTTGCATTAGGTTTGCTAGCGTTTGATTTTAAACTCTTGCCATACAATCCTATTAGTCATTGATCTAAACAGTTAATAGTTTGCAGGAATTTAAAATGCGGAAAGATAAATCCTAAACTATTACAAGACTTCGGGGAGGAGGACTAATTACATATCCAAAATAGGGAATAAAATAATAAAATAAGGTCCTAATTATGGCTATTACATCTAGTAGACAAATACAATAATATGAATAAAATAATAATGCTAAAATAATAAACATGCGCCAGTTAAAAAAAACGTCTAAAACCCTAAAGTATTTCTAAGTAAAAGAAAATCCTTTTTTGTCGTTTTTTTGTTTATTTGGAAAAAAGAAAGTTTGAGTTAAACAATAATTAATTAATTAATTAAAAGAAAAGAAAAGAAAAAATTGTTAATTAAGATTAATTCTAACAAAACCTAATATTTTGGTATTTTTTATTATTTAAGAAGACAATTAAAATTGATTAAATCCTAAGTCTATTGATTTTAAATTAAAAAAATATGGTTAAAATAACTAACTAAATTAAATTTGTGAAAATTAAATTAACCAAAAAAAAGCCTAAATCTAAGTTTCTATTTTTTTTCTGATTAAAAAAAAGATTTTTGGAAACAAATAAATAATAAACTAAAAAGAAATAAAAAAGAGTAAATGAGTCTGATGTGAATTAGCAAACAGGGGGTGAGATATGGAATTTGTAAAGCCCAATCAGGGAGAAGCCCAAATTGGCGTTGAATTCAGTGTTGCTGGCCTTTAGGAGGTGCATCGTGGGCTGCATGTTGAAGCGCTTGGATCTGGATCAGATGATAATAACCTAATGGTACATGGTGAGCGTGTGCAGCCTAGAAGCATGGGATCTGCATAGGACATTAGAGAAAAAAATAAAATTTGCAAAATGGCTGGATCGAACCCAACCCCTCTAGCCTTACAAATGCCTTAACACACACTCACCCAACTGTTGGGACGGCCTTACATCCGTTAATATACATCAAACAATAATGATATAATGTAAACAAGCCAAAATGATGAGTTGTTAAACACGCGCGTTGTACTGGTTCCCCCATCATTTGAAATAACCAATCAAAACATTCCTTTTTGCCATGCCATGGTCCACGCCGGTCAAGCTAGCCTTACAAATTCCTTAAAACACATTCACCCAACTGTTTGGATGACCTTACATCCGTTAATATACATCAAACAATAATGATATAATGTAAACAAGCCAAAATGATGAGTTGTTAAACATGTGCGCTGTACTGGGTCCCCCATCATTTGAAATAACCAATCAAAATATTCCTTTTTTCCATGCCATAGTCCACGCCGGTCAAGCCACCAGAAGTGGTGGCTCCGGTCATCCCTTTCGGTTGGCCAAAATATCAACCCTGCGAAATATCATGAAAGCAAAAACAAAAATGACACTACCCCCTTAATTTAGGGTCTATGAATTCAATGGTGGTGGCCATTTGGCCTGAGACGGCCTGTATCATCCTGTTTGTGTCTTGGCCGTTTCAAAATCCTAACAATGGCAAATCCCTAAATCTGCGTCCAATCTCTCATGTATTACGTTAGAACAAATCAAGACAATGCTATAAACATGAATATGTGCATTGAATTTTTTTAAACTGCATGTATTGAGAGATTCAAATCATGAAAATTTTACCAAAGTGGGGCGATTCGGTTGGCTAATTTCAGGGCACTTCGGGCATATATATGGATGGGAATAGGCTCCTGGGAGTCTTGGGATGCTGATGGAAGACCTGGAATGGATTGAGGGAGGCTGGATTGGGGTGATACGATTTTCACCTTTTCTTTGAATTTTTGGAAATTTTCTAAGGCTTCTCGGAGGCAGCTTCCTCTTGTCCTTGGTATATGGTTGATATGTATATATATATGAGACAATATTAGGGTAACAAAAAGAGTAGGAAATCAAGTTGATCAATGATGTTTTAAAGTATGAAGATTTTTTATTCAAATCTTTCCAAAAGAAAAGATTCACTTCCCTTCTTACTTTACACGGTTTTGACAGCTTGCCATGAGCTTTTTGGCTTCAAAAAGATTTGGATCTTTTATGTCTTACATATTTCTTGCATTTATTTAGTATTTATTTAATTTATTTTGAATTTATATGAGTAAAATCAAAACAAATAAAATTAAATAAAACCAAAATAATGCATGGACACGTTTAGAGGTCCTTAGATACATCATGAACACGTTTGGACTCTAAAAGTTAAGTTCAATAGCTCAAAATTACAAATTTTCCCAATTGAGATTTTATGCATTTCTTTAAAATTACCCAACTTGTGCAATGTATACCTTGCTCAATTTTCACCTTTTCAAGATGATCTTGGACTTTTTGGAAAGCCCAAGGTGTCCTATACAATCTTTATGTTCACCATTTTTGCATTTGGAGAGTTTATCTTGATGTAAATGGTCTTGGCAAAAAGTGTCTTTTGTTGACTTCCTGAAAGTGACCTGTAATGTATGAGCTTGTATCTTCCAAATGATGCATTTCTTGAACTTGAGGGAAAAATAGAAGTTGTAGGGAATGGATTCTCTTCAAAATTAGCTTTGGTTGGGGAAAATGGATGAAGTATGTGAAAGTTATGCCTGGTCAAAGTTCAGTTGACTTTTCCTAGAGGAACCCTAATTTAGCAATTCTTGACTTTTGGTAAATTAAGAGCATTCCTTGAGGAATCATGATCAACACTTTATCAAATGATGGATATCACTTCAAATTTTTGATGTTGACGAAAAATCTTGAAGTTTGACTGAATATTGGCCACAGTTGACTTTTGACCTTGTATAGTTTATTTTCAAACCCTTGAGCAATTGACTGAGCAAGCTTCTAGTGCAAGGCATGAAATTTGGCATGTACAATATTGAATACATATTAGGGACCATTGAAATCATTTGGATCCTTTGCAATCCAAACATCTTGGTGAAAAGTTAAACCCTAGTTGGAGGTTTATAGCTTAGGAGGAGAATTTTTCTGGTCAATTCTTTTGTCAACCTTGAGCAATTGAGGACCTCAATGAGCACGTCTTGAGTAAAAATGGGAGGGAAAATTTTAGGGTACAAAAGCGTACTCTTTAAATCCTTCATTAGTACCCATTGTCATTCCATGAAGTTGAACTCTAGTCGGTGCCAAATCAGCATTGTACTAATATTGACGGTAGAAAATGGTGGTTAGATCTTCACATGTATGAATGTTGGAACCCTCAAACTAGTAAAACCATTCTAACTGAGTCCCAGGAAAGCTCTCTTAAAATAAGTGTACCCAGAGCTTCTTGTCAATGGTATGTGGTTGTATTTTGCGGACGTATGACCTCAAATAAAGCTTTGGGCACGAAACGCCGTCATACTTAGCAAAGATTAGAATTTTGAATTTATGGGAGATAGCAACCCCAGGTACTAAGCCCAAATCACCAAAATCCAAGCCAGGTACAGCCTGAATTTCCACAGATTTTAACATATCTTCTAGTTGCTTGTACTTATCCTCAACCGGTGGATATTGTTCATCAAAGTAATCTTCGTCCTCAGAAGCTTGATCATCTGCACCCCCAACATGGGTGCTCCTTGCTTCTTCATTCTGATTTTCATCCCCCTCGCATGATTCTTCAACCACTTGTACTTGACGGACGGGTCCTTTAAACCTTTTCTCCATGTTAATCAATGCTTTCTTCTTGGTCTTCTTTGTTGCCACCAAAAGTGACATCAGCTCTTGTTGTCCTTTGGCCAGAGTCAACAAGGTTTCTTGGAATTGAGAATCACGTTTCTGCAAGTCTTTTACGGTTTTCCCGATATCCATCTTACAGAAATAAACAGTAGAAAGATGAGGAAACCTATGTCTGAAAACCTGCTTATATTATGATGCATGGAATGCGTATGCAAATGATTTCAAGGATTTTTAAGATTTAAATTTGTTTAGACAAAGGGGGAACAAACATTAATTGCATTAATTAAAAGGGTTACAAGATGCTTCTTGGGCTTACAATGGAAGAAACAAAGATAATACAAAATAAATTCCTAAAACAAAAAAAGGACTCAAGCCTCCCATGAATCCTCTTCGGTGCAATGTAAGCATTCAAACTCCTCTCTTCATGAAGTTGTCTCTTGATCTCCAAAACCCTCTTTTCGCTTGCGAAGAACTGGGTTTCAAAGGTGTCTCGCTCCCCTTTGAGTTGAATCTAAGATCTTTGCTATTCCTCGAGATTAGTTGTCATGTTAGGATAAAGAATAGTGTAAGGGGTGTCTCCCTTAACAACGGGCTCCATAATCACAGGTAGGATGGCGGGGTAAGGCATCACGAGACTTTGAGCACGAGTTCTTACCCACTTTAGGTAAGGCTCAAGGGGAATGGAATTTTTATGCCCCAATGTCTAGCTATCAACTTTGTTCACCATGCCCCAAGCTCGTACAAATCTTTGACGATAACCTTTAGCATCGTTCTCATAGTCAAAAACAATTCCTTGGACAAGCGTGTCATGAGGGCTATCCCTCCGAGCATACCCAAATTGTCATAGAGCCAAGCAAAGATTATAGGTGATACCTCCCCTAATGCCAAAGAGAGGGACATTAGGGATTTCACCCCAACGGTCAATAATGATAACATCCTCCAAAGATCGAGAACACCAATGAATATTTGAATGCATGAGTGACATCAACCTATTAGACCATCTCATGCCTTGCTCATTCTTCAAGATAGATCGAGGAAGGTGTGAAATAAACCACCTAGCCAACAAAGGAGTGCAACACATAAGAATTCCCCTTCTCTTCATGGTGCGAGTATGAAGAGAATGCAAGATATCTCCAAGTAAGGTAGGCACCGGGTTATGAGATAGAAAAACCTTGACCACATTCACATTTATGAGTTGGTCCGGGTTAGGAAATAGTACCATCCTATAGATGAGAAGATCCAACACTTCTCCAAAGGCTTGTAAGTCTAAAGCATCCCAAAACTGTTGAGCCTTCTCAAACAGAAACCTAGCTAGAAAACCCTTAACAACTTCTTCTTTCCCAATTTTCCATAATGTCAGACCATTGCAAATGTAAAGCTCGAGCAATCTCCTCAGGTCTCGGGTATTTCTCAATACCGGTGAAAGGTATTTGATCAAGAATTGGCAATCCTAAGAATTGAGAGAACTCCTTCATGGTGGGTGTAACACAGTGGAAGAACTGACTAGGTTGTTTTGCATTTTGTCGCAAATGTTGCGGTTTAGCAAGAGTCACCACCGAATTTTCTTTTATCCAATAAGGAAAGGCTGAAAAGAACAGGAAAGACCTTTAGAGATGTTTTCTTGAGTTCGGGGGGTATATTATGAAAAGGGAAGGTATTATCACTCTTTTCATCCGTAGTTATCTACGGGCTCTTAATTGCTTGCTAGATCACTTGCTTTTGTTTGAAAGTGTGCTTGTGGTGTGGGTTTTGAAAGTATTTTGAAAATGTCTTTGTAATGGCTCTTGTTTCTATAAGAACACGTACAAAGACTTGGTTTTGAAAATAGTTCAAAGAGGTATTTGTGGAATGTGTTTTTGAAAGTGATTTTGAAAAGTGTCTTTGTAATGGTTCTCGTTTCTATAAGAACGCGTGCAAAAACCTTTGTCTTTTGAAAATGTTTTAAATAAAAGTGTTGGTATATAAAATGTTTTTGTTGTGAGCAAGCGAGCAACTAGGAGCATCCTACCTACTCAAATGGTCTAACGTTCTTTTCCTCCTCCTTTAGATATTGTTATCTTACCATTGATGTGGTAAGAAGCCCCATCATTGAATGTAAAGGGAAGGGCGTGGGACGTTTGTATAGTCATAAAAGGAAACTTATGAGACGTTTTAGCAATGTCGTTTAGGGACTAGATCGTTTACCGAAGGCAACATTGAGGGTCATCGAGGGACTACGATCTTTTATTGAGGGTATTTGCTAAAACGCCCATATTCGAGGGACATGATTATTTTCTGATAGGCAAAAAAATAGGATTACCCTAAGGGTGCTAGTGTGCAAGTGTGTTTAATTTTCATGCATTTAGTCTTGATTAGGGTTATCTATTTGTTGATTTTATGTCTTGCCATCCACACCCTAATTACTAGCGTTTATATTTGAAAGCAATAAATTGCGGAAATGTAAAGGTTCTATGCTATTACATCATTTAGGGGTGGGGGTACAAATTTACAAATGGGGGTTTGCAAGAATTTAAATCCTAATTAACTATTACAACCATATTGAAGTGTACAATGCAAGGAAGAAAAAGGACTTGTTTAGAAAAATGGTTTTTTGTCTAATGAATTAAGAAAAAGAAATAAATTAATTAATAAAGAGAAAATATTTTTATGTCTTTTTTATATTAATAAAAAGAGTATTAATATTGAAAATGATAAAAAAAGGGAAATAATGAGATAGAATTAGCATGTTGCTCCAAAACAAGGGGATCAGAAATTTTGATGTCAGGCGCGCCGTGGTTCAGAAAGAAACGTCAGAGGAAATTAGAAGTTCTGGATTAATACACTCTGAGGTCTTGCAAGAAACGTTAGAGGGAAAACACATAAGTTCTGGGTTGCTACGTGCTGAACTTCTGAATGTTAGAACAGTGAGAAAGTCTTAGAAGTTTTGTGTATTAAAATAGTGAGGAGAACTCAGAAGTTCAGTGTTGTACTAAAGAAGTGAGTGAAAGTCAGAATTTCAGTGTGTTTAAATAGTGAGAAAATCATAAAAGTTCTGTGTGTTAAAACAGTGAGGAGAACTCAGAAGTTTTGTGTGTTAAAATAGTGAGGAGAACTCAGACGTTCTGTGTGGCATTTCAACTCCTTCCTTACATTAATCAACACATCAACAACTTATTCAGTTCTTAAGAAAAAGAAAATAAGAAAGATAAAAAGCACAACGATTTATAGAAGTTCTAATTCTAATTCTGAATCTAGAATTATTCAAGAAGTTCTGATCCACAGTTTCTTCTACTTATGCAATGATATGGTCAACATAAATACTATGATATTTACACATTAATGATGTTCTGAATGAAAAGATGCAAAGTAAGAAAGACTTACCTTGAATCTGAAGCGTGTATTGGGGACTTGAGTTAGTGCCTTCAGGTGTTCTAGAGTCAGCAAGAGCAGCGGGACAGAAAATGCTATGTTCTTTGATTCAAAGGGAAGAATAAAGATTTTGGTTTTGTTAGGGAATTCTGAGTTTACGAATGCTTTACTGTTTTCTTTTCTCTCTTTGATGACTCTCTCTTTTCAAAAGCTAGCCCCTTGAACGTGTGATGGAGCAACTTATTTATAAATGGGTTTATTGTGGTTTTGGGGGAAAACAAATGGGATTTTAAACCTTTTTGGCATACTGTTCCATTGCTTTTTAAAAACAGTTTTAGTATGCTAATTTGGTGCAATTATGGGGTTTGAGAAAAATGCAGGCGTGGACTAGATCAGCAGCACCTTGGAGCATTGTGGCAGCTGGTGGCAGGACTGTGCTATAGCAGTGCAGCAGGTTGCTTAAACAAGGTTTTGGGATTTGGTGATGTTCTGATCGCAGAAGACCCGAGTGAGATTCGAAGGGTGAGGCTCTGATCGAAGCATATGCTGAAGAGTCATGTTTTGATTGAGAAATCATGTTCTGAACCATGTTTGCAAATTCTGACTGCACTTGCGTGGAGGCTGGCTCAGAAGTTCTGAAGTATCATATTCTCTTAATACTTAGAAAATTTTCTAAATGTTTAGTAATTTGATTTTTTCAAAGTAATTTCTGACTTTTGATTTTGATGAATTAATTTCATGTCTTGATGAAATATAATTGTTGAAACTTGATTTTTGATTTAAAAGTAAAAGTTTGACTTTTCGGTGTGTTTTTGACCATTTTGCCCTTGTGAATGATTTTCTTAGAAAATTGTAATTCAAGACTTGAAACTTGATAGGAGGAAACCTGAGGGTCCAGGATGATCCTTTGAGAAATGAAAGGGCAAATTTTGGGGTACAACAGCTGCCCATGTTCAATCTTCTTAAACCTGGAGAGTTAGATTGGCGTATCTGCCATTCGTGACTTGAAGGTGGAAGATGATTGAACACCAGAGTGCCCAGAAATTTGTGCTTTGATGATATTATGGTTGAGGTGTAAGAAATGGGCTTAAAGATGCCATTTGGAGAAATGATGGAGAGTTGGCAGAGATGGGCTTATAGATGCCATCCAAATGTGACTGTTGATAGAAAATTAGACTAAATCTAAGCTTGATTTCAGCTGGGTAAGAAATCAGAATAAACCTTTGGTCGATTTAAAACTGAACCTAGCAGAAGTCTTGAATAATATTTTACTGGAAAGAATAAGGATAAATCTTTGGAGTGATTTATCTAAACTAGAGAAAGCATCTTATTTGGAAAAAATCAGGATAAACCATTGAGAGGTTTAAACTGAACCAAAAGAGGACTTAGGTATTCTTTAACTGGAGAGAATCAAAATAAATCTTAGAGCGACTTATCTGAACCAGGGAAGATGTGTGCAGGAAAGAATCAGAATAAACTGTTGAAAGATTTAAACTGAACCAGCAGTAGTCTGGAAAAGAATCAGAATAAATCTTGGAGCGATTCATCTGAACCAAAGAAGATGTTTGTGTGCAAGAATCAGGATAAACCATTGAGAGATTTATACTGAACCAACAGGGGTCTGGAAAAGAATCAGAATAAATCTTGGAGCGACTTATCTGAACTAGAGAAAGATATCTGCAGGAAAGACTCAGGATAAACCGTTGAGAGATTTAAACTGAACCAGCAGGGGTCTGGAAAAGAATCAAAATAAATCTTGGAGCGATTTATCTGAACCAGGGAAAGATGTCTGCAGGAAAGAATCAGGATAAATCGTTGAGAGATTTAAACTGAACCAACAGGGGTCTGGAAAAGAATCAGAATAAATCTTGGAGCGATTTATCTGAACCAGAGAAAGATATCTGCAGGAAAGAATCAGGATAAACCATTGAGAGATTTAAACTGAACCAGCAGGGGTCTGGAAAAAATCAGAATAAATCTTGTAGCAATTTATCTGAACCAGAGAAGATGTCTGCGGGAAAGAATCAGGATAAACCATTGAGTGGTTTAAACTGAACCAGAAGGAATCCGAAGGAAGTAATTGTCATGTAGATAGTCACCCCGTCTTGTTTCAGAAATTGATCTACGATTGATTTGTTCATAGATAGTTGTCTTGTCCTGTTGAAAATTTGATGGTGATTTTCTGTTGACTGATTTTTCCTGAAAAGGTAAAGAGTTAGTTGTATGTAATGCCATGATGCATGAAATGCATGGTGTAATGAGATGGCGATATATGCATTTGTGTCATCGATGTCTATGATGTATGGATGCAATGTATGCGCATGTAAGTTATTCTGCTGCAGTGTTGTTGGATTAGGGAAAATAAATCCCTGACTATTGTTGGGGATGTGGAGTGTGTCTTCATATTTTTGCTAAAATTGAAGTGTTGATGGATGGGTTTCCATAATTAGAGAAATAAACTCTGTTGGGGAAGGGAAACTCCGTGCATTTCTTGTGGACTTCGTGAAATCCTGCTAGGGAATCCTGAGAAACTGGGCGACTTTCACTGGGGAATCTTTGGAACAGTAACTAGGAAGCTTTGCTCTACCGGGAATGTGAGAGCACCAGATACCATTAGGCTGCATACTGGAGATATGTTAGTGATCCTGTAGTAGCATGTCCTTGCTTCCGCTCTTGCTGGAAAAAGTACCTGCGGGAATTTTATGAAATGGCCTATAGATATTATCCTATCTCTTAAAGCCATTAGTAATCGCCTTTCTGTTTTCTGTTCCTTTTTTTTGTGCTCATTTGTAAACAGTAATCATGTTCAAATGCACATGTTCAAGAATAATCATTGGACGTTTTTGCAAACAAATCAGGAAAATAAAAGAAAAACAGACAGTTTTGCACTTTTAAAGGGATATCTTTGTATTGAATAAGTATTTTTATACAAAGAGACGAACATCCTAGTAAGGGAATGTCGTCGTAAAAAATAAAAATTTATACAAAGAAAAGATAGCTATGTGAAATAATCCCATGGGGTTCCCACTCTGCTATAGCCTTCATGTCTCTGGGCGTCTCATCCACTTACTGCTTTATCCAAACCTGATTGGATTAATTAGAACCGTTTGAGTTTTTAAGGTGATCCAACGGGACATTATCATACGCTTTCAATCCCTAACTTTTTCCTGGACCTCCCTTTTGGGTTTTCAGTCCACCGGGATACCCTTTTTCCCCAAGCCTCCCTTTCGGGTTTTTAGCTTGCCGGGTGTACAGATTTTTTGTATTTTATCCCTAATTTTTGCCCGAACCCTTTTGGTTCGCCAGGATGCCCTAATTTTTGCCTTGGCAAGTCGACCTAGAGGGTCTTTATTCATGCGTAGTATCTTTTGACTATGTCCGTGTTTACAGGGTGCGGAAGGTCGCTGCCATCCATAGTGGTTAAGATCATTGCTCCACCAGAGAATATGTTTTTGATCACAAATGGTCCTTCGTATGTAGGAGTCCATTTTCCCCTGGGATCACCTTGTGGCAATATGATATGCTTGATTACTAAGTCACCAACCCGATATACCTGACGTCTGACCTTCTTGTTAAAAGCTTTAATCATACGTTTTTGGCACATCTGGCCATGACAGACAACCGTAAGCCTCTTCTCATCAATCAAGTTCAACTGGTCAAGTCGAGTTTGAATCCATTCATCTTCATTCAACCCTGCATCTTTTATGATTCTCAGAGAAGGTATTTGGACTTCAATTGGTAGGACAACCTCCATACCGTATACCAAAGAGAAAGGAGTTACCCCTGTTGACGTGCGCGTCGTGGTACGGTAACCATGTAGAGCAAATGGTAACATCTCATGCCAGTCCTTGTAGGTCACTGTCATTTTTTGTATGATCTTATTGATGTTTTTATTTGCGGCTTCTACAGCGCCATTCATCTTCGGTCGGTAAGGAGAATAGTTGTGGTGCAAGATCTTGAATTACGTGCATAGTGCGATAATCATAAAATTGTTGAGATTGGTACCATTATATGTGATGATTCTCTCTGGGATACCGTACCAACATATGAGATTCTCTTTGATGAATCGGGCCACCATGTTCTTGGTAACAAAAGCGAATGAAGCTGCCTCGACCCACTTCGTGAAGTAATCAATGGCAACCAAGATGAAGCAGTGTCCATTAGAAGTTGTGGGTTTGATCTCTCCAATCATGTTAATGCCCCACATTGCGAAGGTCCAAGGAGCAGTCATGACGTTTAGGGGAACCAAAGGCACATGTACTTTGTCAGCATAGATCTGGCACTTGTGACAAGTTCGTGAATGTTGATAACAATCCGCTTCCATGGTGGACCAGTAGTATCCTGCCCGTAGGATCTTTTTAGCCATCGTGTGTCCACTAGAATGAGTGCCAAAGGTACCTTCATGTAAATCAGCCATGATATTTTCTGCCTCACTCTGGTCTATGCAACAAAGCAAAGTAGAGTCTTGGTTGCGTTTATAGAGTATTTTGTTACTGAGGAAGAATTTAGCAGAAAATATTCCCAAGAACTTCTTATCATTGACTGAAGCTCCCTCCGGATACTCTTGGGCCTCGAGATACCTCTTAACTTCATGGAACCAAGGCTTGTCCACGGCTTCTTCAATATCGATCTCGTGACAGTAAGCTGGTTCGTCCATCTGCTTAATGGTGATCTGGGGAGCCTCGTTATTCCACTTGATTTTAAACATGGATGACATAGTGGCTAGTGCGTCCGTTAGTTGATTTTCCTCTCGTGGAAAATGCTCAAAGGTAATTTCCTCAAAACGTGGGATTAATGTCAACAAATGTTCTTTGTAGGGGATGAGATTAGGGTGCTTTGTGTCCCATTCTCCTTTGATCTGACTGATGACT
The DNA here is from genome assembly GCA_948472305.1 of Vicia faba. Lineage (NCBI taxonomy): Eukaryota > Viridiplantae > Streptophyta > Magnoliopsida > Fabales > Fabaceae > Vicia > Vicia faba. The sequence goes on from OX451736.1 coordinate 6,441,240, forward strand.
AAGGCTGAATCTCCAAATACCCTTAAGGACTTGATTCCCAAATCTATGGCGGCTTTGAGACCCATAATACACGCTTCATATTCTGCCATATTATTGGTACAATTGAAACAAAGCCTTGCAGTGAAGGGAGTATGACATCCTTCAGGGGATATGATCACAACACCTATGCCATTGTCGAGTGTGTTGGAAGCTCCGTCAAAAACCAAGGTCCATCGGGATCCTTGTTCAGGTCCGCCATATGGTATGAGTTCTTCACAATTGTTTGCCAACATGATGTCTTCATCTGGGAACTCGAATTTCATGGACTGGTACTCATCCACAACATGATGAGCAAGGTGATCGGCAAGCACACTATCCTTTATCGTTTTTTGGTAACGTATTAAATGTCGTATTCAGTCAAGATCATCTGCCATCTTGCTATTCTTCCAGAGAGGGCAGGCTTCTCGAATATGTATTTAATTGGATCCATCTTGGATATCAACAAGGTAGCATGAGTTAACATATACTATCTTAGCCAGTGAGCAGCCTATGCCAGAGCGCAGCAAGTTTTCTCGAGCAGTGAATATCTGGTTTCACAGTCGGTAAATTTTTTCCTCAGGTAGTATATTGCATGCTCTTTTTGGCCAGACTCGTCATGCTGCCCCAGCACACACCCATTGAATTTTCCAAGACAGTTAGATATATGATCAAAGGTCTTCCCTCGAATGGGGCATCAAAATAGGAGGCTCTTGAAGGTACTCTTTGATCCTGTCGAAGGCAGCCTGGCAGTCGTTGTTCCAATCCAACACTTGATCTTTCTTCAGTAATTTGAAGATTGGTTCACAAGTAGCGGTTAGATGAGAAATGAATCTGGAAATGTAGTTTAGTCGTCCTAAGAATCCTCTGACTTCCTTCTCGGTGCAACGAGCAGGCATTTCTTGTATTGCTTTTACCTTTGCAGGGTCCACTTTGATACCTTTACTGCTAACAATGAAGCCTAGGAGTTTACCCGACCTCACTCCAAATGTACATTTACTCGGGTTCAACCTTAGTTTGTATTTCTTTAGTATTTCAAATAGTTTCTGTAAATGGTCAAGGTGTTCCTCTTTAGTTTGAGATCTGGCTATCATGTCATCCATGTAGACCTCTATCTCGTGATGGATCATATCATGAAACAGAGCTACCATGGCACACTGATAAGTTGCCCCAGCGTTCTTCAACCCGAATGGCATAACTTTGTAACAGAATATGCCCCACTGTGTGACGAAGGTCATTTTCTCCATGTCCTCAGGTGCCATTTCGATTTGATTGTACCCAGAGAAACCATCCATGAAGGAGAATACTTTATGTTATGTGGTATTGTCAACCAGAATGTCAATGTGAAGAAGCGGCAAATCATCCTTAGGGCTTGCCCTATTCAAGTCTCTGTAATCCACACACATGCGTACTTTACCGTCCTTTTTAGGCACTGGAACAACATTGGCGACCCATTGTGGATAGGAGGTGACAGCTAATAACCCGGGGTTGAACTGTTTCATGACTTTGGTCTTGATCTTCTCTTACATTTCTAGGTGTCAGATCAGCATCAGAAAAGCCCAAACCGTTATCAGCTGTCAAACTGGCCACACAATCCTCGAATTGGTCAGCAGAGGTTTCCTGTGGCACATGGGCAGTTTTAAGAAATTTCACCAAGGCCTTTGCATGAGCTTTGGAGCACAATAGTAAAGCTAGCATAGAAATCTTTGAAGGGGTCTGCCCTAGCTGTTCGACTACATTGTAGTCGCTTCTCTTTATAATTTTCAAAATATCTTCCATCTCCTTCTTGGAAGCCTCTGGGGTAGATGCTAATTGCGCCTTCATCTGGATAGGTTCAACCAAAATGCCTTTGCCCCGAGTCTCGGTCGACTCGGTTATAGGGGTGTCAACAGGGGTAACCACAGGAACAATAGTAGTAATATCAGCAGGAACAAAAGCAGGAATGATCACAGGACCAATAACAGTTTTTTGAGGAGAAATCTCAGGGGAGAACACTCTTCCACTTCTGGTTATTTTGCTGGTTCCCACAATGTTGCCGATGTCGGGGTAAGCCTTCTCAAAAACCAGGTCTTCAACAGCCAGCCATTCTTGCTTGACGCCGTGGTAGTAGACGTCACCCCCATAGTTCCAGGGAACAGTTTTGTCTGAGGAGTACGGGATTGGCCCTGGCATAGTAATTATCAAAGGATTCACCTTTGGAACAGATGTAATCCTAACGGGTCTTTTGGTGGAGACCCTGGGAGGATTGACAGAAATGGTTATTATTGAAACATCCTTGTAAGAAATGGTTGGAACGGGAGTATTTTCAAACAAAATCTCTTTGTCATCAATCAGACGTTGGACACCTGCCTTCAATAAATGACAACCAATCGGTAGAGATAAACAGAGGTGACAGCCTTCGCCACAGCCCAGAAATAAACTGGCCTTCAACAGGTTCCTTTTGATGATTAGGAGGGGAGTAAAAGGTTCATCAACAACAGTAACAAACACATCATCTTCAACAGTGTTAACACCACGGTCGTGCTTGGGCATATGAGCAGTGATAACATTTAGGATCTCAGGAGCGTCAAATTCAATTTCCTCTGCCTCGAGAAGGTCTTGCACCTTGTTTTTCAAAGCCCAACAGTCGTTTGTATCATGACCGGACTTTCTGAATGGTAAGCACAACGAGCACTTGGGTTATAACAGGGAGAGGCAATGTTGGGATTCTTCAGAACTTCCCACAAGGTTACCATATTAGATTTCAACAAATGCGGCAAGACTTGAGACAGCGTCATATTTATCCAGGTAAGCTGTCTTACCGACCTTTCCGTTCTAGACTGATTATTCCTTTGTGTAGTAGGTGCAGACTTAGAGGTCATGACAGCCTTTACGGCTGGACGACGTTCAATTCTGTCCCGATTCCTATGTTTATATGCAACACTGACCTCCTTCTTTCCGGTAAAGGGTGTGATACAGTGGGAGAACTTACTTGAGGGTTTTGCATTTTATCGCAAATGTTGCAGTTAACAAGAGTCGCCACCAACTTTTCTTTTATCCAAAAGGAAAGGTGAAAAAGCACAAGAAATACCTTTGAGATTTATTTCTTGAGTTCGGGGGGTAGATTACGAAAAGGGAAGGTATTAGCACCATGGGCTCTTAGTTACTTTCTAGATCACATGCTTTTGTTTGAAAATGTGTTTTGTGTGGTTTTGAAAGTATTTTTTAAAGAGGCCATTGTTTAGGCAATCTTTGTAATGACTCTCGTTCGTAAGAATTTATACAAAGATGTTGATCTTTTGAAAATGTTTTCAAGTTTGTAAGATGTTTGAAAGTGTAGGTGTTTGTTTTGAAAATAGCAAGGATGTATTTTTTGAAATTTAGCAAGTAGTTAGGAGCATTCTACCTACTCAAAAGTCTTTCTTGTTCATTTCCTTTTCCTTTGACATTGTTATCTTACCACTGATTTGGTAAGTAACCCTATCTTTGGATGTAAACAGGACGGGCGCGGGTCATCTATAACCAGGATTAGCAATGTTTGCAAGGTATCTTAGCATTCTTTTTAGGGACTAAGATCATTTGAAAGGCAACTTAGATAACGTTATCAAGGGACTATGATCTTGTTTTTGCTTGTTTTTGCTAAGATACCTTACATGCGTAATACGACCATTTGGTATAAGGCAACCAAGTGGAATAACCCTAGGGGTGCTTGTGTGCAAGTGTATTGTTTTCATGCTTAGTTTTATATTGAATTAGGGTTTTCTAAGTATTGGTTTTAGTCTTTCCATACAAACCCTAATTACTAACATGTTATATATAAAGCGATAAATTGCGGAATTAAAAGTTACTACGCTATTACAACACTTGTGGAGGGGGGGGGGGGTGTACAAATTGTAAATGGGGATTGCAAGAATTTAATCCTAATTAGTATATTACAACCATATTGAATTGGTACAAATATACAAGGATTTAAATGAATACAATATATAAAAAGAATAAATATGCAACAATGTAAATGTGAAGAAAATGAATATTTTTATTTGGATTCTTTAGAGAAAAGGGATTTTCTCTTAATATAATTAATTAAAGAAAATAATTAATTAAACTTAAAATTAAACCTAATTCACTAAGAAAAGAAGTTAATAAAATCCTAATTCATTAATTGATTAAAGAAAATAAGTTTAGAAAAAGTATTTTTTTGGTATTTTTGTCTTGAAAATATTTATAGTATTATAAAATATTTTTGGCCTTTTTTAATATTAAAATAATATATTTTAATTGGTGTAAAAGAAAAATAAATACTAACCTAGTTTTAAATAAATTTACAAGATAATTTGTAAAAAATAATAAAGTATAGTTAAATAAAATATTTTTGTGAGAAAAATAAAATAAACTTAGCCAAAATATAAATCTATCATTTTTTTTGTATTTTTATGATTTTTTTAGTATTTAGAAAATATATTAAGAAAATAAATAAAATAAAATAAGAAAATAAAATAAACTGGGCCAGGGGTGCAAACAGCCTGTAAGGGGGTTAGTAAGCAAAAACAAAAACACCAAGAGCCCAACAAGGCCTAGCGTCTGCCAAAAAAACAAAATTAGAAAGCAAAAATGTGAAAAAAATTAAAAGGGTACCACTGGGGCTCGAAGACATGTCCCAAAGGTTACAGGCGCGCGCTTCTACCACTGGGGTGACTATACATCCGTTAGCATAAGCAAAACAATAAATATATGATGCAAAACGCGCCCTGATGACTTCATCTTCAACCTCCAGACAGACCAACTATAACTTGCTCATTTCTCATCAAAAATGAAAACTGTAAACATGAAACTTGTAGCAAATTTCCTCACGGTTTCAAAAATGTAAAGCATTAAAACTATAGATCAAAGATAAGCATGAATTTTAATGGCCCTAATCTGAACCCTAAAAATATCAAAAACTTCAAACTTAAAATTCTCTAAGCTCAAGCAAAATTAATGGAAACTATGGACATGTTTAGCTTTAGGGCAATGATATCTACATGTTTTGTTCACAAATAAATCCTTAATGATGCTTGTATGAAGAGTTCAAAGTTAAGAAAACTTACCTCAAAACTGGAAATTGTTTTTTGAGTTTGAGTTTGTTTCAAGTGATGGTGATGATCCGGTTAGCTTCCTTGAGGTCCCGGGAAGCTAATGCGATGATTAGCTTGATCAATGGATGGCTGGAATGGTCTGGAGAAGTCAATGTGCAGAGCTCTGTTTTTGAAAATGGAGGATGGTGTTAATGGTGTTACAGTTGTGTAATAGGGTGTGGGATCAGTTCTATATGATGTTTAGAAGCTTTAGAAACCAAAAGGCCAAGAAACGCACGAGTATATTATGAGTTTCAAGTTTTTGGTCAGTTTGTGTGAAAATGGAGGCATGGAATGTGATTCTGAGTTCTACTTCTTTTCAGCGCATGAGCATTCGTGTATTTGTGTCAAATAGTTTTTCTATGTGTAAGCAAAAGGATTGGAGTGCGTTGGTAAGTCATAAGCACAAGTTACAAGCTTTTTGCTAGGTTACTTGATTTTCAAGAAAAGAGGGAAACCAAGTTTCAATGTGAGGTACAAGCATGGGCTGGGTGATTGTAAGTGTCTAAACCATTTATCATGAGTTATAGGACTTGTTTGATCAGAAGAGAACAAGTGCAAGGCTCGAGAACAAGTTTTGTACAAAAAGTCACTTTATCAAAATGGCAATGTAACCTTTCTTCCAAAAATGGATATAGAGCATGTCCATGCATTGAATGCTTGAAGTGAGACTTCTAACAACTTTTTAAACCATTAATTATGGAGTTCCTAACAAGTTTGAGGCCTGCAAAGTAGATTTTATGCAACACAACTTTGAATTTGAATTTTGTTCATCACCAAATGCCTTGTAAATCAAGTGATAAAACCCTAACTTCATCTCTTTGATTCTCCCTACTCAAGAATGATATCAAGGAGTTCTTGGACATTTTAGAAAGCTTTCAATATACTCTACAACCCATATTTGAATTTCTTTTGAAGACTCCCCTTGGAACTTTTGGAAGTTGGGTCAAAATCCTTACCAAATTAGGGCAAAATTTCACTAAGTGTTTAGTTTCATGACCACGTGTTCTTATAATTATAACTTGAGATCCAAGCACTTTTGGAAGAAGTTGTGTGAAGAAAAGTTATATATTCCATGGATATCTACAACTTTCATGTTGGAAGTTTCTTTTGAATCAGCTTGCATCATGGTGAAAATTTTGCTCAAAGTTATGAAAAAATAAGAAATTTCCAACACTTAGAAAAATTTCCAAGTTTAGAAATTTTGACTTTTCAAAATGAAATCTTGACTTTTTGATTTCTTGATGAATATTTTTCATATTTTGACATTTTTTGATGAATTGTGATTCTTGGCATTTGATTTTGACCAAAAAGTCAAAGTTTGACTTTTCAGCATACAGTTGACTTTTGATCAGTTGACTGAAAAATTCATCTGTCAATCCAATGGACTTGCAATGTTTTGAACCATGATATTAGGTCAAAATGATTTAATTATACTCTTGAGATCATGCTTTAAAACAATTGATCATTTACTAGGTCAAAAATCAGAAATTGCCCTTTCTCACATTTTGACCATTTTGCCCATTTGAAGATTTAATCAAATTTCTTGAGGAATTGTGGTCCAAACTTGATCAAATGATACATATGAGTTTAAAATGTTTATATGGATAAAAAATTATGAAGTTTGACTGTAAATTGGCCATAGTTGACTTTTTCCCCAATACAACTGATTTTTAGGTCAACTATTCAATTGATTGAACAAAAGTGTGATCCAATGCTTGAAACTTTACATGAGTGATCTTGAGGGTCCATAATGACCCATTAAAGTCATGGGGCATTGGAAGTTCAAATATCCTTGTGCAATCTCAAACCCTAATTTTGGTCATCAATGCTTAAGGAGGTGTCTTGAGCTGGTCAAACCCTAGTGCAGTCTTGAATCAAAAGAGATCTTGTGAGAAAATTGATGGTAAATGAGAGGGAAAATTTTGGGGTACAACATCTGCCCCTGTTCAATATTCTTAAGCCTGAAGAGTTAGATTGGCGAGTTTTGTCATTCGTGACTCAAAGGTGGAAGATGATTGGACACTAGAATGCCCAGAAATTTGCACTCTGTGATGTGATGGTTGAGGGAATGGGATTAGAGATGCAATTTGGAGAGATGATGGAAAGTTGTTGGATATGGGCTTGTAGATGCCATCTAGAAATGATTGATGAACCGTAAGCTGAAACTAAATGAGTATCAGAATCGTGTCCGTGTCTAGAGCATATCTAAACTGTATCTGAAAGAGACTCTGAAGGAGTATTAGAATGGCGTCCATGTCTAGAGCGTATCTAAACTGTATCTGAAAGTTGACTATGAATGAGTATCAGAATGACATCCGTGTCTGGAGCGTATCTGAACTGTATCTGAAGGTTGACTCTGAATGAGTATCAGAATGGCATCTGCGTTTGGAGCGTATCTGAACTGTGTCTGAAGGTTGACTCTGAATGAGTATCAGAATGGCGTGTTTGGAGCGTATCTGAACTGTATTTGAAGGTTGACTATGAATGAGTATCAAAATGGCATCCGTGTCTGGAGTGTATCTGAACTGTATCTGAAGGTTGACTCTGAATGAGTATTAGAATGGAATCTGTGTCTGGGGCGTATCTGAACTATATCTAAAAACTTTGAACATTGTAAATGGTAGCTATTAACCCTATCTTGAAAGGGGTAAAATGTTAGATTAATATGCAATGTCATTTTGTATAAAATGCAAGGTATAATGCATTCATGTTATCAATGTTCATGATATATGGATGTAATGTATGCGTATGTAAGCTAATCTGCTGCACTACTGTTGGGTTGGGGAAAATAAATCCCTGATTGCTGTTGAGGATATGTAAGTCTTCATGTTGTGAAGTTGAAGTGTTGATGAATTTCTGCTTAGAGAAATGAACTCTGTTGTAAGGGAAATGTCGTGTACTGCTTGTAAAATCCTGTCGGGGGACCCTGAGAAATTTGGTGACTTCTACTGGGGATTAATAACTGGAAGCTTTGTTCTGCTGGGGATTAAACTGCATACTGCGGGGGATTTTATGGAAATAACTTAGAGAGATTTCCCTATCTCTTAAAGCCATCAGTGATTGTCTTTCTATTTTGTTTATTTGTAAACAATAATTATGTGGAGATGCATATGTTCAAAAATAAATCATTGGACGTTTTTGTAAACAAAACACAAGAGTAAAGAAAAACATATAGTTTTTCACTTTCAAAGGAATATCTTTGTATTGACTTTGAGTAAGTATTTTTGTACAATGAGACAAACATTCTAGTAAGAGAATGGTGTCGTAAAAAATGAAAATTTTGATACAAAGAAAAGATAGCTATGTACAATAATCCCATGGGGTTCCCATTCTGCTATAGCCTTTCGTATCTCTGAGCATCTTGTCTATTTGTTGCCTCGTTCGAAGATGATTGAATTGATCAGAACCTCTGATTTTGTCAGTTTAAGCCAATGGTTATCTGTAAAGTGATCCAACGGGACATAGTCATACGCTTTAATTCCATAACTTTTTCCTGAACCGCCCTTTCATATTTTCAGCCCACCGGGATACCCTTTTTTACCCAAGCCGCCCTTTAGGATTTTCATCTTACCGGGTGTACATATTTTTTTTTATCCCTAATTTTTGCCCGAACCTTTTTGGTTCGCAGGGATGCCCTTGTTTTACCTAGGTGTGTCAACCTAGCGGGTCTCTTATGCGTAGTATCTTTTGACTATGTCTGTGTTCGCAGGATGCGGCAGATCATCGCCATCCATGGTGGTTAAGATCATTGCTCCACCAGAGAATATGTTTTTTATTACAAATGGTCCTTTGTATGTAGGAGTCCATTTGCCCCTGGGATCACTTTGCGGTAGTATGATGCGCTTGATCACCAAATCCCCAACTTGATACACTTGTCGTCTGACCTTTTTGTTGAAAGCCTTGATCATTCGCTTTTGATACATTTGACTATGACAGACTGCAGTAAGCCTTTTCTCATCAATCAAGTTTAGTTGATTAAATCGAGTCTAGATCTAATCGTCTTCATTCAGCCCTGCGTCCTTCATAATTCTCAGAGAGGGGATTTGGACCTCGATAGGTAAGACAGCCTCCATGCCGTATACCAGAGAGTAAGGTGTTGGCCCGATTGATGTGAGAGTTGTGTTACGATACCCGTGGAGAGTGAATGGTAGCATCTCATGCCAGTCTTTGTATGTGACTGTCATTTTCTGTTTGATCTTTCTAATGTTCTTATTCGCGGCTTCGATAACACCATTCATCTTTGGCCGATAAGGGGAAGAATTGTGATGCTGGATCTTGAATTTATCGCACAGGGCGGTGATCAAAGTATTGTTTAAATTCATACCATTGCCTGTGATGATCCTCTCTGAGATACCGTACTGGCAGATGAGATTCTGTTTAATGAACCGGGCTACAACATTCTTGGTGACGGAAGCGAAGGAAGCTTCCTCCACCCACTTTGTAAAATAGTCAATGGCCACTAAGATGAAGCGGTGTCCATTGGAGGCTGTTGGCTTGTTTTCCCCAATCATATCAATCCCCCACATAGCAAAGGGCCAAGGAGCCGTCAAGACATTCAGAGGAACCAGAGGTACATGCACCTTGTTAGCATAAATCTGACACTTGTGGAAAGTTCGAGAGTGTTGATAGCAATCTGCTTCCATGGTAGACCAGTAATGGCCTTCCCGTAGGATTTTATTTGCCATCGTATGCCCACTAGAATGGGTGCAAAAAGTGCCATCATGTAATTCAGTCATGATTCTTTCAGCTCCAACCTTGTCTACACACCGAAGTAACACAGAGTCATGGTTGCGTTTGTAAAGAATGTCATTACTAAGGAAGAATTTAGAAGAGAATCTCCTTAAGAACTTCTTATCGTTTACTGAAGCTCCTTCTGGATATTCTTGGGTTTCGAGATACCTCTGGACTTCGTGAAACCAAGGCTGGTCCACTACTTCTTCAGTATTAATCTCGTAACAGTGTGTTGGTTCATCCATTCATTCAATGGTGATCTGGGGAGCCTCGTTATCCCATTTAAGTTTAAACGTGGATGACATTGTGGCTAGTGTGTCTGCTAGCTGATTTTCTTCTCACGGGAAATGCTCGAAGGTAATCTTCTCAAAATGTGGGAGCAATGTTAAAACATGTTCTTTATAAGGGATAAGGTTAGGGTGTTTGGTGTCCCATTCCCCTTTGATCTGGCTGATGACCAAAGTGGAATCTCCGAATACGTTTAAGGATTTGATTCCCAAGTCTATGGCAGCTTGGAGACCAAAGATGCACGCTTCATATTCCGTCATGCTATTTGTACAATTGAAGCAGAGTCTTGCAGTAAAAGGAGTATGACACCCTTCAGGAGATATAAGAACAACACCAATACCATTGCCAAGTGCGTTAGATGCCCCATCAAAAACCAGGGTCCATCGGGATCCTTGTTCAGGTCCGTCATATGGCCTGAATTCTTCATAGTCATTTACCATCATGATGTCTTCATCTGAGAATTCGAACTTCATGGACTGGTAGTCTTCTATGACTTGGTGAGCAAGGTGATCAGCTAGTACACTGCTCTTTATTGCTTTCTGGGTAGTATATTGTATGTCATATTTTGTCAGGATCATCTGCCATCTCGCTATTCTCCCAGAGAGAGCAGGTTTCTCAAAGATGTAATTTATTGGGTCCATTTTATATATCAACAAGGTAGTATGGGTCAGCATATACTGTCTAAGCCGGCGAGCAGCCCATGCCAGAGCGCAACAAGTTTTCTCGAGCAGTGAATATCTTGTTTCACAGTCGGTAAACTCTTTGCTCAGGTAATAAATAGCATGCTCTTTTTGGCCAGACTCGTCATGCTGCCCCATCACACACCCCATTCAATTTTCCAAAACAGTTAGATACATGATCAATGGTCTTCCCTCGACCGGTGGCATCAAAATAAGAGGCTCTTGTAAGTACTTTTTGATCTTGTCGAAAGCAATTTGGCATTCATCATTCCATTTGACTACTTGGTCTTTCTTCAGTAGTTTGAAGATTGGTTCACAAGTAGCAGTTAGGTGAGAAATGAATCTGGCAATGTAGTTTAAACGTCCCAAGAATCCTCTGACTTCCTTCTCAGAATGAGGAGCAGGCATCTCTTGTATCGCTTTCACCTTGGCAGGATCCACTTCAATACCTTTATTGCTGACAATAAAGCCTAGGAGTCTACCAGACCTTACCCCAAATGTGCACTTATTTGGATTCAACCTCAGCTTATACTTCTTTAGTCTCTCAAACAATTTTTGTAAATGATCAAGATGCTCTTCTTCTATTTGAGATCTAGCTATCACGTCGTCCATGTAGACCTCTATTTTGTGATGTATCATGTCGTGAAATAGAGCTACCATGGCACGTTGATAGGTTGCCCCATCACTTCTTCAGTCCGAATGGCATAACCTTGTAGTAGAATATGCCCCACTAGGTGACAAAGATTGTTTTCTCCATGTCCTCGGGCGCCATTTTGATTTGGTTGTAGCCTGAGAAACAATCCATGAAGGAAAACACTTTATGATGTGCCGTATTGTCAACTAGAATATCAATGTGGGGAAGTTGGAAATCATCCTTAGGGCTTGCCTTATTCAAATCTCTATAGTCCATGCACATTTGTACCTTGCCGTCCTTTTTGGGCACGGGAACAACATTGGCAACCCATTGCGGATAAGAGGTGATGGCCAAGAATCCAGCGTTGAATTGTTTCATGACGTCTACTTTAATCTTCTCAGATATATCAGGTCGCATGCGACGAACCTTTTGTTTTACTGGTGGACAGTCTTCTTTTGTATGTAGACGATGTACCACGATATCTGCCTCAAGTCCTGGCATGTCTTCATACGACCAGGAAAAGATCTCAACATACTTATGTAGCAACTGAATCAGATGCTCCTTGACACTGGGTTCCAGATTGGCACCCACCTTGACTTCTCTTTTGTCTTCTTCAATACCTAGGTTGACTGTATCCACGGGTTCCTCGTGGGTCTGAATGGTTCTCTCTTCTTGTTATAGTAATCAAGCAAGTTCCCCTGGTACTTCACAATCTTCCTCACCTTCGTCTTCGGCTTGGTATATTATATTTTCAGAGTCACAAAAGGCCATAGCAGAACCGTTACCCATGGGATCTCGAAAGGATGTAGACCTGCATTGTGAGTGTGAGTGTGTGTAAGAGTATAGATATCTTTGAAAGAAATGAAAATGTAAAAAAGAAAAACAATGAGCACAAAGTTTGTATGCAAAAACGTCCATGATTCATTGATGTCATATGGAAATGAGATAATAACCCTTACAAATGGACCATTGCGTCTCGGGTAAGATACAAGGTTTTAAGAGTCTGAATTGTTTTAATATTACAGATCCAACAAAATGTAAAGACAAATTACTGTGGGATAAAAGTGATTGGGACAAAATCTCTAGCCTCTCAGTTGCTGAGCCCTCCACTGACAGTTGGGAAAATCTAGTCCACAAGGTTATAGTTGTCTTCATCTTCCTCAACTGCATTGACTTCGCGGTTGCTTATCTTCAAGGGTGGTCCTCCGGCACGAGCGCGGCGTACAACCTTCTGAGCACCTGAAGTCAAACCCAGGCCAAATTTTTCAGATTTGTATGGGGATATCTGGGAGTTGTCCTCAAATAGTGCACCCACCTTCTTCTATCACTGCCTTGGCATCCTTTAAAGACGACATCTTGAGTGGAGGCCTTGTGATCATGGGAACTTGAGACACAGCCTTGGTTACTGCCACCTCTTGCGGGACTTCTTCAAAGTGCTGGAATGGAGTTTTAATAAATTCACCATCTAATTCCACATATCTGAAGGAATTGAGATGGTTGATCATGTACTCTTCTTCTCCATGAATGGTGATGATCTTCCCTTGGATGGGATACTTCAGCATTTGATGCAATGTAGAAGTAACAGCGCCAGCATTGTGAATCCATGGTCGGCCTAGCAAGCAGGAATATGAAGGGAGAATATCCATTACATAAAAAGTTGAATCAAATGATTGGGTTCCAACTTTTATGGGGATGTCCACTTCCCCATGCGCCATCCTTTTTGAGCCGTCAAAGGCCCTCACTACTATGTTGCTTGGTTTCAATGTCAATCCCTTACAGTCAAGCCAATCAAGAGCCTTTTTAGGCAATACATTCAGAGACGAATCAGTGTCCACCAAAACATGAGCTAAGATTGTGCCCCTGCATTTAGCTGAGACATGCAATGCCTCATTATGCTTCCTCCCTCTTGGCGTTAAATCAACATCTGAAAAACCTAAACCAATACCTGCAGTCAAGCTGGCTACGCAGTCCTGGAACTTATCGGCAGATGTTTCTTGGGGTACATGGGCAGTTTTTAGGAATTTTACCAAGGCCTTTGCATGAGCCTCGGAGCATAGTAATAGAGCCAGCATGGAAATTTTTGATGGAGTTTGCCCCAGTTGTTCGACTACATTGTAGTCGCTTCTTTTTATGATCTTTAGGATTTGATCCATCTCTTTACGAGAAGTCTTAGGAATAGCTACTGAATGTGCCTTCGTCCAGACAGGCTCAATCAGAATACCTTTACCTTGAGTCTTGGTTGACTCGGCAACAAGAATGCCAGTAGGAGTGATAACAGGGATTGTAACAGTTTTATCAATAGGAGTATTAGCAGAGATGATTGTAAGACTCGGAACAACCTTTGGAGGAGCAACAACAACAAGAATGATTACGGGTCCAGAAGCTGCTTTTGGGGGAGCAATTTCTGGAGAGAATATCCTTCCGCTTAGGGTAATCTTGCTAGTCCCTGCAATATTACTGATATTGGAGTCAACCTTCTCAGAACTTAAATCTTCAGCAGCTCGCCAATCTTGCTTGATATCGTGGTAGTAGACATCCCCTCCATAATTCCAAGGTACAATTTTGTCTGACGAATACGGGATTGGTCCAGGCATTGTAATTATCAAAGGAGCTACTTTTGGAACTGATGTAATTCTAACGGGTCTTTTGGTGGAGACCTTGGAAGAATTGTCGGAAATGGTAACGATGGAAACATCATAATAAGAAACAGTTGGAATAGAAGTCTTCTCGAATAAATTTTCCTTGTTATCTATTAGGCACTGAACACTTGCTTTTAACAAAGGACAGCTGGTTGGTGAGGACAAATAGAAATGATAGCTTTCATCACAGCCTAGTAAAACACTAGCATTCAATAAGTTCTTTTTAATAGTTAGGAGTGGGTTCATAAGTTCATCAACTGAAGTAACAAACATATCCTCTTCAATGGCGTTGGGCATAGGGGCAGAAATGACATTGGGCTTTTCTGGCGCATCGAACTCAATCTCTTTGGATTCAAGGAGATCTTGTACTTTGTTCTTTAGAGCCCAACATTTATTAGTGTCATGGTCGGGACCCTCAGAATAGTATGCACAACGGGCATTGGGATGATAATGAGGAGAGGTTGTGTTAGGATTCTTTGGAGCTTCTTTCAAAGTCACTAGGTTGGATCTTAACAAATGTGGCAATACTTGAGATAGTGTCATATTAATTTGGGTGAATTGTCTGACTGGTCTTTCCATTCTTGGTTGGTTGTTTCTTTGTTGATCAGGCGCAGGTTTAGGAATCATAACAGCCCCCACCATTGGACGGCGTTCGGCCCTATCTTGATTTCTATGAGGATTACAGCAACCACCTCTTTCTTTCTAATGAATGGTTTCCTTACAGCAGTAGAGGATGCATCTTTTTTAATCTTTCCATTTTTTATCCCGGCTTCTACCCTTTCTCCGGTCAATATCAATTCAGTAAAACCTGCCGATGAACTCCCAATTAAGTGATTAAAGAAGGGACCAGACAAGGTGCTCAAAAACATATCTACCAACTCTCTTTCAGATAGTGGAGACTGGACTCTTCCTGCTAAGTCCCTCCATTTTTGCGCATAGTCTTTGAAGCCTTCACTTGAAACCATGTCCACACTCTGAAGTTGAGTACGGGTGGGTGCAAGATCAGCATTGTATTGGTATTTTTTGTAAAAGGCTACAACAAGATCTTCCCAGTTATGAACATTGGCTCTTTCTAACTGATAAAACCAATCAATTGAGTTCCAAATAGACTGTCTTGGAAGAAGTGTACCCATAAATCCTTATCAGCGATATGAGGCTGAATCTTCCTCACATAGGACCGGAGATGCATTTTGGGGCATGAGACTCCATCATATTTGGCGAACACAGGTGCTTTGAATTTTGGAGGAATGGCAATCCCCGATACTAACCCCTAACTCCTCAAAGTCCAAGCCAGGCCCTTTTTGGATTTCCATTGCACTCAATCGTTCTTCTAGATGCTTATACTTGTCGTCGGCTTGAAGATATTGTTCTTCAGAATAGTCTTCTTCTTCCTCTTCCTCTTCTGATTCTGACTGGACAACTGTTTCTTTGCCTTTCCCGTCTTGATTTTCTTTCTCCCCAGATGTTGTTGTAAAGTCTAAGGCCCTTCTTGTTTGCCCTTGGAATCTTCTTCCCATGTTTAGAACTTTGTTTATCTTATTCGTCTTCTTTTTCTTCTCTTCCACCAGCAAGGTCTTCAACTCTTCTTGTCTTTTGGCCAGAGTTAAGAACAACTGTTGAAATTGTGCATTCTGAGCTTAGAGGTCTTTCACCGTTTGCTCGAGATCCATCTTACTGAAATAAACAGTAGAAAGATGAGGAGACTTGTTTCAAGAAACCTGCTTATGTTATGATGAATGGTAAATGCATATGCAATGATTTCAAGGATTTTAAAGATTCAAATTTGTTTTAGACAAAAAGGAAACACACGTTATATTAATAAATTAAAGCTTGAGTACAATAATGCCTCCTTGGGAAAAACAAATACAAAAAACTCTAAGATAAAAAGGTAGTACGCATCCTCTATGGTGCGATGTAGGCATTCAAGTTCCTCTCCTCATGAAGTAGCCTGGTGAGTTCCAAAACCTTCTTCTCGCTTGCGTAGAATTGGGCTTCGAAAGTGTCTCGCTCCCCCTTGAGTTGTATCAAATCCCATTGTAGGTCTTCAAGAGAGGTGGGCATGTCAGGATGTAGGATAATGTATGAAACATCTCCTTCCATAGCAGGCTCAATGATTATCGGGAGAATGGAGGGATGAGGCATCATAAAACTCTGAGCATGAGTTCGTACCCATTTAAGGTAAGGCTCAAGAGGGATGGAATTTTTATGCCCCAAAGTCTTGCTATCTACCTTGTTCAACATCCTCCATGCTCGGATAAATCTCTGGCGAAGACCTTGATCATCGTTCTCGTAGTCAAATACCAAACCTTGAATCAGCATCTCATGCGGGCCATCTCTTCGGGCGTAACCAAATTGTCTTAATGCTAAGAAGGGGTTGTAGGTGATACCTCCTCTAATGCCAAGTAAATGGACATTAGGGAATTCTCCACAACGATCGACAATAGTAACATTCTCTATGGATCGGGAGCACCAATGAATGTCTGAATGTTTGAGCGTCATCAACCTTTGTGACCACCTTAAACTTTGCTCGTTCTTCAATACAGTTTAGGGAAGATGCGAAATAAACCATCTTTCCAAGAGAGGAGTGCAACACATAAGGACACCTCTTTTCCTCATTGTGTGAGTGTGAAAAGAATGTAAGATGTCCCCTAGCAATGTAGGTATCGGGTTGCGGGACATGAATGTGATACGGTGGGAAAGAGAACTGGCTGTTTTGGAATGCTGGTTCGCGTTTTGCGTTTGTTTTCACAAAATGTCGCGGTAAGCAAGAGTCGCCACCGTCTTTTATTTTATCCAACAAGGAAAGGACAAAAGCACAGAAAAATTCCTTTATCGAGATGCTTCTCGGGTTCGGGAGGTAGATTATAGAAAGGGAAGGTGTTAGCACCCTTTCTATCCGTGGTTATCCACGGGCTCTTAGGTACTTGCTCATTGTGTTTTCAAAATTTGCTTTTCTTTGTGTTTGTGGGTTTGAAAGAAGTTTTTGTTTGAAAGGTGTAAGTGCGAAAAGTTTTGTTTTTTTTAAAAGAGAGCAAGTACTTAAGAACCATCTACCTACTCGAAAAAGGAATTAATCTATGCAAATGTCCTTTAGATAATGCTATCCCACTATTGAGGAGTAGGTAGCACTGTCGTTGGAGTTTTCGGGTCAATTCGATTAAGGGACGTGTGGTCACTAAAGCAATGTTAGGACGCCTTAGCGGTAACCCTAATGTCTTAGATCATTTTATCCGAGGCAACCGTTTCGAGGCAACAATGATCTTTGGACAAGAGGGCGACCTCTAAAACTTCCTATACTCCATGACCACGTTCGAAGGAAACCAAGTGAGGTGTACCCTAAGAGTGCGCATGTGCGAGTGTATTGTTTTTTCAGTTATTTATCTTTGTACATGTCATGGGTTATCTATGTTGATTTTATGTTCATACATCGGATCTTGTCATGCATTCCCTATTATCAAACATCTAACAGTTTATAGTTGCGGAATTTAAATTACGGAAATTAAATCTAAATTATTACAAGGCGTCGGGTATTTACATCGCCAAAAAAAACCCCTTTAATTTAAATTGCGGAAAGTAAAATAAAGCGATAAATAATTAAAGTCCTAATTAACAGCTATTACATACCGGAAGCAATTACAATATTGGATAAAATGATACGCGTGCGAGAAATTAAATCGGGCGAGTTTTTAGGGTTTTGACCCTTTTTGAAAGAAAGCATGTTTTTTATTATTTTTTTGAATTAAATGGAAATTAAATTAGGTCAAAATTAATTAATTAATTAATTAAAATATTTTTGGGTTTTTGAATATTTAAGGAAATAAAATAAAGTTGGTCAAAGTTATTAAAACCTAATATTCTAAATTAATTTTAATTTATTACAAAAAAGTTAAACCTATTTAAAACTAAATTAATTAAATTAGTATTTATTTACAAAAATAAAAGTGAATTTAATTTTAATAAAATAATATTTTTGTATTTTCTGATTTTATGAGGAAAAATAAATTATTTGGTTAATGGTAATAAAAATAATTAATAAAACAATTAAATAAAAAGAAATATAAAAGAGAAAAGAAATAACCCAGGGGGTGTGGGCCTGATTCTGAATGTGAGAATAGCAATTCCAAGCCCATTTGCTGCAAGCCTGCTTTGACTTTTCCAATTCCCCATACGTGTGTTGACTTTGGTGTATGGTGGATATCACCCTTTGGCCATCAGATTTGGCCAGGATGCCATCTGGCAAGTGAGATCTGAAGGCATATGGTGGACCATAACTGATGAAGCACGCTGGAACATCTGCAAGAAAAATGCAACAAATATATTGGGGGACCTGGGATTCGAACCCAGGTCCCATGAGACAATGCACTAACACGCTAACCAACTCAACCAACGCGCCTATTTGTTATTATAATGGATAAGTAATATTATAAGAGAAAAGCAAATAATATACTGAAAATAAAAAAAAAACACGCGAGATTTATTTGAATGGGCCAATGAAGACGAGCCACGTCTTCGTCTTCTTCAACAAGACCTGGTCTTTTTCCTGCCGATTTGGATCCGCAACAAAATTCGTGGCTTGCTTCTAAAATGAATTACAGGCCATATAAATACAAACTAAAACCACCATCATGTTCGTCTCTCCTCCCTGAACGCAACCATGGCCATTATTTCTCCCAATTTTCCCTGCAAAGCAAATGCCCAAAAACGAACCTCCAAAACCCTAGATTCGGGTATGGTGCTATAGCTTACGAAAACAAAATCAAATGATGCAGAAAGACTGGAAATTGATCGTTAAGCATGATTGTACAAAAAAATTGCTCAAAGGATGCAGGAATATGGATTCACGATTTCATGTACAGGGCAATGTTCAGAACGACTTACAGTGCGTTTTAGGGGGTTTCAGAACTTGTGAATGGTTGCAATCGCTTCAGTGGATGTCAGGCAAGATGGCTACGTTGAGCTTTTGCCTTGAATTGGACTCCAAACAAGATTTCGATCTCCAACTTTTTCAAGTTTTTTTTCAGTTTTGGTTTTGTCTATTCTACAGCTTTCAGGTCGTGTTTTGTGTGTCTCTAGCTTGTGTATGTAACAAGGGTTGTATTAGGTTAAAAATTTGGGCTTGAATCCATGAGCATTGAAGATTTTGGATATGATATGATTCACCATGAACAAGCTTCCTTATTTGTCAAAAAATCCAATATTTGGTCATGATATGCCTTGATTCGAATTTGGTCATATCCATAATGATATTAAAGACCTGTAATGATCAAAAAGATACCATTTGATTAAGACTTGGATTTTATTTGGATTTAAATTGATTTAAAATGAATTAAATCAATAAAAATCAAATAAAATAGAAAAATTAATAATTGGACATAAAATTGAAGATAGGACACGTGTGTGGTGTGACAAGATCAAACCAAGTGGAAAAAATTGGGGCCTTTTGTCAAAAATTGGAGTTTTGGGGATAGTTGACTTTTGACAATTTTGGAAAAATGCCCAACTTCAACAATGCATAACTTCTTCGATTTTGAACTTTTGGAGGTTTTCTTGGACTTTTTAGAAACCTTGAGATGTCCTCTAAGCAACCCTTTTGGTTTCATATCATTTTGATATTCCATGCTCAAGTTATAAGCTTTGGAAAAAAATGTGTTTTTGTTGACTTTCAAAAATGACCTATAATGTCCAAATTTGTAACTTTTTGTGAGAGCATTTCTTGATCTTGGGGTGTGAAGATGGATTGTAGGGAATTGCATCCTCTTCAAAATTATCTTTGGATGGTTCGTTTATCATAAAGTATGAGAACGTTATGCTTGGTCAAAGTTGAGTTGACTTTTCCTACAAAACCCTAATTTAGCAACTTTTGAATCTTGATGAATCTTGAGCAATCCTTGATGAATCATGATCAACCCTTTATAAAATGATGAATTATCATTCAAAATGAGAATGTTGACAAAAAATCTTGAGGTTTGACTATTTGTAGGTCACAGTTGACTTTTTCCCTAGCACAGTCGATTTTTGGGCGTCTTGAGCAATTGACTGACCAAACTTCCTCTGCAAGGCTTGAAATTTGACATGGATGAACTTGAGAACATATTAGGACATTGGGGAGCACTTGAGGCATTTGTATGTAAATACCTTGGTGCAAAACAAAACCCTAATTTGAGGTTGACTGCCTTAGGAGATGATTTGACTGTCCAACTCTTGAGCAATCTTGAGCCACTTGGAGATTATTCTTGAAAAGTCTTGAGAAATATGGGAGGACAAATTTTAGGGTACAACAGTTTCCCCTGTTCAATTTTCTTAAACCTGAGGATATAGATTGGCTTTTGAGCCTTTCGTGATCCGAAGGTGGAAGATAATTAAACACTAGAGTGCCCAGAAATTTGCACTCGCATGGTGTAGTATCAGTATTGTGATGTCGGGAATGGGCTTACAGATGCCATTTGGAGATTGTTGGTAGGAGGATAGGCTTACAGATTCCATCTGCAGGAGTGTCGATCGCATAAGAGATTCCTTAGCGAGAACTTGCATACTTGTGGTTTGTAGAAGATTCCGCTGGGGAAGTCTAACTTTTGTTGAGATTTAGGAACTTGCCTGTACTTCAACTGAGAGAATGCCTCGACTGAGTCTTAAGAACCGTTGAGGTTATAGCACTCGTCCACACTATGACATAGGGAAACATCTTCATCAAGATCTAGGAACTGTCTGGTCTTCAACGTAGTATACCGTTGAAATTAGAGAACTCGTCCACACTATGACGGAGGAAAACATCAAGATCTACGAACTTACTAGTGCTTAATGTAGTATATCGTTGAGGTTATAGCACTCGTCCATACTATGACGTAGGGAAATATCTTCATCAAGATCTAGGAACTGTCTGGTCTTCAACGTAGTATACCGTTGAAATTAGAGAACTCGTCCACACTATGACGGAGGAAAACATCAAGATCTACGAACTGACTAGTGTTCAACGTAGTATACCGTTGAGGTTATAGCAATCGTCCACACTATGACATAAGGAAACATCTTCATCAAGATCTAGGAACTGTCTGGTCTTCAACGTAGTATACCGTTGAAATTAGAGAACTCGTCCACACTATGACAGAGGAAAACATCAAGATCTAGGAACTGACTAGTGTTCAACGTAGTATACCGTTGAGGTTATAGCACTCGTCCACACTATGACGTAGGGAAACATCTTCATCAAGATCTAGAAACTGTCTGGTCTTCAACGTAGTATACCATTGAAATTAGAGAACTCGTCCACACTATGACGAAGGAAAACATCAAGATCTAGGAACTGACTAGTGTTCAATGTAGTATACCGTTGAGATTATAGCACTCGTCCACACTTTGACGTAGGGAAACATCTTCATCAAGATCTAGGAACTGACTAGTATTCAACGTAGTATACCGTTGAGGTTATAGCACTCGTCCACACTTTGACGGAGGAAAACATCAAGATCTAGGAACTGTCTGGTCTTTAACGTAGTGTACCATTGAAATTAGAGAACTCGTCCACACTATGACGTAGGGAAACATCTTCATCAAGATCTAGGAACTGTCTGGTCTTCAACGTAGTATACCGTTGAAATTATAGAACTCGTCCACACTTTGATGGAGGAAAACATCAAGATCTAGGAAATGACTAGTATTCAACGTAGTATATCGTTGAGGTTATAGCACTCGTCCACACTATGACGTAGGGAAACATCTTCCTCAAGATCTAGGAATTATCTAGTCTTCAACGTAGTATACCGTTGAAATTACAGAACTCGTCCACACTTTGACGGAGGAAAACATCAAGATCTAGGAATTGCCTGGTCTTCAACGTAGTATACTGTTGAAACTACAGAACTCGTCCACACTATGACGTAGGGAAACATCTTCATCAAGATCTAGGAACTGTCTAGTCTTCAACGTAGTATACCGTTGAAATTACAGAACTTGTACACACTATGACGGAGGAAAACATCAAGATCTAGGAACTGACTAGTATTCAACGTAGTATACCGTTGAGGTTATAGTACTCGTCCATACTTTGACGTAGGGAAACTGTCGATATTGAGAACCTTATCTGAAATTCAACCGAGGATAATTCAATTGAGATTTAAGAACCGGTCAGGTCTTCGACGTAACTGAGAACTTTAACTGTATCTTTCTTGAAAGGTAAAGGTCAGTCATATGCAATGCATGATATGGATCAGGCAATGATGTTCTCAAAATAAATGAGACTATATTCGTATGATGCATATATGCATGTATCATGATGTACGGGAATATAATGTTTTAGCTGGGGAAAATAAATCCCGGAGCTGCTGGAGAATAGAGTTGAGTTCTTCGTTTCCGCTGGGGATGATGGACGAAGATGATTTATGAGAATAAACCTGCAGGAGAAAAGAACTCCGTTGGGGAATAAATTGATGAAGAGATTACTCCGAGGGGAATTACTCTATGGGGGAGAGATGTTTTGCTGAGGATTTTAATGATAAACTCCGCTGGGGATTCCGCTGATAAACTCCGCTGGGGAATGGATTACCATTGCTGGTGATATTGAATATGTTGAGGATTGAAGTCCTTCTTGTACAAGGAAAGAACTTCATTGGGGATGATCTTTCAGTTTCAATCTTGCTGGGGATAACCCTGTTAGGCTCTTGTGGGGATAACCCTTCTGAATTTGGCTGGGAATGATCCTTTGAACTTGGCTGGCGAGATTGATTTTGTACTCCGCTGGGGATAAACTTCCAGAGTCTACTGGGGAAGATGATTCAACTCTGTTGGGGAAGCTCTTTTCAGACCGTGCTGGGGAAATGGCTCCACTGGGGTATCTTGTATTCTGCCGGGGAACATTCTTATACTTCGTTGAGGAATATCGAGACTGCCGGGGATACTCTTATACTTCCTGGGGAATATCTTTATACTCCGCTGGGGAATATTAAGACCTGCTGGGGATACCGAGCCTTTCTAGTGCTGCTGGTAGATTAACTCTGCTTGGGGAGAGTATTGCTGATTTGTTCACGGTTGTAAGTCTCAGCTGGGGAGAGTTACCATTATTATCTTACTTTGCGGGGAGTGAAAGTACCTTAGCCATATTTTTCAGCCGAATCTACCTTGGTACCTGGTGGACAAAGCAACTACACAGTTCGGACAATTCTTATTCCCCCTGCTTCTGATGTTACCAGTAATTCATCTTTGTTTCACATGTAAATATTTATGAGCAGCAATTAATGTCAAATGCATATATCAAAAATGAACATTGGACGTTCTTTGCAAAACAAAACAGATAAAGGAAAAACAGTTTTTTTTTAAATTTCTTTGGAAATGAATTTGTATTGATTTGAAGTTTGGCCTGTAAATAGGCGTTTTTGTACAAGAGGTTGACGTCCTAGTAAGAGAACGCCGCCGAACAAATAGAAATTTACACAATTTGTTAAAAGAAAACAAAACAGCTATGTGAATGATCCCACTACGTTCCAACTCTGCTATTGCCTTTATGTCCTCGGGCATCTCATCACTTTGCTACTAGTTGAAGATGAATCTGATTAATTGGTGTCGTCCGAGCTTGATAGTTGATACCGAAGTCTGGATGCAAGGTGATCCAATAAGACATAGTGTTACGCTTTAATCCCTAATTTTTGCTTGGACCGCCCTTTCGGGTTTTCAATCCACCGGGATACCCTTTTTTGCCCAAGCCGCCTTTTCAGGTTTTCGACTTGCCGGGTGTACATATTTTTTTTATTTTCATCCCTTATTTTTACCCGAACCCTTTTGGTTCGCCGCGAAGCCCTTATTTTTGCCTAGGCCAGTCAACCTAGCGGGTCTTTGATTATGCGTAGTATCTTTTCACTATGTCTGCATTGACGGGGTGAGGAAGGTCGTCACCATCCATGGTGGTTAGAATCATAGCTCCTCCTGAGAAAATTTTCTTAACCACAAATGGCCCTTCGTAAGTAGGGGTCCATTTGCCCCTGGGATCACCTTGAGGTAGAATAATGCGCTTGATTACCAGGTCCCCAACTTGATACTCTTGTCGTCTAACTTTCTTGTTAAATGCCTTGATCATCCATTTTTGGTACGTCTGACCATGACAAATAGCAGTAAGTCTCTTTTCGTCGATTAGGTTCAGTTGATCAAGTCGGGTCTGAATCCAGTCATCTTCACTCAAACCTGCATCCTTCATGATCCAAAGAGAGGGTATCTGAACTTCAATAGGCAAGACTGCCTCCATGCCATAAACCAAGGAATAGGGTGTTGCCCCTGTTGACGTTCGTGTTGAGGTACGATACCCATGAAGAGCAAATGGTAACATCTCGTGCCAGTCTTTGTATGTTACTGTCATCGTCTACACAATCTTCTTGATGTTCTTATTAGCCGCTTCGACAACTCCATTCATCTTCGACCGGTAGGGAGAAGAGTTGTGATGTTGTATCTTGAATTGCTCGCAGAGCTCAGTGATCATCTTATTGTTGAGATTCGTACCATTGTCCGTAATGATCCTCTCTGGTACACTGTATCGACATATCAGATTGTGCCGAATAAACTGTGCCACGACGTTCTTGGTTACAGTAGCAAAGGAAGCCGCTTCAACCCACTTTGTAAAGTAATCCATCGCTACCAGGATGAAACGATGCTTGTTGGATGCCGTAGGTCGGATCTCGTCGATCATATCAATGCCCCACATTGCAAAAGGCCAAGGTGTTGTCAAGACATTCAGAGGAACTGGAGGTATGTGCACCTTATCAGCATAGACCTGACACTTGTGACATGTCCGAGAATGCTGATAACAGTCGGCTTCCATTGTGGACCAGTAATATCCTGCTCGGAGGATTTTCTTTGCCATGGTATGTCCACTGGAATGAGTCCCGAAAGTACCTTCATGCAGCTCTTCCATGATCCTTTCTGCTTCAATCTTATCCACGCAACGCAGTAAGGTCGAGTCATGGTTACGCTTGTAAAGAATGCCATTGCTGATGAAGAACTTCGCTATGAACCTCCTCAGAAACTTCTTCTCATTAACAGATGCACCCTCGGGGTATTCTTGAGCTTCAAGATACCTCTTCACCTCATGATACCAAGGCTTTTCCGTTACTTCTTCAGTCTCAAGATCACAGCAATGTGCAGGTTCGTCCAATCTTTCAATGATGATTCAGGGAGCTTCGTTGTCCCAATTGA
Organism: Vicia faba; assembly: GCA_948472305.1. Classification (NCBI taxonomy): domain Eukaryota; kingdom Viridiplantae; phylum Streptophyta; class Magnoliopsida; order Fabales; family Fabaceae; genus Vicia; species Vicia faba. The sequence continues at coordinate 6,466,495 of OX451736.1, forward strand.
CTTTGAAAATAGAAGACATGGTAGCCAGCGCGTCCGCCAACTGATTCTCCTCTCTAGGGAAGTGTTCAAAGGTTATCTCCTCAAAATGGGGCAGCAATGTCAACACATACTCCTTATAAGGAATAAGATTTGGGTGTTTCGTATCCCACTCTCCTTTGATCTGACTGATCACGAGAGCGGAATCTCCGAAGACACTTAGAAACTTAATCCTTAGATCAATTGCAGCTTGCAGACCCATGATGCATGCTTCATACTCTGCCATGTTGTTGGTGCAGTTGAAACATAGTCGGGCGGTGAACGGAGTATGAGAGCCTTTAGGATATATGATCACGGTGCCAATGCCATTACCCAAAGCGTTTGAAGCTCCATCGAAGTACATAGACCATCGAGATCCTTCCTCAGGTCCTTCATCCGGTCCAGGTGTCTCACAATCAGTTACCAACATGATATTCTCGTCTGGAAATTCAAAGTTCATAGACTGGTAATCATCCACTGCTTGATGTGTCAAATGGTATGCCAACACACTTGCCTTGATTGCCTTTTGGGTCGTGTACTGGATGTCAACATCAGTCGAGATCATTTGCCATCTTGCTATTCTTCCAGACAAGGCAGGCTTTTCGAAGATATACTTGATTGGATCCATCTTTGATATCAACAAAGTAGTGTGAGTCAACATATACTGTCTTAGCCGGCGAGCAGCCCATGCCAAAGCGCAACATGTTTTCTCGAGCAGTGAGTATCGGGTCTCACAGTCGGTAAACTTTTTGCTAAGGTAATAAATAACATGCTCTTTTCGGCCAGACTCGCCATGCTGACCCAGTACACACCCCCATTGAGTTGTCGAGTACTGTCAAGTATAAGATCAGAGGTCTCCCTTCAACTGGTGGCATCAGAATGGGTGGCTCTTGGAGATACTCTTTGATCCTTTCGAAAGCGGCCTGGAATTCATCGTTCCAACATACTACCTGATCTTTCTTCAGTAACTTGAAGATTGGCTCACAAGTAGCAGTTAGGTGTGAGATGAATCGGGAAATGTAGTTCAAACGTCCCGGAAAGCCTCTGACTTCTTTCTCTGTTCTAGGAGCTGGCATTTCCTGTATGGCCTTTACCTTTGCGGGATCTAATTGAATACCTTTGTCGCTTACAACGAAACCTAGTAGTTTGCCAGATCTCACTCCGAAAGTGCACTTGTTCGGATTTAACCTCAGCTTGTACAACTTCAACCTGTCAAACAGTTTCTGCAGATGGTCAAGGTGTTCTTCCTCAGTCTGGGACCTTGCAATCATATCGTCGAAATATACCTCAATCTCATGATGGATCATATCATGAAACAAAGCAACCATGGCCCGCTGATACGTTGCCCTAACATTCTTCAACCCAAAAGGCATGACCTTGTAGAAAAAGGTACCCCACTGAGTAACAAAAGTTGTCTTCTCCATGTCTTCGGGAGCCATTTTAATCTGATTATAACCGGAGAAGCCATCCATGAAGGAGAAGACCTTGTGCTGAGCGGTGTTGTCAACCAGAACGTCAATATGAGGTAGAGGGAAGTATCCTTAGGGCTTGCCCTGTTCAAATCCCTGTAGTCAACACACATTCGGACCTTACCATCTTTCTTCGGTACAGGAACCACATTGGCAACCCACTGAGGGTAAGAAGTAACTGCTAGAAAACCGGCGTCAAACTGTTTCAAAACTTCAGCCTTGATTTTCTCAGACATCTCTGGGCGCATACGGCGAACCTTTTGTTTCACTGGAGGACAGTCTTCCTTGGTAGGCAGGCGATGAACCACAATATCAGTATCCAACCCAGGCATATCTTCGTAAGACCAGGCAAAGATCTCAACATAGTCACACAACATCTGAATTAACCGTTGTTTCACACTAGCTTCTAGATTTGCATCGATCTTGACCTCTTTCTTATCTGTCTCGATACCCAGATTCACTGTTTCCACTGGCTCTTCATGTGGCTGAATGGCCCTCTCTTCTTGAAGTAACAGTCTTGCAAGTTCACCAGGCACTTCGCAATCATCTTCACCTTCGTCTTCGGCTAAGTTGATCGGATTTTCGAAGTCATAACTGGCAGTAGCAGAGTCGTTACCAGTGAGATCCAGAGTGGATGTGGACCTCTATACGTGAGTGTGTGTAAAATAGTTGTTTTGTAATATATAATAAAGAAAAAACAAGGAGCGCAAAATTTGAAATACAAGAAACGTCCAATGCTTTTAGTAATGATATATGACAATGACACACATAAGCCCTCACAAATGAAGCCACGGTGCCCCGGGTAAGACATCAGGCCATAGAGTTTAAGACATTGTCTGGTACATATTTAAAACAAAAAGTTTCATTACTGAGTAATAACGGAAACGGGCATAGAATCCTTCGCTGTCCAGTTGCTTAATCCACCATTGGCAGTCGGGTAGATCCAACTGTCGATATCGAACTCTTCATCATCATTATCCCTGATAGCATTCACCCCTGCATCTTGTTTAGGCTTCTCTGGTGCTCCGAACTCGATCTCTTTCGCATCAATCAAGTCTTGTACCTTGTTCTTCAAAACCCAACAATCATCTGTATTATGCCCCGGGCTATCAGAGTGAAAAGCACAACGGGCATTAGGGTTATACCTCGGTGATGTGGTATTTGGATTCTTCGAGGCTTCCTTTAGAACCACCAGATTAGTCTTCAGCAACTGTGGCAGAATTTGAGATAAGGTCATGCTGAGACGGGTGAATTGCCTTCGAGGTCTCTCATCCTTTTGTTGATTGTTGTGCTGTGGAGCACCAGCAGGTTTTGAAATAACAACCGCATTCACAGCTTGGCGGTGTTCAGGTCTATCTTGTCTTCTTGCACTGTAGACAGCGCTGGACTCTTTCTTAAAGGGCTTCTTCTCGGTGCTTGACGAGGCACCCTTCTGTATCTTACCAGCCTTAATACCAGCATCTATCCTTTCACCGGTCAAAATAAGCTCTGTAAACCCAGACGAATAGCTTCCAATTAGATGGTTGAAAAATGGACCAGACAGGGTCCCCAAAAACATGTCAACAAGTTCCCGATCAGCTAAGGGTGGTTGTACCCTTCCAGCGAGGTCTCTCCACTTATGAGTATAATCTTTGAATCCTTCACCCGTTCCCATTGACATACCCTGGAGTTGGGTACGCGTAGGAGCGAGGTCGGAGTTATACTGATACTGCCTGTAGAATGCAGTAGCCAAATCTTCCCAACTGCGGATACTGGCTCCGTCCAACTGATAGAACCACTCAAGCTGAGTCCCTGAGAGACTGTCTTGGAAGAAGTGGATCCATAGGTTCTTATCAGCTGTGTACGGCTGAATCTTCCTCACATATGACCAGAGGTGCAGCTTCGGACAAGAAACTCTGTCATACTTAGCAAAGGCTGGTGCCTTGAATTTGTGGGGAATGACTACCCCAGATGATAGACCTAGATCACCAAAGTCCAGTTCAGGCACTTTCTAAACCTCTATAGCATTCAACCGGTCTTCCAGTTGCTTGTATCTATCCTCGGCAGGAGGATACTATTCTTCATCGTAGTCTGTCTCGTTGTCGGAGACCACAGGGCTAGGAGCCCTCCTTTCTTGTGGACTATCTTTCCCTCCAGATGAGGTGGTCAGATCAACTTCATTATGTAGCCTGTTTCCAAACCTGTGCCTTGTGTTGAACATGATGGTCCTCTTCTTCTTCTTATTCTTCTCATTCAGAATTAGGGTCTTCAGGTCTTGCTGACCCTTAGCTAGACTCATGAACAACTCTTGAAATTGGGCATTCTGGGCCTGGATGGCCTTGATAGCTTGCTCAGTTGAAGGTTCGGCAGACATGATGAGTGAGTGAGTGCTGAAATAAACAGCAAAGAAGATAAGATACCTGTAAAGGGTACCTGTTTATGAAGTGCATGGGATGAAATGCGTATGATTTATGATTTCAAAGACAATTGAGAGATTCAAATTTGTAAACAAGAAAGGAAACACACTTTATTAGATAAAATTTAGAATTCAAATTATTCAACTGATGCCATTAAGGCGTTACATGAAAAGAAATACTGAAAAGTAAAAATAAAACTGGAAAGCAAATCAACAAAGGCCTATCAATGCTCCCATGGTCTCTTCTTCTCAGTGCGGACATAGTCGTTGAGAATCTGCTCGTTCTCCAGTTGCCTAGTCAGCTTCTGGATCTTTTGCTCTTGCTCGTTGAACTTCTCTCGGTAAGAATCCCGTTCATCCCTCAGCTGCATCCAAGACCTTTTCAGTTCCCCAATGTCGGTGGGTATATAAGGATGGAGGATGGTTAGAAGAACCCCTTCTTCATTAGCAACTTCAAGAGTGACAGGCCGGACGACTTCATATGGAATACCTAGCTTTTGGGCACGGATACGGATCCATCTGAGATATGGCTCCATCGAGAGTGAAGTCTTTGGACCCAACTCATGTGGGTCAGATTGGTGAACTCTGTCCTAAGCCCTTATGAATCTACGACGTTGCTCATCACTATCCCCATGGAAATCAAAGATGATATGAGGCATTAGCATCTCATGAGGTCCTTCTCTTCTGGCTCTTCCAAATTGACGGAGAGCTAAGCATGGGTTGTAAGAAATTCCTCCATGGGTTCCTATCAATGGAACATTAGGATACTCTCCACATCGATCAATGATAGTCACCTCATCCATACCTTTGAGAGTCCAAATGATGTCATTGTGAGAGAGAGACATCACCTTATAAGCCCGCCCATTCCTTCTTTGTTCTTCAGCACTGACTTGGGGAGGTGCCAAATAAACCACCTCGACAATAAAGGAGCACAACACATCAAGTTTCCCCGCTTTCGGGCAGTGCGAGCATAGAGATGATGAAGAATGTCACCCAAGAGAGTGGGTACAGGGTTCTGAGAGATGAAGATCTTTATGGCATTCACATCAACAAAAGTGTCAGGATTCGAAAACAGTACCAAGCCATATATTAGGAGAGCCAGAATATCCTCGAACGCCTTAAAGTCTAGGATATCCCAGAAGTAGTTAGCCTTGCCAACCAAGAACTTAGTCAGAAAGCCTTTTGCTCCACTCCCAGTCTCCCAATTAGCCATTACCTCCTCTTTGGTCAAATGAAGGGCTGCAGCAATCTCTTCGGGCCTAATAGTCTTCCCCCAGCCAGTAAACGGGGTCTGCTCCAGAACAGAGATACCGAGCAGCTCAGAGAACTCTTTTAGGGTAGGAACCAGCTAATAGTCTTGAAAAGTAAAACAATGGTACAGCGGATCATAGAACTGGACTAGGACACTCATCATCTGCTCGTCCAATTTGGAGGTGACCAAACTGAGAAGAGAACCATGCCTCCTGATGAAGGAAGTAGTGTCAGGCATCTTGGCAACCAACTCTTTAAGCAAGGTAGGGACTTGGACAAATTTGATCCGGATGGTATTCTTACGCATGGGCATCATGATGACCTACAAAACAAAACAAAGATGAATCCCTCCTGTCTTTGAAATAGGTCAGTCCTTATGCAAGATGTATGCAATGTTATGATGTCATGATAGTAAGCACACCACAAGTATCCACAAAAAGCAAACATGGTAAAGGCACACAAGTCACACAGAGAGCCCTTAGATTTCAGGCTGGCAAGGAGCTTAGGCACTACCCTCTTTCAGTTCAGTTGGTTTAAACCTATCCAAAAAATAGTAACCGGGTTCTAGAGGATCTCAATATCACTAACTACCCTCAATCGGTCATAATTCCAGTTTAGCAACCTTTTCTTGCGGCCGGAATCATCACGAGAGTTTAGTCTTAATGAGTGTAGCATACTGCTACTATTTTATGGCCAAGTTGGTCAATTTAAGGTTCTAAGGTCAGTTGGTTCTTAATGACCCCTTAGAAGACCCATATTCTCCTCGTTCCAACACAAGGGATATCGGTACAGACTAAAGTGCCACACCAACGCAGCTACTGCTTCAGCCATGTCGGTCTACGCCGGACAGTTCCCTCACAGTTTATTGCTACTTACCTAAAGGGTGTCCCCCAGATCCGGGTTAGGATCTATAGAACTCTGATACAAGCCCACAAATATAAATCATACAAAGCATACAATTGAAAACACAATGATCTAATCCTAAGGTACACCTCACTTATAAACACTCCCCAGCAGAGTCGCCAGTTCTGTGATACGGTGGGAAAGATAACTGACTGTTTTGGAATGCTGGTTTATGTTTTGCGTTTGTTTTCACAAAATCCCGCGGTAAGCAAGAGTCGCCACCGTCTTTTATTTTATCCAACAAGGAAAGGACAAAAGCACAGAAAAATTCCTTTTTCGAGATGCTTCTCGGGTTCGGGAGGTAGATTATAGAAAGGGAAGGTGTTAGCACCCTTTCTATCCGTGGTTATCCACGGGCTCTTAGGTACTTGCTCATTGTGTTTTCAAAATTTGCTTTTCTTTGTGTTTGTGGGTTTGAAAGAAGTTTTTGTTTGAAAGGTGTAAGTGCAAAAAGTTTTGTTTTTTTTAAAAGAGAGCAAGTACTTAAGAACCATCTACCTACTCGAAAAAGGAATTAATCTGTGCAAATGTACTTTAGATAATGCTATCCCACTATTGAGGAGTAGGTAGCACTGTCGTTGGAGTTTTTGGGTCAATTCGATTAAGGGACGTGTGGTCACTAAAGCAATGTTAGGACGCCTTAGCGGTAACCCTAATGTCTTAGATCATTTTATCAGAGGCAACCGTTTCGAGGCAACTATGATCTTTGGACAAGAGGGCGACCTCTAAAACTTCCTATACTCAATGACCACGTTCGAAGGCAACCAAGTGAGGTGTACCCTAAGAGTGCGCATGTGCGAGTGTATTGTTTTTTCAGTTATTTATCTTTGTACATGTCATGGGTTATCTATGTTGATTTTATGTTCATACATCGGATCTTGTCATGCATTCCCTATTATCAAACATCTAACAGTTTATAGTTGCGGAATTTAAATTACAGAAATTAAATCTAAATTATTACAAGGCGTCGGGTATTTACATCGCCAAAAACAAACCCTTTAATTTAAATTGCGGAAAGTAAAATAAAGCGATAAATAATTAAAGTCCTAATTAACATCTATTACATACCGGAAGCAATTACAATATTGGATAAAACGATATGCGTGCGAGAAATTAAATCGGACGAGTTTTTAGGGTTTTGACCCTTTTTGAAAGAAAGCATGTTTTTTTTATTATTTTTTTGAATTAAATGGAATTAAATTAGGTCAAAATTAATTAATTAATTAATTAAAATATTTTTTGGTTTTTGAATATTTAAGGAAATAAAATAAAGTTGGTCAAAGTTATTAAAACCTAATATTCTAAATTAATTTTAATTTATTACAAAAAAGTTAAACCTATTTAAAACTAAATTAATTAAATTAGTATTTATTTACAAAAATAAAAGTGAATTTAATTTTAATAAAATAATATTTTTGAATTTTCTGATTTTATGAGGAAAAATAAATTATTTTGTTAATGGTAATAAAAATAATTAATAAAACAATTAAATAAAAAGAAATATAAAAGAGAAAAGAAATAACCCAGGGGGTGTGGGCCTGATTCTAAATGTGAGAATAGCAATTCCAAGCCCATTTGCTGCAAGCCTGCTTTGACTTTTCCAATTCCCCATGCGTGTGTTGACTTGGGTGTATGGTGGATATCACCCTTTGGCCATCAGATTTGGCCAGGATGCCATCTGGCAAGTGAGATCTGCAGGCATATGGTGTACCATAGCTGATGAAGCACGCTGGAACATCTGCAAGAAAAATGCAACAAATATATTGGGGGACCTGGGATTCGAACCCAGGTCCCATGAGACAATGCACTAACACGCTAACCAACTCAACCAACACGCTTATTTGTTATTATAATGGATAAGTAATATTATAAGAGAAAAGCAAATAATATACTGAAAATAAAAAACAAAAGCGCGAGATTTATTTGAATGGGCCAATGAAGACGAGCCACGTCTTCGTCTTCTTCAACAAGACCTGGTCTTTTTCCTGCGGATTTGGATCCGCAACAAAATCAGTGGCTTGCTTCTAAAATGAATTACAGGCCATATAAATACAAACTAAAACCACCATCATGTTCGTCTCTCCTCCCTGAACGCAACCATGGCCATTATTTCTCCCAATTTTCCCTGCAAAGCAAATGCCCAAAAACGAACCTCCAAAACCCTATATTCGGGTATGGTGCTATAGCTCACGAAAACAAAATCAAATGATGCAGAAAGACTAGAAATTGATCGTTAAGCATGATTGTACAAAAAAATTGCTCAAAGGATGCAGGAATATGGATTCACGATTTCATGTACAGGGCTATGTTCAGGACGACTTACAGTGCATTTTAGGGGGTTTCAGAACTTGTGAATGGTTGCAATCGCTTCAGTGGATGTCAGGCAAGATGGCTACGTTGAGCTTTTGCCTTGAATTGGACTCCAAACAAGATTTCGATCTCCAACTTTTTCAAGTTTTTTTCAGTTTTGGTTTTGTCTATTCTGCAGCTTTTAGGTCGTGTTTTGTGTGTCTCTATCTTGTGTATGTAACAAGGGTTGTATTAGGTTAAAAATTTGGGCTTGAATCCATGAGCATTGAAGATTTTGGATATGATATGATTCACCATGAACAAGCTTCCTTATTTGTCAAAAAATCCAATATTTGGTCATGATATGCCTTGATTCGAATTTGGTCATATCCATAATGATATTAAAGACCTGTAATGATCAAAAAGATGCCATTTGATTAAGATTTGGATTTTATTTAGATTTAAATTGATTTAAAATGAATTAAACCAATAAAAATCAAATAAAATAGAAAAATTAATAATTGGACATAAAATTGAAGATAGGACATGTGTGTGGTGTGACAAGATCAAATCAAGTGGAAAAAAGTGGGCCCTTTTGTCAAAAATTGGAGTTTTGGGGATAGTTGACTTTTGGCAATTTTGGAAAAATGCCCAACTTCAACAATGCATAACTTATTCAATTTTGAACTTTTGGAGGTGTTCTTGGACTTTTTAGAAACCTTGAGATGTCCTATAAGCAACCCGTTTGGTCGCATCTCATTTTGATATTCCATGCTCAAGTTATAAGCTTTGGAAAAAATGTGTTTTTGTTGACTTTCAAAAATGACCTATAATGTCCAAATTTGTAACTTTTTGTGAGTGCATTTATTGATCTTGGGGTGTGAATATGGATTGTAGGGAATTGAATCCTCTTCAAAATGAGCTTTGGATGGATCATTTATCATAAATTATGAGAAAGTTATGTTTGGTCAAAGTTGAGTTGAGTTTTCCTACAAAACCCTAATTTAGCAACTTTTGAATCTTGATGAATCTTGAGCAATCCTTGATGAATCATGATCAACCCTTGATAAAATGATGGATTATCCTTAAAAATGAGAATGTTGACAAAAAATCTTGAGGTTTGACTATTTGTAGGTCGCAGTTGACTTTTGCCCTAGCACAGTCGATTTTTGGGCCTCTTGAGCAATTGACTGACCAAACTTCCTCTGCAAGGCTTGAAATTTGACATGGATGAACTTGAGAACATATTAGGACATTGGGTAGCACTTGAGACCATTTGGATGTAAATACCTTGGTGCAACACAAAACCCTAATTTGAGGTTGACTGCCTTAGGAGATGATTTGACTGTCCAACTCTTGAGCAATCTTGAGCCACTTGGAGATTATTCTTGAAAAGTCTTGAGAAATATGGAAGGGCAAATTTTGTGGTACAACAATGAAGATTTTTACGGTGTTCACATCTATGAGTTGGTCAGGACATGGAAACAAAACCATCCCATAGATGAGGAGATCCAAAATTTCCTCAAAGACTTGCAAATCCAAGGAATTCCAACAGCTTTGGGCTTTCTCAAACAATAACTTTTCTAGGAAACCCTTGACACCACTCCTTGTTTCCCAATGAGTTGTGACATCAGATGATTGCAAGTGTAGAGCTTGAGCAATCTCTTCTTCCTTTGGGTCTCTTTCTGTACCGTTGAAAGGTAGTTGATTGAGAATGGGAAACCTCAAGAGTCGGGAGAATTCTTCCAAAGTAGGCACAAGTTGATAATCAGGAAATGTGAAGCAATGGTGTAAGGGATCAAAGAACTGAAAGAGCACCTTCATCATGTCCTCATCAGTGTTGGGGGTGACCAATTTTAGTAGGCGACCATGTCTCTCGGTGAATGGAGAGTTTTCAGGGATCCTTAAAGCTAGTTCCTTAAGTTGTGGAGGGATCCTGCGAAGAGAATTCATATCCTACAAAACAGAACAAAGATAAACCCCAAGATCCTTGAAATGGTTAGTGAATGAGTATGATGTTATGATGTTCATGATGTTATGTACAAGTATGTATATACAAACAAAGCAGACAAGTCCTTAGGTTTAGGCTTGCATGGAGTCTCATAGGTAAGTACCCTCTTGAAGTTTAGTTGGCTCAAACCTGTCCTAGTAATAGTAATCGGGTTCTAAGGAGCTCAATATCACTGGTTTGTTTCCTTGGTCATTGTTTCAGCACAAGCCTCTTTAATGGCGACCGAAATATCCCAAGAAACCAAACCTTAATGAGTGTAGTATCGAGTATCTACCAACTTCGGACTGTACCAAAGCCGGTCATCTCACTATGTCCTAAAGGCCAAGTTGGTCAAGTAAAGGTTCTAGAGGTTCATTAGTGCTTCATGACATCACTCAGCGGCCCTGTATTCTCCTTGATTAACTCAAGGGCTACCGGTACCCACAAATATGTCGCACTAACGTAGCTATTGCTTAGACCATGTCGGTATACCCCATATAGTTTCCACAATGTATTGCTACTTACCTATAAGGTATCCCAAATATGGGTAGAGGATTCAAACCCAAACAAAGAACCATAATGTAAAGCATACAAGTCAAACAAAGAAAGCAAGTAAAGGTGATCTAACCCTAAGGTAACCCCACTTTTAGAATTATCCCCAGCAGAGTCGCCAGTTCTGTGATACGGTGGGAGAACTGACTTGAGGGTTTTGCGTTTTATCGCAAATGTTGCGGTTAGCAAGAGTCACCGCCGAATTTTCTTTTATCCAAAAGGAAAGGTGAAAAAGCACAAGAAAGACCTTTGAGATTTATTTCTTGAGTTCGGGCTGTAGATTACGAAAAGGGAAGGTATTAGCACCCTTTTCATCCATGGTTTTCCATGGGCTCTTAGTTACTTGCTAGATCACATGCTTTTGTTTGAAAATTTGCTTTGTGTGGTTTTGAAAGTATTTTGTAAAGAGGCCATTGTTTAGGCAATCTTTGTAATGACTCTCGTTCGTAAGAATGTATACAAAGATGTTGATCTTTTGAAAATGTTTTCAAGTTTGTAAGATGTTTGAAAGTGTAGGTGTTTGTTTTGAAAATAGCAAGGATGTTTTGTTTGAAATTTAGCAAGTAGTTAGGATCATTCTACTTACTCAAAAGTCTTTCTTGTTCATTTCATTTTCCTTTGACATTGTTATCTTACCATTGATTTGGTAAGTAACCCTATATTTGGATGTAAACAGGACGGGCGTGGGTCATCGTATAACCATGATTAGTAATGTTTGCAAGGTATCTTAGCATTCTTTTTAGGGACTAAGATCATTTGAAAGGCAACTTAGTTAGCGTCATCGAGGGACTATGATCTTGTATTTGCTTGTTTTTGCTAAGATACCTTACTTGCGTAATACGGCCATTTTGTATAAGGCAGCCAAGTGGAATAACCCTAGGGGTGCTTGTGTGCAAGTGTATTATTTTCATGCTTGGTTTTGTCTTGAATTAGGGTTTTCTATGTATTGGTTTTAGTCTTTCCATACAAACCCTAATTACTAACATGTTATATATAAAGCGATAAATTGCGGAATTAAAAGTTACTACGCTATTAAAACACTTGTGGAAGGGGGTGTACAAATTGTAAATAGGGATTGCAAGAATTTAAACATAATTAGTCTATTACAACCATATTGAATTGGTACAAATATACAAGGATTTAAATGAATACAATATATAAAAAGAATAAATATGCAACAGTGTATATGTGAAGAAAATGAATATTTTTATTTGGATTTTTTAGAGAAAAGGGATTCTGTCTTAATATAATTCATTAAAGAAAATAATTAATTAAACTTAAAAGTAAACCAAATTCACTAAGAAAAAAAGTTAATAAAACCCTAATTCATTAATTGATTAAAGAAAATAAGTTTAGAAAAAATATTTTTTTGGTATTTTTGTCTTGAAAATATTTATAGTATTATAAAATATTTTTGGCCTTTTTTAATATTAAAATAATATATTTTAATTGGTGTAAAAGAAAAATAAATACTAACCTAGTTTTAAATAAATTTACAAGATAATTTGTAAAAAATAATAAAGTATAGTTAAATAAAATATTTTTTGTGAGAAAAATAAAATAAACTAAGCCAAAATATAAATCTATCATTTTTTGTATTTTTATGATTTTTTTAGTATTTAGAAAATATGTTAAGAAAATAAATAAAATAAAAATAAGAAAATAAAATAAACTGGGCCAGGGGTGCAAACAGCCTGCAAGGGGGTTAGCAAGCAAAAACAAAAACACCAAGAGCCCAACAACGCCCAGTGCCTGCCAAAAAAAACAAAATCAGAAAGCAAAAATGTGGAAAAAAATTAAAATGGTACCACTGGGGCTCGAACCCAGGTCCCAAACGTTACAGGCGCGCGCTTCTACCATTGGGGTGGCTATACATCAGTTAACATAAGCAAAACAATAAATATATGATGCAAAATACGCCCTGATGACTTCATCTTCAACCTCCAGCCAGACCAACTGTAACTTGCTCATTTCTCATCAAAAATGAAAACTGTAACATGAAACTTGTGGCAAATTTCCTCACGGTTTCAAAAATGTAAAGCATTAAAACTATAAATCAAAGATAAGCATGAATTTTAATGGCCCTAATCTGAACCCTAAGAATCTCATAAACTTCAAACTTAAAATTCTCTAAGCTCAAGCAAAATTAATGGAAACTATGGACATGTTTAGCTTTAGGGCAATGATATCTATATGTTTTGTTCACAAATAAATCATTAATGATGCTTGTATGAAGAGTTCAAAGTTAAGAAAACTTACCTCAAAACTGGAAATCGTGTTTTGAGTTTGAGCTTGTTTCAAATGATGGTGATGATCAGGTTAGCTTCCTTGAGGTCCCAGGAAGCTAATGCAATAATTAGCTTGAGCAATGGATGGCTGGAATGGTCTAGAGAAGTCAATGTGCAGAGCTCTGTTTTTGAAAATGGAGGATGGTGTTAAAGGTGTTACAGTTCTGACAGAGTGTGGGATCAGTTCTATATGATGTTTAGAAGCTTTAGAAACCAAAAGGCCAAGAAACGCACGAGTAGATTATGAGTTTCAAGTTTTTGGTCAGTTTGTGTGAAAATGGAGGTATGGAATGTGATTATGAGTTCTAGGTCTTTTCAGCGCATGAGCATTCGTGTTTTTGTGTCAAATAGTTTTTCTATGTATAAGCAAAAGGATTGGAGTGCATTGGTAAGTCAGAATCAAAAGAAATTGTGAGTTCTAGGTCTTTTTCAGCGCATGAGCATTCGTGTTTTTGTGTCAAATAGTTTTTCTATGTATAAGCAAAAGGATTGGAGTGCATTAGGTAAAAATGATGTAATTGGACTCTTGATATCATTCTTTAAACCAATTGATCATTTACTAGGTCAAAAATCAGAAATTGCCCTTTCTCAATCAAAACCCTAATTTTGACCATTTTGCCCTTTTGAAGATTTAATCAAATTTCTTGAGGAATTATGGTCCAAATTTGATCAAATGATACATATGAGTTTAAAATGTTGATGTGAATAAAAAATTATGAAGTTTGACTGTAAATTGGCCATAGTTGACTTTTTCCCCAATACAACTGCTTTTTAGGTCAACTGCTCAATTGACTGAGCAAAAGTGTGATCCAATGCTTGAAACTTGACATGAGTGATCTTGAGGGTCCATAATGATCCATGAAAGTCATATGGGGAATTGGAAGTTCAAATATCCTTGTGCAATCTGAAACCCTAATTTTGGTCATCAGTGCTTAAGGAGGTGTCTTGAGCTGGTCAAACCCTAGTGCAGTCTTGAATCAAAAGAGATCTTGTGAGCAAATTCTTGGTAAATGAGAGGGAAAATTTTGGGGTACAACAAAGGGCTTCTTTATCGCGCTCGAGGATGCATCTCTTTGAATTTTGCCTCTTTTTATACCCGCTTCTACCCGTTCGACGATCATGATTAATTCGGTAAACCCAGCCGAGGAGCTTCTGATCAAGTGTTTGAAGAATGCACCAGATAGCGTGTCTAAGAACATATCCACCAATTCTCTGTCAGATAGAGGGGTTTGGACCCTTCCCGCGAGATCTCGCCATTTTTGAGCATAGGTTTTGAAACCTTCACCTGTACCCATAGACATACCTTGCAATTGTGTCCGTGTCGGAGCTAAGTCAGCATTATACTGGTATTGGTTGTAAAAAGCGGCTGCCAAATCTTCCCAATTGTGGATGTTGGCCCCTTCCAACTGATAGAACCAATCCAGCAGCGTCCCAGACAAGCTTTCTTGGAAGAAATGCACCCATAGATTCCTATCCGCAGTATGGGGTTGAATTTTCCTGACATATGATCTTAAATGCAATTTTAGACAAGAGGCACCGTTATATTTAGAAAAAGTGGGGACCTTGAATTTTTGCGGTATGACAACCCCTGAGACAAGTCCTAGCTCCTCAAAATCCAACCCGGGTACCTTCTGGATCTCCATAGCATTGAGGCGATCTTCCAATTGTTTGTATTTGTCATCAACTGAAGGATACTACTTGTTGTACCCCAAAATTTGCCCTCTCATGTTTTCAAAAGTCTTCCCTTACATGGTTGGTCACAAACATTTGCCTAACGAAAATAAAAGTTTTTTTGAAGATGAACGAAGTGTCTTTCGATTGGCATCTGGGAAAAGTCTTCGATTGGGTATCCAAAATACTTCGATACAGGCTTGACTCACCAGTCTTCGATTGGGCATTTGGCACTCTTCGATCAGGCTTTGATTAGTAAGCTTCGATTAGGTGTTTGGAACCCTTCGATCAAGCTTTGGTCTGCAAGTCTTCGATTGAGCGCTGGACCTCCTTCGATCAAGCTTTGGTGTGCAAGTCTTCGATTGAGCGCTGGACCCCTTCGATCAAGTCAATTTCACAATGTTTCGACTAGTACTTTAGAGGGTCCTTCGACTGGAACTTCATACTTTACCTCAATCAGAACATCAGAATGAAATGACCTTCGAATGGAATTTCAGTGCAGAGTTTCTCTTAATCTAAGATGCTCTGATGAAGGATGTTCTGGACACTTCGAATCAGAACTCAGACTCATCACAAGGCCAAGGGCTGGTCGAAGTTGTCTAATAGGGAATGTTCTAAATAGATTCGAATTGGACTTTGAAGCTGGCAAAGAAGGCAGATTCGAAGGAATGAAGTAGGCTGGCATGACTAAGAAAAAACACATATCCTAACCTGTCCAGGTTCACCCAAAGTTCACAATGGCATGTGTCCCTTGCAAATATGCAATCGAAGCAGGGGGAGTCTCAATCGAAGGGGCTGTGACATCGAAACTGGAGTAGTTCGAATTGGGACTTTGAAGCAATCGAAGCAGGGGGAGTGTCAATCGAAGGGAAGTGTATCTGTAAGTCAGCTTTCGATTTTCATCATGTTGGAGGCCCAAACAGCTCATAACAGGCTGGCAGTAACGCATGAAAGCAGATTGGCACGTGATTGAATCAAAAATAGAAAGTCTTTATGAAGAAATCAAATCAAATTCGTGTAAAGGCATGGTATGGACAAAAAGATTGAATTAGGCTATTTTTGGAATGATATTCAAAGTAACTCAAATCAAGAATCAAGACATTGATGGAGGAAGATTGAGGCCAGGTTTTCAACCTTAATTCATTCCATTATATACAAGCAAGCCTCACAAATCAAAGACACATGAAAAAAATGCACAAAAACTCTGCAGAAACGGCCATACAACTTTGAGAAAAAAGCTTGAGAACCTTGGATCTGAAATTTCACTTAGAGACCTTTTCAGGATCAAACAAAGGTTCCAATCTCTTCCTTGGACCTCACTGAAGTAGTACCAATCATTATCGTGTGCTCTCCTGCCCCAAAAATCCCTGTAAGTATCGCTCTGAACCACCATACTCATGGAATCGTAAATCTTCAATCTTGCTTCTTTTCATTGAAATAATTGAATATTCATACTCTGTGTTGTATTCTGAAACTTTTGGCATCATTGAATTTTATTTTCATAGCCTGTAACGCCATGCCCAGTTTTAGGGTTCATGTATCTCGTTTTTGGGGTTTTTAATTGCAGGCAAAATCAATGCAAATAATGGCCATGGATGAGTTCAGGGGAGAGAGACAAGTGCATTGGCACTCTTAGCTTGCGTTTATATGGCCTAAGGATGATTTTGGAGAGGTGCTACGAATCTTCCTGCAGAATAAAATCCGCAGGTAAATGAACCATGGTGATATGAAGAAGACAATCACGTGGCTAACGTCTATTGGCCCATTTGAATTATTAGCACGTTTTTATTTTTTGCAGGGAATAATTGTTGGTTTTGAATATATTATTTGTGTCTTATTCCACTAACAGGTTAACATCATGGCTCAGTTGGTAGCGCGCTAGTTGAATTGTCCCTTGGGACCTGGGTTCGAATCCCAGGTCCCCCAAAACTTTGTTACATTTTTTCTTCAGGTACTCAGGTGCAGCATTCCAGGCGTGGTTCACCATATGCCCCAGGGATCAGCATGCCAAGTGGCCCACCAGGCAGATTTAGTGACCCAGATTGCACGCCCATCATAGTCCTCAGTCAACAAACATGCATGGAATCACAAAAATTCCAACAGGCTGGACGTCTGGGCCTGGGAATTACCATTCAAATGCCAACTTCAGGCCCAACACCCCCCCCTGAGTTTGTTTATTTTATTTTTTCTTTTCACTACTTTCTATTTTCTATTTTCTATTTTGTTATAATTAACTAATTAACTTTTCATAAAATCAGAAAACCCCAACAAAATAACATTTTTTAATTTCATTATTTTATTATTTTTGTAAATAAACTGCAGCAAATTAATTTAGTTTTTAATTAGGTTTAATCTTAACATATTTTGCAATAAATTAAAATTGATTTAGAATTAGGGTTTTGACATATTTTTACCTTTCTAATTTTATTTCCTTAATTAAAATAAAACTCAAAAAATATTTTCTTTTTTTAATTAATTAATTCCATTATTAATTTAGACTTAATTCTTAATTCAAAAAAGACCAAAAATATGCTTTATTTAATGAAAAAAGGGTCAAAACCCTAGGACGCTCCGATTCAATTTTTTTCTCGCGTGCATTTTATTTTTGATCCATATAATTGTAATTGCTCTGAGGATGTAATAGTTTTAACTTAGGATTTTATTTACTGCTTTTATTTACTTTTTCGCATTTAATTTTAAGGGTTTGTTTTTGGCGATGTAAATACCCGACGCCTTGTAATAGCTTAGTTTTATTTTCCGCAATTTATTTTCTGCAACCATTAACTGCTAGATGTTTGACTAATAGGCTATGCATGACAAGATTAACCTTTAAATTAAAATCAACCGTAGCTCACCATTAACATGTACAAAGATAATATAACTGAAAAACAATACACTCGCACATGCCACTCTTAGGGTACGCCTCACTTGGTTGCCCCGAACGTGGTCATTGAGTATAGAAACTTTAGAGGTCGCCCTCCTGTCGAAAGATCAAAGTTGCCTCGAAACGGTTGCCTCGGATAAAAATGATCTAAGACATTAGGGTTACCGCTAAGGCGTCCTAACATTGCTTTAGTGGCCACACGTCCCTTTAATCGAATTGACCCGAAAACTCCAACGACGATGCTACCTACTCCCCAATAGTGGGTTAGCACTGTCTAAAGGACATTAGCACAGTTTAATTCCTTTTTGAGTAGGTAGATGTTCTTAAGTACTTGCTCCTTTTAAAACAAAACAAAACTTTTCGCACTTACACTCTCTTCAAAACAAAAACTCTTTTCAAAACCCACAATCACAAAGAAAAGCAAACTTTTGAAAACATAGTGAGCAAGTACCTAAGAGCCTATGGATAACCACAGATAGAAAGGGTGCTAACACCTTCCCTTTCTATAATCTACCTCCCGAACCCGAGAAACATCTCAAAAAGGAATTTTTCTGTGCTTTTGTCCTTTCCTTGTTGGATAAAATAAAAGACGGTGGCGGCTCTTGCTTACCGCGACATTTTGCAAAAACAAACGCAAACGCGAACTAGCATTCCAAACCAGTCAGTTCTCATTCCCACCGATCACAGAACTGGTGACTCTGTTGAGGGGTATTTATAAGTGAGGTGTACCTTAGGATTAGATCACTTATGTTTTCAATTGTATGCTTTATATTTGTGGGCTTGTATTGGAGTTCTATAGATCCTAACCCGGATCTGGGGATACCCTTTAGGTAAGTAGCAATAAACTATGAGGGATCTGTCCGGCGTAGACCGACACGAATGAAGCAGTAGCTACGTTGGTGTGGCACCTTAGTCTGTACCGATATCCCTTATGTTGAAACGAGGAGAATATGGGTCTTCTAAGGAGTCATTAAGCACCAACTGACCTTAGAATCTTAAATTGACCAACTTGGCCATAGAACAGTAGCAGTATGCTACACTCATTGAGACTAAACTCTCGCGATGATTCCGGCTGCAAGAAAAGGTTGCTAAACTGGAATTATGACCGATTGAGGGTAGTCAGTGGTATTGAGATCCTCTAGAACCCGGTTACTATTTTTAGGACAGGTTTAAACCAACTAAACTGAAAGAGGGTAATGCCTAAACTCCATGCCAGCCTAAACTTAAGGCTGTTTGTGTGACTTGTGTGCCTTCAAACTTGAACTACTTGCACATTCTTGTTATCTGACAACATGGGTTCCTTGCAGGTTTTGTTTACAGTCCTTATCCAATAATCTGGATTTATTGCAGGGCTTACTTACATCACCTCACACTTTTTCTTAAACGCATAGCATACACATCATAACATCATGCCTTAACATTTCTTTAACCATTTCAAGGATCTCAAGGGTCTGTGATGCAGGTTATGGTAAATCAAATGGCTAGCAAGGGGCAAAGGGGATTTATTTTCCTCTAGCCAATGTTGTCTAGAGATCAAAACATGATAACTTGAGTCAGGGGCTATGATCCACTCGATATGGTGAGCTTGACTCTTGAAGAAGGACTCTCAGCAACATGAAGCTCCTTCAATCAAGCTACCAGATTCAGATTCTAACAAGTTTCTTGTTTACCCTGCGAGATCCTTGAAAACATTGCATACATATATCATACATATCCTTGCATAACAGGTCATCCGATAGAGGTCTCTCATGTTCTCGCTGTTTATTTCAGCAATGGCTTTCCAACCAGACAACCAAGATCTCCGGGCTCAAAATGGCCAACTTCAAGAAATGTTCTTGAACCTATCCTAGGGGCAAGAAGAAATAAAAGCTCTCCTCACAAGGGGCTTGGTCCTAGGGAATCCAGGAGGCATCAGGAATGATCAGTTGGAAGGGCTACAAACTGAGTTGGCAACAATGAAGATCCAGATGATGGGACAGCTGGTGGGCCAGATGGCTCTCATTCAAGACCTAGCTCAAAGACAAGAAGAGCTCAGGGTCCTCGTCAACAAGCTGCCTCAAAATAACCAAGTGGGGCAAACAACTAGGATTGAAGATCAAGTCATCATTCAACCACCTTTGGGGCAAGAAGACAAGGGAAAAGCTCCTCAACTTGCTTCAGGGTCACAAGCTTAACAATAACCTCACCAGCGTCAACAGGGGCATCAGCGTAAGGAGGTCGCGCCTAAAAGACAATTCACTAAGATCAACATGTCACTAGCTCAAGCGCTACAACACATGTTGAAGAAAGAGCTGATTACATTAAAGGCTCCTCATCCGAACTAAGACTTCTTCTCCTAACTATAACCCGGATGCAAGATGTGCTTATCATTTTGGTAGCCCAGGGCATGACACAAACAATTGTTGGGCTCTGAAGATCAAGGTCCAAGACATGATTGATGCCAAGGAGATCAAGTTTGACCCTCCGGAGACTCCAAACCTAATCACTGCTCCTATGACGAATCATTGAAAGCTTTTGTTCATTTGAATTTTCATGTTGTAATCTCCTTGTTATTCAAACAATTATCTATTAATGCCAAACTTTGTTTCATTAATGCATTGCATATGTTTGTCTTGATTTGGTCCAATCATTTTCATTACATTTAAACTATGCTTTTTACTCACTTTATGACATTCAACTCTTGCTAAAAGTTACAAGCCTTTAGAGGGAGGATGACGAAACAATGCCATAATCTCATACAGTATGCTTTTGGACAGACCTTGCTGACGATGTACAGGCGTTTCTTTCAAATCCTAAACACTGGAGTTATAAGGAAGATAATCCCTAGTCAACCCCTTCGAGCCAAAGAAGTAGGAGTTTTCTATTTTAAACACAAATTGAAACCTTTAATTTAAACCTGGGGCAGGGTAGTCTCTCAGTTAATTCAAAAAAGATGCGCATTGAGGTTGCAAAACTCTCAGTTCATAATACAACGAACGACATCAAAAGCATTCCTCTGGAATCAAAAGACAGTGGTGGTTCCTTATTTCATAGGCAGTCAATCTCTCAAAAGAGAAAAACCCACTGAGCCAAAACCTATAAAGGAGGCTCAAGAAATTTGGGGCATCCCGTTGACTGTAATCTCGAAAACAGGAACAGTCAGGCAAAAATTAGGGATAACAAATCAAAAGAACAAGGTCGCTACAAATCCTCAACAACATGAAAATGTTGCAAAAATGATGACTGCCTTCAAAAATCCAACTTGTGTGAACCATCACCAAAACGTTGTTCCAAATTCGAATAGAGTTCGACGCACAATTAACTGAGTTTAGGATTGAAGAACATCACGAAGATCGGGTGGGTACAAATATACTTTGAGCCTTTATCATTTGTTTCTTAAACCGTGAACCAAGCCACGTTACAACCCTTCAAAAGTCCTAGCTGAAGCATGGGTTAGTTCGAAAGCATACTGTTACAAAAGGTATCCTGACTCCTGTAGGGCTTGCTGTAAATCCTGAGTTGACGTCACATTTTACGAAATTTTCCTATCTTACTGAAAAAATGCATTTTTAAAAAAACTTCAAGACAAACATAAGCTTTGCATTCTTAAAATAACATTGTTTGCATATGACTATTTGTTCTACAGCAGAGAAAGTCGCACGACGAATATCTAGTGAACAAAAACCTTCTCAATAAAAAGGATCACCTCAAGTGGAAAAACACTTCCAATCAAGGGGAACGGCATGATCATTGTCCATCATCTGGGGCAGTCCAGTCAAGATTTCAAGAAATCTCTGAAGAAGTGCAGAGTAACCAGGGGCAAGTCTCCATCTCCGTCGCTTGGGGCATTGAACATCAATCTCGGTGAAGGGTTACGTACAATTAAACATTTTCTGGCAATGTCACAAACACTTGCTACTAGGGGCAATGACAAATCTCCCTAAAATCCTTCTCGTAGGATGACTCCCAGCAAGGGTTTAATCTCTGAAAACCTTTCCTCAACTGAATCAACCTCAAGAATCCTCGAGGACTTCCCCCAACAAAGATGTCACCTCTCTAGCAAACTGACGACAGGGTTTATTTCCCCAACAACACCAGGATTCCCCAGCTTGAGTTTGCCTCTCCGACTACTACAAATCAAAGGACCACAACTCCTCTTCCCCAGTAGACTACTCTACAATCCCCAGCAAGTTACTATGAAACCTGGACACGACCAGATATCAGTTCAACTTCGACTCCCCAGTAGAGCAACAGACGACTAAGACTCCTAAACTCTTTTCCCAAGCCGAAATAAACATACTCCCCACAGAGTTTTCAATATCCCCCAGCGGAGTTCTCCTCAAACAACAAAGCAGGGATCCCCGGTGGAAACATTTTGAGCAAAGTCCAAGACAAAATTACACTTCAACAACATTCATAACATATGCATACAAAATACATATGACACAAATCTTATTTTATTTTGAGAACATCATTACACAATGCATACATCATGACAATGCATACATCATGACATTGCATACAACTAACTCTTTACCTTTTCAGGAAAGATCAATCAACAGGCAAAGATCATCATCTTCTGAGATCCCTTCTAGAGAGAGTTCAGATTCGATCCAGATATGGCTGACATTCTGATACTTATTCCAAATTCCTTCTAGAGACGATTCAGATGCGATCTAGATATGGCTGACATTCTGATACTTATTCCAGATTCCTTCTAGAGACAGTTCAGATGCGATCCAGATATGGCTGACATTCTGATACTTATTCCAGACTCCTTCTAGAGACAGTTCAGATGCGATCCAGATATGGCTGACATTCTGACACTTATTCCAGACTCCTTCTAGAGACGGTTCAGATGTGATCCAGATATGGCTGACATTCTGATACTTATTCCAGACTCCTTCTAGAGACGGTTCAGATGCGATCCAGATATGGCTGACATTCTGATACTTATTCCAAATTCCTTCTAGAGACGGTTCAGATGTGATCCAGATATGGCTGACATTCTGATACTTATTCCAGATTCCTTCTAGAGACAGTTCAGATGCGATCCAGATATGGCTAACATTATGATACTTATTCCAGATTCCTTCTAGAGACAGTTCAGATGCGATCCAGATATGGCTGACATTATGATACTTATTCCAGACTCCTTCTAGAGACAGTTCAGATGCGATCCAGATATGGATGACATTCTGATACTTATTCTAGATTCCTTCTAGAGACAGTTCAGATGCGATCCAGATATGGCTGACATTCTGATACTTATTCCAGATTCCTTCTAGAGACAGTTCAGATGCGATCCAGATATGGCTGACATTCTGATACTTATTTCAGATTCCTTCTAGAGACAGTTTAGATGCGATCCAGATATGGTTGACATTCTGATACTTATTCCAGATTCATTCAAATTACAGTCCAGATACGATCCAGATTCAGATGTCATTCTGTCACTCATTCAAATTACAGTCCAGATACGATCCAAATTCAGATGTCATTCTGTCACTCATTCAAATACATTTCAGATACGCTCCAGATGCAGACACAATTCTGACAATCATCTTGATTCAACTCTCAGATCCGGTTCAGATACGTTCCAGACACGGACGCCATTTTTTTGCTCATGCAAACTCAGTCCCCCGATACAGTTCAATGGCATTCCAGACACGAATACCATTTCGATACTCATTCTTTTGGCCTACAGCATTGCGGGTCAACAAACATTCTTGGATGGCATCTTTAAGCCCATCTCCAGTAAGACTCTACCGTCTCCAAATGGCATCTTTAAGCCCATTCCCGACATCACAATGCTGATACTACACCATGCGAGTGCAAATTTCTGGGCACTCTAGTGTTCAATCATCTTCCACCTTCGGATCACGAAAGGCACGAAAGCCAATCTACATCCTCAGGTTTAAGAAGATTGAACAGGGGAAACTGTTGTACCCCAAAATTTGCCCTCTCATGTTTTCAAAAGTCTTCCCTTACATGGTTGGTCACAAACATTTTCCTAACAAAAATAAAAGTTTTTTTGAAGATGAAAAAAGTGTCTTTTGATTGGCATCTGGGAAAAGTCTTCGATTGGGTATCCAAAATACTTCGATACAGGCTTGACTCGCCAGTCTTCGATTGGGCATTTGGCACTCTTCTATCAGGCTTTGATTAGTAAGCTTCGATTAGGTGTTTGGAACCCTTCGATCAAGCTTTGGTCTGCAAGTCTTCGATTGAGCGCTGGACCTCCTTCGATCAAGCTTTGGTGTTCAAGTCTTCGATTGAGCGTTGGACCCCTTCGATCAAGTCAATTTCACAATGTTTTGACTAGTACTTCAGAGGGTCCTTCGACTGGAACTTCATACTTTACCTCAATTAGAACATCAGAACGAAATGACCTTCAAATGGCATTTCAGTGCAGAGTTTCTCTTAATCTAAGATGCTCTGATGAAGGATGTTCTGGACACTTCGAATCAGAACTTAGACTCATCACAAGGCCAAGGGCTGGTCGAAGTTGTCTAATAGGGAATGTTCTAAATAGATTCGAATTGGACTTTAAAGCTGGCAAAGAAGACAGATTCGAAGGAATGAAGTAGGCTGGCACGACTAAGCAAAAACACATATCCTAACCTGTCCAGGTTCACCCAAAGTTCACAATGGCATGTGTCCCTTGCAAATATGCAATCGAAGCAGGGGGAGTCTCAATCGAAGGGGCTGTGACATAGAAACTGGAGTAGTTTGAATTGGGACTTTGAAGCAATCGAAGCAGGGGGAGTGTCAATCGAAGGGAAGTGGATCTGTAAGTCAGCTTTCGATTTTCATCATGTTGGAGGCCCAAACAGCTCATAACAGGCTGGCAGTAACGCATGAAAGCAGATTGGCACGTGATTGAATCAAAAATAGAAAGTCTTTATGAAGAAATCAAATCAAATCCGTGTAAAGGCATGGTGTGGACAAAAAGATTGAATTAGGCTATTTTTGGAATGATATTCAAAGTAAATCAAATCAAGAATCAAGACATTGATGGAGGAAGATTGAGGCCAGGTTTTCAACCCTAATTCAGTCCATTATATACAAGCAAGCCTCACAAATCAAAGACACGCGAAAAAAAACGCACAAAAACTCTGCAGAAACGTCCATATAACTTTGAGAAAAAAGCTTGAGAACCTTGGATCTGAAATTGCACTTAGAGACCTTTTCAGGATCAAACAAAGGTTCCAATCGCTTCCTTGGACCTCACTGAAGTAGTACCAATCATTATCGTGTGCTCTCCTTCCTCAAAAAGCCCTGTAAGTATCGCTCTGAACCGCCATACTCATGGAATCGTAAAGCTTCAATCTCGCATCCTTTCATTGAAATAATTGCATATTCATACTCTGTGCTGTATTCTGAAACTTTTGGCATCATTGAATTTTATTTTTATAGCCTGTAACGCCATGCCCAGTTCTAGGGTTCGTGTATCTCGTTTTTGGGGTTTTTAATTGCAGGCAAAATCAATGCAAATAATGGCCATGGATGAGTTCAGGGGAGAGAGACGAGTGCATTGGCACTCTTAGCTTGCGTTTATATGGCCTAAGGAGGATTTTGGAGAGGTGCTACGAATCTTCCTGCGAAATAAAATACGCAGGTAAATGAACCAGGGTGATATGAAGAAGACGATCACGTGGCTAGCGTCTATTAGCCCATTTGAATTATTAGCATGTTTTTATTTTTTGCAGGGAATAATTATTGGTTTTGAATATATTATTTGTGTCTTATTCCACTAACAGGTTAACATCATGGCTCAGTTGGTAGCGCGCTAGTTAAATTGTCCCTTGGGACCTGGGTTCGAATCCCAGGTCCCCCAAAACTTTATTACATTTTTTCTTCAGGTACTCAGGTGCAGCATTCCAGGCGTGGTTCACCATATGCCCCAGGGATCAGCATGCCAAGTGGCCCACCAGGCAGATTTAGTGACCCAGATTGCACGCCCATCATAGTCCTCAGTCAACAAACATGCATGGAATCACAAAAAGTCCAACAGGCTGGACGTCTGGGCCTGGGAATTACCATTCAAATGCCAACTTCAGGCCCAGCACCCCCCCCCCTGAGTTTGTTTATTTTATTTTTTCTTTTCACTACTTTCTATTTTCTATTTTGTATTTTGTTATTATTAACTAATTAACTTTTCATAAAATCAGAAAACCCCAACAAAATAACATTTTTTAATTTCATTATTTTATTATTTTTGTAAATAAATTGCAGCAAATTAATTTAGTTTTTAATTAGGTTTAATCTTAACATATTTTGCAATAAATTAAAATTGATTTAGAATTAGGGTTTTGAAATATTTTTACTTTCTAATTTTATTTCCTTAATTAAAATAAAACTCAAAAAAATATTTTATTTTTTTAATTAATTAATTCCATTATTAATTTAGACTTAATTCTTAATTAAAAAAAGACCAAAAATATGCTTTATTTAATGAAAAAAGGGTCAAAACCCTAGGACGCTCCGATTCAATTTTTTTCTCGCGCGCATTTTATTTTTGATCCATATAATTGTAATTGCTCCGAGGATGTAATAGTTTTAACTTAGGATTTTATTTACCGCTTTTATTTACTTTTTCGCATTTAATTTTAAGGGTTTGTTTTTGGCGATGTAAATACCCGACGCCTTGTAATAGCTTAGTTTTATTTTCCGCAATTTATTTTTCGTAACCATTAACTGCTAGATGTTTGACTAATAGGCTATGCATGACAAGATTAACCTTTAAATTAAAATCAACCGTAGCTCACCATTAACATGTACAAAGATAATATAACTGAAAAACAATACACTCGCACATGCCACTCTTAGAGTACGCCTCACTTGGTTGCCCCGAACGTGGTCATTGAGTATAGGAAGTTTTAGAGGTCGCCCTCCTGTCCAAAGATCAAAGTTGCCTCGAAACGGTTGCCTCGGATAAAAATGATCTAAGACATTAGGGTTACCGCTAAGGCGTCCTAACATTGCTTTAGTGGCCACACGTCCCTTTAATCGAATTGACCCGAAAACTCCAACGACGATGCTACCTACTCCCCAATAGTGGGATAGCACTGTCTAAAGGATATTAGCACAGTTTAATTCCTTTTTGAGTAGGTAGATGTTCTTAAGTACTTGCTCCTTTTAAAACAAAACAAAACTTTTCGCACTTACACTCTCTTCAAAACAAAAACTCTTTTCAAAACCCACAATCACAAAGAAAAGCAAACTTTTGAAAACATAGTGAGCAAGTACCTAAGAGCCTGTGGATAACCACGGATAGAAAGGGTGCTCACACCTTCCCTTTCTATAATCTACCTCCCAAACCCGAGAAACATCTCAAAAAGGAATTTTTCTGTGCTTTTGTCCTTTCCTTGTTGGATAAAATAAAAGACGGTGGCGACTCTTGCTTACCGCGACATTTTGCGAAAACAAACGCAAACGCGAACCAGCATTCCAAAACAGTCAGTTCTCATTCCCACCGATCACACTACTCTTCAGAGTAGTTAACCTCTTATTCCTCTTTAGATTCTGGATAGTCAGTCACTTCCTTGTTTTTCCCTTCTTGATTATCCCCTTCACCTGATGATGTTGCGAAGTCTAGAGTCCGTCTGGCTGGTCCTTTGAACCTTCTTCCCAGGTTCAAAACACTGGTTGATTTCTTCGCTTTCTTCTTCTTTTCTTTGATCAGCAGAGTTTTCAACTCCTCTTGTCCTTTTTCCAGAGTCAAGAACATTTGTTGAAATTGAGCGTTCTGCGCCTGAAGATCTTTTACTATCTGTTCAATATCCATCTCACTGAAATAAATAGTAGAAAGATAAGGAGACCTGTTGTAAAAAACTTGTTTGTGTTATGATGAATGAAGATGCATATGAAAATTATTTCAAGGAAATTAGAGATTTAAATTTGCTTTAGACAAAAAAGGAATACACATTATATTAATAAATCCAAGTTTGAGTACATCATGCCTCTTTGGGCTTACAATGAAGGAAATAAAAAAGTTGAGCGCATCCTCTTTGGCGCGATGTAGGCGTTCATGCTCTGCTCTTCATGAAGCTTCTTGGTGAGTTCCAGAACCTTCTTTTCATTGTCGTAGAATCGGGCCTCGAAAGTTACTCGTTCTTCCTTTAGTTGAACCCAATCTCTTTGCAAGTCTTCGAGAGAGGTAGGCATGTTGGGATGAAGGATAGTGTACGTGACATCTCCATCAACAACAGGCTCTATGATAACAGGGAGGATAGAGGGGTAAGGCATTACGAGACTCTAAGGACGAGCTCACACCCACCTAAGATAAGGCTCAAGGGGAATAGAGTTTTTGTGTCCCAATGTCTTACTATCCACTTTGTTTACCATCCTCCAAACTTGTACAAACCTCTGATGGTAGCCTTGATCGTCGCTCTCATAGTCAAACACCACACCTTGGATGAGCATCTCATGAGGACCATCTCTTCGGGCATACCCAAACTGTCGTAAAGCTAAGCAAGGGTTTTAAGTGATACCCCCCTAATACCAAGCAGTGGGACGTTAGGGAATTCCCCACAATGGTCAATGATAGATGCATCTTCCAAGGATTTCGAACACCAATGAATATCAGAGTGGGAGAGGGACATCATCCTTTGAGACCATGTCAATCTTTGCTCGTTCTTCAATGTTGATCGAGGTAGGTATGAAGTGAACCACTTAGAGAGTATGGGAATACAACACAAGAGGGTACCTCTTTTCTTCATGGTGCGGGTATGGAAGCAATGTAAGATGTCTCCCAACAAAGTAGGTATAGGATTACGAGAGAGAAAGACTTTGATGGCATTAACATCTATGAATTGGTCCGACTTGGGGAATAGAACCAAACCATAGATGAGAAGAGCCTGGACGTCTTCAAAAGCTTGAAAATCCATATCTTTCTAGAATGAACGAGCCCTCTCCAATAGAAACTTAGCTAGGAACCATTTGACCCCACTTCTTGTCTCCCAATTTGCTATGATGTAGGCTCTCTTCAGATACAAAGCTTCGGCGATGACCTCAGGTTTCGGAATCCCTTCTAGACCGGTGAACAGTATCTGGTCGAGCACGGGCACTCCTAATAGTAGAGAGAACTCTTCTAGTGTAGGTACTAACTGATAGTCAGTAAAGGTGAAGCAATGATGTATGGGATCAAAGAATTGGAAGAGCACACACATCATATCCTCTTGGAAGTTAGAGGTAGCCAAACTGAGGAGTCGACCATATTTCTTGGTAAAAGGAGAATCTTCGGGCACCCTTGATGCTAACTCTTGGAGTTGAGGGTGTGCTTTCACAAAGCTGATTCGGATGGTGTTTCTTCGGACGGAGTTCATGGCCTACAAAACAAAACAAAGATAAATTCCTAAAAATCCTTGAAATGGTTAGTGAGAATGCATATGATGTTATGATGTTTATGATGTTATGTACAAGTAACCACACAAGATAAAACAAGTCCTTAAGTTTAGGCTTGCATGGAGTCTTATAGGTAAGTACCCTCTTGAAGTTTCAGTTGGCTCAAACCTCTCCTAGTGATAGTAATCAGGTTCTAAGGGATCTCAATATCACTGACCTTTCCTTTAGGCGTTGTCTCAGCATAATCAATCTTTTCTTGCGGCCGAGATATCCCAAAAGTCTAGTCTCAATGAGTGTAGTATTGAGTATCAACCAATTTTCAGCTTTCCAACGAAATCGGTAATCTCACTACGTCTTAATTAGCCAAGTTTGTTCAATTAAGGTTCTAAAGTCAGTTAGTGCTTCATGACGCTGCTCAGAGGCCCCGTATTCTCCTTGATTTAACACAAGGGATACCGGTACCAACAAATGCGTCACACTAATGTAGCCATTGTTTCAACCATATCGGTCTACTCCGTACAGTTTCCACAATCTATTGCTACTTACCTAAAAGGTGCCCCAAATATGGGTAGAGGATCAAAATAAGCCCATACAAGGAACTGTAAATGTAAAGCATGCAAGTCAAACAAAGAAAAGCAAGTAAATATGATCTATCCCTAAGGTAACCCCACTATAAAAACCTTTTCCCCGGTAGAGTCGCCAGTTCTGTAACACGGTGGGAGAACTGACTAGGTTTTTTTGTGTTTTGTTGAAAATGTTGCGGTTTAGCAAGAGTCGCCACTGACTTTTCTTTTATCTAATAAGGAAAGGCTGAAAAGAACAGGAAAGACCTTTAGAGATGTTTTCTTGAGTTCGGGGGGTAGATTATGAAAAGGGAAGGTATTAGCACCCTTTTCATCCGTAGTTATCTATGGACTATTAGTTGCTTGCTAGATCACTTGCTTTTGTTTGAAAGTGTGCTTGTGGTATGGGTTTTGAAAGTATTTTGAAAATGTCTTTGTAGTGGCTCTCGTTTCTATAAGAACGCGTACAAAGTCTTGGTTTTGAAAATAGTTCAAAGAGGTATTTGTGGAATGTGTTTTTGAAATGAAAGTGATTTTGAAAAGTGTCTTTGTAATGGTTCTCGTTTCTATAAGAACGCGTACAAAAAGCTTTGTCTTTTGAAAATGTTTCAAACGAAAGTGTTAGTGTATAAAATGTTTTTATTGTGACCAAGCGAGCAACTAGGAGTATCCTACCTACTCAAAAGGTCTAACATTCTTTTCCTCCTCCTTTAGATGTTTCTATCTTACCATTGATTTGGTAAGAAGCCCCATCATTGGATGTGAAGGGATGGGCGTGAGACGTTTGTATAGTCGTAGAAGGAAACTTATGATCCGTTTTAGGAATGTCGTTTAGGGACTAGATTGTTTACCGAAGGCAACATTGAAGGTCATCGAGGGACTACGATCTTTTATTGAGGGTCTTTGCTAAAACACTCATATTCGAGGGACATGACTATTTTCCGATAGGAAACAAAATAGGATTATCCTAAGGGTGCTAGTGTGCAAGTGTGTTTGATTTTCATGCATTTAGTCTTAATTAGGGTTATCTATTTGTTGATTTATGTCTTGCCATACACACCCTAATTACTAGCATTTATATTTGAAAGCACGAAATTGCGGAAATGTAAAGGTCCTACGCTATTAGATCATTTAGGGGTGGGTGTACAAATTTACAAATGGGGGTTTGCAAGAATTTAAATCCTAATTAACTATTACAACCATATTGAAGTGTACAATGCAAGGAAGAAAAAGAACTTGTTTAGAAAATGGTTTTTTGTCCTAATGAATTAAGAAGAAAAATTAATTAATAAAGAGAAAATATTTTTATGTCTTTTTTATATTAATAAAAAGAGTATTAATATTGAAAATAATAAAAAGGGAAATAATGAGATAGAATTAGCATGCTGCTGAAAGCAAAACAAAGGGGATCAGAAGTTTTGATGTCGGGCGCGCTATGGTTCAGAAAGAAATGTTAGAGGAAATCAGAAGTTCTAGATTAATACACTATGAGGTCATGCGAGAAACGTTAGAGGGAAAACACAGAAGTTTTGGGTTGCTACGTGCTGAACTTCTGAATGTTAGAACAGTGAGAAAGTCTTAGAAGTTCTATGTATTAAAACAGTGAGGAGAACTCAGAAGTTCAGTGTTGTGCTAAAGCAGTGAGTGAAAGTCAGAAGTTCAGTGTGTTTAAATAGTGAGAAAATCATAGAAGTTATGTGTATTAAAACAATGAGGAGAACTCAGAAGTTTTGTGTGTTAAAACAGTGAGGAGAACTCAGAAGTTTTATGTGTTAAAACAGTAAGGAGAACTCAGAAGTTCTGTGTGGCATTTCAACTCCTTCCTTACATTAATCAGCACATCAACAACTTATTCAGTTCTTAACAAAAAGAAAATCAGAAAGATAAAAAGCACAATGGTTTATAAAAGTTCTAATTCTAATTCTGAATCTAGCTTTGTTCAAGAAGTTATGATCCACAGTTTCTTCTACTTATGCAATGATATGGTCAACATAAATACTATGATATTTACACATTAATGATGTTCTGAATGAAAAGATGCAAAGTCAGAAAGACTTACCTTGAATCTAAAGCGTGTATTGGAGACTTGAGCTAGTGCCTTCAGGTGTTCTAGAGTCAGCAAGAGCAACGGGACAGAAAATGCTATGTTCTTTGATTCAAAGGGAAGAATAAAGGTTTTGGTTTTGTTTGGGAATTCTAAGTTTACAAATGCTTTACTGTTTTCTTTTCTCTCTTTGATGATTCTCTCTTTTCAAAATCCAGCCCCTTGAACGTGTGATGGAGCAACTTATTTATAGATGGGTTTGCCGTGGTTTTGGGGGGAAAAACCAATGGGATTTTAAGCCTTTTTGGCATACTGTTCCATTGCTTTTTAAACACAGTTTTCGTATGCTAATTTGGTGCAATTATGGGGTTTATGAAAAACGCAGGCGTGGACTAGATCAGCAGCACCTTGGAGCATTGTGGCAGCTGGTGGCAGGATTGTGCTATAGCAGTGCAGCAGGTTGCTCAAATGAGGTTTTGGGATTTGGTGATGTTCTGATCGCAGAAGACCAAAGTGAGATTCGAAGGGTGAGGCTCTAATCGAAGCATATGCTGAAGAGTCATGTTCTGATTGAAGAATCATGTTCTGATTGAAGAATCATGTTCTGAACCATGTTTGCAAATTCTGACTGCACTTGCGTGGAGGCTGGCTCAGAAGTTCGGAAGTATCATATTCTCTTAATACTTAGAGAACTTTCTAAATGTTTAGAAATTTGATTTTTTTTCAAAGTAATTTCTGACTTTTGATTTTGATGAATTAATTTCATGTCTTGATGAAATATAATTGTTGAAACTTGATTTTTGATAAAAGTCAAAGTTTGACTTTTCAGTGTGTTTTTGACCATTTTGCCCTTGTGAATGATTTTCTTGGAAAATTGTAATTCAAGACTTGAAACTTGATAGGAGTAAACCTAAGGGTCCAGGATGATCCTTTGAGAAATGAGAGGGAAAATTTTGGGGTACAACAGTGGGCACTAATTGGTAATCAGGAAATGTAAAGCAATGGTGTAAAGGGTCGAAGAATTGAAAGAGCACTTTCATAATGTCTTCATCATGTCTTGAGGTAATTAGATTGAGAAGTCGATCATGTCTTGTGGTAAACAGCGAATTATTGGGAACCCTTGACACTAACTCTTTGAGTTGAGGAGGCACTCTTACGAGGTTGATTTGGATAGTATTCTTGCGAGTGGAAGCCATGTCCTACAAAATAGCACAAAGATAAATCCCAAAAATCCTTGAAATGGTTAGTGCAAAATGCCATGGTATGATGTCATGATGTTATGTACAAGTAAACATATACACACAAAGCAAACAAGTCCTTAGGTTTAGGCTTGTATGAGATTCATAGGTAAGTACCCTCTTAAAATTTAGTTGGTTCAACCTATCCTAGAAAGTAATCGAGTTCTATGGAATCTCACTATCACTGATCTTTCTTCATCGGACATTGTTTCAGCGCAAGCTTCTTTATTGGCGACCAAAATATCACGAAAGTCCAATCTTAGTGAGCGTAGTATCGAGTATCAACCAACTTTGGATTGCACCAAAACCGGCTACCTCACTACTTCCTAATGGCCAAGTTGTTCAATTAAAGGTTCTACGGTTAGTTAGTGCTTCATGACACAACACAGTGGCCCTGTATTCTCCTTGACTGGACTCAAGGGCTACCGGTACCAACAAATGTGTCACACTAATGTAGCCATTGCTTCAACCATGTTGGTATACCCTGCATAGTCTCTATGATCTATTTTTACTTACTTAATAATGTTCCCCGATCCGGGTGGAGGATCAATACAAACCCAAACATAAACCTGAAATTTAAAGCAAGCAAGTCAAACAAGTTAATCATTTTAAATATGATATGGCTCTAAGGTAACCCCACTTTTAGTTTCAACACTCCCCGGCAGATTCTCCAGTTTTTTAATACGGTGGGAGAACTGAATTTGGTGTTTTGTGTTTTATCGCAATTGTTGCGGATAGCAAGAGTCGCCACCGACTTTTCTTTTAATTAATAAAGGAAGGGTAAAAGGAACAGGAAATACCTTTTGAAAATTTTCTTGAGTTCGGGGGGCAAGTTATGAAAAGGGAAGGTGTTAGCACCCTTTTCATCCGTAGTTATCTATGGGCTCTTAGTTGCTAGCTCACTTTGAAAATGATCTATTTGAAATGTGTTTGTGGTGGGTTTTGAAAGTATTTTTGAAAGTGCCTTCGTTTCGGCGAACTTTGTAATGATTCTCGTCTCTATAAGAATGCATACAAAGTGTTGACTTTTGAAAATATTTCATGTTTGAAAGTGTTGGTGTATTTTTGAAAGATGTTTTGAAGATTGATTGTGAGCAAGCAACTATGAACATTCTACCTACTCAAAAAGTCGTAGTTCTTCTCCTCCTCCTTTAGATATTTCTATCTTACCATTGATTGATAAGAAGCCTTATCATTGGATGTGAAGGGACGGGCGTGGGTCATCGTATAGTCATAGAAGGTAACATTATAGGATACCTTAGCAATTTGTCGTAAGGGACTAAGATCGTTTACCGAAGGCAACATTGAATTGTCATCGAGGGACTACGATCTTGTATTTGAGGGTCATTGCTAAAGTATCCCACTATGATACGGTGGCAGAACCGAATGTTATACTTGTTTGCATTTTGTATTCACAAATGTCGCGGTAAGAAAGAGTCGCCATCAACTTTTATTTTATCCAATAAGGAAAGGGTGAAAAGAACAGGAAAGACCTTTTTCGAGATTTTCTGAGTAAGGGGGTAGATTATGGAAAGGGAAGGTGTTAGCACCCTTTCCATCCGTGGTTTTCCACGGGCTCTTAGGTACTTACTCATTTTGAAAATTGTTTTCGTGTTTGTGTATTTTGAAAGATTTTGTTTGCTTTATGGTAACTCTTGTATCTGTCCTCAAGAGTGTGATAAAGCATTTTTGAAAAGATTTTACTGAAAGTGTGTAAGTGTGAAAATTTTAGGTTTGAGCAAGTACTTAAGAGTCATCTACCTACTCGAAAAAGGGTGTTATTTTCCTCCTACCATTTAGATAGTGTTATCCTACTATTAGTGAGTAGGTAGCCCTATCGTCGGATATTGAGGGACTATCGAAAGGGACGCTATGGTCATTGAAGGAAACTTGTAAGGATATCTTAGCATTCGAAGGGACTATCATCATATAGGCAACATCGAGGGACAATATCATTTCTTGTAGGCAACTCGAGGGACGTTTAGGGCCATGATATTTTATGATGACTTTTATACCGAGGGTTTTTGCTAAGATACCCCTACGTTTGAGGGACATGACCAATATTTTCTAAGGCAACCAAATGAGGTATACCCTAAGGGTGCAAATGTGCAACAATGTGTTTCTTCAGTTATGTTTATCTTGCAATTAGTGATCTACTGATTAATTGATTCTTGTCATGCACGCCTAAATTTCTAACAATTATGTACAAGCATGTAAAGAAAAAGCAAGAAATAAGGTCCTACGCTATTACAGGGCTTTGGTGTAGATACATAAGTAATGGACTGAAAAGTAAAAATGCGAAAATAAAAACCCAGTTAACTATTACAAACCGGGCACAGTTACATAAGTGGTAAAAAAATAAATCGTATGGAAAAGATAATAGCGTGCAAGATTAAGACGGGAAAAAAGTTCTAAACCCTAAAGAAAAACCTTAATGGCTCATTAAAAATATTTTTGTATTTCATGAAAAAATATTTGAATTTTAACCTAATTCTCTAATTAATTTTAATTAATGAAATAAGGTTAAAATTTAATTAAATTAATTAAATTGCAAAAAATATTTTTATTAAAAACTCTAAATCCTAATTTATGATTTTTTTATGATTGTTAAGAAAATAAATGATTTTTGAAATAATTAAAAATGATAAAGAAATTAAATAAGAATAATAGAAAGAAAATAAGAATGGGCCTGAAGGGGGTGAGAACTCAATCTTGAGGGTGTTGTTTGAATTTTTGCAAAGCCCAAGTTTGGCTGGCCCATAAACTTTATGCCTGATCCAATGCTGTAGTGGTATGGAAGTCCATGGTGTGGAAGCGTTTCCAGGGGCGTTGGATCTGGGGATGATAGATCTTATGGTGATGATGTGGTTGGCTAATGGTGCGCGCTTGGGAGTGTAATACACTGAATCTGCAAGAAATAACTTAGAAAAATATAACATTTCAGACGTGGGGATCAAACCCAGGTCTCTCCCTTTGCCAAGAGCTTCCTCTACCATCCGAGCCAAGTGGTCATTCGCTTATATAAACAAACACAAAATGATATAACTCAAATAAATGCCCAGAATTCTTTTTTATAAAAAAGTGCGCGCTGTTTCAAATAGCCAAATCAGGTCATGCCACGCCTTCATCTTCTTCAGCTATTCGTCGTTTTAGCTTAAGGATTTTTACCTACAGACTAAATTCGTCACTAAAAACCTGCGCATTTCAAAAATTCACACCAGGAAATATAAATTCAATTCAAATACATGAATCAATTGGGTTTGATCCTCTGATCATGATGGTATCCATTGTTAGGTCCAATTTTGCCTGCATCTTAAAACCCTAAAACGAAGGTTAAAACTCTAACAATGGCAGTTTGTCATATATGTATCAAAACTGGAAATTAAGTATTCAAATACATTCTAAATGCTCATACAAACAGTAATGCATAATCAAAAACTATTTATAATACGTGTATGATCAAAATCGAATTTAGAAAAATATGTGCAAACAGTGATGATGTATGTGGTGATTCTGGATGCTTTGATGCGTGAGAATGATGTTGTTAGCTTCAGAATGCCCCTAGGAATGGATTGCAAACGTCAAAGCTCCTTGAAGCCTTTTGCAAATATCAATCTGATTGTCACTTTTTTGTCAAAAATTTGGAACTTCTTATGTGTATGCTATGCGGAAAAACCTCCTTCTTTTGGTCTGGCAATGTTGCACATATATATGAGAATGCATTAGGTTAACAAAATTGGATAGAATCTTGAAGATTTGTGAAA
This sequence comes from Vicia faba, assembly GCA_948472305.1. Lineage (NCBI taxonomy): Eukaryota > Viridiplantae > Streptophyta > Magnoliopsida > Fabales > Fabaceae > Vicia > Vicia faba. Next base: position 6,503,139 of record OX451736.1, read on the forward strand.
GGAAGATTTGATTTGCAATTTGGATTTTTTGTTTCTAAACTTGGCCAAAACATGTTTTTTTTCTTCCAATCAGCCCTTGCACGAAATCGTGACTTGATCATCTGATTCTAGACCTATGATATGATCCTAAAACAAATCTTTGGATTTTATTTCATTATTTCACTATTTTATTTGATTTATTTTGATTTAAATGAATAAAAACTTCAAATAAATAAATAAAAATCTCATAAAAATAAAATAATGGATTTAAATATCCTAAATAAGTTCATGGATATGCTTGAGATCCAAAACCCACGCCCATTAGTCCAAAAGATTCAATTTGCTCACATTGACTTTTGTGCATTTTCATAAAATTGGTCAAATTTTCCAATGCATATCTTTCTAAATTTTAACCCTATGAGGGTTTTCTTGGACTTTTTAGAGAGCTTAGGATGTCCTCCAAACAACCCTTTTGGTTTCACCTTAATTGGATCTTCCATGTTCATGTAAGGAGCTTTGACCCAAAAGGTGTTTTTGTTGACTTTTTGAAAGGACCTATAATGTCTGAGCTTGTATCTTTTGATTGAGGCATTTCTTGAACTTGAGGGATGAAAATAAGTTTTAGGGAATTGGATTCTCTTCAAAATTAGCCTTGGAGGAAAAATTTCTGATAAAATATGAGAAAGTTATGCCTAGTCAAAGTTTGGTTGACTTTTCCTATAGAAACCCTAATTTGCCATTTTTTACTTTTGATGAGTTAGGAGCATTTCTTGAGGAATCATGATCAACATTTGATCAAATGATGTATAATACTTCAAAATATTGATGTTGACCAAAAATCTTGAAGTTTGACTGTATTTGGGCCATAGTTGACTTTTGAACTAGCATACTTGATTTCTAGGCATTTGAGTAGTTGATTGAGCAAACTTGTTGTTCAAGGCATGAAATTTGGCATGGATGATCTTTAGGAGATATTAAGACAATGGAGAACATTTGGGATCCTTGGGACTCACATCTTTCTTAAAATTGAAACCCTAGTTTGAGGTTTATTGCCTTGGGAGGAGAACTTGTCTGGTCAATTCTTGGTCATCCTTGAGCAATTGAGGACCTCTAGAGGCATGTCTTGAGTGAAAATGGGAGGGAAAATTTTTGGGTACAACAACTGCCCCTGTTCAATCTTCTTAAACCTGAGGATGTAGATTGGCTGGTCTGCCGTTCGTGGTCTGAAGGTGGAAGATGATTGAACACTAGAGTGCCCAGAAATTTGCACTGGTCTAAAACGATACTTGACTGTGTAGGTAATATTGGGAATGGGCTTATAGATGCCATTTGGAGAAGATGATGGAAAATCGTCGGAGATGGGCTTAAAGATGCCATCCAGAGAAGGTGATGGAAGATCGTTGGAGATGGGCTTAAAGATGCCATCCAGAATAATGTTGATGAGATACTCTTTTATGGGAATCCTTATTCCTGTTATTGAGGAGGAATCCACTGAGGAATGTTGGTCTCTTCTTGGGAAGTAGAGTTTAGGAGCTTCGGTTGTCCATTACTCTACTGGGGAGTCATCTCTTGATTAAAGAGACGAAAGTGAATTGCTATCTGGTTAGGATCTAGGCTTCACAGTGACTTGCTGAGGATAATAAGGCTGACTGCTATCTGGTTGTATTCCAGGATTCACAGCGACTTACTGGGGAATTAGATTAAACTATTATCTGGTCGTGCTCTAGACTTTGCAGTTTCTTTAACTAGAATAGAAATCAGAAAAATCTTAGTGCCTATTTAACTGAACCAGAGAAAGGTCTTTAATTAACTTTGACTGGAATGGAAATCAGAAGAATCTTATGATCGATTCAACTGAACCAGACAAAATTCTTGGGTCATCTTCAATGGAAATAGGAATTAGAGAGATCTTAGTGGCGATCTGACTGAACCAGAGAAGGTCTTTAATTAACTTTGACTGGAACGGAAATCAGAAGAATCTTAGGGTCGATTCAACTGAACCAGACAAAAGACTTGGGTCAATCTTCAACTGGAATAGGAATCAGAGAGATCTTAGTGGCGATCTGACTGAACCATAGAAGGTCTTTAATTAACTTTGACTGGAACGGAAATCAGAAGAATCTTAGAGTCGATTCAACTAAACCAGACAAGAGTCTTAGGTCAATCTTCAACTGGAATAGGAATCAGAGAGATCTTAGTGGCGATCTGACTGAACCAGAGAAGGTCTTTAATTAACTTTGACTGGAACAAAAATCATAAGAATCTTAGGGTCGACTCAACTGAACCAGACAAAAGACTTGGGTCAATCTTCAACTGGAATAGGAATCAGAGAGATCTTAGTGGCGATCTGACTGAACCAGAGAAGGTCTTTAATTAACTTTGACTGGAACAGAAATCAAAAGAATGTTAGGGTCGATTCAACTGAACCAGACAAAAGTCTTGGGTCAATCTTCAACTGGAATAGGAATCAGAGAGATCTGAGTGCCGATTTTACTAAACCAGAGAAGGTCTTTAATTAACTTTGACTGGAACAAAAATCAGAAGAATCTTAGGGTCGATTCAACTGAACCAGACAAAATTCTTAGGTTAATCTTCAACTAGAATAGGAATCAGAGAGATCTTAGTGGCGATCTGACTGAACCAGAGAAGGTCTTTAATTAACTTTGACTGGAACGAAAATCAGAAGAATCTTATGGTCGATTCAACTGAACCAGACAAAAGTCTTAGGTAAATCTTCAACTGGAATAGGAATCAGAGAGATCTTAGTGGTGATCTGACTGAACCAGAGAAGGTCTTCTGAGAACGTCGTTCTGAGGAAGATGCTGAAATAGCCTGTAGCCTTTGAGAAAACTACTAGGTCACATAGGTAGCCAACAATGTTTATTGATTTGGTCTTTTCCCTGAAAAAGGAGAAGAGTTATTCATATGTAATGTCATGATGTATGAAAGGCATTGTGGTGATGTTTTCAAAATAAATGAGATTATGATATATGTAACATGTATGTGCATGCCATAATGTATGAATGTGGAATGCTATTGTGATGTTTCTTAGTCTGTGAAAGTAAATCCCGGATTGCTGCTGAAGAGTATAAGGAGGATGAATCCTTCATTTCCGCTAGGGATGATGAATGGATATAATTTTCCGGGGATTTCCTCTTCCTGTTTGAGGATGTTTTGTCGGGGATTGACTCTGCTTGAGAATAACTCTATGGAGGGAGATGCTTTATTGGAAGATTTTGTCGTTGTAGAGAAATAAATTCTGTTAGGGAATGAAACTTCTGTAGTTAGAGAAATAATCTCTACTTGGGAGGAGGTTTTATAACTGTTGGAAATTATAAAACTCAGTTGGGAAGTACAGATCGCAGCTGGAGAAGGAATTTTTCTGGAGGAGGTAATTCCTGCTTGGGGAAGGAGAGATCGAAACTTTGGTTGTTTCTACTATGTGGGGAACATAGACGTCACGGGGTCATATGTAATGATGACTTCGTCTCAAAATTGTCTCTGCCCCTGTACCTGCTGGAAGGAGTAACTGTCGGGACTAAAATGGTTTTTTAGACTTTGTCTCGTTCCTTAAAGTCATGAGCAACTGTCTTTCTGTTTCTTATGCAAATATTTGTGAATAGAAATCATATTCAAATGCATATGTCAAGAATAAGTCATTGGACATTTTTGCAAAACAAAATCGAAAAAGAAAAACAAACAATTTTGTACTTTCAAAGAAATGATTTGTATTGATTTTTTGAAGTTCTCCTATAACATGTGTTGTACCCCAAAATTTTCCCTCCCATATTTGGCAATACATTTCAAGTGAGGTCCTCAAATTGCTCAAGGAGGTCCAAGAGTTGACCAGACAAGCTCTCTCCTAAGGCAGTATACCTCAAGTTAGGGTTTCATTTTGCATCAAGGTGCTTGAGTCCAAAGAATACCAAATGCTTACCATTGTTCTAATATGTTCTCAAGATCATCCATGTCAAGTTTCAAGCCTTGTAGAGAAAGTTTGCTCAGTCAATTTCTCAAAGGCCTGAAAATCGATTGTGCTAGGGCAAAAGTCAACTGTGGCCCACATACAGTCAAACTTCAAGATTTTTGGTCAACATTTTTATTTTGAAGTATTATTCATCATTTTATCAAGGGTTTATCATGATTCCTCAAGGATTGCTCACAATTCATCAAAACCCAAAAGTTGCTAAATTAGGGTTTTGCAGGAAAAGTCAGCTCAGCTTTGACTAAGCATAACTTTCTCGTACTTTATCAAAAATGACCCATCCAAAGCTAGTTTTGAAGAGGGTGAAATTCCATACAATCCACCTTCAACTACCAAGTTAAAAATATCACTCACAAGAAGATATGAATTTGGACATTATAGGTCATTTTGAAAAGTCAACAAAAACACCTTTTGGGTCAAAGCTTCATACATGCACATGGAAGATTCAATTGATATGAGACCAAAAGGGTTGCTTAGAGGACATATTAAGCTTTCTAAAAATTCCAAGAACACCTCTCTAGGGTCAAAATTGAGAGAGTTATGCATTGGCTAAGTTGACCCTTTTTGCAAAATTGCCAAAAGCCAAATGTGTCCAAAATTGCATTTTTTGCTAAATGGGCCCAACTTTTTATGCTTGCACTGAGTTTTTAATGTGACCCATGAGCCCTTCCACTTGTCATTGTTTTATTTTTGTTATTTATTTTGATTTTATTGCATTTAAATCAAATCAAATAAATATAAAATAATAAAGATATCAAAAACTAATTAAATCTTGACATTTTGTACATGATTAGGTCCATTATACAGCTGGAGATAAGATCAAATCGTAAAAGGCTTGATATGGACACAAAAAGATTGAATTTTCTTGTTTTGGAAAGATTTGGTGCAAGGATTGAATCATGGATCAATATTCATAATTGGAAAAGATTTGATACAAATTGTAACCCTAATGCACTCTATTATACATAAGGAACAAAAGCAGATCAAGAGGAAGAGGCTAGAGGCGTGCAAAGGCAGAGAAAGAATTGCAAAATTTCAAAGAAAAAATGCAAACCAAATTCCAAGTTGCAGACCATCTCAAGCCATTCTAACCATACCAATCAATTGATGGACGCCCCAAGATCGTGTTTTAATCGTTAGCAAGCTTCCCCACGCCCTGAAACGCATCGTATCAGTCACACGGTTTGTCTCTTTTCTTGAATTTGAATACATTTATTCTGGCATATTTAGCATGATTAATTGGCATATTTATAATCCTTAAGATGTTTGCAAGCTAATGGTTATATTCAATTGTATTTTTATTAACTGTACATCAAACTGCCATGGCTAGGGTTTTTTCTTCGTTTTTAGGGATTTCTCATACAGGGAAAATTGGACATTAATAATGGTACCGTGATGCTCGTGAGGTTGAAACGAGTTGATTGGTACCATTGGTTTTCATTTATCATGCATATATAAGATTTTGTAAATGCACAGGGGCTATACCTACGCTTGATGTCCGTAGGTAAAAGTATTTTATCTAAGACGATGGAATCAATGAAGAAGACAGTGGCGTGGCAGTGCGTGAATGGTCAGTTTGAATTTCATGCATTTGGGGAGGCGTGGCACGTTGTTTGCATTATAGTTTATTTGTTTCATTATTATTACAACTAACATAATAGCGTTGATGGTGAGGATGTTGGCCTTTGATGCACACGTCTTGGGTTCGATCCCAGGCGTGTGCATTTTATTTTCTCAACATTTTCAGGGCAATCCAGTGCTTCACCTTCTCAAGCGTATTCCATACGCTCTCAACATCAGCCATTTGATGTCCTCCTGGCCAGATCCAAGGCTTATCCCTTGAGGGTCCACCATGTGCCTGAGTCAAGCATGCACACAGGATTTGGCAAAGTCAAAAAGGGCCAGGAATTGTTGGGCCAAGAGATCAGATTTACACCCCCCTTGCTAAAACAACATCAGGCCCATTTTTCTTTCTTTTCTATTTATTTCTTTTATTTAATTTAATTTGCTTATTTATTTTTAACCAAAATTAATTTCTTTTTTTACAAAATCATAAAATCAAGAGTTTCACAAAAAATTAGAATTAGGTTTTTATTTTATCAAATTTAATATAATTTAGCTTGATTTAATTTAGGGAAATTCTAATAATTTTTTTAAAACCAATTAGAAAAAATTAGGGTTAAACTTGTGATTTAATTTTTTATTTCTTTCTCAAAAAATAAAAAATACAAAAATAGGTTAGTTTAATTATTTTTCTTAAATTTAAATTAATTAAGTAATTAGGTTTTGTTATTATTATTCAATTGAGATTTATTTTCTCAAATAACACAAAAAATGACCCCAAAAAATGATTTTGCCTTTAAACTACAATTAGGTATAGTTAGGGTCAAAACCCTAATTATTTTGCATTCGATTCATCTCGCGTTTTTATTATCATTTTTTGCAATATTGATGTAACTGTCCACGGTATGTAATAGTTTAATCTAGGACTTTCTTTTATTTTCTTTTACGGGTTTTTTGGCTATGTAATTAATCCTTATCCCGAAGCCTTGTAATAGCGTAGGTTTATTTTCTCGCATTTTAATTTTCGCAAATATTAACTGTTTAGATGTATGTTGATAGGATTGTATGACAAGATTGCATGATAATTTAAAACGGATAGAAAACCCTAATATGCAAAGATAATAACTGAAATCAAATCACTCGCACATGTGCACTCCTAGGGTATACTGTCACTCCGGTTGCCTTCGGTAAACAATCATTAAGTATAGGGTGTCTTAGTGGTTTCCCTCCTGTCTAACAAAGATCAAAAGTCTCGTTCGAAAATGTTACCTCGGAAACGTCGCCTCGGAAATGTTGCCTCGAATATGATCTTAAGACTTTAGGGTTATTACTAAGACATCCTAACATTGCTTTAGTGATCGTAAGTCCCTTACAAATTGACCCTTACAACTCCGACGACGGTGCTACCTATTTCTTAATAGTACGATAGCGCTGTCTAAAGAAAACGAGAATAGAAACAATATTTTTTTCGAGTAGGTAGATGCTAGTAGGTACTTGCTCAAAATCGAAATTTTCACACTTACACTTTTCAAACAAAGTTTTCAAAAACAAACTTCGTAACACTCTTGAGGACAGAAACAAGGGTTAAAACGAAGTAAAACAAAACTTTTCAAAACAAGCACACACAAGCAATCTCAAAATGAGCAAGTACCTAAGAGCCCATGGAAAACCATGGATAGAAAGGGTGCTAACACCTTCCCTTTCTATAATCTACCCACGTACTCAGAATATCTCGAAAAAGGATTTTTTCTGTGCTTTTTTCCTTTCCGGTTGGATGAAATAAAAGTCGGTGGCGACTTTGCTTATCGCGACATTTTGCAAATAAAAAACACAAAATGCAAACCAGCATAATCAAAACAGTCGGTTCTACCACCGTATCACAGAACTGGCGACTCTGCTGGGGATTTACAAGTGGGGTATACCTTAGAATCTAGTTCATCATAATTGCTTTTCTTGTTTGTTTTGGTTGCTTTACTTTTAAGGGTTTTTGTTTGGGAATTACTATAGATCCTAACCCGGATCTGGGGATACCTCTTAGGTAAGTAGCAATGAACTGTGAGGGAACTTTACAGCGTAGACCGATACGGTTGAAGCAGTAGCTACGTTGATGTGGCTCATTGGTTGGTATCGGTATCCCTTGTGGAGAAACGAGGAGAATACGGGGCCGTTGCGTGTGTCGTTAAGCATCAACTGACCTTAGAACCTTTAATCGACCAACTTGGCCATTAGAAAGTAGTGAGGTAGTCGGCCTCGGTGTAAAGCTGAGAACTGGTTGATACTCAATGCTACACTCATTGAGACCATACTCTCGAGATAGTTCCGGCCACAAGAAAAGATTGCGTGAGCTGAAACCATGACCGATGGAGGATGGTAAGTGATATTGAGAACCTCTAGAACCCGGTTACTTTTGCTAGGATAGGTTGAAACCAACTAAACTTCAAGAGGGTACTACCTTTGACCTCACGCAAGCCTTAAACCTAAGGGCTTTGTGTGACTTGTTTGTCTTTGCCATGCCTGTTATATGTTATACCTGTGTTTATTTTATCATGACATCATGCATCATAACATGGCATTCATACTTCATTATACTAACCATTTCAAAGACCAAGGGAATTTATCTTTATTCTGTTTTGCAGATTATGGCTTTCGTGCGCAGAAATACCATCCGAGTTAACTTTGTGCAAATACCTGCTCAACTTAAACAGTTAGCCTCAAGAGTTTATGAGACTTCTATGTTCATTAAGAGATATGGTCAGCTTCTTAGCCTGGTCACCTCAAAGCTTGATGAGCATAAGATGAGTGTACTTTTCTAGTTCTTCAATCCTGTGCATCATTGCTTCACCTTTCCAGACTACCAACTAGTTCCCATTTTAGAAGAGTTCTCTCACTTATTGGGCATATCCATCCTTGAACAGGTACCCTTTACAAGTATGGAAGAGGGTCCTAGACCATAAGACATTGCCTCAGCTCTGCATCTGAAACGGGTTGATGTAGTATCCAATTGGGAAACACGAATCGGGGTCGAAGGTTTCTTAGCCAAATTTCTGATAGACCAGACCCATCTATTTTGGGATAATTTGTATTTTCAAGCTTTTAAATATGTCTTGGCTCTCCTTATCTACAGTTTGGTTCTCTTCCCGAATATGGATTCCTTTGTAGATGTAAATGCTGTCAAGATTTTCCTTTCTCGCAATCCTGTGCCTACTCTACTGGGTGATATCTTTCATGCCCTCTACACTCGTACTGTGCAAAGAAGAGGGACTCTTATGTGTTTCATGTCGTTGCTGTCGAGGTGGTTTATTTTGCACCTCCCTAAGTCTGTGCTGAAGAACGAAGAAGGTTTGGGATGGTCCTACAAAATAATGTCACTTGCCCATACAGACATTCTTTGTTGTTCCCGAACCATGGAAGACACTTCCGTTAATGATCGTTGTGGGGGATACCCTAATGTCCCATTGCTTGGAATCAGAGGGGGTATAACCTACAATCCTTGCCTAGCTTTGCGACAATTTGGTCGTGCTCGGAGAGATGGTCCCTGTGAGCTACTTCTTGAGGATATTGCATTTGAATACAAGGAAGACGTTGAGGAGCACCGCCGGAGGTTTATACGAGCTTGGGGCATGGTGAACAGATCTGACCCCCAAGAGTTGGGACCAAGGACTTCCCTTCCTATGCAGCCTTACCTCCAACGGGTCCGAGCCCGTGCCCAGAAGCTTGGGATGCCCTATGAAGCAGTATTGTCAATAATTGTGGAGCCCACTAATAAAGAAGGCGTTCCTTACACGGTTCTCTATCCTTACATGCCCACTGATTCTGGGGAGTTGCAAAGGTCTTGGATTCAGCTGAAAGAGGAAAGGGATACTTACCAGGAAAAGTACCACGAGCAAGAAAGGAAGATCTTGAAGCTCACCAGGAAGCTCGAGGAAGAAAGAGTGATCAATGACTATGTCAGCACAAAGAGGAAGCGTCCATGGGACTTTTGATTTTTCTTTTTCTAGTTTAGATTTGTTTTCCATTTACTTCCTTGTAAAGCCTCAAAGGCATTGTTGAACCTTTTACAAGTTAATCTAATAAAGTTTGTTTATTTTTGGTTTGCAAATTTAAATTTCCCAAAGTCTTTGAAATCATTACATGCGCATCCCATTATCATGAACACCATTACAGATACCATTACAGGTTTCTCATCTTCTCCGCTGTTTATTTTAGCAGAAATATCTTCTGATCAAGCCATCAAAGATCTCCAGGCACAAAACGCCCAATTCCAGCAGATGTTCTTAAGTCTAGATAAAGGGCAAGAGGATCTGAAGACTCTGATTCTGAAAGAGAAGAAGAAGAAGAAGAAGGTTGGTATTCTGAACATGGGTAGAAGATTCGGAGAAAGGATAAGACAATCAGCTGATCTGACCTCCTCATCCAAGGACGGGGAGAACCAAGAAAGGGTAAAGGACCCTAGTCCAGCAGTTTCTGATAACGATACGGATTACGATGATGAGCAATATCCTCCTGCTGAGGATATGTACAAGCAGCTAGAAGACCATCTGAGTGCTATGGAGATTCAGAAGATCCCTGGTTTGGATTTCGGAGAACTGGGATTGGTATCGGGAGTGGTGATCCCTCATAAGTTCAAAGCTCCGGTTTTTTCCAAGTACGACGGAGTATCCTGTCCAAAACTCCATCTTCGCTCGTACGTCAAAAAAATCTAACCTCACATTGCTGATAGAAATTTGTTGGTGCATTTCTTTCAAGATAGTTTGTCAGAGACTCAGCTTGAATGGTTTTATCAATTGGAAGGAGCCAGCGTCCGAAACTGGGAAGACCTTGCTGCTGCTTTTTATAGGCAGTATCAGTATAACGCTGACCTTGCTCCCACTCGTACTCATCTCCAAGGTATGTCTATGGGTGCAAGTGAAGGTTTTAAGGAATATGCTCAAAAGTGGAGAGACTTAGCTGGAAGAGTCCAACCCCCTTTGTCTGATAGGGAGTTGGTTGACATGTTTCTAGGGACTCTATCTGGTCCATTTTTCAATCATTTGATCGGCAGTGTGTCAATTGGGTTTACTGAGTTGATTTTGACTGGAGAGAAAGTAGAAGCTGGCATTCGAAGTGGTAAGATACAGAAGGATACTTCATCAAGTGCAGTAAATAAGCCTTTCATCGGTAAGAAAGAAGCTAGTGCAGTCTATGGTCCGAGGGGCCAAAGCAGACCTGAACACCGTCAAGCAGTAAATGTGGTAGTGATATCAAGACCCACAGTTGCTCCACAATGCAACAATAAACAAAGGGTGGAGAGACCACAGAGGTAGTTCACCTGACTCAATATGACTTTGTCTCAAATTCTACCACAATTATTGAAGACCAATATGGTAACTCTGAGGGAAGCCCCGAAGAACCCCAACACCATATCTCCCCACTATCACCCGAATGCCCGTTGCGCCTATCACTCTGAAAGTCCAGGTCATGATACAAACAACTGTTGGGCCTTGAAAAACAAGGTGCATGACTTGATCGAAGCCAAAGAAATTGAGTTTGACGCTCCGGAGAAGCCCAACGTCATAACTGCTCCCATGCCCAAACATGGTCATGGAGTAAATGCTATAGACAGTGATTTATTTGTGACCTCTGTGGAAGAAATTTCTACTCCTTTGACGACAATTAAGAAGAATTTGTTATTGGCCCGTTTATTTCCGGGTTATGGTGAAGGTTGCCACGTGTGCTTGATTCTACCTACTGGTTGCCGCTTATTGAAATCAGGTATTCAGCGCCTGATGGATAACAAAGAGATCTTGTTTGAAAAGACTATAACTCTGTTGGTTCCAATTGAAGATGTTGCCATCATAACCATTTATGCTAATCCTTCCAAGGTTTCCTCGAGAAAACCTGTTAGGATTACACCTGTTCCAAGAATCGCTCCGCTAATAATTATTGTCCCTGGTCCTATCACATACACTTCGGATAAGGCTGTCTCTTGGAAATATGGTGCTGATGTGTATTACCATGGAGTTAAACAAGACTTAAAAAGTGAGGAAGTTGATGTTGATATCAGCAATATTGTTGGGGCTAGCAAGGTCACCAGAAGTAGAAGACTCTTTTCTCCCGATATTTCCCCTCCGACTGTCCACAAACTTATTGTCATTCCATCTGCTAGTACATCAACTACTATCCTAGTTCCTATTCCAGTCATCACCCCTGTCGCCGAGCCATCTGGGACTCGGGGCAAAGAAATCATAGGTGAGCCTTCCCAAACGGAGGCACCTAAGAAGATCATTGTAGAAACCTCGAAACAAGAGATAGAAGAAATTTTGAAGATTATCAAGAAGAGAGACTACAATGTAGTCGAGTAGCTGGGGTAGACCCCGTCAAAGATCTCCATGTTGTCCTTGTTGTTGTGTTTTGAAGCCCATGCAAAGGCTTTAATTGCATTCCTCAAAACTGCGCACGTGCCGCAGGAAACTTCAGCCGATCAATTCAAAGATTGTGTAGCTAGCTTGACTGCCGACAATGGGTTGGGTTTCTCGGATGCAGATCTGACTGCTAAGGGGAGAAATCATAATGATGCTTTACATGTCTCGATCGAGTGCAGGGGCACTACTATGGCCCATGTCCTGGTGGATACCGGGTCCTCATTGAATGTTCTGCCAAAGAAGGCATTAGACTATTTGGACTGTGAAGGTTTGATTCTAAAGCCAAGCAATATTGTGGTCAGGGCTTTCGACGGGTCAAAAAGGATGGTGCACGGGGAGGTGGACATCCCTGTTAAAGTTGGATCTTAGACTTTTGCGTCAACCTTTTATGTGATGGATATCAGACCATCATATTCTTGCTTGCTGGGTCGCCCTTGGATTCATAAGGCTGGGGCAATGACTTCCACGCTCCATCAAATGCTGAAATACCCAATGAAAGGAAAGATTATCACAGTACGAGGTGAAGAGGAGTATATGGTGAGTCATCTCAACTCCTTCCGCTACATGGAGATGGATGGGGAATTCATCGAAACCCCTTGTTAGAACTTTGAAGAGGTCCCTCAGACTTTGGCGTCAACTAAAGTTGCTACTGACAAACCTCCAATGAAGATGGCTTCTCTCAAGGATGACAGGGTTGTAATCGAAGAAGGTGGGTGTACCAATTGGGGTCAGCTCCCCGATTTCACGCACAAAACTGACAAATTTGGTTTGAGCTTTACTACAGGGGCTCAAAGGGCTGTTAGGCGTGCGCGGATTGGAAGACCTCCTCTGCATATCAGCAATCAGTGAGTTGATGCAATTGAAGATGGTGAAGAAGATTCAGATATCGACAGTTGGATCTACCCAACAACCAATGGTGGATTGAACAACTGGACAACGAAGGACTTCATACCTGTTTCTTTTATTCCACAGTAATGGACTTTTCTTTTAAGATTTGTAATAAATAGTTTGAAACTTTACGGCCCGGTGCCTTGCTCGAGGCACCTTCGCTTTGCTTGTGAGGGCTTATTATTTGTCATTTCATATATCATTAATAAAACATTGGACGTTTCTTACATTAAAAATTTTGCGCTCCTTGTTTTTCTTTTTTTTCTGTATCTCGGTTTATCAAAAAAACAATTATTCTCTTACACACACTCACATATCATAATGCAGATCCATATCCACTCTAGATCCCATTGATAACAACTTTGCTACTGCCAATTATGACTTCGAAAATCCGATCAACCAAGCTGAGGACGAAGGTGAGGACGATTGTGAGGTGGCTGGAGAACTTGCAAGATTGTTACTGCAGGAAGAAAGGGCCATACAACCTCATGAAGATCCATTTGAATCCGTAAATTTGGATACAGAGGAAGACAAGAAAGAGGTCAAGATAGGTGAAATCTGGAACCTAGTGTTAAGCAGCGGTTAATACAAATGCTACGCAACTATGTTGAGATCTTCGCTTGGTCCTACGAAGATATGCCTGGTTTGGACACCGATATTGTAGTTCATCGCTTGCCAACTAAAGAAGATTGCCTCCGGTAAAACAGAAGGTCCGCCGTATGCGCCCTGAGATGTCTGAGAAAATCAATGCTGAGGTCATGAAACAGTTCGACGCAGGGTTCTTAGTTGTCACTTCCTATCCGCAGTGGATTGCCAACGTTGTTCCGGTACCTAAGAAGGACGGTAAGGTGTGGATGTGTGTGGACTATAGAGATCTGAATAGGGCAAGCCCCAAGGATAACTTCCCACTTCCACACATTGATGTTCTGGTCGACAACACCGCATAGCATAAGATCTTCTCCTTCATGGATGGTTTTTCTGGCTACAACCAAATCAAGATGGCTCCTGAGGACAGGGAGAAGACAACATTCGTTACACAGTGGGGCACCTTCTGTTACAAGGTAATGCCTTTTGGGTTGAAGAATGCTGTGGAAATTTATCAGCGCGCCATGGTCGCTTTGTTCCACGACATGATTCACCATGAGATTGAGGTTTATGTTGATGACATGATAACCAGGTCCCAGACTGAGGGAGAGCACCTTGATCATCTCCAGAAATTGTTTGACAGGTTGAAGACGTACAAGATGAGGTTGAATACGAATAAGTGCACCTTCGGGGTAAGGTCTGGTAAGCTACTGGGTTTCGTCGTTAGTGATAAAGGTATTCAGGTGGACCCTGCCAAGGTAAAAGCCATACAGGAGATGCCGGCTCCCCGCACAGAAAAGGAAGTTAGAGGCTTTTTGGGACGTTTGAATTACATCGCCAAGTTCATTTCACATATGACTGCTACTTGTGAGCTAATATTCAAGCTGCTAAAGAAAGATCAAGTGGTAAAGTGGAATGACGAATGCCAGACCGCTCTCGAAAGAATCAAAGAATATCTTCAAGAGCCACAAATTCTGATGCCTCCAGTCGAGGGAAGACCTTTGATTTTATACTTGACAATGCTGGACAATTCAATGGGGTGCGTGCTGGGGCAGCATGACGAGTCTGGCCAAAAAGACCATGCTATTTACTACCTTAGCAAAACTTTTACCGACTGTGAGACCCGACACTCATTGTTCGAGAAAACTTGTTGCACTTTGGCATGGGCTACTTACGGGATGAGACAGTATATGCTGACTCCCACCACCTTATTGATATCAAAAATGGATCCAATCAAGTATATCTTCGAAAAGCCTGCCTTGTCTGGAAGAATAACGAGATGGCAGATGATCCTAACCGAGTACAACATCCAATACACAACCCAAAAACAAATAAAGGGGAGTGTATTGGCGGATCATTTGGCGCATCAGGCCGTAGATGACTACCAATCCATGAATTTCGAGTTCCCAGATGAGAATATCATGTTGTGACCGACTGTGAAGAAACTGGACCAGATGAAGGACCTGAGGAAGGATTCCGATGGTCTATGTATTTTGATGGAGCATCAAACGCTTTGGGTAACGGTATTGGCGTTGTGATTATATCTCCTGAGGGTTGTCATACTCTGTTCACCACCCGATTATGTTTTAACGGCACCAACAATATGGCGGAGTATGAAGCATGTATCCTGGGTCTTCGAGCTGCTATGGACCTGAGGATTAAGTTCTTGAGTGTATTCGGAGATTCTGCTCTAGTGATCAGTCAAATCAAAGGCGAGTAGGATACGAAGTACCCAAATCTTATTCCTTACAAAGAATATGTATTGACATTGCTCCCACATTTTGAGGAGATAACCTTTGAACACTTCCCAAGAGAGGAGAATCAGTTAGCGGACACGCTAGCTACCATGTCTTCTATGTTCAAAGTCAGGTGGGACAATGACGCCCCCCAGATTACAATTGAGAGGTTGGACAAAGCCGCACATTGCTATGAGATCGACACCGAAGAGGTAGCAGATAAACTGTGGTTTCACGAGGTGAGGAGGTATCTTGAGGCTCAAGAATACCCCGAGGGGGCATCTGTTAATGATAAGAAGTTTCTGAAAAGGTTCACTGCGAAATTCTTCATCAGTAATGGGATCCTCTATAAGCATAACCATGATTCAACCTTACTGTGATGTGTGGACAAAAGCGAGGCAGAAAGGATCATGGAAGAGTTACATGAAGGTACCTTCGGAACTCATTCCAGCGGACATACCATGGCAAGGAAAATCCTACGAGCAGGATATTACTGGTCCACTATGGAAGCCAACTGTTATCAGCATTCTCGAACCTGTCATAAGTTCCAAGTCTATGCTGATAAGGTGCATGTACCTCCGGCCCCCCTGAATATGTTGACAGCTCCTTGGCCTTTCGCAATGTGGGGCATCGACATGATCGGCGAGATCAGACCTACTGCGTCAAACAGGCATCGTTTCATTCTGGTGGCTATTGATTACTTTACAAAGTGGGTCGAGGCAGCTTCCTTTGCTACAATAACCAAGAACGTCGTGGCGTGGTTTATCCGACACAACTTGATCTGTCGATATGGTGTGCCAGAGAGAATTATTACTGACAATGGTACAAATCTCAATAACACAATGATCACCGAGCTTTGCAAACAGTTTAAGATACAACATCATAACTCTTCTCCCTACCGGCCGAAGATGAATGAGGCCGTTGAAGCAGATAATAAGAACATCAAAAATATTATGCAGAAGATGACGGTGACATACAAAGACTGGCACGAGATGTTACCATTCGCTCTTCACGGGTACCGTACCTCAGCACGGACGTCAACAGGGGCAACACCCTACTCTTTGGTATACGGCATGGAGGCGGTCCTACCCATTGAAGTCCAGATACCCTCTCTTAGGATTATGAAGGATGCGGGTTTGAACAAAGATGACTGGATCCAAACCCGGCTTGATCAGCTGAGTTTAATCGATGAAAAGAGACTTACTACTATTTGTCATGGTCAGACGTATCAAAAGCGAATGATCAAGGCTTTTAACAAGAAAGTCAGATGTCAAGAATATCAGGTCGGGGATCTAGTGATCAAACACATAATACTACCGCAAGGTGATCCCAGGGGCAAATGGACCCCCACATACGAAGGGCCATTTGTGGTTAAGAATATTTTCTCGGGAGGAGCTATGATTCTAACCACCATGGATGGTGACGACCTTCCTCACCCCGTCAATGCAGACATAGTGAAAAATACTACGCCTAATCAAAGACCCGTTAGGTTGACTGGCCTAGGCAAAAATAAGGGCTTCCCGACAAACCAAAAGGGTTCGGGCAAAAATAAGGGATGAAAATGAAAAAAAAATTGTACACCCGGCAAGTCGAAAACCTGAAAAGGCGGCTTGGGCAAAAAAGGGTATCCCGGAAGACTGAAAACCCGAAAGGGCGGTCCAGGAAGAAATTAGGGATTGAAGCGTAACACTGTGTCTCATTGGATCATCTTGTAACCAGACTTCGGTATCGACTATCAAGCTCAGACGGCGCCAATCAATCTGATCCACCTTCGACCAAGTAGCAAAGTAATGAGACGCTTGAAGATATAAAGGCAATAGCAGAGTTGGAACCCGATGGGATTGTTTCACATAGCTGTTTCTCCTTATTTTACACAAATTGTATAATTTTTGTTCCCTCGGTGGTGTTCTCTTACTAGGACGTCAGCCTCTTTGTACAAAGCGCCTGTTACAGGCCAATTTCAAAAATCAATACAATTCATTTTCACAAGAAATTTCAACTTGTTCTTTCTTTTTCTGTTTTGTTTTGCAAGAACATCCAATGATTCATTTTTGATATATGCATTTGAAAATGATTGTTGCTCATAAATATTTGCACAAGAAACAAAAGACAATTACTCGTAATTCCAGGAACAGGGGCAAACAAGAAGTGTCCAAACCTTATAGTTGCTCTACCCACTAGGTACAGGGACAAAACCAGCTTGAGAATATAACTAAAGGTACATACACTCCCCACAGAGTAGGGAATATCCGAAGACAGTGGTGTTAGCTCTCCCCAGCCGAGGTTTATAATCGCGAATGAGCCAGCAAAATTCTCCCCAAGCAGAGTTTATCTATCACCAGCAATAGAAATTCACCACCAGATGAGTTTATTTCTCCAAAATCAACAGGTCTTCCAACCGAGTATCTCTCTTCCCCGCAGTTATTCTCCCACAAGATTATTCTCAAAACAGAGTCTTTCCCGGCAGAATATTCTTGAACAGAATGGACGTAAGTCTCTAGATAACCATCTTCGGTCACTATCCCCAGCGATACCGAAGAACTCAACTCCTTATACTCTCCAACAACAGTCTGGGATTTATTCTCCTTAGTCGGAGAATATCACAAGAATATTGCATATCCATACATCGTGGCATGCACATACGCATCATGCAGCACAATCTCATTTATTTTGAGAACATCATTACTCAATACATTTCATACATCATGACATTACATACTGTTGTACCCCAAAATTTTCCCTCTCATTTATCAAGACTTTCCTCACAAGATTTCTTTGACTCAAGACTGGATTAGGGTTTGGTCAGCTCAAGGCATATCATCTTGCACTAATGACCCAAAATTAGGGTTTGAGGTTGCACAAGGATTTTTGGACTATCAATGCTTCATGTGACTTTCAAACATCATTATGGATCCCTAAGATCACTCAGGACAAGTTTCAAGCTTTGAACTATATTTTTGATCAGTCAATTGGACAGTTGACCTAAAAATCAGTTGTATTTGGGAAAAAGTCAACCATGGCCAATTTACAGTCAAATTTCATAATTCTTGATCCACATCAACATTTTAAGCTTATATGTATCATTTGTTCAAGTTTGGATCATAATTCCTCAAGAAATTTGATCAAATCACCAAAAGGGCAAAATAGTTAAAAATTAGGGTTTTGACTAAGGTAGGGCAATTTCTGATTTTTAACCTGGAAAATGACCAATTGAGTTAAAGCATGATTTCAAGGATTAAATTTCATCATCTTGACCTAATTACATGGCTCAAAACATTTCAATTTCATTGGATTGACAGATGAAATTTGCAGTCAACTGATCAAAAGTCAATTGTACACTGAAAAGTCAAACTTTGACTTTTTGGTCAATATCAAGTGACAAGGGTCACAATTCATCAAAACATGTCAAAATATGAAACTTTCTCATCAAGAAATCCAAGTTTGAAGATTAGCGTTTAAATTTGAAATTTTTCTTAACTTAGAAAATTTTCTAAGTATAGAAAATTTCTTATTTTTTCTCAACTTTAGGCCATTTTTTCACCATGATGCATATTGATTCAAAGAAAGTTCCCAACATGAAAGTTGTAGACCTCCATGAAATATACAAATTTTCTTCACACACTTTTCTAGAAAGATGCTTGGATCTCAAGATATAAATTTATGATACATGCTCATGAACTAAATAACTTAGTGAAATTTTGCCCTAATTTAGGCAGGTTTTAGACCCAACTTCATGGTAATTTTTCACCTAGTTCCAAGAGGTATATTGAAATTAATTTCAAAGATGAGTTATAGAGCACATTTCAAGCTTCCCAAAATGTCCCAGAACTCCTCAAGATCATTTTTGAGTAGAGAGAATCGAAGAGATGAAGTTGGCAATTTCTCACTTTTTTGTCCAAGCCATTTCATGAAGAACAAAGTTCCAATCAGCACCTATGCTGCCTAATCCATGCTTTACAGGTCCCAAACTTGTTCCTTACTCCTTAATTTAATTCTTACTCAGTTTACAAAGCTTTGATCCAAGCCCTAGAGCCATTACCCAAGTTGTAATTCCATAAATGGCATAAAGTGACCATTGCCATTTTGAAAAAGCTCAACTTTTGCCACTTTCCAATTCTTGAGCATTGAACCTGTCTCCATTGTACATATAAGTCTTGCAGGCCTAAAGAAAATTATACAAGTCCATACCAACCCTAAGAAAGCCAGTACAAGCATGATAAGTCTTGTCCTTTCACTTTGCTTCAAAAGCAAGAAAGGTTGCAAAAAGGTGAAAACTGGCACATCTATTGGAGGGTTGACATGAAACCAATTCCATACTAATATACAAACATAACACAACACAAGGGACGACTACTTGAAGCCTGAAACACTCCCAAACCCCAAAACACCAGAAAACTGTCAAGACTTGCAGTTTTTTGCATAAGCATACCAATCTCTCATTTGGCTCGTGCGTTTCAAGTCTTGATCATCAAAACATCTTACCTACTTGATATCAAACCAATCCAGACCTTCATCCCTGTACTGTAACCCCTTCTCCATCATCTGCCATTTTTGTTTTTAAAGCTTGCAGGTTGACTTGGCCAAGGAGTTTCAGATACTTTCAAAGCAAGGCAAGGGTTGGAACACCTTCAAGGAGGTTCAAGGAAGCTCAAGCAAGCATCAGGCCTCCATCAAACTCACTCCAGTTCCATCCATGATTTCAACTGAAGGAGGTAAAATCTCAACTTCTATCTCTTTATACAGACAACCATTGGCCATGATTTGTGAATAAGTAATGTAGTCCTCATTACAACGAAACTGTACATACCTTTATCTTGCATTTATGTGACTTGAGTTGAGAGAATTTTGAACTTGAAGATTCTGAAAAAATTAGGTTTTAATTTGGGGCTTTTAAAATTCTTTCTAATCTTTGATTGTTAGTTTACATAACTTATATGGTTAGAATCGTGAGATCAAATACTACAACTTTCATGTTATGAGTTTTCATTTTCATGGAAGAATGAGAGAGTTATAGGACATCTGGCCAAGCTTGGGGAAGAAGATGAAGTACAGGGCAAGGACTTTGTTCATGTTATGTTATTTTCGTTTCACTTAAAATAATGGATGTATAGCCACCCAAGTGGCAAAGTAGCGCACTGGTGAGACCCATGTCCTGGGTTTGAACCTGGGCGCTACTTTTGTTTTTTTTCATATTTTTCCACTTTCAGTTTTGGCTTTTTTGCAGGTTTGGGCCTCCACGTTGGGCTTAGCTGTTTTTTCTAACTTTCACCACTGGATTATTCAGAACACCCCCCTTGCCCAACTATTTTTGCATATTTTATTTTTATTTGGTTTTATTTTCATTTTAGTTTATTAATATTTTCTTTAATGCATCAAAAATCCTAAAAAATATAAATTTGATAATATTGCATTTTTTTAAATTTATTTTTCACATAAAAAATATATTTTATTTTTTAATATATATCATATATTTTCTTAATAAACTTGTAAAATATAATAAAATATATTTAGTTTAGTTTATTTATTTATTTTTCATTCCATACTTATAAATATTTATTTTTGCATATATAAAAACTTTATATTTTTATACAATATTATTTAATATTTTAATACAAAAAATACATAGAAAATAACATATAAGAACTTTTATTTTCTTTAAAAATAGTAATTAGGGTTAAGCCTCCATTCTAAAAATTATTTTCTTTTCCTTATATTTTTAGGTCTAGATTAAAATTTCTTTTACATAAAAACAAAACAAATTTTTTTTCTTACATGTACATTATATTGCATCTTTAAATATTGAATATTATTTACTCTACTATTCGTACAAATTCAATTTGGTTGTAATAATTTATTTAGGTTTACATTCTTGCAAATCCCCATTCAAATTTGTATTCTGCCCTCCCATAAATTGTTGTAATAGCTTAGTAATATTTACATTATGCAATTTACCTCTTTACATGCCATGATTAGTAATTAGGGTTTGTATGATAAGATCAAAACAAAGCAAAATAGAAAACCCTAAATACAAGACAAAACCAAAGCATGGAAATGATACACTTGCACACAAGCATCCTTAGGGTTTCTCCACTTGGTTGCCTTATACAAAAATAGCCATGTTACACATGTGAAGTATCTTGGCAAAATAAATAAATATAAAGATCATAGTCCCTCGATGACGCTATTCAAGGTTGCCTTACAAAAATGGTCTTGGTCCCTCAAAATGCTAAGATACTTTGCAAACATTGCTAATCATGGTTATACGATGACCCACGCCCGTCCCATTTATATCCAAAGATAGGGTTGCTTACCAAATTAATGGTAAGACAACAATCTCAAAGGAATAGAAAATGTACAAGAAAGACATTTGAGTAGGTAGATTACTTCTAGTTACTTGCTCTATTTCAAACAACTATCCTTGCTATTTTCAAAACAAACACACGCATTTCAAAACATCCCACAAACATTGAAAATATTTTCAAAAAAGACAAACATATTTGTATACATTCTTACGAACGAGAATCATTACAAAGATTGCCTAAACGAATGGCCTCTTTTACAAAATGCTTTCAAAACCACACCAAACACATTTTCAAACAACAAAAGCAAGTGATCTAGCAAGTAACTAAGAGCCCATGGAAAACCATGGATGAAGAGGGTGCTAATACCTTCCCTTTTCATAATCTACCCCCGAACTCAAGAAAACATCTCAAAGGTCTTTCCTGTACTTTTTCACCTTTCCTTTTGGATAAAAGAAAAGTCGGTGGCGAATCTTGCTAACCGCAACATTTGCGATAAAACGTAAAACCCTAAATTCAGTTCTCGTACCGTATCACACATACGACTAACTCTTTACCTTTCAGGGAAAGATGTAATCAAGTTCTGACAAGTTTTCCCTAGTTCAGTCAAACCGACACTAAGGTTTCTAGTCTAGTTGAAGACATTTTAAGACTTTCGTCTGGGTCAGCCGAATTGCCGCTAAGATTCCCCTGATTTTTATGCCAGTCAAAGTTAATCTGAGACCTCTCCCAGGATCAGTCAAATCGACACTAAGATTTCTCTCTCAGTTGAAGTTCCCACAAGTTTCCCCTGGTTCAGTCAAATCGATACTAAGATTTCTATTCCAGTTCAAGCTTTGAAGCCTGGAAATCGACCGGAAAACAGCTTAACCCTCAGCAAGTTATTGTGAAACCTGCAAATCGACTAGATAGCAATACAAAATACTATGAAGCCTGGAATCGACCAGATAGTGGTATATCTCAGATTCAAGCTATGAAGCCCGGAAATCGACCGGATAATATCTTGATTTCTCCAAAATACTATGAAGCCTTGAAACGACCAGATAGTGGTATATCTCAGATTCAAGCTATGAAGCCCGGAAATCGACCGGATAATATCTTGATGTCCCCGAAATACTATGAAGCCTGGAAATCAACCAGATAATAGTATAAGGTATTACGAAGCTTAGAATTCAACCAAATAGCAGTTTACTCGGCCAATTACTATGAAGCCCAGAAATCGGCCGGATATTAGTATGTCTTAAATTCAAGTTGAAACCTGGATGCGACCGGATAACCACCTAATTCCTTCTGAAGCCTGGAGCACGACCAGATAAGAATGGAGAAATTGCAAAACCTGGAGCATGACCAAATAGCAAGTTTAATCTCATCTCCCCAGTAAGTCACTGTAAAACCTAGAGCACGACCAGATAGTAGTGCATTCTCACCTCCTCAACTAAGAGATGATTCCCTAGTATAGTAACAGACAACTGAAGCTCCTAAAATTCTATTTCTCCCAAGATAGAGACCAGCGTGTCCCAGCGAAATCTTTCTCAACAATAGGTATACGGGTTCTCGTAAAGGAATCTCTTATGCGATCAACACTTCTTCGGATGGAATATTTAAGCCCATCTCCCGTCATTGACTTCCAAATGGAATCTATAAGCCCATTCCCAATATCACAACACCAACACCACTTCATCGAGTGCAAATTTTTGGGCACTCTAGTGTTCAATCATCTTCCACCTTCAGATTACGAAAGGCAGACAAGCCAATCTACATCCTCAGGTGTAAGAAGATTGAACAGGGGCAGTTGTTGTACCCTGTTGTACCCCAAAATTTGCCCTCCCATATTCTTCAAGAAATTGCCAAGTCATGCTTCAAAATTCCCCAAGGGTTGCACAGTGTAAGGGTCTCCTGAACAGTCAAGATTAGGGTTTTGCTTCTGATCAAGAAAATGAAGTTTCCAAGGGCCCAATCAAGTCTCACATGCCTACAAATATGGTCAAGCATCCTCATATCAAGTTTCAAGACTTTCAGCACAAAATTGCACAGTCAAAAACCCTAATTGCACTACAGTCAACTGTAGGGGCAAAATGGTCATTTGGCAGTCAAAAGTTCAAATTTTTGGTCAACATCTCATTTTGAAGCCACAAACATCATTTGATCAATGCTTGATCATGATTCTCAAAGCTTGGCTCAAAAATCATCAAAATGCAAAAGTTTCCTTATTTGGACAGTTGAAAAAGTCAACTGTAAATTGACCAGGGCATAACTTTCACATGGATTATCAGAAAAATTACATCCAAAGCTCATTTTGAAGAGAAAGACATTTCCTACAACTCATATTCATACTTCAAGTCCAAGAAATGCTCTCACAAAAAGTTATCAATTTCAACATTATAGGTCATTTTCAAAAGTCAACAAAAAGAGACCTTAAGTCAAAGGCCATAACTTGAGATTGGCAAATCAAAATGACATGGGACCAAAGACATTGGTTAGAGGACTCAAAGACCTTTCCAAAATGTCCAAGAACATGAGCAAATCTTAAAAATTGAGCAAGTTATGCCTTGTGGAAGTTGGGATATTTTTGGATATTTTGAAAAGTCAACATTGGTTCAAATGACCTAAAATTGCTAATGGGCCTATTTTTCTTCCATAATTCATCATCCAAGGCATGTGCACGACCATTAGGCCCAAAGGGAAGTTTTTCTTCATTTTTTATTTATTTATTTGAATTTTTATTAATAATAATTCATTTAAATCAATTAAATACATGAAAAATATAAAACCAATGAAATAAAATCTTTTTGTACATATAATATCTTCAAAAAAAACGTGCATGATCAGATATGGAAGAATTGGAATTGATTGGATATGATTTGTACAAAAAGTGCATGAAAAAGATTGAAAAACTAATGCTTGAAAAATCAAATCTCACAAACCATCAATGCATGGATTTTGATCAAATTTCTTGACCTAATTCACTCATACATAAGCACAGAAGCAAGACCTAATGCAAAAAACCACTAAGCTGCGCAGAAAACACCATTGGCAAACTTGACTTTTTGGTAAAAAACTTCAAATCTGAAAACAAGGTTGGAGGTGGATTCAAGGCATAAGAGTTGTTCAATCACCTTCCTGAAGCTTCAAGGAAGGATTCCCAATCGAAAGCACCAACTCTAACGCCCTAAATCGTTGTACATAATCGAATTTTTCCTCATAAAAATGCATACTCGTGTTTTAATTTTGAGACAGTTTCATGGCATTTTATTTATGTATTCATACTGAGTATTGTATTCTGAAGCTAACCATGTGGATTAATTGTATTTTTATGCACTATACGCAAATATGCCATTGTTGTTCATTAGGGTTCATGAAGCTCAGAATTTGGGTTTTTTAAATGAGGAAAAATTGGAGTGTGAAACCAAGGCCATTCAGTTCAGTACACTTGGACGAAGAGGAACCCACCCTCGCGCTCAATTTATGAGCGTTCTTGGGCTATTCGCTATTTTTCCAAAGCATGCCTAAAAGAATGCTTAAAAAGCTGTTGCTTATTATGTTTATGTTTCAGGTAAAAAATAAACAATGGAGAAGATGATCTCGTGGCAGGTGATGGTTGGCTGGTTTAAAAGTTCGCGCGGAAAATCAAGCATTAACGCGTTTTGTTTTATAATGTTTATTTGTTATATTAATTTACAGATGGACAAAGTGGAGCAGTGGTGAAGCGCATGTGCTGATAACGTTGATGACCTGGGTTCGAGCCCCAGGTCCTCGCTATTGCCATATTATTTTTCAATGAATGTTTCCATGCAGATTCAATGCTGAAGCGCACCATACACCTTCAAGATCAAGCCGTCCACGCGTCAATTACATCAATCCAAAAGCACAGGCCTGGGGAACACGATGTGCTCTAGTCAACGTTTGGGTACGTGTCCTGGGAAAGTCCACAAGGCCAAGGTTAATGGGCCTGGATCACTACAAAAAACCTCCTATTTGGGGTCTGAACCCCCTAGGTTTGCAAGACCTTTTTTATTATTCTTTTTACTTTCTTTATTTTTTACTTCTTTTTAATCATTGTTTTTTTTTTATTAAATTTAATATTTTCATAAATATAAAAAACACATAAAAAAATCAGAAGAGACAGAAAAATTAAATATATTTATTTAATTAATATTTTGTAAATAAATTCATAAATTAACTAGTTTTAAATTAGGTTTTAATTTTAATTCTTTTAATAAAAATCTAAAAAACATAGAATTAGGGTTCATATTAATTTTTTATCCTTTTTTATTTTTCTTCCATAATAATTAAAATATTGAATATTTATTTTTGTAATTAAATTGCATGTAAATTAATTAGGGTTAATTTTAGGGTAAAACTTTAATCTTCTTTTTAATAAATTAAAATAACTAGAATTAGGGTTAGCATTTATTTCAATTAATTCTTTTTCATTAAAATCACAAAATACCAAAAAAAATACCAAAACAATTTCTATTTCTTTTTTTTAATTAATTGATGTCACCATTTAATTTAATTTTGCAAAAAGGGTCCAACGCCCTCGTTTAATTCTTATTTAATTCGCGTGCTTATTTCTTTTTCGCTCAATATTTATGTATCTCTCCCAAAGCCTTGTAATTAATTTTCTTGCATTTTACTTTTCTTTAATTCTTTATTTTTTCTGTCAAATCGGGTTCAAGAAATTTTGGTGATGTGGACCCGCGCCTTTTGTAATAGCCTTAGAACTTTTACTTTCCTCGCATTTTTTAATTGTTTAATCAAGGCATGAAAGAATGTATGGACAAAAATAAAAACAAGCGTAGAACACCAATAACATGACAAGATAAATGCAAATGAAAACGACACACAAATCGCACACACCACCCCTAGGGTACGCCTCACTGTTGCCTTGCCTCGAAAGGTGATCGTCGAGTAGAGGATGTCTTAGTAAGTCCTCATGATCCGGGAACCTGGCATGAGGGTAGCTTCTAAGGTGTCTTCCCATTGCTCTGGTGATCACCATGTCCCGAACCTCGAATTGACCCGAACACCTCCAACGGTGGTGCTACCTACCTCTCAATGGTGGGATGGCACTACTTTAAAGGACATCTACACAGACGAATTCCTTAGGGTAGGTTCTCATAGATACTTGCTCTAAATTTCAAACAAAAATTCAAAAATACTTTTCACACCAACACATTTTCAAAAAGCTTTCGAAAGCAATTTTTCAAACACTCTTGAGGACCGATACAAGAGTCGAACTGAAATTTTCAAAGAAACTTTTTAAAACCCACAGTTGAAAAGCAAACAAACCATTTTGAAAACACAAGTGAGCAAATATCTAAGAGCCCATGGATAACCATGGATAGAAAGGGTGCTAACACCTTCCCTTTCTATAACCTACCTCCCGAACCGAGAGCAATCTCTTTAAGGAATTTTTCTGTGCTTTTGTCCTTTCCATTTGGAGAAAATAAAAGACGGTGGCGACTCTTGCTTCCGCGACATTTCGCGAACCAGCGTTAAACAGTCAGTTCCAGATCCACCGATCACAGAACTGGCGACTCTGCTGGGGATAAACTTAAAGTGAGGTGTACCCCAGGGCTAGTTCATAACTGTGTTTTCAATTGTATTGATTTGTGTGCTTTATTATTGTGGGTTGCATGGGAGTTACATAGATCCTAACCCGGATCTGGGGATACCCTGTTTAGGTAGCATAAGCTGTGAGGGACCTGTTTGGCGTAGACCGACACGGGTGAAGCAGTGGCTACGTTGGTGTGGTACCTTGGTCTGTACCGATATCCCTTGTGTCGCAACGAGGAGAATATGGGTCTTCTAAGGAGTCATTAAGCACCAACAACCTTAGAACCTTAATTGACACAACTTGGCCTTTAGAATTGTAGCAGTATGCTACGCCCATTGAGACTAAACTCTCGTGATGGTTCTGGCTGCAAGAAAAGATTGCGATGCTGGAGTTATGACCGATTGAGGGTAGTCAATGATATTGGGATCCTCTAAGAACCCGGTTACTTTTGATAGGACAGGTATGAACCAACAAACTAAAAGAGGGTAGTACCTAGACCTCATGCTGGCCTAAACTCTAAGGGCTTGCCTTGTGTGACTTGTGTGCCTTACCATGTTTGCCTTTGTATCTATTTGTGGTGTGCTTTATCATAACATCATAACATCATGAGCATTGCATGCATCCTGCATAAGGACTGACCATTTCAAAGACAAGAGGGTTTCACCTTTGCTCTATTTTGTAGGACACCATGATGCCTGTGCGAAGGAATACTATCTGGTTCAACTTTGTTCATTCACCTGAGTTGCTTGATGAGTTGGTTAGCAGAATTCCAAATACCACTTCCTTCATTCAGAGGCATGGTTCTCTTCTCAGTTTAGTCACTGCAAAGCGGGATCAACAGTTGATGAGTGTTCTGACCCAGTTCTATGACCCTCTGTACCAGTGCTTCACCTTTCAAGACTTCCAGCTGGTCCCTACCCTGGAAGAATTCTCTGATTTGCTTGGTATCCCTATCTTGGATCAGACTCCCTTTACTGGCTGGGAAAAGACCCTCAGACTTGAGGATGTTGCTGCAGCTCTTCCTTTGACCCATCAAGAGGTAACAGACAACTGGGTGACTAGAAGCGGAGTTAAGGGTTTCTTGGCCAAGTTTCTGATTGGTAAAGCTAACAGTTTCTGGAGCAACCTGGACTTTAGGGCATATGAAGACATTTTAGCTCTCCTAATCTATGGGTTAGTCCTGTTTCCTAATCCTGACAACTTCATCAATGTCACTGCCATAAGGATCTTTATGTCTCAGAATCCTGTGCCCACTCTCTTGGGTGACATCTTGCAACAACTTCATGCTCGTACTACCCGAAGACGAGGAACCCTATGGTGTTGTATCCCTTTGTTGGTGAGGTGGTTTATTTCGCACCTCCCCAAGTTCGTACTAAAGAATCAAGAAGGAAGAGGTTGGGCTCATAGGTTAATGTCTCTCACCGACAAAGACATCATTTGGACTTGCAGAGATTTGGATGAGATAGCTGTTATTGATCGATGCAGGGAATACCCTAATGTTCCTCTGATTGGTACCCAAGGAGGGATCTCTTACAATCCATGTCTAGCACTCCGTCAGTTTGGAAGAGCAAGAAGAGCAGGCCCCCATGAGATGTTGGTGCCTCACATCAGTTTTGAGTTTCAGGTGGATAGTGACGAGCTGTGTCGTAGGTTCATCAAGGCTTGGGACAAAGTTCATAAAGCTGACCCACAAGAGTTAGGGCCAAAGACTTCTCTACCTATGGAAGCCTACTACAAATGGGTTCGCATCCGTGCTCAGAAGTTAGGTATGCCGTATGAAGCTGTCAGACCCGTCATTCTTGAGTGTCCTGACAAGGATGGTGTTCCTCCAACTGTCCTTCCTCCTCAGATACCTACTGATTATGAGACATTAAAGAGATCTTGGTCGCAACTGCGAGAAGAGCGGGATTCTTACCGGGAAAAGTTCAACGAGCAGGAATTAAAGATCCAGAAGCTGACGAAGCAGTTGGAAAATGAGCGAGCTCTGAATGCCTACATCCGTACTGAGAAGAGGAGACCATGGGATCAATAAAGAGCTTTGGATATTCTTTTACAGTTTATTTCCCTTTTCAGTATTTCCTTTCATGTAACGCCTAAGGGCAACCTGTTGAATAATTTCAGTTTCAAAGTTGAATTTAATGAAGTGTGTTCCTTTTTGTTTACAAAGTTGATTCCCGATTGTCTTTGAAAACATAAATCATAAGCATTCCATTCATCATGTGCATAGCAGGTTTTTCCTCTTTTTAGGTTGCTTACAGTTCTTCGCTGTTTATTTCAGCATCATGAATCCCGACTCGTCATCAACTGAGACATCCATCAAAGCTCTTCAGGCGCAGAATGCGCAATTTCAGGAATTAATCAAGGGTTTGGCTCAAGGCCAAGAAGAACTGAAGGATCTGCTCCTGAAGAAGGAGAAGAAGAAGAAGAGAAGGACTGTTCTGTTCAGCTCGGGCCGAAGGTTTGGCAACACCTTGCAGAATGAAGAGGCTGGTTCTTCCGTTGGCAAGGGTACTCCTCAAGAGGCAAGGGTTCCTAGTCCGGTAGTCTCCGACAACGAGACTGATTTTGATGATGAGCAGTATCCTCCGGCAGAAGACCGTTACAAGCAGCTGGAAGATAGGCTGAATGTTATGGAGATACAACAGGTACCTGGGCTGGATTTTGGAGATCTGGGTTTGTCTACTGGTGTGATCATCCCTCGGAAGTTCAAAGCACCATCTTTTACTAAATATGACGGGGCGTCTTGTCCCAAGCTACATCTCAGGTCCTATGTTCGTAAAATCCAACCGTACTCAGCGGATAAGAATTTGTGGATCCACTTCTTCCAGGAGAGTCTTTCAGGGACTCATCTCGAATGGTTCTATCAGATGGATGGGACCAAGGTTCGTAACTGGGAGGAGTTGGCTACTGCTTTCTACAAGCAGTATCAATATAATGCCGACCTTACCCCTACACGTACCCAACTCCAGGGTATGTCGTTAGGTTCAAGTGAAGGTTTTAAGGAGTACGCTCAGAAGTGGAGAGACCTGGATGGCAGGGTGCAGCCTCCGTTGACTGATCGGGAGTTGGTAGACATGTTCTTGGGGACCCTATCTGGGCCATTTTTCAACCATCTTATTGGGAATTCGTCTGCAGGGTTCACTGATTTGATTCTGACCGGAGAAAGAATTGAGGCTGGGTTGAAGTCTGGAAAGATTCCGAAGGGTGCATCGTCTAGTTCTGAGAAGAAACCCTTCAAAAAGGAGGCTAGTGCTGTATATGGCTCCCGGAGATCAGAAAGATTTGAGCGCCGCCAATCTGTCAGTGCGGTAACGATTGCCAAGCCTGCTGCCGCTCCTCGGCCGACCAATCCTCAAAGGGCTGAAAGACCCCAGAGAGAGTTCACCCGGTTGAGTATGACCCTGTCGCAGATCTTACCACAGTTGCTCTCAACCAACTTAGTGACTGTCAGAGAGGCTCCGAAATTTCCAAATACTACGTCTCCCAAGTACAACCCGAATGCCCGCTGTGCGTACCATTCTGATAGCCCGGGGCATTCCACTGATGACTGTTGGGCATTAAGGAGTAAGGTGCAAGACCTTATCGACGCGAAAGAGATACAGTTCGAAGCGCCTGAGAGGCCGAATGTAGTTACTGCTCCTATGCCTCAGCATGGGGTAAATGCTGTGGACGAAGATGTTTATGCTGTTTCTGTGGATGATCTAGCCACTCCTCTGAAGACTGTCAAGAAGAACCTACTGCGGGCCGGTTTATTTCCGGGTTGCAGTGAGGGTTGCCTGTTCTGTGCTGTTTCCCTATCCGGTTGTCCCTTGCTGAAGTTAGGCATCCAAAGCCTAATGGATAGCAAGGAGATTCTGTTTAAGAAGTCTGCTGTTCAATTGGTTCCGGTAGAAGAAGTTTCTGTGGTTACCATCTTTAATCATCCAATCAAGGCTCTCCCAAAGAAGCCTGTCTCAATCATGACTGTTGCACCTGTTGTCATCACTGTTCCGGGGCCTCTTCCCTACGTATCTGATAAAGCTGTCCCCTGGCACTACGGGGCAGACGTATATGTGAATGGGATCAAACAAGAATTCAACACTGGCGCCAGCATCTGTGATATCACTGGCCCAGCCAAGGTTACCCGTAGTGGCAGGCTCTTCTCGCCTGACATTGCACCGCCTGCTGCTCGAAGACCCCTCCTCATTACACCTACAAGTGTACCTGTTCCTGTTGCTGACCAAGTTGTTTCCCCTGCTGCCGAGTCATCCAATGCTCGGGGCAAAGGAATTGAAGTTGAGCCTGCCCAGATGAAGGCACCTATACCCATAACTTCTGAGGCCTCCCAGCAAGAGATGGAGGAAATCTTGAAAATTATAAAGAAGAGTGACTTCAATGTTGTCGAACAGCTGGGGCACACGCCCTCCAAAATCTCCATGCTCTCTTTATTGCTGTGCTCCGAGGCCCATGCTAAGGCCCTGATCTCGTTTCTCAAGACGGCCCATGTGCCACAGGAGACATCTGCAGTCCAGTTCACTGACTGCGTAGCAAATCTGACGGCAGACAATGGCTTAGGTTTCTCAGATGCTGACCTGACTGCGAAGGGAAGAGACCACAATGATGCCCTACATGTCTCTATCGAATGCAGGGGCACTACCCTGGCACATGTGTTGGTGGATACCGGTTCGTCTTTGAATGTGCTACCGAAGAAGGCTTTAGACCGTTTGGATTGTGAAGGCCTGGAACTGAAACCCAGCAATATCATCGTCAGAGCCTTTGACGATTCAAAAAGGATGGTTCATGGAGAGGTTGACATTCCGATTCGTGTGGGCTCTCAGGTGTTTGACTCTACTTTTTATGTGATGGACATCCGTCCATCTTACTCTTGTCTGTTGGGTCGACCGTGGATACATAAGGCTGGGGCAGTGACCTCTACCTTGCACCAGAAGCTGAAGTACCCTGTCAGAGGGAAGATCGTCACTGTGCAGGGAGAGGAGGAGTATATGGTAAGCCACCTGAATTCCTTCAGATACATTGAGATGGACGGGGAGTTTATTGAAACCCCCTTTCATCATTTCGAGGAGGTGCTTCCGATTACAGCAGCAGCAGAGACAGCGGTTGAGGAAAATGTTCCTTTGAAGATGGCTTCCCTGAAGGATGCCCGGGCTGTGGTTCAGAAAGGTGAATGTGCTAACTGGGGCAGGCTTCCAGACTTTACACAGAAGATTGACAAATTTGGGCTGGGCTTTACTGCAGAAGGTCAGAAAGCTATGCGGAAAGCGAAGACCGGAAGACCTCCTGTGGTCATTACAAATCCAGGAGTGAATGTTGTTGGGGAAGACAACGAAGTGGATGAAGCAGAATTCAATAACTGGATCTACCCGACAACCGAAGGCGGATTGACCAATTGGATTGCCAAAGATCATACTCCTGTTACCTTTGTGACGCAGTAATAAATTTCTTTGTTTCGTTATTTGTAATAAACAATAAATAAACTCTATGGCCCGGTGTCTTACCCGAGGCACCGTGATTTCATTTGTGAGGGCATATAAATTGTCATTTCATATATCATGAATGAAAATCTTGGACGTTTTCTCGCATTGCAAATCTTATGCTCCTTTTCTTTCTTTCTTTCTTTTACATATATTTCAAAACAACTGTATTTATACACACACTCACTCATACAGGTTTCAATCCACTCTGGATCTCACTGGTAACGACTCTGCTACTGCCAGTTATGACTTCGAAAATCCGATCAACTTAGCCGAAGACGAAGGTGAAGATGATTGCGAAGTGCCTGGCGAGCTTGCAAGACTGTTGCTTCAGGAGGAGAGGGCAATTCAACCCCACGAAGAGCCAGTGGAAATAATAAACTTGGGTACTGAGGCAGACAGGAAAGAGGTAAAGATTGGTGCCAACCTAGAGCTCAGCGTGAAGCAACGGTTGACTCAGATGCTACATGATTATATGGAGATCTTTGCCTGGTCCTACGAAGACATGCCCGGGTTGGATACCAATATTGTGGTCCATCACTTGCCAACCAAGGAAGATTGCCCTCCGGTTAAGCAAAAGGTCCGCCGTATGCGTCCAGAGATGTCTGAGAAGATTAAAGCCGAGGTTATGAAACAGTTTGACGCTGGGTTCCTTGCAGTGACTTCTTACCCTCAGTGGGTTGCTAATGTGGTGCCGGTACCATAGAAGGACGGTAAGGTCAGAATGTGTGTCGACTACAGGGATCTGAACAGGGCCAGCCCCAAGGATGACTTCCCCTTACCTCACATTGATGTCCTTGTTGACAATACAGCTCAGCACAAGGTGTTCTCTTTCATGGATGGTTTTTCAGGGTACAATCAGATCAAGATGGCACCTGAAGACATGGAAAAGACTACATTTGTTACTCAGTGGGGCACCTTCTGTTACAAGGTCATGCCTTTTGGATTAAAGAATGCTGGGGCAACCTACCAACGTGCCATGGTTGCTCTATTTCATGACATGATCCATCATGAGATAGAAGTGTATGTTGACGACATGATCGTAAGGTCCCAGACTGAGGAAGAGCACCTAGATCATCTGCAGAAATTATTTGACCGGTTGAAACTATACAAGCTGAGATTAAACCCGAACAAGTGCACCTTCGGGGTAAGATCTGGGAAGTTGCTAGGCTTCGTTGTAAGTGATAAGGGCATTCAAGTGGACCCTGCTAAGGTCAAAGCTATTCAAGAGATGCTAGTTCCTAGGACAGAGAAGGAGGTCAGAGGCTTTTTAGGACGCCTGAATTACATTGCTCGGTTCATCTCACACCTAACTGCCACCTGTGAGCCAATCTTCAAGCTGCTGAAGAAAGATCAGGTAGTACGTTGGAACGATGAATGTCAGGCTGCTTTTGACAGAATCAAAGAGTATCTCCAGGAACCACCCATCCTTATGCCACCGGTTGAAGGGAGACCTCTGATACTATATCTAACAGTGCTTGACAACTCAATGGGGTGTGTGCTGGGGCAGCATGACGAGTCTGGCCGAAAAGAGCACGCCATTTATTACCTTAGCAAAAAGTTTACCGACTGTGAGACCCGATACTCACTGCTTGAGAAAACTTGTTGCGCTTTGGTATGGGCTGCTCGCCGGCTGAGACAGTATATGCTGACTCACACTACCTTGTTGATCTCAAAGATGGATCCTATAAAGTACATATTCGAAAAGCCCGCTCTGTCTGGGAGGATAGCAAGATGGCAAATGATCTTGACGGAATACGACATTCAGTACACAACCCAGAAAGCCATCAAGGGAAGTGTATTGGCAGACCATTTGGCACATCAGGCCGTAGATGATTATCAATCAATGAACTTCGAGTTTCCGGATGAAAGCATCATGATAGTAACTGATTGTGAAGTACCTGGACCGGATGAAGGACCTGAGGAGGGATCCCGATGGTCTATGCAATTTGACGGAGCCTCCAACGCTTTGGGAAACGGTATCGGCGCCATCATCATATCTCCTCAAGGTACTCATACTCCGCTCACTGCCCGGCTATGTTTCAACTGTACCAACAACATGGCAGAGTATGAGGCGTGCATCATGGGTCTTCAAGCATCGATCGACCTAAGAATCAAGTTTCTGAGTGTCTTTGGAGATTCCGCTCTCGTGATCAATCAGATCAAAGGAGAGTGGGATACGAAACATCCAAACCTGATTCCTTACAGAGAATGTGTGTTGACCTTGATCCCCCACTTCACGAAGATAACCTTTGAACACTTTCCAAGGGAAGGGAATCAGCTGGCGGACGCGTTAGCTACAATGGCTTCTATGTTCAAAGTTAAATGGGATAATGAGGCTCCCCGGATCATCATCTGGAAACTGGACGAACCAGCATACTGTTGTGATCTCGAGACTGAATTGGTGACTGAGAAGCCTTGGTACCATGAGGTGAAGAGATATCTGGAAACTCAGGAATACCCTGAAGCTGCATCTGTTAACGATAAGAAGTTCCTGAGAAGGTTCGCGGCAAAGTTCTTCCTTAGCAACGGCGTCTTGTACAAGCGAAACCATGATTCAACCTTACTGCGTTGTGTGGATAAGACTGAAGCAGAAAGGATCATGGAAGAGCTACATGAAGGGACCTTTGGTACACATTCCAGTGGACACACTATGGCTAAAAAGATCCTTCGGGCAGGGTATTACTGGTCCACAATGGAAGCCGACTGTTACCAACATTCCAGGACATGCCATAAGTGCCAGATTTATGCAGACAAGGTGCATGTTCCTCCAGTTCCCCTGAATGTTCTGACTGCGCCTTGGCCGTTTGCAATGTGGGGCATAGACATGATCGGTGAGATTAAACCTACGGCATCTAACGGGCATCGCTTCATCCTGGTAGCGATTGATTATTTTACGAAGTGGGTCGAAGCAGCATCCTATGCTACGGTAACCAAGACTGTTGTGGCACGGTTCATTCGGCATAATCTGATCTGTCGGTACGGCGTCCCTGAAAGAATTATTACAGATAACGGTACCAATCTGAATAATAAGATGATCGCTGAGCTCTGCGAGCAGTTCAAGATACAGCACCACAATTCTTCTCCTTACAGACCGAAGATGAATGGGGCTGTAGAAGCAGCAAATAAGAACATCAAGAAAATCGTGCAGAAGATGACAGTAACTTATAAAGATTGGCACGAGATGTTACCGTTCGCTCTACATGGGTACCGTACCTCAGCTAGGGCGTCAACCGGGGCAACTCCTTTCTCTTTGGTTTATGGTATGGAGGCAGTCTTACCGATCGAAGTGCAGATACCCTCTCTCCGGATAATGAAGGATGCAAATCTAAACGAGGATGATTGGATCCAGACACGACTTGATCAGCTCAACCTTATTGATGAGAAGAGACTTGCTGCTATCTGTCATGGTCAGACGTATCAGAAACGGATGATCAGGGAATTTAACAAAAAGGTCAGACCACAGGAATATCGAGTTGGGGATCTGGTAATCAAGCGAATCATCCTTCCTCAGAATGATCCAAGGGGCAAATGGACCCCTACATACGAAGGGCCATTTGTGGTTAAACATGTGTTCTCAGGAGGAGCCATGATTTTAACCAACATGGATGGTGACGACCTTCCTCACCCCGCCAATGCAGACATAGTAAAAAGATACTACGCATGAAAAAAAGACCCGCTAGGCTGACATGCCTAGGCAAAAATTAGGGCTTCCCGTCGAACCAAAAGGGTTCGGGTAAAATGAAGGGATGAAATGAAAAAAAAACTGTACACCCGGCAAGTCGAAAACCTGAAAAGGCGGCTTGGGCAAAAATGGGTATCCCGGTGGACTGAAAACCCGAAAGGGCGGTCCAGGCAAAAGTTAGGGATAAAAGCGTAATATTATGTCTCATTGGATCACCTTGCATTCAGAATCCGGTATCTACATCAAGTTCAGACGGCATCGATCAGTCAGCTTCATCGTCGTTTAGGTCATCAAGTGATGAGACGCTCAGAGTTATAATGGCAATAGCAGAGTTGAAACCCAGTGGGATCATTCATTTCACACAGATGTTTTATTTTCTCTTGTACAAAATTTGTATAAACTCTTTTGTTCGGCGGCGTTCTCTTACTAGGACGTCAGCCTCTTGTACACAAAATGCCTATTTTCATGCCATTCAAAATCAATACAAATATATTTTATTTTTCAGTTAAAACGTGCCAACTGTTTTTTCTTTTCTGTTTTGTTTTGCGAAGAACGTCCAAGGTTCAATTTGTGATATATGCATTGACAATAATTTGCTAACTCATTAATATTTGCATACGAAACAAAGGATTTATTACAGGTAACATTAGAAACAGGGGCAATAAAGAGTTGTCCGAGCAATCTAATTGTTCTGTCTGCCAAGGTACCAAGGTAGGTTCAACTAAAGAACATAACCAGATGTCCTAATTCCCCAGAGAGTAAGCAAGCGGTACACTCTCTCCAAGTTATATTATCAGACCTTAAGGAAGTTGGGTATACTCCCGTAGATCTCAACATTCCCCAGCAGCAATATACATACATCCGTAACAAGCGTCCCCAGCAGTCTTAGTCTAAAGATTGTTCCCTGGCGGTATATCAAATATTCAGTGGAGTCCCTTCCAATACATCTCAAAACTTCCCCAAGAGAGTCCAGTCCAGTTTCCCCCAGGAAAGTTGGAACCCATCTCCCAAGCAGTAAGCTTATCCCCAGTAGATTCTGGAAGCTTATCCCTCGCAAAGCACGAACGCGTCGTCCGGCTTTATTCAAAGAGTTATTTCCTTAACAGGATATAACTGGGTTATCCTCAGCCAAAAGCCACGGAAAGAGCGTCCTCGACGAAGTCTCCTTATCCCCAGCGAAGTCTATCAACACTTCCGACGCAACAAGAGTATCCCCAGCAAGGTATTATCAACACTCAACAAAGTATCTCTCTCCCCACAGAGTATTGCTTCCCAGCAAGATCGCTAGAGTACTTTTCTCCCCGCAGAGTTATTCCATTCGCCAAGTTTATTCCCCAACGGAGTTATTTTCTCCTACCGGTATTCTTGCAGCTATCATCCCCAGCGGAAGCAAAATCTATTCTCCAACATCAGCCCAGGATATGACTTCCCGGCGCCCGTCAAGGATTTACTTTCCTAGACAAAAACATTCATAAACATCGCACTTCCATATATCATTATAGCATGCATGTACGCATCATATCTTACAAATATCATTTATGTTGAGAACATCATCGCTTGATCCATATCATGCATTGCATATGACTGACCTTTACCTTTCAGGAAAGATTCAGTTGAATTCTCAATCATCTTTCAAGACCTAGACCGGTTCAGTTAATCGGCTCCAAAGATTTCTTATCCAGTCCAAGGCCTTCTCTAGTCCAGCTAAATCGACCCCAAACAGATTTTTCTGATGAAGACTCGGTAGAAGTTATCAAAGGTTTTTCTCAAACGTCCGCTTTTGGGATTATAATTTCCTATGGTTCTCTCCCCAATGTTGTGGAGATGATAATTCCATCCCAGGTTTTTCTCAAACGTCCGCTTTTGGGATTATAATTTCCTATGGTTCTCTCCCCAACGGTGCGGAGATGATAATTCCATCCCAGGTTTTTCTCAAACGTCCGCTTTTGAGATTATAATTTCCTATGGTTCTCTCCCCAACGGTGCGGAGATGATAATTCCATCCCAGGTTTTTCTCAAACGTCCGCTTTTGAGATTATAATTTCCTATGGTTCTCTCCCCAATGTTGCGGAGACGATAATTCCATCCCAGGTTTTTCTCAAACGTCCGCTTTTGAGATTATAATTTCCTATAGTTCTCTCCCCAATGTTGCGGAGACGATAATTCCATCCCAGGTTTTTCTCAAACGTCCGCTTTTGAGATTATAATTTCCTATGGTTCTCTCCCCAACGGTGCGGAGATGATAATTCCATCCCAGGTTTTTCTCAAACGTCCGCTTTTGAGATTATAATTTCCTATGGTTCTCTCCCCGATCTTGCAGAGATGGTAATTCCCACCAAGTTTTTCTCAAAAGTCCGCTTTTGAGATTAAGTTTCCTAAGGTTCTCTCACCGTTCCTGCTGAGGTAGTAACCATCCCTGGTTCATTCATCGCCGTTTAAAGCTCCAGATCCAGCTCCTGTAACCAGTCAGGACACATCTATACAAAGCATCTGAAGACCAGCTCCTGCAACATGTCAGGTACTCATTTTTCTTTTGCAGGTACGCAGGTTCTCGCTAAGGAATCTCTTACACGATCAACATCCAGATGGCATCTATAAGCCCATCATCCTATCCATCAATATCCAAATGGCATCTATAAGCCCATTTCCATCACACTGCTACTATGTGAGCGCAAATTTCTGGGCACTCTAGTGTTCAATCATCTTCTACCCTCGGATTACGAAAGGCACGTCA
Source organism: Vicia faba (assembly GCA_948472305.1). Taxonomy (NCBI): domain Eukaryota; kingdom Viridiplantae; phylum Streptophyta; class Magnoliopsida; order Fabales; family Fabaceae; genus Vicia; species Vicia faba. The sequence continues at coordinate 6,542,025 of OX451736.1, forward strand.
GCCAATCTGCATCCTCAGGTCTAAGAAGATTGAACAGGGGCAACTGTTGTACCCCAAAATTTGCCCTCCCATATTCTTCAAGAAATTGCCAAGTCATGCTTCAAAATTCCCCAAGGGTTGCACAGTGTAAGGGTCTCCTGAACAGTCAAGATTAGGGTTTTGCTTCTGATCAAGAAAATGAAGTTTCCAAGGGCCCAATCAAGTCTCACATGCCTACAAATATGGTCAAGCATCCTCATATCAAGTTTCAAGACTTTCAGCACAAAATTGCACAGTCAAAAACCCTAATTGCACTACAGTCAACTGTAGGGGCAAAATGGTCATTTGGCAGTCAAAAGTTCAAATTTTTGGTCAACATCTCATTTTGAAGCCACAAACATAATTTTATCAATGCTTGATCATGATTCTCAAAGCTTGGCTCAAAAATCATCAAAATGCAAAAGTTTCCTTATTTTGACAGTTGAAAAAGTCAACTGTAAATTGACCAGGGCATAACTTTCACATGGATTATCAGAAAAATTCCATCCAAATCTCATTTTGAAGAGAAAGACATTTCCTACAACTCATCTTCATACTTCAAGTCCAAGAAATGCTCTCACAAAAAGTTATCAATTTCAACATTATAGGTCATTTTCAAAAGTCAACAAAAAGAGACTTTAAGTCAAAGGCCATAACTTGAGATTGGTAAATCAAAATGACATGGGACCAAATACATTGGTTAGAGGACTCAAAGGCCTTTCCAAAATGTCAAAGAACATGAGCAAAGCTTACAAATTGAGCAAGTTATGCCTTGTGGAAGTTGGGAAATTTTTGGATATTTTGAAAAGTCAACATTGGTTCAAATGACCTAAAATTGCTAATGGGCCTATTTTTCTTCCATAATTCATCATCCAAGGCATGTTCACGACCATTAGGCCCAAAGGGAAGTTTTTCTTCATTTTTTATTTATTTATTTGAATTTTTATTAATAATAATTCATTTAAATCAATTAAATACATGAAAAATATAAAACCAATGAAATAAAATCTTTTTGTGCATATAATATCTTCAAAAAAAACGTGCATGATCAGATATGGAAGAATTGGAATTGATTGGATATGATTTGTACAAAAAGTGCATGAAAAAGATTGAAAAACTAATGCTTGAAAAATCAAATCTCACAAACCATCAATGCATGGATTTTGATCAAATTTATTGACCTAATTCACTCATACATAAGCACAGAAGCAAGACCTAATGCAAAAAACCACTAAGCTGCGCAGAAAACACCATTGGCAAACTTGACTTTTTGGTAAAAAACTTCAAATCTGAAAACAAGGTTGGAGGTGGATTCAAGGCATAAGAGTTGTTCAATCACCTTCCTGAAGCTTCAAGGAAGGATTCCCAATCGAAAGCACCAACTCTAACGCCCTAAATCGTTGTACATAATCGAATTTTTCCTCATAAAAATGCATACTCGTGTTTTAATTTTGAGACAGTTTCATGGCATTTTATTTATGTATTCATACTGAGTATTGTATTCTGAAGCTAACCATGTGGATTAATTGTATTTTTATGCATTATACGCAAATATGCCATTGTTGTTCATTAGGGTTCATGAAGCTCAGAATTGGGGTTTTTTAAATGAGGAAAAATTGGAGTGTGAAACCAAGGCCATTCAGTTCAGTACACTTGGACGAAGAGGAACCCACCCTCGCGCTCAATTTATGAGCGTTCTTAGGCTATTCGCTATTTTTCCAAAGCATGCCTAAAAGAACGCTTAAAAAACTGTTGCTTATTATGTTTATGTTTCAGGTAAAAAATAAACAATGGAGAAGATGATCTCGTGGCAGGCGATGGTTGGCTGGTTTAAAAGTTCACGCGGAAAATCAAGCATTAACGCGTTTTGTTTTATAATGTTTATTTGTTATATTAATTTACAGATGGACAAAGTGGAGCAGTGGTGAAGCGCATGTGCTGATAACGTTGATGACCTGGGTTCGAGCCCCAGGTCCTCGCTATTGCCATATTATTTTTCAATGAATGTTTCCATGCAGATTCAATGCTGAAGCGCACCATACACCTTCAAGATCAAGCCGTCCACGCGTCAATTACATCAATCCAAAAGCACAGGCCTGGGGAACACGATGTGCTCTAGTCAACGTTTGGGTACGTGTCCTGGGAAAGTCCACAAGGCCAAGGTTAATGGGCCTGGATCACTACAAAAAACCTCCTATTTGGGGTCTGAACCCCCTAGGTTTGCAAGACCTTTTTTATTATTCTTTTTACTTTCTTTATTTTTTACTTCTTTTTAATCATTGTTTTTTTTTATTAAATTTAATATTTTCATAAATATAAAAAACACATAAAAAAATCAGAAGAGACAGAAAAATTAAATATATTTATTTAATTAATATTTTGTAAATAAATTCATAAATTAACTAGTTTTAAATTAGGTTTTAATTTTAATTCTTTTAATAAAAATCTAAAAAACATAGAATTAGGGTTCATATTAATTTTTTATCCTTTTTTATTTTTCTTCCATAATAATTAAAATATTGAATATTTATTTTTGTAATTAAATTGCATGTAAATTAATTAGGGTTAATTTTTGGGTAAAACTTTAATCTTCTTTTTAATAAATTAAAATAACTAGAATTAGGGTTAGCATTTATTTCAATTAATTCTTTTTCATTAAAATCACAAAATACCAAAAAAAATACCAAAACAATTTCTATTTCTTTTTTTTAATTAATTGATGTCACCATTTAATTTAATTTTGCAAAAAGGGTCCAACGCCCTCGTTTAATTCTTATTTAATTCGCGTGCTTATTTCTTTTTCGCTCAATATTTATGTATCTCTCCCAAAGCCTTGTAATTAATTTTCTTGCATTTTACTTTTCTTTAATTCTTTATTTTTTCTGTCAAATCGGGTTCAAGAAATTTTGGCGATGTGGACCCGCGCCTTTTGTAATAGCCTTAGAACTTTTACTTTCCTCGCATTTTTTAACTGTTTAATCAAGGCATGAAAGAATGTATGGACAAAAATAAAAACAAGCGTAGAACACCAATAACATGACAAGATAAATGCAAATGAAAACGACACACAAATCACACACACCACCCCTAGGGTACGCCTCACTGTTGCCTTGCCTCGAAAGGTGATCGTCGAGTAGAGGATGTCTTAGTAAGTCCTCATGATCCGGGAACCTGGCATGAGGGTAGCTTCTAAGGTGTCTTCCCATTGCTCTGGTGATCACCATGTCCCGAACCTCGAATTAACCCGAACACCTCCAACGGTGGTGCTACCTACCTCTCAATGATGGGATGGCACTACTTTAAAGGACATCTACACAGACGAATTCCTTAGGGTAGGTTCTCATAGATACTTGCTCTAAATTTCAAACAAAAATTCAAAAATACTTTTCACACCAACACATTTTCAAAAAGCTTTCGAAAGCAATTTTTCAAACACTCTTGAGGACCGATACAAGAGTCGAACTGAAATTTTCAAAGAAACTTTTTAAAACCCACAGTTGAAAAGCAAACAAACCATTTTGAAAACACAAGTGAGCAAATATCTAAGAGCCCATGGATAACCATGGATAGAAAGGGTGCTAACACCTTCCCTTTCTATAACCTACCTCCCGAACCGAGAGCAATCTCTTTAAGGAATTTTTCTGTGCTTTTGTCCTTTCCATTTGGAGAAAATAAAAGACGGTGGCGACTCTTGCTTCCGCGACATTTCGCGAACCAGCGTTAAACAGTCAGTTCCAGATCCACCGATCACATACCCCAAAATTTTCTATCCTATATTTGGCAATACATTTCAAGTGAGGTCCTCAAATTGCTCAAGGAGGTCCAAGAGTTGACCAAACAAGCTCTCTCCTAAGGCAGTATACCTCAAGTTACGGTTTCATTTTGCATCAAGATGCTTGAGTCCAAAGAATCCAAAATGCTCAACATTGTCCTAATATGTTCTCAAGATCACCCATGTCAAGTTTCAATCCTTATAGAGAAAGTTTGCTCAGTCAATTGCTCAAAGGCCTAAAAATTGACTGTGCTAGGGCAAAGTCAATTGTGGCCCACATACAGTCAAACTTCAAGCTTTTTGGTCAACATTTTCATTTTGAAGTATTATTCATCATTTAATCAAGGGTTGATCATGATTCCTCAAGGATTGCTCACAATTCATCAAAACCCAAAAGTTGCTAAATTAGGGTTTTGCAGGAAAAGTCAACTCAGCTTTGACCAAGCATAACTTTCTCATACTTTATCAACAATGACCCATCCAAAGCTCATTTTGAATATCATGCATATCCCTACAATCCACCTTCATCTAAAAAGTTCAAAATATGCACTCACAAGTAGATATGAATTTGGACATTATAGGTCATTTTGAAAAGTCAACAAAAACACCTTTTGGGTCAAAGGTTCATACATGAATATGGAAGAATCAATTAAGATGAGACAAAAATGGTTGCTTAGAGGACATCTTAAGCTTTCTAAAAAGTCCAAGAACACCTCTCTAGGGTCAAAATTGAGAGAGTTATGCATTGGCCAAGTTGACCCTTTTTGCAAAATTGCCAAAAGTCAAATGTTTCCAAAATTGCATTTTTTGCTAAATGGGCCCAACTTTTTATGCTTGCACTGAGTTTGTAATTGACCCACGACCCATGAGCCCTTCCACTTGTCATTGTTTTATTTTTGTTATTTATTTTGATTTTATTGCATTTAAATCAAATAAAATCAATATAAAATAATAAAGATATCAAAAACTAATTAAATCTTGAGATTTTGTGCATGATTAGGTCCATTATACAGCTGGAGACAAGATCAAATCGTGCAAGGCTTGATATGGACACAAAAAGATTGAATTTGCTTGTTTTGGAAAGATTTGGTGCAAGGATTGAATCATGGATCAATATTCATAATTGGAAAAGATTTGATACAAATTGTAACCCTAATGCACTCTATTATACATAAGGAACAAAAGCATATCAAGAGGAAGAGGCTAGAGGCGTGCAAAGGCAGTGAAAGAATTGCAAAATTTCAAAGAAAAAGTGAAAACCAAATTCCAAGTTGCAGACCATCTCAACCACTCTAACCATACCAATCAATTGTTAGACGCTCCAGGATCGTGTTTCAATCGTTAGCAAGCTTCCCCACGCCCTGAAACGCATCGTAGCAGTCACATGGTTTGTCTCTTTTCTTGAATTCAAATACATTAATTCTGGCATATTTAGCATAATTGATTGGCATATTTATAATCCTTAAGATGTTTGCAAGCTAATGGTTGTATTCAATTGCATTTTTATTGACTGTACATCAAACTGCCATGGCTAGGGTTTTTTCTTCATTTTTAGGGATTTCTCATACAGGGACAATTGGACATTAATAATGGTACCATGATGCTCATGAGGTTGAAACGAGTTGATTGGTACCATTGGTTTTCATTTATCATGCGTATATAAGATTTTGGAAATGCACAGGGGCTATACCTACGCTTGATGTCCGTAGGTAAAAGACTTTTATCTAAGACGACTGAATCAATGAAGAAGACAGTGGCGTGGCAGTGCGTGAATGGTCAGTTTGAATTTCGTGCATTTTGGGAGGCATGGTACGTTTTTTGCATTATACTTTATTTGTTTCATTATTATTACAACTAACATGATAGCGCGGATGGTGAAGATGTTGGCCTTTGATGCACACGTCCTGGGTTCGATCCCAGGCGTGTGCATTTTATTTTCTCAACATTTTCAGGGCAATCCAGTGCTTCACCTTCTCAAGCGTAATCCATACACTCACAACATCAGCCATTTGATGTGCTCCTGGCCAGATCCAAGGCTTATCCCTTGAGGGTCCACCATGTGCCTGAGTCAAGCATGCACACAGGATTTGGCAAAGTAAAAAAGGGCCAGGAATTATTGGGCCAAGAGATCAGATTCACACCCCCCCCCCTTGCTAAAACAACATCAAGCCCATTTTTTCTTTCTTTTCTATTTATTTCTTTTATTTAATTTAATTTGCTTATTTATTTTTAACCAAAATTAATTTATTTTTTTACAAAATCATAAAATCAAGAGTTTCACAAAAAATTAGAATTAGGTTTTTATTTTATCAAATTTAATATAACTTAGCTTGATTTAATTTAGGGAAATTCTAATCTTTTTTTTTAAAACCAATTAGAAAAAATTAGGGTTAAACTTGTGATTTAATTTTTTATTTCTTTCTCAAAAAATAAAAAATACAAAAATAGGTTATTTTAATTATTTTTCTTAAATTTAAATTAATTAAGTAATTAGGTTTTGTTATTATTATTCAATTGAGCTTTATTTTCTCAAATAACACAAAAAACGACCAAAAAATGATTTTGCCTTTAAACTACAATTAGGTATAGTTAGGGTCAAAACCCTAATTATTTTGCATTCGATTCATCGCACGTTTTTATTATCATTTTTTGCAATATTGATGTAACTGTCCACGATATGTAATAGTTTAATCTAGGACTTTCTTTTATTTTCTTTTACGGGTTTTTTTGGCTATGTAATTAGTCTCTATCCCGAAGCCTTGTAATAGCATAGGTTTATTTTCTTGCAAATATTAACTGTTTAGATGTATGTTGATAGGATTGTATGACAAGATTGCATGATAATTTAAAATGGATAGAAAACCCTAATATGCAAAGATAATAACTGAAATCAAATCACTCGCACATGTGCACTCCTAGGGTATACTCTCACTTCGGTTGCCTTTGGTAAACGATCATTAAGTATAGGGTGTCTTAGTGGTTACCCTCCTGTCTAACAAAGATCAAAAGTCCCGTTCGGAAATGTTGCCTCGGAAACGTCGCCTCGGAAATGTTGCCTCGAATATGATCTTAAGACTTTAGGGTTATTACTAAGACATCCTAACATTTCTTTAGTGATCGTACGTCCCTTGCAAATTGACCCTTATAACTCCGACGACGGTGCTACCTATATCTCAATAGTAGGATAATGCTGTCTAAAGGAAACGAGAATAGAAATAATCTTTTTTTCGAGTAGGTAGATGCTAGTAGGTACTTGCTCAAAATCAAAATTTTCACACTTACACTTTTCAAACAAATTTTTCAAAAACAAACTTCGTAACACTCTTGAGGACAGAAACAAGGGTTAAAACGAAGTAAAACAAAACTTTTCAAAATAAGCACACACAAGCAATCTCAAAATGAGCAAGTACCTAAGAGCCCATGGAAAACCATGGATAGAAATGGATTTTTTCTGTGCTTTTTCCTTTTCGGTTGGATGAAATAAAAGTCGGTGGCGACTCTTGCTTACCGTGACATTTTGCGAATACAAAATGTAAACCAGCATAATCAAAACAGTCGGTTCTACCACCGTATCACAACATGCATTTTGTCAAAAGAGGCTGACGTTATAGTAGGCGAACGCCGCCATGAGAATGAAAACTATACAAAATAGTGTACAAAGAGAAGAAAGCAGCTATGTATAATAATCCCATTGGGTTTCAATTCTGCTATTTCCCTTATGTCCTCGAGCGTCTCATCACTTTACTTTTTGTCCGAAGCTGACTGGATTGATCGATACCATTTGAGCTTGATAGTTGATAATGAAGTCTGGTCGCAAGGTGATCCAATGGGACATAGTGATACGCTTTAAATCCCTAACTTTTGCCTGGACCGCCCTTTCGGGTTTTCAGTCCACCGGGATACACTTTTTTGCCCAAGTCGCCTTTGCAGGTTTTCGACTTGTCGGGTGTACAGATTTTTTATTTTTATCCCTAATTTTTGCCCGAACCCTTTTAGTTCGTCGGGATGCCCTTATTTTTTCCTAGGCCAGTCAATCTAGTGGGTCTTTATTTACGCGTAGTATATTTTCACTATGTCCGCATTAACAGGGTGAGGAAGGTCGTCACCATCCATGGTGGTCAGAATCATGGCTCCACCGAAAAATATGCTTTTGATCACAAATGGCCCTTCGTACGTGGGAGTCCATTTTCCCCTGGGATCACCTTGCGGCAGTATGATGCGCATGATTACCAGATCACCCACTTTATATGCTTGACGTTTAACCTTTTTGTTGAAAGCCTTGATCATTCGTTTTTGATACATTTGACCATGACAGACAGCAGTAAGCCTTTTCTCATCAATCAGATTCAGTTGATCCAATCGTCTTCGTTCAAGCCCGCATCCTTCATGATCCTCATAGAAAGGATCTGGACCTCAACAGGTAAGACGACCTCCATACCATATACTAGAGAATAAGGTGTTACCCCTGTTGACGTTTGTGCTGAGGTGCGAAAACCATGAAGAGAAAATGGTAACATCTCATACCACTCTTTGTATGTCACCGTCGTCTTCTGTATGATTTTCTTAATGTTCTTGTTAGCAGCCTCCACAATGCCATTCATCTTCGGCCGGTAAGGGGAAGAATTATGATGCTGGATCTTGAATTGTGTGATAAGGTGGGAAGAACTGACTATTTTTGGAATGCTGGTTTGCATTTTGTGTTTTGCGTTTGTGTTTGCAAAATGTCGCGGTAAGCAAGAGTCGCCACCAACTTTCATTTTATCCAACAAGGAAAGGAAAAAAGCACAGAAAAATTCCTTTTTTGAGATTTTCTGAGTACGGGAGGTAGATTATAGAAAGGGAAGGTATTAGCACCCTTTCTATCTGTAGTTATCTACTGGCTCTTAGGTACTTGCTCATTGTCTTCAAAATTGTTTTCTTTGTGTTTGTGGGTTTTGAAAAGTTTTTGTTTTTAACTTCGATTTAACTCTTGCTTCTGTCCTCAAGAGTGTAATGAAGTGTTTTTGAAAACTTTGTTTGAAAAGGAGTGTAAGTTTGAAAAAGTTTTGTTTTGGATGAGCAAGTATCTAAGAACTAATCTACCTACTCAAAAAAAGAATCGTTCTATGCTAATGTCCTTTAGACAATGCTATCCTACTATTAGTGAGTAGGTAGCACCGTCGTTGGATTTCAAGGGTCAATTCGAAAGAGGGACATACGGTCACTAAAGCAACGTTAGGACGTCTTAGCAGTAACCCTAATGTCTTAGATCATTGGTTTGAGGCAACGATATCTGAGGCAACCATTTCAAGGCAACTATGATCTTTTAGACGAGAGGGCGACCTCTAAAACAACCTATACTTAATGACCGTGCATGAAGGCAACCAAGTGGGGTGTACCCTAGGAGTGCGCATGTGCGAGTGTGTTGATTTCAGTTATTTTTATCTTTGCACATGCTAAGGGTGATCTAACTGTTTTAAGATTTAAGCGTTCATTCTTGTCATGCAAGCCCTATTATCAAACATCTAGCAGTTGTATAATTTGCGGAATTAAAAGGTACAGAAATTAAACTAAATTATTACAAGGCGTCGGGTATTTACATCGTCAAAAGCAACCCTTTGAAATTTAAAAGCGGAAAAATAAATATCCTAATTATTTATTACAAGCCAGGAGCAGATACATCAATAATTGAATAAGGAAAAATAAATCGCGCGAGTGAATTTGATCGAATGTGAAACTAGGGTTTTGACCCTCCTAATTAAAAATATATATATATTTTTTGTTGTTTTTATTTTTAAAAAAAGAAATTAAATCTTAAAACTAAATGCTAAATTAATTATTAAATAAATTGATTAATAAAAAATAATTAATGACATATTTTTGGAGTTTTTGATATTTTAGGAAAGAAAAATAAAATAATTAAATTAAAGTTAAAACCTATTTAATTTTAATTGATTTTTATTATTTACAAAATCAATTAAAGTTATCTAGAATTAATAACCTAATTAATTAATTAATATTTATTAAATAAAAATAAAATTCTGAGATTTAATTGGATAAAAAGTATTTTTGTGATTTTTTGATAAAAAGAAAATTAATTTATTGGTTAGTAATTAAATTAACACAAAATAAAATATTAAATGAAAATAAACAAAATAAAAAAAAAGAGTGAGAATGGGCCTGTTTTTGGAGGTGTAGAAAGCAATTTTTCTGGCCTAATTGTGCTGTCCACATTGACTTTTTGTAATCCAGTGCATGTGCGTTTGACTGACCTATGGTGCTCCTTTGATGCTGATCACCAGATCTGGCCATATGGCACATTAATGAGGAAGGCATATTGTAGACCTCAAGCTCCTGCGTGCATGTGATTACCTAAAGGAAAATATTATAGAGAAAAACATGGGGACCTGGGATTCGAACCCAGGTCCTGAAGGGATATCCACGTTATGCTTGCCACCACGCCACTTGACTTTCTTTGTTAATAGAATACAAATTAAATATAATATAAAAAAATGAGCGTTATTAGAAAATAAAAAGAAAAAGGCGCGCTCGTTCAAACAAGCCAATGGATGGACGACAACTCATCGTCCCCTTCCTTCATCTGTTGCTAAAGGTCTGCAACACCTATACCTACATACGCTGACCGTCACTATAGGTCATGTCCATTCCAAAATCTTGTACAGGCCATGGAAATGGATTCTAAGACTGGGGTTGAGTTCGTCTCATCCTCCTGAATGCAACCATGGCCATTACAAAGGCTAATTGTACCTGAAAACAAAATCCCTAAAAAACACCAAGAAACCCTAACCATGGTGATTCACGATATAAGGCATATGAATGAAATTGGTTATTGCAAAAAGCTAGCAAATGATATGGTGATTCAGAATATGCAATTATTTTTCATCATAGATGCAAGAGTGAAGCTTTTCGAATTCAAGAACATAGGGGTTCCGTGAATGACTTACAGTGCACTGGGGGGTCTGAAAACGCGTGGTTTTGCTTGCTTTCGCTTGTGGAGGTTGCCAGGAAACGATTGAGACAAGTATTAAGCCTTGAAACTGCCTCTAGACTTGATTTCAATCTCACACTTTTTTGGTGTTTTTGCAAATTTTGTTCTTGCTCTCCAACTGATCTCCAACCCCTATTTTGGTCTGCACATGACCCTTATGTAATGTACAATGCATTAGGTTTGAATACTCTCTCCAAATCTCCTTCTTTCAATGATTTTGATATGGATTTGATTTGCTTTGAACAACTTTCCAAAATTGCCTTTTCTCAATCTTTTTGTACACAACTTGCTTTGATTCGAGTTTCAATGCCTTGCTAGCTGTGATTAAAGCCTGAAACAATCAAAAGATCCATTATTATCAATGCTTTGGATTTTATTTGATTTTATTTGATTTAAATCAAATTAATTCAAATAAAAATCAAATTAATTAATAAAAATATGAAATGGACACATGGCTAAGGCTAGAGCACGTGGGCTACAATTCCAACTCAAAACAAGTGAAAACGAATGGGCCCATTTGGCAAAACTTGAAGTTTTGGGGATAGTTGACTTTTGGCAATTTTGCAAAAAAGTCCAACTTCAACAATGCATAACTTCCTCAATTTTGACTCTTTGGAGTTTTTCTTGGACTTTTTAGAAAGCTTGAGATGTCCTCTAATAAACACTTTTTGTCTCATCTAATTTTGATATTCAATTCTCAAGTTAGAAGCTTTGACAAAAAAGGTGTTTTTGTTGACTTTCAAAAATGACCTATAATGTCCAAATTCATAACTTCTTGTGAGTGCATATTTTGATCTTGGGAGATGAATATGGATCGTAGGGAATTGCATCCCCTTCAAAATGAGCTTTGGATGGGTCATTTCACATAAAGTATGAGAAAGTTATGCTTGGTCAAAGTTGAGTTGACTTTTCCTACAAAACCCTAATTTAGCAACTTTTGAATCTTGATGAATTTTGAGAAATCCTTGATGAATCATGATCAACCCTTTATCAAATGATGAAATATGCTTCAAAATGAGGATGTTGACAAAAAATCTTGAAGTTTGACTGTATGTGGGCCACAGTTGACTTTTGCCCTAGCACAGTCGATTTTTGGACCTTTGAGCAATTGACTGAGCAAACTTTCTCTGTGAGGCTTGAAACTTGACATTGATGATCTTGAGAACATATTAGGAAATTGGTGAGCACTTGGGGTCACTTGGACTCAAGGATCTTGATGCAACATGAAACCCTAGTTTGGGGTAGACTGCCTTAGGAGAGAGCTTGTTTGGCCAACCCTTGGACTACCTTAAGCAACTTGGAGATCTTTCTTGCAATGTTTTGAGAAATATGGGAGGGAAAATTTTGGGGTACAACAGCTGCCCCTGTTCAATCTTCTTAAACCTGGGGATGTAGATTGGCTTTCGTGCCTTTCGTGATCCGAAGGTGGAAGATGATTGAACACCAGAGTGCCCAGAAATTTGCCCTCGCATGAAGTGGTATCTGCCTTGTGATGTCGGGAATGGGCTTACAGATGCCATTTTGAGATTCGATCGCATAAGAGATTCCTTAGCGAGACATTGTATACCTGTTTGTGGTTGAAGATTTTGGGGAAGTCTAATCTTTGTTGAGAGAAAGGAACTCGTCCGTAATTCAACTGAGGTGTCGAGATTTAGGGACTTGCCCGTAATTCAACTACTTTGCTGAGATTTAGGAACTTGCCCGTAATTCAACTTCTTTGCTGAGATTTAGGAACTTGCCCGTAATTCAACTGGGGAAACATCTTCATCGAGATTTAAGAACTCGCCCGTAATTCAACTGAGGTGTCGAGATTTAGGAACTTGTCTGTAATTCAATGGAGGAACATCTTTGTCGAGATTTAGGAACTTGCCCGTACTTCAACTGAGAAAAAAATCTTTGCTAAGACTTAGGAACTTGTTCGTAATTTAACTGGGGAAACATCTTCGTCGAGATTTAAAAACTCTCCCATAATTCAATTGAGAAAACTTCTCTGCTGAGATTTAGGAACTTGTCTGTAGTTCAACGGAGGAACATCTTTGTCGAGATTTAGGAACTTGCTCGTACTTCAACTGAGAAAACTTCTCTGCTGAGATTCAGGAACTTGTCCGTAATTCAACTAGGGAAACATCTTCGTCGAGATTTAAGAACTCGCCCGTTATTCAACTGAGAAAACTTCTCTGCTGAGATTTAGGAACTTGTCTGTAATTCAACGGAGGAACATCTTTGTCGAGATTTAGGAACTTGCCCGTACTTCAACTGAGAAAAACATCTCTGCTGAGATTTAGGAACTTGTCCGTAATTCAACTGGGGAAACATCTTCGTCGAGATTTAAGAACTCGCCCATAATTCAACTGAGAAAACATCTCTGCTGAGATTTAGGAACTTGTCTGTAGTTCAACGGAGGAACATCTTTGTCGAGATTTAGGAACTTTCCCGTACTTCAACTGAGAAAAACATCTCTGCTGAGATTTAGGAACTTGTCCGTAATTCGACTGAGGTAAAAGCTTCATAGCTTTGAATTTTTTGAGAATTTAACCACATCCTTCCTGAAAGGTAAAGGTTAGTTGTCTGTAATGCATGATATGTATCAGGCAATGATGTTCTCAAAATAAATGAGATTGTTTCATATGATGCGTATGCATGTCATGATGTATGGAAATGTAATGTTTCTAGCTGGGGAAGATAAATCCCGGATAGCTGCTGGAGAAAAGAGTCGAATTCTTCGTTTCCGCTGGGGATGGCGAACGACGATGACTGTGAGAATAAACCTGCAGGAGAGGATAACTCTGTTGGGGAATAAACTGATGAGGAGATTACTTTGTGGGGAAGATATGCTCTGTAGAGGATTCCGCTGATAAATTCCGCTGGGGATGAATTACCGTTGCTGGTGATACTGAATCCTGTTGGGGATTGAATTCCTATTTGTGAAAGGAAGAACTCCACTGGGGATGACCTTTCAGTTGCGGTTTCATTGGGGATAACCTTTTAGACTCTACTAGGGACAATCTTCCAAAGTCCACTGGGGATGATTCTCCACACTCCACTGGGGAAGCTTTTTCAGACTGTGCTGGGGAAAATTTTCAAACTCCACTGGGGATATTTTATACTCTGCCGGGGATGATAAGACTTTTTAGTGCTGATGGTAGATAAACTCTGCTTGGGGAGAATATTACTGATTCCTTCACAGTTGCGAGTCTCAGCTGGGGAGAGTTGACATTATTGTCCTTCTCTTGCTCTGCGGGGAGTGAATGTACTTTAGCCATATTCTTCAGCCGAATCTACCGTTGTACCTGGTGGATAGAGCAACTGTAAAGCTTAGACAAATCTTATTTGCCCCTGTTTCTGATATTACAAGTAATCGTCTTTTGTTTCGCATGTAAGTATTCATGAGCAGCAATTAATGTCAAATGCATATATCAAAAATGAACATTGGACGTTCTTTGCAAAACAAAATAGATAAAGGAAAAACAGTTTGAAATTTCTCTGAAAATGAATTGTATTGATTTTGAAGTTTGGCCTGTAGATAGGCGCTTTTGTACAAGAGGTTGACGTCCTAGTAAGAGAACGCCGCCGAACAATAGAGTTTATACAATTTGTGAAAAACAAAGAAAAACAGCTATGTGAACAATCCCACTAGGTTCCAACTCTGCTATCGCCTTTATATCCTCGAGCATCTCATCACTTTGCCACTTGGTTGAAGGTAGATCAGATTGATTAGTGTCGTCCGAGCTTGATAGTCGATACCGAAGTCTGGTTGCAAGGTGATCCAATAAGACATAGTGTTACGCTTTGATCCCTAATTTTTGCCTGGACCTCCCTTTCGGGTTTTCAGTCCACCGGGATACCCTTTTTTGCCCAAGCCTCCTTTTCAGGTTTTCGACTTGCCGGGTGTACAATTTTTTTTTATTTTCATCCCTTATTTTTGCCCGAACACTTTTGGTTCGCTGGGAAGCCCTTATTTTTGCCTAGGCCAATCAACCTAGCGGGTCTTTGATCATGCGTAGTATTTTTCACTATGTCTGCATTGACGGGGTGAGGAAGGTCGTCACCATCCATGGTGGTTAGAATCATAGCTCCTCCTGTGAAAATGTTCTTAACCACAAATGGCCCTTCGTAGGTAGGGGTCCATTTGCCCCTGGGATCACCTTGAGGTAAGATGATGCGCTTGATCACCAAATCCCCAACTTGATACTCTTGTCGTCTGACTTTCTTGTTAAATGCCTTCTTCACCCGTTTTTGATACGTTTGACCATGACAAATAGCAGTGAGTCTCTTTTCGTCGATTAAGTTTAGTTGATCAAGCCGGGTCTGGATCCAGTCATCTTCGCTCAAACCTGCATCTTTCATAATCCGAAGAGAGGGTATCTGAACTTCAATGGGCAATACGGCCTCCATACCATATACCAAGGAATAGGGTGTTGCCTCTGTTGACGTCTGCGCTGAGGTACGATATCCATGAAGATCAAATGGTAACATCTCGTGCTAGTCTTTATATGTCACTGTCATCTTCTGCACAATCTTCTTAATGTTCTTATTAGCCGCTTCAACAGCCCCATTCATCTTTGGCCGGTAGGGAGAAGAGTTATGATGTTGTATCTTGAACTGCTTGCAGAGCTCGGTGATCATCTTATTGTTGAGATTTGTACCATTATCCGTAATGATCCTCTCTGGTACACCGTATCGACAGATCAGATTGTGCCGAATAAACTGTGCCACGACATTCTTGGTTACAGTAGCAAAGGAAGCTGCTTCAACCCACTTTGTAAAGTAATCAATAGCTACCAGGATGAAACGATGCATGTTGGACGCTGTAGGTCTGATCGCGCCAATCATATCAATTCCCCACATTGCAAAATGCCACGGAGCTGTCAAGACGTTCAGAGGAACTAGAGGTACGTGCACCTTATCAGCGTAGACTTGGCACTTGTGACAGGTCCGAGAATGCTGATAACAGTCGGCTTCCATTGTAGACCAATAATATCCTGCCCGTAGGATCTTCTTTTCCATGGTGTGTCCACTGGAATGAGTTCTGAAAGTACCTTCATGTAAATCTACCATGATCCTTTCTGCCTCGTTCTTATCCACACATCGCAGTAAGGTCGAATCATGGTTACGCTTGTAAAGGATGTCATTACTGATGAAGAACTTTGCCGTGAATCTCCTCAGAAACTTCTTGTCATTAACAGATGCACCATCGGGGTACTCCTGAGCCTCGAGATACCTTTTTACCTCGTGAAACCAGGGTTTATCTGCTGCCTCTTCAGTCTCAATGTCGCAGCAATGTGCAGGTTCGTCTAACCTTTCAATGGTAATCCGGGGAGCCTCGTTGTTCTAATTGACCTTGAACATAGAAGACATCGTAGCTAGCGCGTCCGATAACTGATTCTCCTCTCTAGGGAAGTGTTCAAAGGTTATCTCCTCGAAGTGGGGAAGCAACGTCAATACATACTCCTTGTAAGGAATAAGATTCAGTTGTTTCGTATCCCACTCGCCTTTGATCTGACTGATCACGAGAGCGGAATCTCTGAACACACTCAAGAACTTAATCCTTAGGTCAATTGCTGCTCGAAGACCCATGATGCACGCTTCATACTCCGCCATATTGTTGGTGCAGTTAAAACATAGTCGGGTGGTAAACAAAGTATGAGAGCCTTTAGGAGATATGATCATGGCACCAATGGCATTACCTAAAGCATTTAAAGCTCCATCAAAGTACATAGACATTAGAATCCTTCCTCAGGTCCTTCATCCGGTCCAGGTTCTTCACAGTCAGTTACTAACATGATATTCTCATTCGGAAATTCAAAGTTCATAGACTGGTAATCATCAACTGCTTGATGTGCCAAATGATCTGCCAACACACTTCCTTTGATTGCCTTTTGGGTCGTGTATTGGATGTCATACTCAGTCAAGATCATCTGCCATCTTGCTATTCTTCCGGAAAAGGCATGCTTTTCGAAGATATACTTGATTGGATCCATCTTTGATATCAATAGAGTAGTGTGAGTTAGCATATACTGTCTCAGCCGGCGAGCAGCCCATGCCAAAGCGCAACAAGTTTTCTCGAGCAGTGAGTATCGGGTCTCACAGTCGGTAAACTTTTTGCTAAGGTAATAAATAGCATGCTCTTTTCGGCCAGACTCGTCATGCTGCCCCAGCACGCACCCCATTGAATTGTCGAGTACTGTCAAGTATAAGATCAAAGGTCTCCCTTCAATTGGAGGCATCAGAATGGGTGGCTCTTGGAGATATTCTTTGATCCTTTCGAAAGCAGCCTGACATTCATCATTCCATCTTACCACTTGATCTTTCTTCAGTAGCTTGAAGATTGGCTCACAAGTAGCAGTCAGGTGTGAAATGAATCGAGCAATGTAATTCAACCGTCCCAAAAAGCCTCTGACTTCTTTTTTTGTTTGGGGAGCTGGCATCTCCTGTATAGCCTTCATCTTTGCAGGATCCACTTGAATACCTTTATCGCTTACGACGAAACCCGACAGCTTACCAGACCTCACCCCGAAGGTGCACTTGTTCGGGTTTAACCTTAGCTTGTACAACTTCAACCTGTCAAATAACTTCTGAAGGTGGTCAAGATGTTCTTCCTCAGACTAGGATCTTGCAATCATGTCGTCGACGTATACCTTAATCTCATGATGGATCATGTCATGGAACAAAGCGACCATGGCGCGCTGATACGTTGCCCCAGCATTCTTCAATTCGAAGGGCATGACCTTGTAGCAAAAGGTACCCCATTGAGTAACGAAGGTTGTCTTCTCCATATCCTCGGGAGCCATCTTAATCTGATTATAACCGGAGAAACCATCCACAAAGGAGAAGACCTTATGCTGTGCGGTGTTGTCAACCAGAACGTCGATATGAGGCAGAGGGAAATCATCCTTGGGGCTTGCCCTATTCAGATCCCTATAGTCAACACACATTCGAACCTTACTATCCTTCTTCGGCACTAGAACCACGTTGGCCACCCACTGTGGGTAAGAAGTAACTGCTAGAAAATCGGTATCAAATTGTTTCATAACTTCAGCCTTGATTTTCTCAGACATCTCTGGGCGCATTCGGCGAACTTTCTGTTTCACTGGAGGATAGTCTTCCTTGGTAGGCAGGCGGTGAACCACAATATCGGTATCCAAACCAGGAATATCTTCATAAGACCAGGCAAAGATCTCGACATAGTCACGCAGCATCTGAATCAGCCATTGCTTAACACTAGGCACCAGATTTGCACCGATCTTGACCTCTTTCTTGTCTATCTCTGTACCCAGATTTACTGTTTCCACGGGCTCCTTATGCGGCTGTATAACCCTCTCTTCCTGAAGTAGCAACCTAGCAAGTTCACCAGGCACTTCGCAATCATCTTCACCTTCGTCTTCGGCTAAGTTGATCGGACTTTCGAAGTCATAACTGGAAGTAGCAGAGTCGTTATCAGTGGGATCCAGAATGGATGTAGACCTGTATATGTGAGTGTGTGTAAAATAGTTGTTTTGCAAGATAGAAAAAGAAAAACAAGTTGCACAAAATTTGAAATGCAAGAAACGTCCAATGCTTTTATTAATGACATATGGCAATGACACATATAAAGCCCTCACAAATAAAACCACGGTGCCTTGGGTAAGACACCGGGCTGTAAAGTTCAAAATTGTCTGTTACAAACTTAAAACAAAAGTCTCATTACTGGGTAATAAAAGAAATTAGGACGAAGTCCTTTGCCGTCCAATTGCTTAATCCGATGTCGGTAGTTGGGTAAATCCAACTGTCAATATCATACTCTTCATCATCGTCTTCAATAGCATTCACTCCTGAATTGCTGATAAACAGGGGAGGTCCTTCGATCCGCGCACGTCGAACAACCCTTTAAGCTTCTGCAGTGAAACCCAAACCAAACTTGTTAGTCTTATGTGCAAAATCAGGGAGTTGGCCCCAATTTGCACACCCACCTTTCTCAACAACAGTCCGGGCATCCTTGAGGGAAGCCATCTTCATTGGAGGATCTTCAGTACCAGTTTCAGTCGACGCCAGCGTTTGGGGGACTTCTTCAAAATGTTGACACGGGGTTTCAAAGAATTCCCCGTCCATTTCCACATACTGGAAAGAGTTGAGGTGGCTCACCATGTACTCCTCTTCCCCTCGTACTGTAACAATTTTCCCCTTCATCGGGTATTTCAACATCTGGTGGAGCGTAGAAGTTACTGCCCCAGCTTTGTGGATCCATGGGCGACCCAGCAAACAAGAATAATATGGCCGAATGTCCATCACATAGAATGTAGACGTGAAAATCTGAGAACCAACCTTAACTGGAATATCCACTTCTCCGTATACCATCCTCTTGGACCCGTCAAAGGCCCTAACCACAGTGTTTCTTGGCTTCAGCACCAGCCCTTCACAGTCTAACTGGTCTAACGCCTTCTTGGGCAGAACATTTAACAATGACCTGGTATCTACCAATACGTGAGCTAGGGTAGTGCCCTTGCACTCGATTGAAACATGTAGAGCGTCATTGTGATTCTTCCCCTTAGCAGTCAAGTCGGCGTCGGAGAAACCCAACCCGTTATCAACAGTCAAACTAGCCACACAGTCTTTAAACTGATCAGGGGATGTTTCTTGCGGCACGTGCGTTGTTTTCAGGAAAGCAATCAGAGCCTTGGCATGGGCTTCTGAGCATAGCAACAAAGAAAACATAGAGATCTTGGACGGGGTTTGCCCCAGCTGCTCGACTACGTTGTAGTCGCTCTTTTTGATGATTTTCAAAATTTCCTCTATCTCTTGTCTAGAGGCTTCAACAGTAATCTTATTCGGTGCCTCCGTCCGGGCAGGCTCATTGGTGATTCCTTTGCCCCGAGTGTCAGATGACTCGGCGAAAGGGGTAAGGATTGGAACATGAACAGGGACAGTAGCAGATGTACTGGTAGGTGTAATAACAACAGGCTTCCGAATAGTTGGTGGAGAGATCTCAGGGGAGAAAAGCCTTCCGCTTCGGGTGACTTTACTAGATCCAACAATATTGTTGACGTCAGTATCAGCCTCTTCAGCATTCAAGTCTTGTTTAACTTCGTGATAATACATGTCAGCCCCGTAGTGCCACGGGACAGCCTTATCCAATGTATAGGGGATAGGCCCAGGAATGGTAATGATCAATGGAGCAATTCTCGGAACAGATGTAATTCTAACAGGCTTTCTCGAGGAAGCCTTGGAAGAATTGGCGGAAATGGTGATTATAGAAATGTCTTCAAAAGGAACCAATGGAACAAAAGTTTTCTCAAACAAAATTTATTTGTTATCCATCAGGCGTTGGACACCTGACTTCAAAAGATGGCAACCAGTAGGTAGGACGGAACACAGACGGCAACCTTCGCCACAGCCCAGAAATAAACCGGCTAACAGAAGGTTCTTCTTCACAGTCATCAATGGAGTAGCAATGTCTTTTACGGAAGTCACAAATGAGTCTTCATCTACAGAATTCACTCCATGCTTGGGCATAGGAGCAGTCATAACATTAGGCTTTCCAGGCCTTTCGAACTCAATCTCCTTAGCATCAATCAGATCCTGCACTTTGTTCTTCAAGAACCAGCAGTCATTCGTATCATGCCCCGGGCTATCGGAGTGAAAAGCACAACGGGCGTTTGGATTATACAGCGGTGATGTTGTATTGCGATTCTTCGGGGCTTCCTTCGGAATCACCAAGTTGGTCTTTAATAACTGCGGCAGAACTTGAGACAGGGTCATATGGAGCTGAGTGAATTGTCTTCGCGGACTCTCGGCTCTTGGCTGATTGTTGCATTGTGGGGCAACAGCAGGTCTTGATATAACAATCGCATTGAATGCTTGGCGGCGCTCAGGTCTATTATGGCTCTTTGAGCTGTAAACAGTGCTGGATTCCTTCTTAAAAGGCTTCTTCTTGGTGCTTGACGAAGCACCTTTCTGTATTTTACCGCTCTTGATATCGGCTTCAACTCTTTCCCCGGTCATAATCAGCTCAGTAAACTTGGACGATGAACTTCCAATCAGATGGTTGAAATACGAACCAGACAAGGTCCCCAGAAACATATCCACTAACTCCCTATCAACCAAAGGGGTTGTACTCTTCCAGCAAGGTCCCTCCATTTTTGAGCGTAGTCTTTGAAACCTTCGCTCGCACCCATAGACATACTGTGATCGGTGGATCTGGAACTGACTGTTTAACGCTGGTTCGCGAAATGTCGCGGAAGCAAGAGTCGCCACCGTCTTTTATTTTCTCCAATAGGAAAGGACAAAAGCACAGAAAAATTCCTTTAAAGAGATTGCTCTCGGTTCGGGAGGTAGGTTATAGAAAGGGAAGGTGTTAGCACCCTTTCTATCCATGGTTATCCATGGGCTCTTAGATACTTGCTCATTGTGTTTTCAAAATGGTTTGTTTGCTTTTCAACTGTGGGTTTTAAAAAAGTTTCTTTGAAAAATTCCAGTTCGACTCGTACGTCAGAGTGTTTGAAAAATTTGCTTTGAAAGCTTTTGAAAATGTGTTGGTGTGAAAAGATTTTGTTTTGTTTGAAATTAGAGCAAGTATCCTTGAGAACCTACCTACCCTAAGGAATTCGTCTGTGTAGATGTCCTTTAAAGTAGTGCCATCCCACCATTGAGAGGTAGGTAGCACCACCATTGGAGGTGTTCGGGTCAATTCGAGTTTTAGGGACATGGTGATCACCAGAGCAACGGGAAGACACCTTAGAAGCTACCCTCATGCCAGGTTCCCGGATCATGAGGACTTACTAAGACGTCCTCTACTCGACGATCACCTTTCGAAGGCAACAGTGAGGCGTACCCTAGGGGTGGTGTGTGCGGTTCGTGTGTCATGTTTCAGTTATTTGTCTTGTCATGTTGTGTTCTACGCTTGATTTTATTTTGATCCATACATTCTTTCATGCTTTTTGTTAATAGTTAAAGTTTGCGGGAAAATAAATCTACAACTATTACAAATGGCGCGGGTCCACATCGCCAAAATTAAACCGGACCCGATTTAGCGGAAAGTAAATAAAACAAAATAAAGAAAAGTGCGAGAAGTAAAAATTGTTACAACGCTTTGGGAGAATTACACAATTATAATAAGCAATAAAGTAAATGCGCGAAATAAAATAATTAAAACAATGGGCGTTGGACCCTTTCGCAAAAAATTAAATTAATAAGGAATTAAAATAAAAAATGAAAATTAAATGCTTTTGGTATTTTGTGTTTTTTAAGATTTAAAAGAAAAAAGAATTGATTGAAATTAAAATAAAATGTCAAACCCTAATTCTAATGTTTTTTAAGTTTATTGTAAAAATATTAAGTTTTAACCTAATTTAAATCTAAGTTAATTTACATGCAAAATTTAATTTATGAAAATAAATAAAATAACTATTATTATTGTAAAAAGGAAATTAAAAAGAATGAAATTAACAATTAAACCTAAATTCTATATTTTTGGATTTTTAGTTATTAAAAGAATTAAAGTTAAAACCTATTTTACTAAATTTATTTACATGTTAATTATTTACAAGAAAATAAATAAAATAAATATTTTATTATGTTTTTATCTTTTTTGATTTTTTTTTGTGATGTTTTTATATTTTGTAAAAAATTAATTAAAGCAAAACAATAAAATAAATAAACAATTATTTAAAGGTATAAAAAAATAATAAGAATTGCAAACCAGGGTGGGGGGTTCAGGCCCCAATTTAGGAGGTATAGGCCTAGCATTCTGGCCCAATAGCTTGAAATCCATTGACTTTTTTGTGCAACATGTGACGCGTCTGACTATGGTACATGGTACCCCTTGGATCTATGCCTTTGGTGTGGCCGTCTGGGACACGTGTATGCTTGGATCATGAGGTGTATGGTGAGTCTTAGGATTATGCCTGTACCTGAATACATAATAAAAAACAACATTAAGATAACGTAGACCTGGGGTTCTAACCCAGGTCAAGAGCTTTGCCAGTCTTCATGCTTGCCACCTGATCCATTTGCACATTGTTAATATAAAATAAACAAACAAATATAATATGGGAAAACAACCGGTATTCATGAATTCGCGCGCACAATTCAAACGGACCAACCGTTCCTCGCCACGACTCCATCTTCTTCATGTGTTTTTCTCTTTTTCTGAAAACCAAAGCATATGGCAACGGTTTGGCAAACGTTGCCTAAGACCATTTATCAAAAAATAGCGAATAGACCCTCGACGCTCATAAATTGAGCGCGAGGGTTGGAATCTCTTCGTCTGGACGTGCTAAGTGCAATGGCAATAGTCTTGAGCTCCAATTTCGCTTCGTCTCAAAAACCCCAAATGGGCAAACCTGTAAACCCTAGAAACTGGCCATGGCTAAATTGTATATACAGCACGATAATCCAATTAAATGTGTGGGTTAGCTTTAGAACATCATGAGGAACACAAATATATGATTAGAATGCTGTGAAAATGTCTAGAATGCAAAGCACGATGGTGACTTTTTCTCTATACAGGAGGCGTCCTTATTACCGATTCTTGGAGCTTTTTTGGTTGTTTTTGATTGGAGTATGATCAAGGAGGTCTCAGGAAGCTATTGAGACAAGAATGGTGCTTTGAATCGCCTTGTAACCTTGAAATCAGTTTTGAGTTTTTTTGGACAATTTTTTCAAGTTGGCAATGTCTTTTTCTGCGCAGCTTAGCCTCTCCTTTGCTTAGGGTTGTAATCAGGTACTTGTATGGAAGCAATTAGGTCAACAAAACTTGATAAAATCCAAGGCATTCAATGATTTGCATATTTGATTTTCTAAGAATCTTTACATATCTTTTTCATGTTATTTTTGCACAAATCATATCCCAATGCTCCAAATCTTTCCAAATTGGCTTAGGCACGAATTATTGAGCCTAAAATGTGTACAAAAAGATTCATTAGGTCAAGTTAGATATTTTCTATATATTTAAATAATTTAAATGAATTAATATTGATATAAATTCAAATAAATAATTAAAAAATGAGAAAATACTTCCCTTTGGGCTTAATGGTCGTGCATA
Organism: Vicia faba; assembly: GCA_948472305.1. NCBI lineage: Eukaryota > Viridiplantae > Streptophyta > Magnoliopsida > Fabales > Fabaceae > Vicia > Vicia faba. Next base: position 6,565,821 of record OX451736.1, read on the forward strand.
GGCTTGGCATGAAGAAACTTGGAAGAAAAATGGGCCCATTAGCATTTTTGAATCATTTGAATCAAAGTTGACTTTTCAAAATTCCCAAAAATTTCCCAACTTCCACAAGGCATAACTTGCTCAATTTTTAAGCTTTTCACATGTTCTTGGACATTTTGGAAAGGTCTTTGAGTCCTCTAACCAATGCCTTTGGTCCCATGTCATTTTGATTTACCAATCTCAAGTTATGTCCTTTGACTTAAAGTCCCTTTTTGTTGACTTTTGAAAATGACCTATAATGTTGAAATTGATAACTTTTTGTGAGAGCATTTCTTGGACTTGGAATATGAAGATGAAGTATAGGAAATGTCTTTCTATTCAAAATGAGCTTTGGATGGAATTTTTCTGATAATCCATGTGAAAGTTATGCCCTGGTCAATTTCAGTTGACTTTTTCAGCTGTCCAAATATAGTAACTTTTGCATCTTGATGATTTTCTGAGCCAAATTTTGAGAATCATGATCAAGCATTGATCAAATGATGTTTGTGGCTTCAAAATGATATGTTGACCAAAAATTTGAACTTTTGACTGTCAAATGACCATTTTGCCCCTACAGTTGACTGTAGTGCAATTTAGGATTTTGACTGTGCAATTTTGTGCTGAATGCCTTGAAACTTGATATGAGGATGCTTGACCACATTTGTAGGCATATGAGACTTGATTGGGCCTTTGAAAACTTCCTTTTCTTGATCAAAACACAAACCCTAGTTTTGACTGTATAGGAGACAGTTGAACTGCACAACCCTTGGGGAATTTTGTGACTTGGCTTGGCAATTTCTTGAAGAATATAGGAGGGCAAATTTTGGGGTGCAACAGTTGCCCCTGTTCAATCTTCTTAGACCTGAGGATGCAGATTGGCTGACGTGCCTTTCGTAATCCGAGGGTAGAAGATGATTGAACACTAAAGTGCCCAGAAATTTGCGCTCACATAGTAGCAGTGATGGCGGAATGGGCTTATAGATGCCATTTAGAGATTGCTGGATAGGATGATGGGCTTATAGATGCCATCTGGATGCTGATTGCGTAAGAGATTCCTTAGCGAGAACCTGCATACCTGCAAAAGGAAAAATGAATACCTGACACGTTGCAGGAGCTGATTTTAGATGCTTGGTATAAATATGTCCTGACTGGTTACAGGAGCTGAGTCTGGAGCTTCAAACGCTGATGAATGAACCAGGGATGGTTACTACCTCAGCATGAATGGTAAGAGAACCTTGGGCGACTTTAATCTCAACAACGCTCGTTGAGAAAAATTTTGATGGGAATTATTATCTTCGCAGTATTGGGCAGAGAACCATAGGCAATTATAATCTGAAAGGAATGATCACCTCACACTCATCGTCGGAGAGGGAAACATCTGAAAAGGACTTACCACCTCACACACCGTTGGAGAGGGAACCATAGGAGACTATCACCTCACACTCATCGTCGGAGAGGGAAACATCTGAAAAGGACTTACCACCTCACACACCGTTGGAGAGGGAACCATAAGAGAATATCACCTCACACTCATCGTCGGAGAGGGAAACATCTGAAAAGGACTTACCACCTCACACACCGTTGGAGAGGGAACCATAAGAGAATATCACCTCACACTCATCGTCGGAGAGGGAAACATCTGAAAAGGACTTACCACCTCACACACTGTTGGAGAGGGAACCATAAGAGAATATCACCTCACACTCATCGTCGGAGAGGGAAACATCTGAAAAGGACTTACCACCTCACACACCGTTGGAGAGGGAGCCATAAGAGAATATCACCTCACACTCATCGTCGGAGAGGGAAACATCTGAAAAAGGACTTACCACCTCACGCACTTGCCGGAGAGGGGACCATCTGGGATAACTTTTACTGAGTCTTTATCAGAAAAATCTGTTGGGAGTCGATTTAGCTGGACTAGAGAAGGCTTTTTTGTTTGATAAGGATGTGATGAAGGAATCTGAGACGATTGCTACTCCAAATCTATGATGAAGGAATCTGGGACGATTACTACCTCAGCAGGACGATGAAGGAATCTGGGACGATTACTACCTCAGAAGAATGATGAAGGAATCTGAGACGATTACTACCTCAAATATATGATGAAGGAATCTGGGACGATTACTACCTCAGCAGGGCGATGAAGGAATCTGGGACGATTACTACCTCAATAGGATGATGAAGGAATCTGGGACGATTACTACCTCAGCAGAATGATGAAGGAATCTGGGACGATTACTACCTCAGCAGAATGATGAAGGAATCTGGGACGATTACTACCTCAGCAGAATGATGAAGGAACCGGGGACGATTACTACCTCAGCAGGACGATGAAGGAATCTGAGACGATTACTACCTCAGTAGGGTGATGAAGGAATCTGGGACGATTACTACCTCAGCAGAATGATGAAGGAATCTGGGACGATTACTACCTCAGCAGGACGATGAAGGAATCTGAGACGATTACTACCTCAGCAGGGTGATGAAGGAATCTGGGACGATTACTACCTCAATAGGATGATGAAGGAATCTGGGACGATTGCTACTCCAAATATATGATGAAGGAATCTGGGACGATTACTACCTCAGCGGGATGATGAAGGAATCTGGGATGATTACTACCTCAACGGGAAAAGACTTTTATCTGTTGATCGTTCTTTCCTGAAAAAGTAAAGAATTAGTTGTATGCAATGTCATAATGCGTGAATTGCATGATTTTAAGATGTTCTCAAAAATAAATGAGATTGGGGGTGATATGATGCGTCTATGCATGCTATAATGATGTATGTGACGTTTTATGAATGTGTTTTTCGTCTAGGAAAGTAAATCCTTGACGGGTGCCGGGAAGTCGTATCCTGGGCTGATGTTGAAGAATAGATTTTGCTTCCGCTGGGGGTGATAACTGCAAGAATACCGGTAGGAGAAGATGACTCCGTTGCAGAATAAACTTGGCAAATGGAGGATTCTGCGGGGAGAAAAGATATTCTAGCGACCATGCTGAGAAGCAATACTCTGTGGGAAGAGGGATGCCTTGCTGAATGTTGACAGTAGTTTGCTGAGGATACCCTTGTTATTGGAAGTGTTGATAGACTTCGCTGGGGATAGGAAGACTTCGTCGAGGACGCTCTTTCCGTGGCTTTTGGCTGAGGATAACCCAGTTATATCCTGTTAAGGAAATAACTCTTTGAATAAAGCCGGACGACGCGTTCGTGCCTTGAGAGGGGGAAGCTTCCGTAACTTACTGGGGATAAGCTTACTGCTTGGGGAGATGATTCCAACTTTCCTGGGGAACTAGATTAGACTCTCCTGGGGAAGTATTGAACTGTATTGGTTATGTTCTTCAACGGACCCTACCTTGACACCTTAGAGGACAGAGCAATCAGATTGCTTAGACCACCCATTATTGCCCCTATTTCTATGGGGGAGGCACTTGTGGGGTGCTGATAGTTGTTGATGGACAAACCTTCTTCTGGTAGACAGATGACAGGACATAGTCGTACGCTTTAATCCCTAACTTTGCCTGGACCGCCCTTTCGGGTTTTCAGTCCACCGGGATACCCCTTTTTGCTCAAGCCGCCTTTTCAGGTTTTCGACTTGCCGGGTGTACAGATTTTTTTCATTTCACCCCTTCATTTTGCCCGAACCCTTTTGGTTCGTCGGGAAGCCCTTATTTTTGCCTAGGTACGTCGACCTAGCGGGTCTTTGATTTTGCGTAGTATTTTCCGATTATGTCCACGCTTTTAGAATGCAGGTAGGTGCCCCTGGCTGCTTGTGTCGCCATATTACCAGAAGGTGTTTGATCAGACAAGATTCGTTGTTGAAATGCCCCAAGTGGCTCAGGCAGAGATTTGCCCTAGGCTTTTTGGCCTTTGAGAGATTCTCCGAATCTTGATTGGACTGCCCCAGATAATGGACCATAGTCATGTCTGCCCCTTGATTGGAAGTACTTCTGTTCATTAGGCATTCGTCGTGTGAATTTCTATGCTGTTCAAACAAAAAGTCATATGCAAACAAAGTTATGTTAAAAATGCAAAGCCTATGTCTGTCTTGAAGATTTTGAAAGTGTATTCTTTTTCTTAAAACAAGTGAATGTTTGTGAAACGTGATGTCAACTCCGTATTTACCGTAAGCCTTAAGGAGTCAGGATACCTTTCGTACAGTATGCTTTCGAACTAACCCATGCTTCAGCTAGGACTTTTAAGGGTTATAACGTGGCCTGGTTCACGGTTTAAGAAACAAAGGATAAAGGCTCAAATTTTATTTGTACCCACCCGCTCTTCGTGATGTTCTCCAAACCTAAACTCAGTTGATCATACGTTAGACCTTGTTTGAGTCTTTGCTCTGATTTTCCGGTGATGATTCAGATGTTGATAACTTATCTTGAATAGGCAGTCATTCCTTTTTTGTTGAGGGTTTGTAGGACCTCTCTCTTTTGATTTCGTTATCCCTATTTTTTGCCTGAACTGTTTCCTTTTTTGGAATTACAGTCAGCGGGATGCCCCAGTTTCATAAGTCTCCTTGGTAGGTTTAGACTTCTTGGGCTTTTCATTTATGATTTTTTCATGACTGCCTGTCCTTATGATTGTTCTGAACCATCACTGTCTTTCGTTTTGTAAGGACCTCTTTGGTGCCATTCGTTATGCACTTGGATCAACTGAGAGAACTACCCTGCCCCAGGTTATGATAAAGGGTTTCAATTTTCGAAAATAAAACTCCTACTTCTTTGGCTCAGAGGGGTTGACGAGGGATTATCTTCCTTATTACTCCGGTGTTTAGGAATTGAAACAATGCCTGTACCTCATCAGTGGGGTCTGTTCAAAAGCATACTGTAGATTATGGTATCGTTTTCGTCATCCTCCCTCAAGAGGCTTAGAATTAAAGAGAGTTGACATCAGAAAAAATATGAAAATAATTTGCGTTTAGTGAATACGAATATATTGATTCAAAATAGACATAAGCGATGCATTAATGTGATAACAATGTTTAACATGAATAAATGTTTGAACAATCAAAGAAAAATACAACTTGAACATTTGAATGAACAAAAGACATTCTCGATGATTTGGTGTAGGATCAGTGTTCAAACTCGACCTCCTTGGCGTCAATCAAATCCTGGATCTTGTTCTTCAAGGTCCAACAGTCGTCGGTGTCATGTCCAGGACTGTTAGAATGGTAGGCACATCTCACACCCGGGTTGTACTTGGGAGAGGAAGTGTCAGGATTTTGAGGAGGATCCTTAAGTGTGATCATTTTCGCCTTCAGCAATTGCTGTAATGCCTGAGACAAAGACATGTTGATGTCAGTATACTTCCTATCTTGATGCTTTATCCTACGCCTATTGCCCTTTCTTGGTTGAACGGGCGTGGGATCAGAAATCTGGATTGCCCCTGCATCATGACGACCCTTTTTACCATGTATAGCATTGGACTCTTTCTTTCCACTGTGGGGCTTTTTCTGAGTATCAGCAGGCGCGGTTTCTTGAATCTTCCCCGACTTGATACCAGCTTCGATTCTCTCCCCAGTCAAGACAAGATCTGTAAACCCAGCAGCAGAATTCCCAATTAGGTGGTTGAAGAATGGACCAGACAGGGTCCCCAAGAACATGTCGACGAGCTCGCGGTCAGTCAGAGGTGGTTGTACCCTTCCAGCAAGGTCCCTCCACTTTTGAGCATACTCTTTGAAGCCTTCGCCTGTACCCATAGACATCCCCTGAAGCTGAGTACGCGTGGGAGCGAGGTCGGCATTATACTGGTAGTGTTTGTAAAATGCAGTGGCTAAGTCTTCCCAGGTACGGATGTTGGCTCCATTCAGTTGATAGAACCACTCGAGCTGAGTCCCTGAAAGACTCTCTTGGAAGAAATGGATCCATAAGTTTTTGTCAGCTGTATAGGGCTGGATCCTCCTTGTATAAGCCCTGAGATGCAACTTAGGACAGGATGCCCCATCGTATTTAGCAAAGGCAGGTACCTTGAATTTGCGCGGGATCACTACCCCAGAAGACAGACCTAGATCCTCGAAGTCCAGGCCAGGCACCTTTTGTATCTCTATAGCACTGAGCCGGTCTTCCAACTGTTTGTACCTGTCCTCAGCCGGAGGGTACTGCTCGTCGTTGAAATCTGTCTCGTTGTCGGAGACCACTGGACTAAGCACCTCTCTCTCATGGTGACTGCTTTCCCTTACAGACGGAGTAGTCCTCTCAGTTTCAATCTGCGGTGCATTCCCAGATCTGCGTCTAGGGCTGAACAAAACAGTCCTCCTCTTCTTCTTTTCTTTCTTCAAGAGCAGAGCCTTCAGATCTTGCTGCCCCTGGGTCAGATTCATGATTAGCCCTTGGAATTGGGCATTCTGAGCCTGGAGGGCCTTGATAGACTGCTCAGCTGATGATTCAGGGTTCATGACGATCGGCTGAAATAAACAGCGAGGAAGGGTAAGCAACCTGTCAAAGGGATACCTGCAATGCAATGAGATGTATGACATGCATGTAATGTTTTCAAGGACCTCGCGGGATAAACAGAGAAACTTGTTAGAGTTGGAAACTGGCAACTTGATTAAAGGAACTTCCTGTTGTAGAGAGCCCTTCTTCAAGGGTCAAAGGCTCACCATTTCCAGTGGGTCATAGCCCCTGACAATCCTGGCTAGAGGAAAATAAATCCTCTTTGCCCCTGGCTAGATGTTTGATTTATCCTGACCTGCATCACAAGCCCTTGAGATCCTTGAAATGGGTTAAGATGTATGCAATGGTATGCAATGGCATGATGTCATGCTATGCATGGGGTAATGTAGGTAAACCCTGTTACGAGTCCCAATTAAGGACTATAAACAAACCCTGCAAGAAATTCAGTATACTTTGTTATGAGTCCCAATTAAGGACTGTAAACAAAACCTGCAAAAGATCTAGTAAACCCTGTTATGAGTCCCAGTTAAGGACTATAAACAAAACCTGCAAGAAATTTGGTAAACCTTGTCATGAGTCCTAGTTAAGGACTATAAACAAAACCTGCAAGTAGTTCATGTGTCAGCTAACGAGCATGCAAGTAGGCAAGTACAAAGGCACACAAGTCACACAAGAGAAACCCTTAGAGTTTAGGCCAGCATGAGGTCTAGGTATTACCCTCTTTCAGTTTGTTGGTTCATACCTGTCCTATCAAAGTAACCGGGTTCTTAGAGGATCCCAATATCATTGACTACCCTCCATCGGTCATAACTCCAGCATCGCAATCTTTTCTTGCGGCCAGAACCATCACGAGAGTTTAGCCTCAATGGGCGTAGCATACTGCTACTGTTATATTGGCCAAGTTGGGTCATTTAAGGTTCTAAGGTCTGTTGGTGCTTAATGACTCCTTGGAAGACCCATATTCTCCCCGTTTCAACATGAGGGATATCGGTACAGACCAAGGCGCCACACCAACGTAGCCACTGCTTCACCCATGTCGGTATACGCCGGACAGGTCCCTCACAGCTTATGCTACCTAAACAGGGTATCCCCAGATCCGGGTTAGGATCTATGTAACTCCGATACAACCCACAATAGTAAAGCAAGCAAAGAAGACAATTGAAAACACAGTTATGAACTAACCCTAAGGTACACCTCACTTTATAAAGTTCTCCCCAGCAGAGTCGCCAGTTCTGTGATCGGTGGATCTGGAACTGACTGTTTAACGCTGGTTCGCGAAATGTCGCGGAAGCAAGAGTCGCCACCGTCTTTTATTTTCTCCAATAGGAAAGGACAAAAGCACAGAAAAATTCCTTTAAAGAGATTGCTCTCGGTTCGGGAGGTAGGTTATAGAAAGGGAAGGTGTTAGCACCCTTTCTATCCATGGTTATCCATGGGCTCTTAGATACTTGCTCATTGTGTTTTCAAAATGGTTTGTTTGCTTTTCAACTATGGGTTTTAAAAAAGTTTCTTTGAAAAATTCCAGTTCGACTCGTACGTCAGAGTGTTTGAAAAATTTGCTTTGAAAGCTTTTGAAAATGTGTTGGTGTGAAAATATTTTGTTTTGTTTGAAATTAGAGCAAGTATCCTTGAGAACCTACCTACCCTAAGGAATTCGTCTGTGTAGATGTCCTTTAAAGTAGTGCCATCCCACCATTGAGAGGTAGGTAGCACCACCGTTGGAGGTGTTCGGGTCAATTCGAGTTTTAGGGACATGGTGATCACCAGAGCAACGGGAAGACACCTTAGAAGCTACCCTCATGCCAGGTTCCCGGATCATGAGGACTTACTAAGACGTCCTCTACTCGACGATCACCTTTCGAAGGCAACAGTGAGGCGTACCCTAGGGGTGGTGTGTGCGGTTCGTGTGTCATGTTTCAGTTATTTGTCTTGTCATGTTGTGTTCTACGCTTGATTTTATTTTGATCCATACATTCTTTCATGCTTTTTGTTAATAGTTAAAGTTTGCGGGAAAATAAATCTACAACTATTACAAATGGCGCGGGTCCACATCGCCAAAATTAAACCGGACCCGATTTAGCGGAAAGTAAATAAAACAAAATAAAGAAAAGTGCGAGAAGTAAAAATTGTTACAACGCTTTGGGAGAATTACACAATTATAATAAGCAATAAAGTAAATGCGCGAAATAAAATAATTAAAACAATGGGCGTTGGACCCTTTCGCAAAAAATTAAATTAATAAGGAATTAAAATAAAAAATGAAAATTAAATGCTTTTGGTATTTTGTGTTTTTTAAGATTTAAAAGAAAAAAGAATTGATTGAAATTAAAATAAAATGTCAAACCCTAATTCTAATGTTTTTTAAGTTTATTGTAAAAATATTAAGTTTTAACCTAATTTAAATCTAAGTTAATTTACATGCAAAATTTAATTTATGAAAATAAATAAAATAACTATTATTATTGTAAAAAGGAAATTAAAAAGAATGAAATTAACAATTAAACCTAAATTCTATATTTTTGGATTTTTAGTTATTAAAAGAATTAAAGTTAAAACCTATTTTACTAAATTTATTTACATGTTAATTATTTACAAGAAAATAAATAAAATAAATATTTTATTATGTTTTTATCTTTTTTGATTTTTTTTTGTGATGTTTTTATATTTTGTAAAAAATTAATTAAAGCAAAACAATAAAATAAATAAACAATTATTTAAAGGTATAAAAAAATAATAAGAATTGCAAACCAGGGTGGGGGGTTCAGGCCCCAATTTAGGAGGTATAGGCCTAGCATTCTGGCCCAATAGCTTGAAATCCATTGACTTTTTTGTGCAACATGTGACGCGTCTGACTATGGTACATGGTACCCCTTGGATCTATGCCTTTGGTGTGGCCGTCTGGGACACGTGTATGCTTGGATCATGAGGTGTATGGTGAGTCTTAGGATTATGCCTGTACCTGAATACATAATAAAAAACAACATTAAGATAACGTAGACCTGGGGTTCTAACCCAGGTCAAGAGCTTTGCCAGTCTTCATGCTTGCCACCTGATCCATTTGCACATTGTTAATATAAAATAAACAAACAAATATAATATGGGAAAACAACCGGTATTCATGAATTCGCGCGCACAATTCAAACGGACCAACCGTTCCTCGCCACGACTCCATCTTCTTCATGTGTTTTTCTCTTTTTCTGAAAACCAAAGCATATGGCAACGGTTTGGCAAACGTTGCCTAAGACCATTTATCAAAAAATAGCGAATAGACCCTCGACGCTCATAAATTGAGCGCGAGGGTTGGAATCTCTTCGTCTGGACGTGCTAAGTGCAATGGCAATAGTCTTGAGCTCCAATTTCGCTTCGTCTCAAAAACCCCAAATGGGCAAACCTGTAAACCCTAGAAACTGGCCATGGCTAAATTGTATATACAGCACGATAATCCAATTAAATGTGTGGGTTAGCTTTAGAACATCATGAGGAACACAAATATATGATTAGAATGCTGTGAAAATGTCTAGAATGCAAAGCACGATGGTGACTTTTTCTCTATACAGGAGGCGTCCTTATTACCGATTCTTGGAGCTTTTTTGGTTGTTTTTGATTGGAGTATGATCAAGGAGGTCTCAGGAAGCTATTGAGACAAGAATGGTGCTTTGAATCGCCTTGTAACCTTGAAATCAGTTTTGAGTTTTTTTGGACAATTTTTTCAAGTTGGCAATGTCTTTTTCTGCGCAGCTTAGCCTCTCCTTTGCTTAGGGTTGTAATCAGGTACTTGTATGGAAGCAATTAGGTCAACAAAACTTGATAAAATCCAAGGCATTCAATGATTTGCATATTTGATTTTCTAAGAATCTTTACATATCTTTTTCATGTTATTTTTGCACAAATCATATCCCAATGCTCCAAATCTTTCCAAATTGGCTTAGGCACGAATTATTGAGCCTAAAATGTGTACAAAAAGATTCATTAGGTCAAGTTAGATATTTTCTATATATTTAAATAATTTAAATGAATTAATATTGATATAAATTCAAATAAATAATTAAAAAATGAGAAAATACTTCCCTTTGGGCTTAATGGTCGTGCATAGGCTTGGCATGAAGAAACTTGGAAGAAAAATGGGCCCATTAGCATTTTTGAATCATTTGAATCAAAGTTGACTTTTCAAAATTCCCAAAAATTTCCCAACTTCCACAAGGCATAACTTGCTCAATTTTTAAGCTTTTCACATGTTCTTGGACATTTTGGAAAGGTCTTTGAGTCCTCTAACCAATGCCTTTGGTCCCATGTCATTTTGATTTACCAATCTCAAGTTATGTCCTTTGACTTAAAGTCCCTTTTTGTTGACTTTTGAAAATGACCTATAATGTTGAAATTGATAACTTTTTGTGAGAGCATTTCTTGGACTTGGAATATGAAGATGAAGTATAGGAAATGTCTTTCTATTCAAAATGAGCTTTGGATGGAATTTTTCTGATAATCCATGTGAAAGTTATGCCCTGGTCAATTTCAGTTGACTTTTTCAGCTGTCCAAATATAGTAACTTTTGCATCTTGATGATTTTCTGAGCCAAATTTTGAGAATCATGATCAAGCATTGATCAAATGATGTTTGTGGCTTCAAAATGATATGTTGACCAAAAATTTGAACTTTTGACTGTCAAATGACCATTTTGCCCCTACAGTTGACTGTAGTGCAATTTAGGATTTTGACTGTGCAATTTTGTGCTGAATGCCTTGAAACTTGATATGAGGATGCTTGACCACATTTGTAGGCATATGAGACTTGATTGGGCCTTTGAAAACTTCCTTTTCTTGATCAAAACACAAACCCTAGTTTTGACTGTATAGGAGACAGTTGAACTGCACAACCCTTGGGGAATTTTGTGACTTGGCTTGGCAATTTCTTGAAGAATATAGGAGGGCAAATTTTGGGGTGCAACACATACCTTGAAGTTGGGTACGCGTGGGAGCGAGGTCGGCATTGTATTGGTACTGCTTGTAAAAAGCAGCAGCACGGTCTTCCCAATTACGGATACTAGCTCCTTCCAGCTGGTAAAACCATTCGAGTTGAGTCCCTGAAAGACTATCTTGAAAGAAGTAGATCCAGAGGTTCTTATCAGCAGTGTATGGCTAGATCTTCCTAACATACGAGCGGAGGTGTAGTTTTGGGCAGGAGACCCCGTCGTATTTAGCAAAGACTGGTGCTTTAAACTTGTGGGGAATCACCACCCCAGATGACAAACCCAAATCTCCGAAGTCCAGACCAGGCACTTTCTGGACCTCCATTGCGCTCAACCGGTCTTCGAGTTGCTTATACCTATCATCAACTGGAGGATACTGGTCTTCGTCAAAGTCAGTCTCGTTGTCAGAAACCACAGGGCTAGGTGCCCTCCTTTCTTCTTGGTTTTCTCCCCCTCCAGGTGAGTGAGATGAATCAACATCTTCCCGCAAATTGTTTCCAAATCTGCGACCCATATTCAGTAGGACCGTCTTCTTCTTCTTCTTCTTCTTCTTATCCTTTAAGATAAGGGTCTTCAGATCTTGCTGACCCTTGGCCAAGTTCATGAACATTTCCTGGAACTGAGCGTTTTGAGCTTGCAGAGCCTTGATGGCTTGTTCAGTTGATGTTTCAGAAGACATGATGTGCTGAAATAAACAGCGAAGAAGATGAGAAACCTATAAGGGTACCTGTAATGAGGTGCATGGGAATGTAATGCGTATGATATGATTTCAAAGACTTTGAGGATTCAAATTCGTAAACCAAAATGAAACACACTTTTATTAGATTAAGAACTTGAAACAATGTTTGACAGATGCCTTTAAGGCGTTACAAAAAGAAAAACTGAAAAGTAAATCAAAACTAGAAATAACAAAAGACATCGGCGCTCCCATGGTCGTTTTTCGTTGGTGCTGACGTAGTCGTTGAGGACCTTCTCATTCTCCAGCTGCCTTGTAAGCTTTAGGATCTTCCGTTCTTGTTCATGGTACTTCTCTCTGTAAGTATCCCGCTCTTCCCTTAGTTGGATCCAAGACCTCTTTAATGCCCCAATGTCAGTAGGCATGTATAGATGGAGGATGGTAGGAGGAACCCCCTCTTCATCAGCATTCTCAACTATCACAGGCAAGACAGCTTCGTAGGGCATCCCTAGCTTCTGAGAACGTGTACGAACCCACCAGAGATATGGTTCCATCGGAAGAGAGGTCTTCACGCCTAGCTCGTGCGGATCAGACCTGTGCACCATGTTCCAAGCTCGTATGAACCTGCGGCGATGTCCCTCACTATCCCCTTGGAAGTCAAAGACAATGCTTGGAAGTAGCAACTCATGAGGCTCGTCCCTCCTAGCTCGCCCAAACTGTCGTAAGGCCAAACAAGGGTTATAGGTGATCCCTCCTCTGATTCCCAGCAATGGAACATTGGGGTATTCCCCACATAGATCAATAATAGCTACGTCTTCCATGCCTTCCTTGTTCTTCAAAACTGATTGGGGAGGTGAGAAATAAACCACCTCGCCAGCAATGGTGTACAACACAAAAGGGTTCCCCGTTTCCGAGCAGTACGGGCATAGAGAGTGTGCAGAATATCACCCAAGAGAGTGGGCACTGGATTACGAGACATGAAAATCTTTACCACATTCACGTCAACAAAGGAATCTGAATTTGGAAACAGAACCAGACCATAAATGAGAAGAGCCAGGATGTCTTCAAAAGCCTGAAAGTCTAAACTGTCCCAGAACTGATTAGCCTGATCAACCAAGAACTTAGCCAAGAAGCCTTTTGTCCCACTCTGAGTTTCCCAATTAGACATTACCCCAGCCTTTGTCAAATGTAGGGCTGTAGTAACATCCTCTGGCTTAAGGGCTATCTCCCAACCTGTAAATGGGTTCTGCTCCAGAATGGAGATACCAAGTAGATCAGAGAACTTCTCCAAGGTAGGGACCAACTGGTAGTCCGGAAAAGTGAAGAAGTGGTACAATGGATCAAAGAACTGGAATAAGACGCTCATCATCTGTTCATCCAGCTTGGAGGTGACTAGATTGAGGAGGTGACCATGTCTTCTGTCAAAAGAGGAAGTGTCAGGAACCTTGGAAACCAAATCCTTAAGTTGGGTAGGAATTTGTACAAAGCTGATCCGAATAGTGTTTTTACGCATAGATGCCATGATCTGCAAAACAGAACAAAGATGAATCCCATTGGTCTTTGAAATGGTTAGTCCAATGCAATATGCATGCAATGTCATGATGCATGATGTCATGATAGAAGCACATCAAAAGTATTCACAGATAGCAAACATGGTAAGGGCAAACAAGTCACACAGATAGCCCTTAGATTTCAGGCTGGCAAGGAGTTTAGGTACTACCCTCTTTCAGTTCAGTTGGTTCAACCTGTCCTAGAAATAGTAACCGGGTTCTAGAGGATCTCAATATCACTGACCACCCTCGATCGATCATAATTCCAGTTTAGCAACCTTTTCTTGCGGCCGGAATCATTGCGAGAGTTTGGTCTCAATGAGTGTAGCATACTGCTACTTTTCTATGGCCAAGTTGGTCAATTATAGGTTCTAAGGTCAGTTGGTGCTTAATAACCCCTTAGTAGACCCATATTCTCCTCGTTGCCCTACAAGGGATATCGGTACAAACTAAAGTGCCACACCAACGTAGCTACTGCTTCAACCGTATCAGTCTACATCGTATAATTCCCTCACAGTCTATTGCTACTTACCTAAAAGGTATCCCCAGATCCGGGTTAGGATCTATAGTAACTCTGATTCAAACCCACAAAGATAAAGCAAACAGATCAAGCAATTGAAAACAATATGATGAACTATTCCTAAGGTACACCCCACTTATAAATTCCCCAGCAAAGTCGCCAGTTCTGTGATACGGTGGGAAGAACTGACTGTTTTGGGAATGCTGGTTTGCGTTTTGCGTTTGTGTTTGCAAAATGTCGCGGTAAGCAAGAGTCGCCACCGACTTTTATTTTATCCAACAAGGAAAGGAAAAAAGCACAAAAAAAAATCATTTTTTGAGATTTTCTGAGTACGGGGGTAGATTATAGAAAGGGAAGGTATTAGCACCCTTTCTATCTGTAGTTATCTATGGGCTCTTAGGTACTTGCTCATTGTCTTCAAAAAAATTTTCTTTGTGTTTGTGGGTTTTGAAAAGGTTTTGTTTTTAACTTCGATTTAACTCTTGCTTCTGTCCTCAAGAGTGTAATGAAGTGTTTTTGAAAACTTTGTTTGAAAAGGAGTGTAAGTGTGAAAAAGTTTTGTTTTGGATGAGCAAGTATATAAGAACTAATCTACCTACTCGAAAAAGGAATCGTTCTATGCTAATGTCCTTTAGACAATGCTATCCTACTATTAGTGAGTAGGTAGCACCGTCGTTGGAGTTTAAGGGTCAATTTGAAAGAGGGACATACGGTCACTAAAGCAACGTTAGGATGTCTTAGCGGTAACCCTAATGTCTTTGATCATTTGTTTGAGGCAACGATATCTGAGGCAACGATATCTGAGGCAACCATTTCGAGGCAACTATGATCTTTTAGACGAGAGGGCGACCTCTAAAACAACCTATACTTAATGACTGTGCATGAAGGCAACCAAGTGGGGTGTACCCTAGGAGTGCGCATGTGCGAGTGTGTTGATTTAAGTTATTTTTATCTTTGCACATGTTAAGGGTGATCTAACTGTTTTAAGATTTAAGCGTTCATTCTTGTCATGCAAGCCCTATTATCAAACATCTAGCAATTGTATAATTTACGGAATTAAAAGGTACGAAAATTAAACTAAATTATTACAAGGCGTCAGGTATTTACATCGCCAAAAGCAACCCTTTTAAATTTAAAAGCGGAAAAATAAATATCTTAATTATTTATTACAAGCCAGGAGAAGATACATCAATAATTGAATAAGGAAAAATAAATCGCGTGAGTGAATTGGATCGAATGTGAAACTAGGGTTTTGGCCCTCCTAATTAAAAAAAAAATATTTTTGTTGTTTTTATTTTTAAGAAAAGAAATTAAATCTTAAAACTAAATGCTAAATTAATTATTAAATAAACTGATTAATGAAAAATAATTAATGACATATTTTTGGAGTTTTTGATATTTTAGGAATGAAAAATAAAATAATTAAATTAAAGTTAAAACGTATTTAATTTTAATTGATTTTTATTATTTACAAAATCAATTAAAGTTATCTAGAATTAATAACCTAATTAATTAATTAATATTTATTAAATAAAAATAAAATTCTGAGATTTAATTGGATAAAAAGTATTTTTGTGATTTTTTGATAAAAAGAAAATTAATTTATTGGTTAGTAATTAAATTAAAACAAAATAAAATATTAAATGAAAATAAACAAAATAAAAAAAAGAGTGAGAATGGGCCTGTTTTTGGAGGTGTAGAAAGTGATTTTTCTGGCCCAATTGCTGCCCACATTGACTTTTTGTAATCCAGTGCATGTGCGTTTGACTGGCCTATGGTGCTCCTTTGATGCTGATCACCAGATCTGGCCATCTGGCCATCTGGCACATTGATGAGGAAGGCATATTGTAGACCTCAAGCTCCTGCGTGCATGTGATTACCTGAAGGAAAATGTTATAGAGAAAAACATGGGGACCTGGGATTCGAACCCAGGTCCTGAAGGGATATCCACGCTATGCTTGCCACCACGCCACTTGACTTGCTTTATTAATAGAATACAAATTAAATATAAAATAAAAAAATGAGCGTTATTGGAAAATAAAAAGAAAAGGGCGCGCTCGTTCAAACAAGCCAATGGATGGACGACAACTCATCGTCCCCTTTCTTCATCCGTTGCTAAAGGTCTGCAACACCTATACCTACGGACGCTGACCGTCACTACAGGTCATGTCCATTCCAAAATCTTGTACAGGCCATGGAAATGGATTCTAAGACTGGGGTTGAGTTCGTCTCATCCTCCTGAATGCAACCATGGCTATTACAAAGGCTAATTGTACCTGAAAACAAAAGCCCTAAAAAACACCAAGAAACCCTAACCATGGTGATTCACGATATAAGGCATATGACAAATGATATGGTGATTCAGAATATGCAATTATTTTTCATCATAAATGCAAGAGCGAAGCTTTTCGAATTCAAGAACATAGGGGTTCCGTGAATGACTTACAGTGCACTGGGGGGTCTGAAAACGTGTGGTTTTGCTTGCTTTCGCTTGTGGAGGTTGCCAGGAAACGATTGAGACAAGTATTAAGCCTTGAAACTGCCTCTAGACTTGATTTCAATCTCACACTTTTTTGGTGTTTTTGCAAATTTTGTTCTTGCTCTCCAACTGATCTCCAACCCCTATTTTGGTCTGCACACGACCCTTATGTAATGTACAATGCATTAGGTTTGAATACTCTGTCCAAATCTCCTTCTTTCAATGATTTTAATATGGATTTGATTTGCTTTGAACAACATTCCAAAATTGCCTTTTCTCAAACTTTTTGTACACAACTTGCTTTGATTCGAGTTTCAATGCCTTGCAAGCTGTGATTAAAGCCTGAAACAATCAAAAGATCCATTGTTATCAATGCTTTGGATTTTATTTTATTTTATTTTATTTAAATCAAATTAATTCAAATAAAAATCAAAATAGTTAATAAAAATATGATATAGATACATGACCAAGGATAGAGCACGTGGGCTACAATGCCAACTCAAAACAAGTGAAAAAGAATGGGCCCATTTGGCAAAATTTGAAGTTTTGGGGATAGTTGACTTTTGGCAATTTTGCAAAAAAGTCCAACTTCAACAATGCATAACTTTCTCAATTTTGACTCTTTAGAGTTGTTCTTAGACTTTTTAGAAACCTTGAGATGTCCTTTAATAAAAACTTTTGGTCTTATCACATTTTGATATTCCATGCTCAAGTTAGAAGCTTTGACAAAAAAGGTGTTTTTGTTGACTTTCAAAAATGACCTATAATGTCCAAATTCATAACTTCTTGTGAGTGCATATTTTGATCTTGGGAGATGAATATGGATTGTAGGGAATTGCATCCTCTTAAAAATGAGCTTTGGATGGGTCATTTATCATAAAGTATGAGAAAGTTATGCTTGGTCAAATTTGAGTTGTTTTCCTACAAAACCCTAATTTAGCAACTTTTGAATCTTGATGAATTTTGAGAAATCCTTTATGAATCATGATCAACCCTTTATCAAATGATGAAATATGCTTCAAAATGAGGATGTTGACAAAAAATCTTGAAGGTTGACTGTATGTGGGCCACAGTTGACTTTTGCCCTAGCACAGTCGATTTTTGGACCTTTGAGCAATTGACTGAGCAAACTTTCTCTGCGAGGCTTGAAACTTGACATGGATGATCTTGAGAAAATATTAGGAAATTGGTGAGCACTTGGGGTCACTTGGACTCAAGGATCTTGATGCAACATGAAACCCCAGTTTTGGGTAGACTGCCTTAGGAGAGAGCTTGTCTGGCCAACCCTTGGACTACCTTGAGCAACTTGGAGATCTTTCTTGCAATGTTTTGAGAAATATGGGAGGGCAAATTTTGGGGTACAACAAATTGCTTACAAAGTTCGGTGATCATTGTATTATTGAGATTTGTACCATTGTCAGTAATGATTCTCTCTGGCACACCATACCGACAAATCAGGTTATACTTGATAAGTCGTGCCACAACATTCTTGGTAACAGTAGCAAAAGAGGTGGCCTCAACCCACTTCGTGAAGTAATCAATGGCCACTAGGATTAAGCAATGACCATTGGAAGCGGTAGGCTTAATATTTCCGATCATGTCAATGCCCCACATTGCGAAGGGCCATGGATTCGTCAAGACGTTCAAAGGAACCGGAGGTACATGCACCTTATCAGCATAGATCTGGAATTTGTGACAAGTTTAGGAATGCTGATAACAATCTGCTTCCATAGTGGACCAATAGTATCTTGCCTGTAGGATCTTTTTAGCCATGTTATGTCCACTAGAGTGGGTGCCGAAGGTACCTTCATGCAGATCTTCCATAATCCTCTCTGTTTCGCTTTTGTCTACACATCAAAGTAAAGTAGAGTCATGGTTGCGCTTGTAAAGGATTCCATTACTAAGGAAGAACTTTGCGACGAACCTTCTCAGAAACTTCTTATCATTGACAGATGCCCCCATCGAGATATTCTTGAGCCTCGAGATACCTCTTTACTTCATGAAACCAAGGTTTGTCTGCTACTTCTTCAGTGTCAATCTCATAGCAGTATGCTGGTTCATCCAACCTCTCAATAGTGATCCTAGGAGCCTTGTTGTCCCACTTGACCTTGAACATAGATGACATAGTAGCTAGAGCGTCTGCTAACTAATTCTCTTCTCGTGGAAAATGTTCAAAGGTGACCTCTTCAAAGTGTGGAAGCAATTTCAGCACATGTTCTTTGTACGGGATGAAATTTGGGTGCTTCGTACCCACTCTCCTTTGATCTGACTTATTACCAAAGTTGAATCCCCGAAAACGCTCAAGAACTTGATCCTCATGTCAATAGCAGCTTTGAGACCCATGGTGCATGCTTCTTACTCCGCCATATTGTTGGTACAATTGAAACATAATCTGGCCGTGAAAGGAGTATGACAGCCTTCAAGAGATATAATTATAGCACCAATGCCATTGCCGAGTGCGTTGGAGGCACCATCAAAAACCATAGTCCATCGGGATCCTTCTTCAGGTCCTTCATCCAGTCTAGGTTCTTCGCAGTCAGTCACTAGCATAATATTCTCGTTCGGGAACTCAAAATTCATGGACTGGTAGTCATCCACCGCTTGATGAGCCAAATTATCATCTAGTACACTTCCCTTGATTGCTTTCTGGGTCGTGTATTGGATATCGTATTCGGTCAAGATCATTTGCGATCTTGCTATTCTTCCGGAGAGAGCGGGCTTCTCGAATATGTACTTGATCGGATCCATCTTAGATATCAACAAAGTAGTGTGGGTCAACATATACTGTCTCAGTCAGTGAGCATTTCATGCCAAATCGCAACAAGTTTTCTCGAGCAGTGAGTATCTTGTTTCACAGTCAGTAAACTTTTTTCTAAGGTAGTATATTGCATGCTCTTTTCGACCGGACTCGTCATGCTACCCCAACACACACCCCATTGAATTATCTAACACTGTTAAGTACATTATCAAAGGTCTTCCTTTAATCAGAGGCATCAAAATTGGTGGTTCTTGATGGTATTCCTTGATTCTTTCTAAGGCATTCTGGCATTCGTCATTCCATTTTACCACTTGATCTTTCTTTATGAGTTTGAAGATTGGCTCACAAGTAGCTGCTAAATGGGAAATGAACCTGGCAATGTAATTTAAGCGTCGCAAGAAACCTCTAACTTCCTTCTCAATGTGAGGAGTCGAAATTTCTTGTATAGCCTTCACATTTGCAGGGTCTACCTGAATACCTTTGTCACTGACAATGAAGCCTAGTAGTTTACCAGACCTTACCCCGAAGGTACACTTGCTCAGATTTAACCTCAACTTGTACGTCTTCAACCTATCAAACAACTTTTGTAGATGATCGAGGTGTTCTTCCTCAATTTGAGACTTGGCTATCATGTCATCCACATAAACCTCTATCTCATGGTAAATCATGTCATGAAAAAAGGCTACCATGGCTCGCTGATAGGTTGCCCCAACATTCTTCAATCCAAACAGCATCACTTTGTAACAGAAAGTGCTTCATTGTGTAACGAAGGTTGTCTTCTCCATGTCTTCAGGTGCCATCTTGATCTGATTGTAACCAGATAAACCATCCATGAAGGAAAAGATTTTGTGTTACGCGGTTTTGTAAACTAGAACGTCAATATGGGGAAGCAGGAAGTCATCCTTGGGGCTTGCCCTGTTTAAATCTCTGTAGTCCACGCACATCCGTACCTTGCCGTCCTTTTTAGGCACCAGAACTACGTTGGCAACCCATTGGGGATAAGAGGTGACAGCTAGGAACCCAGCATTGAATTGTTCCATAACCTCTTATTTGATCTTCTCTGACATTTCAGGGCGCATACGGAGGACCTTCTGCTTTACCGGAGGGCAATCTTCTTTAGTTGGCAGATGGTGAACCATGATATTCGTGTCCAGTCCTGTCATGTCTTTATATGACCAGGCGAAGATCTCGACATAATCATGCAACATTTGTATCAACCGCTGTTTGACACTAAGCTCCAGATTTGTACCGATCTTGACTTATTTTCTGTCTTCCTCTGTGCCCAAGTTTATTGTCTCAACTGGCTATTTGTTATACCCCAAAATTTGCCCTCCCATATTCCTCAAGAAATTGCCAAGCCAAGCTACAAAATTCCCCAAGGGTTGTACAGTGCAACAGTCTCCCATACAGTCAAAATTAGGGTTTTGAGTCTGATCAAGAAAATGAAGCTTTCAAAGGCTCAATCAAGTCTCATATGCTTACAAACATGGTAAAACATCCTCATATCAAGTTTCAAGGCATTCAGCTCAAGATTGCACAGTCAAAACCCTAAATTGCACTACAGTCAACTGTAGGGGCAAAATGGTCATTTGGCAGTCAAAAGTTCAAATTTTTGGTCAACATATCATTTTGAAGCCACAAACATCATTTGATCAATGCTTGATCATGATTCTCAAAATTTGGCTCAGAAATCATCAAAGATGCAAAAGTTGCTATGTTTGGACAGCTGAAAAAGTCAACTGAAATTGACCAGGGCATAACTTTCACATGGATTATCAGAAAAATTCCATCCAAAGCTCATTTTGAAGAGAAAGACATTTCCTACAACTCATCTTCATACTTCAAGTCCAAGAAATGCTCTCACAAAAAGTTATCAATTTCAACATTATAGGTCATTTTCAAAAGTCAACAAAAAGGGACTTTAAGTCAAAGGCCATAACTTGAGATTGGAAAATCAAAATGACATGGGACCAAAGGCATTGGTTAAAGGACTCAAATACCTTTCCAAAATGTCCAAGAACATGTGAAAAGCTTAAAAATTGAGCAAGTTATGCCTTGTAGAAGTTGGGAAATTTTTGTGAAATGTCAAAAGTCAACTATCCTTGAAAATCCAATTTTTGACAAAAGGGCCCCATTTTTTCCACTTGGTTCATCCTTGTCATGCCACACACGTGTCCCATGATTAATTTCAAGACCAAATATTGATTTTTCTATTTTATTTAATTTTTAATAATTTAATTCATTTTAAATCTTTGAAAATTCAAATAAAATTCAAAAACCAATGGAATAGTGTCATGTGAACTTGAACAATTTCCATATATCATGGGCCAACTCAAGAACTCAGGCTAGGGTTAAATTGCACACTAGGTCTAGGTCTTGGCTAAAAAGAAGGAAACTTGGTTAATGGTAAAAACCCTAGGACCAATTCTTCCATAAGCATGAATTAAGGTAAAATAGCAAGCCAATTCTCTTCCATTATAATCACTAAGTCAAACCCTAAGCCTAAGACATCATAAGCTGCGCCCAAACAAGCTTTTGCAAATTGAAATTTTTCCTTAAAACTCAAACACTGAAAACTAATTTGGAGGGGGATTAAAGCTTCAACTTTCATTCCATTAGCATCCTGAAGCACCACTGAGTGTTTCTCAATCATTAACATCAACCAAAACACCCTGAATTGGTACCCCTAAGTCAAACTGCATCTCAAAAATTCTGAAATCATATAGCACGATTCAAGCATATTTTTGCATTTTTGTTTAGGTATTCATATTCATGATGATGTTTCTGAGCTAACCACTGCGTTTGATTTCATTTTTGTGCCATATATATGAACTTGCCATGCGAGAATTCTAGGGTTGCAGGTTTCTGAAATTGGGGATTTTGCATAGAGGAAAAATTAGGGCTCAAGAGTACCATGGTTGGATTCAGTACCTCAAGACGAAGGAAGATGGACCCTCGCGCCTAATTTCTGATCACCATAGCGCTATTCGCTATTTTTTGAAAGCTAGCTTTAAGCCACGCATGAAAAACCGTGGCCAATGTGTTTTGTTTTACAGGGTGAGGAAGATGATGATGTCGTGTCACACGAGGACAGGCCAGTTTGAATTACGCGCGTTTTTAATTACCACGCGTTGGTTTTGTGTTTTTATTATTTGTTTACTATCACATATCAATTGATTCACGCAGTTCAGCTGGCAGGCACCCCTCTTGGCAATATCCTAGACCTGGGTTCGAACCCCAGGTCTCATGCAATTTCCATATCATTTTTCTATATTAATTCCCATGTAGGCTCAGTGAAACATTCCACCATACGCTGCCAAGGATCAACGGCCATGTGTCCAAGGGAATCAGATCAAAGGCTTAGGTCTGAAGAATACGCTGCACGTTGGTCAATGCACTAGCACACGATCCAGGAAAGTCAGCAAATGGCAAACTCAATTGGGCCAGGCTTTTCAAATCTATACCTCCTGAATTGGGGACTACCCCCCCCCCCCTGGTTTGCCTTATTATTTTTTTTTTATTCTTATTTCTTTAATTTTTCTTTTTATTTCTTTTAGTTGCTATTTATTTAGTTAATTATTTTTACAAAATATAAAAAACATTCAAAAATCAGAAAAGGCCAAATATAATATTTATTTCTTTTAATTATTTTCATAAATAAATTATATGTAAATATTTAGTTTAATTAGGGTATAATTTTAATCTTTTTTAATAAAAATCCAAAAAAATAGAATTTAGGTTTAATAATTTTTATTTTCTCTTTTTCTTTTTCCTTTTTTTTCAGAATAATAATATTATTTATTTATTTTCATAAATTAAAAAATGTACATAAATTAATTTAGAATCAAATTAGGTTAAAAGTCAATATTTTCATAATAAACTTAAAAAACAATAGAATTAGGTCTAATATTTAATTTAATTTCAATTAACTCCTTTTTCTCATTAAATCTAAAAAACACAAAATACCATTTTCATTTAATTTTAATTTTAATTCTCCATTAATTTTAATTTATTGCAAAAGGGTCCAACGCCCTAGTTTCGTTTCAATTCCTTTATTTCGCACATTTATTTTATATCGTTTAAATAATTATGTATATACCCCAAAGCCTTGTAATAATTTTTACTTTATCTCTCGCACTTTTACTTTCAGTCAAATCGGGTTCGGTTTATTTTGGCGATGTGGACCCGCGCCATTTGTAATAGTGTAGATTTATTTTCTCGCAAATATATAACTGTTAATAAATATGCATGAAAGAATGTATGGACTTAAAAATAAAATCAAGCGTAGAACGCCAATAAACATGACAAGACAAACATCAATGAAAACGACACACAATCCGCACACACCACCCCTAGGGTACGCCTCACTGTTGCCTTTCGAAAGGTGATCGTCGAGTAGAGGATGTCTTAGTAAGTCCTCATGATCTAGGAACCTGGCATGAGGGTAGCTTCTAAGGTGTCTTCCCATTGCTCTGGTGATCACCATGTCCCTAAAACTCGAATTGACCCGAACACCTCCAACAGTGGTGCTACCTACCTCTCAATGGTGGGATGGCACTACTTTAAAGGACATTTACACAGACGAATTCCTTAGGGTAGGTAGGTTCTCAAGGATACTTGCTCTAATTTCAAACAAATCAAAATACTTTTCACACCAACACACTTTTCAAAAACTTTCAAAACAAACTTTTCAAACACTCTGACGTACGAGTTGAACTGAAACTTTTCAAAGAATATTTTTGAAACCCACATTGAAAAGCAAGCAAACATTTTGAAAACACATTGAGCAAGTATCTAAGAGCCCATGGATAACCATGGATAGAAAGGGTGCTAACACCTTCCCTTTCTATAACCTACCTCCCGAACCGAGAGCAATCTCTTTAAGGAATTTTTCTGTGCTTTTGTCCTTTCCAATTGGAGAAAATAAAAGACGGTGGCGACTCTTGCTTCCGCGACATTTCGCGAACCAGCTTTAAAACAGTCAGTTCCAGATCCACCGATCACAGAACTGGCGACTCTGCTGGGGACAAACTTAAAGTGAGGTGTACCTTAGGGATAGTTCTCACCTGTGTTTTCAATTGTATTGACTTGCTTGCTTTAAATTGTGGGACTGTCTTGGGAGTTCTATAGATCCTAACCCGGATCTGGGGGATACCCTTTTAGAAAGTAGCAACAAGGCTGTGAGGGAACTGTGCGGGGTATACCGACATGGTTGAAACAGTCTGTTACGTTGATGTGGCACTTTGGTGTGTACCGGTAACCCTTGAGTTCAGTCAAGGAGAGTACGGGGCCTCCATGTGGTGTCATGAAGCATCAACAGACCTTAGGAACCTTAATTGAACTATCTTGGCCTCTTTAGGGTAGTGAGATAACTGACTTTGGTGCAGTCCGAGGTTGGTTGATACTCGATACTACACTCAATTGAGGGTTGCTTTCCTGGAATATTTCGGTCGCCAGTTCAGTGGTTAAATCGAAACGATGAACAATGAAAGCAATCCCGTGATATTGGGAACCTTAGAACCCGGTTACTTTGATTAGGACAGGTTGAACCCACCAACTTCAAGAGGGTACGACCCAGACCCCATGCTGGCCTAAACCCTAAGGGTTTCTCTTGTGTGACTTGTGTGCCTTTGTACTTGCCTACTTGCATGCTTGTTAGCTGACACATGAACTACTTACAGGTTTTGTTTATAGTCCTTAACTAGGACTCATGACAAGGTTTACCAAATTTCTTGCAGGTTTTGTTTATAGTCCTTAATTGGGACTCATAACAAAGTATACTGAATTTCTTGCAGGGTCTGTTTATAGTCCTTAATTGGGACTCATAACAGGGTTACTCACATTACCCCATGCATATCATGACATCATACCATTGCATACCTCCTAACCCATTTCAAGGATCTCAAGGGCTTGTGATACAGGTCATATAAATCAAACATCTAGCAAGGGGCAAAGAGGATTTATTTTCCTCTAGCCAATGTTGTCAGGGGCTATGACCCACTTGATATGGTGAGCTTTGACTCTTGAAGAAGGTTCCCTTAATCAAGGTTGTTTGGAAATCAAAACCAGACATGATGACTAAAGTCAGAGGCTATGACCCACTGGATATGGTGAGCCTTTGACCCTTGGAAGAAAGATTCCCAACAAACATGAAGCTCTTTCAATCAAGCTACCGGATCCAAATGCTAACAAATTTTCTTGTTTATCCCGCGAGGTCCTTGAAAACATTACATGCATGTCATACATATCATTGCATAACAGGTACCCTTGTTGCAGGTTACTTACCCTTCCCGCTGTTTATTTCAGCAATGGCTTTCCAACCAGACAACCAGGATCTTCTGGCTCAAGAGACTCGGTTCGGGGAAATCCTCATGAATTTATCTAAGGGGCAGGAGGAGCTAAGGACACTTCTCATGGGGACCTTTGTCAGGAACGGTGCTGAGGATGAAAGGCTGAAACACCTACAAGCTGAGATGGATGCATTGAAAGCCCAAATGCTGGGGCAGAGGAAGGCCATTCAAGGTTTAGCTCAAAGACAAGATGAGCTCCGGTTTCTCGTCAACCAACTGCTTCAGGGTAACCAACTGGGGCAAACATCTAAGGGTAAAAAGCCAGCCATCGTTCGACCGTCTTTGAGACAAAGAAGCAAGGAGAAAGTTCCTCATATGGCCCCAGTACCACCAATTCAGTATCAACCTCACCAGCTTCAGCCAGACGAGCCCAAAAGACAATTCACCCAGCTCAACACGTCGCTGTCCCAAGCTTTGCAACACCTGTTGAAGTTGAATCTGGTGACGTTGATAGGACCTCACCCTAATCCTAAGACTTCTTCACCCAACTATAATCCCGAGGCCAGGTGCGCATACCATTCTAACAGCCCGGGGCATGATACTGATGACTGTTGGAAGCTGAGGTACAAAATCCAAAGCCTGATTGATGAAGGAGCTGTGGAATTCACCCCAGATGGTCAGGTCGAGTTCTTCTACTATCCCTGTGAGGTTCACCATTTGAAGTAACAAGCCCTGAGGCTAGAAGACCTGTGTTTATTAGAATTTTCAAGTTGTAATCTTCTTTTGATTGTTCAGACATTTATTCATGTTAAAACATTGTTATTCCATTAATGCATCGCTTATGTCTATTTTTGAATCAATATATTCGCATTCACTATATGCAAACTATTTTCATATGTTTCTGATGTCAACCCTGGATCTAAACTCTAAGCCTCTTGAGGGAGGATGACGAAAACGATACCGTTATCTACAGTATGCTTTTGAACAGACCCCGCTGATGAGGTACAGGCATTGTTTCAATCCCTAAACACTGGAGTTATAAGGATGATAATCCCTCGTCAACCCCTTTCAGCCAAAGAAGTAGGAGTTTTTCTTTTCGAAATTTAAAACCCTTAATCATAACCTGGGGCAGGGTAGTCTCTCAGTTGATCCGAGTGCATAACGAATGGCACCAAAAAGAGATCCTTACAAAACGAAGAAAGACAGTGATGGTTTCGAATAATCATAAGGACAGGCAGTCATTATCAAATCATAAATGAAAAGCCCAAAAAGTCAAAGCCAACGAAGAAGACTTCCAAAACTGGGGCATCCCGCTGACTGTAATTCCAAAAAAGGAAACAGTTCAGGCAAAAAAGACAGGGATAACAAAATCAAAAAAACAAGAGGTCTTATGAACCCTCGACAAAAAAGGAATGACTGCCTATTCAAAATAAATTATCCATCACCAGAAAATTAGAGCAAAGACTCAAACAAGGTCTAATGTATGATCAACTGAGTTTAGGTTTGGAGAACATCACGAAGAGAGGGTGGGTGCAAATAAAATTTGAACCTTTATACTTTGTTTCTTAAACCGTGAACCAAGCCACGTTACAACCCTTAAAAGTCCTAGCTGAAGCATGGGTTAGTTCGAAAGCACACTGTTACGAAAGGTATCCTGACTCCTTAAGGCCTACGGTAAATACGGAGTTGACATCACGTTTTACAAACATTAATTTGTTTTATGAAAAAGAATGCATTTTCAAAATCGTCAAGACAGACATAGGCTTTGCATTATTAACATAACTTTGTTTGCATATGACTTTTTGTTTGAACAGCAAGGAAATCCGCACGACGAATGCCTAATGAACAGAAGTACCTCCAATCAAGGGGCATGGCATGACTATTGTCCATCATCTGGGGCAGTTAAGTCAAGATTCGGAGAATCTCTCAAAAAGGCCAACCAGCCTGGGGCAAATCTCCGTCTAAGTCACTTGGGGTATTGGACGATCAAACGAAGATCTTCTGGTGGCATGACAAAACAATTCTAACAGGGGCAATTCCCTACATCCTGAGGACACGGACATAGTCGAAAAAATACCGCGCATAATCAAAGACCCGCTAGGTTGACATACCTAGGCAAAAGTAAGGGCTTCCCGGCGAACCAAAAGGGTTCGGGCAAAATGAAGGGATGAAATGAAAAAAATCTGTACACCCGGCAAGTCGAAAACCTGGAAAGGCGGCTTGGGCAAAAATAGGTACCCCGGTGGACTGAAAACCCGAAAGGGCGGTCCAGGCAAAATTAGGGATCAAAGCGTACGACTATGTCCTGTCATCTCGTCACTTGCCTACCAGAAGAAGGTTTGTCCATCAGCAAGCTATCAGCACCTCTCAAGTCTTCCTCTCCCACTTCAGAAACAGGGGCAATAAAGAGTTGTCTGAGCAGTCTAATTGTTCTAT
Source organism: Vicia faba (assembly GCA_948472305.1). Classification (NCBI taxonomy): domain Eukaryota; kingdom Viridiplantae; phylum Streptophyta; class Magnoliopsida; order Fabales; family Fabaceae; genus Vicia; species Vicia faba. Next base: position 6,593,911 of record OX451736.1, read on the forward strand.
CCTCCAAGGTACCAAGGTAGGTTCAGCTAAAGAACCTAACCAGGCATCTTAATTCCCCAGAGAGTGAGCCAGCAAGCAATATACTCTCCTCAAACAAAGTTAACAAGTCTCAAGGAAATTGGGTATCCTCCAGTAGATCCCAATATGCCCCAGCAGCATATATTCTTAACAAGCATCCCCGGCAGTCTTGGTCTAAAGATTGTTCCCCGGTGGCATACATCAACATTCGAAGGAATCACTTCCCCAGCATATCTTAAATTCCCCAGGAGGGTCCCATCCAAGTTCCCCAGGAAAGATGGAATTCATCTCCCCAAGCAGTAAGCTTATCCCCAGTAAATTCTGGAAGCTTATCCCCTCGCAGAACGCGAACGCGTCGTCTGGCTTGATTTAAAGAGTTATTTCCTTAACAGGATATAACTGGGTTATCCTCAGCCAAAAGCCAAGGAAAGGTCGTCGTCAACGTAGTTCTTTCCTATCCCCAGCGAAGTCTATTCACACTTCCAATACAACAACGGTATCCCCAACAGAGTTACTATCAACATTCAGCAAGGCATCACTCTTCCCACAGAGTATTGCTTTCCAGCATGATCGCTAGAGTATCTTTTCTCCCCGCGGAATCTTCCATTCGCCAAGTTTATTCCGCAACGGAGTCATCGTCTCCTACCGGTATCCTTGCAACTACTATCATCCCCAGCGGAAGCAAAATCTATTCTCCGACATCAGCCCAGGATACGACTTCCCGGCACCCGTCAAGGATTTACTTTCCTAGACGAAAACATACATAAAACATCACATACATCATTATGGCATGCATAACGCACTGCATCATACAAATCTCATCTATGTTGAGAACATCATTGCTTGATCCATATCATGCATTGCATATGACTGACTTTTACCTTTCAGGAAAAGATCCAGTTAAGTTCTCAAGCTACATTTCAAGACCTAGACCGGTTCAGTTAAATCGTCCCAAGATTTTCCTGATGCTTATCCAGTCAAAGGCCTTCTCTGGTTCAGTCAGATCGACCCTAAGATCTCCCTGATGCTTATCCAGTTGAAGACATTTCAAGACCTAGACCGGTTCGGTTAAATCGTCCCAAGATTTTCCCGATGCTTATCCAGTCAAAGGCCTTCTCTGGTTCAGTCAGATCGACCCTAAGATCTCCCTGATGCTTATCCAGTTGAAGACATTTCAAGACCTAGACCGGTTCAGTTAAATCGTCCCAAGATTTTCCTGATGCTTATCCAGTCAAAGGCCTTCTCTGGTTCAGTCAGATCGACCCTAAGATCTCCCTGATGCTTATCCAGTTGAAGACATTTCAAGACCTAGACCGGTTCAGTTAAATCGTCCCAAGATTTTCCTGATGCTTATCCAGTCAAAGGCTTTCTCTGGTTCAGTCAGATCGACCCTAAGATCTCCCTGATGCTTATCCAGTTGAAGACATTTCAAGACCTAGACCGGTTCAGTTAAATCGTCCCAAGATTTTCCTGATGCTTATCCAGTCAAAGGCTTTCTCTGGTTCAGTCAGATCGACCCTAAGATCTCCCTGATGCTTATCCAGTTGAAGACATTTCAAGACCTAGACCGGTTCGGTTAAATCGTCCCAAGATTTTCCCGATGCTTATCCAGTCAAAGGCCTTCTCTGGTTCAGTCAGATCGACCCTAAGATCTCCCTGATGCTTATCCGGTTGAAGACATTTCAAGACCTAGACCGGTTCAGTTAAATCGTCCCAAGATTTTCCCGATGCTTATCCAGTCAAAGGCCTTCTCTGGTTCAGTCAGATCGACCCTAAGATCTCCCTGATGCTTATCCAGTTGAAGACATTTCAAGACCTAGACCGGTTCAGTTAAATCGTCCTAAGATTTTCCTGATGCTTATCCAGTCAAAGGCCTTCTCTGGTTCAGTTAAATCGTCCCAAGATTTTCCTGATGCTTATCCGGTTGAAGACATTTCAAGACCTAGACCGGTTCAGTTAAATCGACCTTAAGATTTTCCTGATTCTTACCCAGTCAAAGGCCTCTCTGGTTCAGTCAGATCGACCCTAAGATCCCCCTGATTCTTATCCCAGTAGAAGACACCCCAGATTTTTCTCAACGAACGTCGTTGAAGTTAAAGTCGCCCAAGGCTCTCTTACCATTCATGCTAAGGAAGTAATCATCCCTGGTTCTTTCATCGCCGTTTGAAGCTCCAGACTCAGCTCCTGTAACCAGTCAGGACACATCTATACCAGGCATCTAAAAAATCGGCTCCTGCGACGTGTCAGGTACTCATTTTCTTTTGCAGGTATACAGGTTCTCGCCAAGGAATCTCCTACGCAATTAAACATCTAGATGGCATCTATAAGCCCATTCCCATCATTGCTAACATGTGAGCGCAAATTTCCGGGCACTCTAGTGTCCAATCATCTTCTACCCTCGGATTACGAAAGGCACGTCAGCCAATCTGCATCCTCAGGTCTAAGAAGATTGAACAGGGGCAACTGTTATACCCCAAAATTTGCCCTCCCATATTCCTCAAGAAATTGCCAAGCCAAGCTACAAAATTCCCCAAGGGTTGTACAGTGCAACAATCTCCCATACAGTCAAAATTAGGGTTTTGAGTCTGATCAAGAAAATGAAGCTTTCAAAGGCTCAATCAAGTCTCATATGCTTACAAACATGGTCAAACATCCTCATATCAAGTTTCAAGGCATTCAGCTCAAGATTGCACAGTCAAAACCCTAAATTGCACTACAGTCAACTGTAGGGGCAAAATGGTCATTTGGCAGTCAAAAGTTCAAATTTTTGGTCAACATATCATTTTGAAGCCACAAACATCATTTGATCAATGCTTGATCATGATTCTCAAAATTTGGCTCAGAAATCATCAAAGATGCAAAAGTTGCTATGTTTGGACAGTTGAAAAAGTCAACTGAAATTGACCAGGGCATAACTTTCACATGGATTATCAGAAAAATTCCATCCAAAGCTCATTTTGAAGAGAAAGACATTTCCTACAACTCATCTTCATACTTCAAGTCCAAGAAATGCTCTCACAAAAAGTTATCAATTTCAACATTATAGGTCATTTTCAAAAGTCAACAAAAAGGGACTTTAAGTCAAAGGCCATAACTTGAGATTGGAAAATCAAAATGACATGGGACCAAAGGCATTGGTTAAAGGACTCAAAGACCTTTCCAAAATGTCCAAGAACATGTGAAAAGCTTAAAAATTGAGCAAGTTATGCCTTGTAGAAGTTGGGAAATGTTTGTGAAATGGCAAAAGTCAACTATCCTTGAAAATCCAATTTTTGACAAAAGGGCCCCATTTTTTCCACTTGGTTCATCCTTGTCATGCCACACACGTGTCCCATGATTAATTTCAAGACCAAATATTGATTTTTCTATTTTATTTAATTTTTAATAATTTAATTCATTTTAAATCTTTGAAAATTCAAATAAAATTCAAAAACCAATGGAATAGTGTCATGTGAACTTGAACAATTTCCATATATCATGGGCCAACTCAAGAACTCAGGCTAGGGTTAAATTGCACACTAGGTCTAGGTCTTGGCTAAAAAGAAGGAAACTTGGTTAATGGTAAAAACCCTAGGACCAATTCTTCCATAAGCATGAATTAAGGTAAAATAGCAAGCCAATTCTCTTCCATTATAATCACTAAGTCAAACCCTAAGCCTAAGACATCATAAGCTGCGCCCAAACAAGCTTTTGCAAATTGAAATTTTTCCTTAAAACTCAAACACTGAAAACTAATTTGGAGGGGGATTAAAGCTTCAACTTTCATTCCATTAGCATCCTGAAGCACCACTGAGTGTTTCTCAATCATTAACATCAACCAAAACACCCTGAATTGGTACCCCTAAGTCAAACTGCATCTCAAAAATTCTGAAATCATATAGCACGATTCAAGCATATTTTTGCATTTTTGTTTAGGTATTCATATTCATGATGATGTTTCTGAGCTAACCACTGCGTTTGATTTCATTTTTGTGCCATATATATGAACTTGCCATGCGAGAATTCTAGGGTTGCAGGTTTCTGAAATTGGGGATTTTGCATAGAGGAAAAATTAGGGCTCAAGAGTACCATGGTTGGATTCAGTACCTCAAGACGAAGGAAGATGGACCCTCGCGCCTAATTTCTGATCACCATAGCGCTATTCGCTATTTTTTGAAAGCTAGCTTTAAGCCACGCATGAAAAACCGTGGCCAATGTGTTTTGTTTTACAGGGTGAGGAAGATGATGATGTCGTGTCACACGAGGACAGGCCAGTTTGAATTACGCGCGTTTTTAATTACCACGCGTTGGTTTTGTGTTTTTATTATTTGTTTACTATCACATATCAATTGATTCACGCAGTTCAGCTGGCAGGCACCCCTCTTGGCAATATCCTAGACCTGGGTTCGAACCCCAGGTCTCATGCAATTTCCATATCATTTTTCTATATTAATTCCCATGTAGGCTCAGTGAAACATTCCACCATACGCTGCCAAGGATCAACGACCATGTGTCCAAGGGAATCAGATCAAAGGCTTAGGTCTGAAGAATACGCTGCACGTTGGTCAATGCACTAGCACACGATCCAGGAAAGTCAGCAAATGGCAAACTCAATTGGGCCAGGCTTTTCAAATCTATACCTCCTGAATTGGGGACTACCCCCCCCTGGTTTGCCTTATTATTTTTTTTTTATTCTTATTTCTTTAATTTTTCTTTTTATTTCTTTTAGTTGCTATTTATTTAGTTAATTATTTTTACAAAATATAAAAAACATTCAAAAATCAGAAAAGGCCAAATATAATATTTATTTCTTTTAATTATTTTCATAAATAAATTATATGTAAATATTTAGTTTAATTAGGGTATAATTTTAATCTTTTTTAATAAAAATCCAAAAAAATAGAATTTAGGTTTAATAATTTTTATTTTCTCTTTTTCTTTTTCCTTTTTTTTCAGAATAATAATATTATTTATTTATTTTCATAAATTAAAAAATGTACATAAATTAATTTAGAATCAAATTAGGTTAAAAGTCAATATTTTCATAATAAACTTAAAAAACAATAGAATTAGGTCTAATATTTAATTTAATTTCAATTAACTCCTTTTTCTCATTAAATCTAAAAAACACAAAATACCATTTTCATTTAATTTTAATTTTAATTCTCCATTAATTTTAATTTATTGCAAAAGGGTCCAACGCCCTAGTTTCGTTTCAATTCCTTTATTTCGCACATTTATTTTATATCGTTTAAATAATTATGTATATACCCCAAAGCCTTGTAATAATTTTTACTTTATCTCTCGCACTTTTACTTTCAGTCAAATCGGGTTCGGTTTATTTTGGCGATGTGGACCCGCGCCATTTGTAATAGTGTAGATTTATTTTCTCGCAAATATATAACTGTTAATAAATATGCATGAAAGAATGTATGGACTTAAAAATAAAATCAAGCGTAGAACGCCAATAAACATGACAAGACAAACATCAATGAAAACGACACACAATCCGCACACACCACCCCTAGGGTACGCCTCACTGTTGCCTTTCGAAAGGTGATCGTCGAGTAGAGGATGTCTTAGTAAGTCCTCATGATCTAGGAACCTGGCATGAGGGTAGCTTCTAAGGTGTCTTCCCATTGCTCTGGTGATCACCATGTCCCTAAAACTCGAATTGACCCGAACACCTCCAACAGTGGTGCTACCTACCTCTCAATGGTGGGATGGCACTACTTTAAAGGACATTTACACAGACGAATTCCTTAGGGTAGGTAGGTTCTCAAGGATACTTGCTCTAATTTCAAACAAATCAAAATACTTTTCACACCAACACACTTTTCAAAAACTTTCAAAACAAACTTTTCAAACACTCTGACGTACGAGTTGAACTGAAACTTTTCAAAGAATATTTTTGAAACCCACATTGAAAAGCAAGCAAACATTTTGAAAACACATTGAGCAAGTATCTAAGAGCCCATGGATAACCATGGATAGAAAGGGTGCTAACACCTTCCCTTTCTATAACCTACCTCCCGAACCGAGAGCAATCTCTTTAAGGAATTTTTCTGTGCTTTTGTCCTTTCCAATTGGAGAAAATAAAAGACGGTGGCGACTCTTGCTTCCGCGACATTTCGCGAACCAGCTTTAAAACAGTCAGTTCCAGATCCACCGATCACACTATTCATGAGGCTGTATAGCTCACTCTTCCTGCTGTAACAACCTAGCAAGTTCTCCAGGTACCTCACAACCTTTCTCACCTTCGTCCTCGGCTTGGTTGATTGGATTTTCAAAGTCATAACCGGCAATAGCAGAATTGTTATCAATGGGATCCATAGTGGATATGGATCTGCAGTTGATACGTGAGTGTGTGTAAGAGCATAGTTGTATTGACAAAGTAAAAGCAAAAAAGAAAAATAGAGAGCGCAAAATTTGTATGCATAAACGTCCAATGCTTTATTGATGCCATATGAAAATGAAACATGATAACCCTCACAAATAAACCAATGTGCCCCGGGTAAGACACATGGCCATAAAGTTTATATTGTTTATTACATATCCAAAAAAAACAAGAAAGAAAATTACTTATGAACAAAAGTAATCGGTACAAAGTCTTTTTCTTTCCAGTTACTGGGTCCACCGTTGGTAGTAGGGAAGATCCAGCTATCCACGTCATACTCATTGTCAGCATCTTCTGTGGCGGAGACAACATCAATGGCATTGACTCCCGAGCCGTGCTTGGGCATGGGTGCAGTTATGACGTTGGGAGTCTCAGGGGGATTGAATTCAATCTCCTTTGCCTCGATCAGATCCTGCACCTTGTTCTTCAAAGCCCAACATTTGTTCGTGTCATGCCTAGGAGTCTCAGAATGGTAGGCGCATCGCACATTTGGATTGTAGCAGGGAGAGGAAGTATTAGGATTCTTTGGGGCTTCCTTCAAGGTTACCAGATTGGACTTCAATAATTGTGGTAAAACTTGAGACAGAGTCATGTTTATCCGGGTATACTACCTTACTGGCCTTTCTGCTCTAGACTAATTGTTCCTTTGTTGAGTAGGTGCAGGTTTAGAGATCATAACAGCCCCTACCGTCGGACGGCGTTCAGTTCTGTCCTGATTCCTTTGGTTGTACGTAGCACTGACCTCCTTTTTCCCAGCAAATGGCCTCCTTACGGTACTAGAGGATGCATCCTTTTGGATCTTACCACTCCTAATTCTAGCTTCCACTCTTTCCCCTGTCAAGATTAATTCAGTAAAGCCGGCTGAGGAGCTTCCAATCAGGTGATTGAAAAATGGACCAGGCAAGGTACACAAAAACATATCCACTAGCTCCCTATCTGACAGGGGAGGCTGGACTCTTCCTGCTAAGTCCCCCCACTTCTAAGCGTAGTTTTTAAAGCTCTCGCTCGAACCTATAGCCATACTTTGAAGTTGGGTACGGATGGGAGTGAGGTCTGCATTATACTGATACTGCTTGTAGGAAGCAGCAGCCAAGTCTTCCCAATTACGAATGTTGGCCCTTTCCAGCTGGTAGAACCATTCTAGTTGAGTTCCGGATAGACTATCCTGAAAGAAGTGGACCCATAAGTCCTTGTCAGCAGTGTGAGGCTGTATCTTCCTCACATAAGATCGTAGGTGCATTTTGGGACATGAAACCCCATCATATTTGGCAAACACTGGCACCTTGAACTTTTATGGGATTACAACCCCAGACACCAAACCTATCTCTTCAAAGTCTAGCCCAGGCACTTTCTGGATCTCCATTGCACTCAAACGCTCTTCCAGCTGTTTGTAGTTTTCGTTGGCCGGAGGATACTGATCTTTATTGTAATCAGTCTCATTGTCAGATTCCCTCGGACTATGGTCTCCCCCTCTTGATTATCTCCTTCTTTGGAGGAAGATGTCAGCTCAACCAATTGCCTTAGAGGTCCTTTGAATCTCCTTCTTATATATACCATACCAGCTTTCCTCCTTGGCTTCTTAGTCTTCTCTTTAACAATCAGAGCTTTCAATTCCTCTTGCCCCTTGTCTAAGGCCATGATCATCTATTGAAACTGTGCATTCTGAGTCTGCAGATCCTTCACTGTTTGTTCTAGAGCCATTGCTGAAATAAACAGCGAAGAGGATGAGAAACCTGCTATGACACGTGTTTATGCATTGATATGTATGATATATGTATGCAATGTTTTCAAGGATTTCGTGGGGTAAACAAGAAATGTCAGAATTTTCAACTTTGATTGAAGAACTTCGTATCCTTGAGTGTCCTTCTACGAGATTCAAGCTCACCATATCAAGTGGGTCATAGCCCCTGACTTAGGTTGTTGAGTTTTGATCTTTTGACGACATTGGCTAGAGGAAAATAAATCCCCTTTGCCCCATGCTAGACGTCTGGTTTACCATAACCTGCATCACAAACGCTTGAGATCCTTGAAATGGTTAGTATGATATGCCATGCTTTGATGTCATGATTATGCTAAGAAATCACATATATCGCAAGCACAAGCAAATCACACCAAAACCTTAGGTTTAAGGCTTGCATGGGTATTAAGGTCATACCCTCTTGAAGTTGGATTGGTTCAACCTGTCCTATAAATAGTAACCGGGTTCTAAGGGATCTCAATATCACTAACCTTTCCCAGAAGCTTCGTTTGATAGATGACTGACTCGCAACCAAACAAAACTCAGGAGTCAAGTCTCAATGAGTGTATCATCGAATATCTGCCGACTTTGGGAATACACCAAAGACGGCCATCTCACTACGTCCTAATGGCCAAGTTGTTCATTTAAAGGTTCTAAGGTCAGTTGACGCTTCATAACACCACACAGCGGCCCCGTATTCTCCTTGATTAACTCAAGGGCTACCGGTACCAACCAAAGTGTTGCATCAATGTAGCCATCACTTCAACCATGTCAGTATACCCCGCACAGTTTCCACAATCTATTTCTACTTACCCAAAAGGTTTCCCCAGATCCGGGTGTAGGATCTATAGTACCCAAACAATACCCTTAAAAGTAAAGCAAACAAACAAGCAAACAAGTTAGAAATGATCTAGACCCTAAGGTAAACCCCACTTTATTATTTTCCCCGGCAGAGTCGCTAGTTCTGTGATACGGTGGCAGAACCGACTGTTATACTGGTTTGCATTTTGTATTCGCAAATGTCGCGGTAAGCAAGAGTTGTCACCGACTTTTCTTTTATCCAACAAGGAAAGGGTGAAAAGAACAGGAAAGACCTATTTCGATATTTTCTGAGTAAGGGGGTAGATTATGGAAAGGGAAGGTGTTAGCATCCTTTCCATCTGTGGTTTTCCACGGGCTCTTAGGTACTTGCTCATTTTGAAAACTTTTTTCGTGTTTGTGTATTTTGAAAGATTTTGTTTGCTTTATGGTAACTCTTGTATCAGTCCGCAAGAGTGTGATAAAGCGTTTTTGAAAAGATTTTTTTGAAAGTGTGTAAGTGTGAAAATTTTAGGTTTGAGCAAGTACTTAAGAGTCATCTACCTACTCGAAAAAGGGTGTTCTTTTCCTCCTACCCTTTAGATAGTATTATCCTACTATTAGTGAGTAGGTAGCCATATCGTCAGATGTTGAGGGACTATCGAAAGGGATTCTATGGTCATTGAAGGCAACTTGTAAGGATATCTTAGTATTCGAAGGGACTGTCATCAGATAGGCAACATCGAGGGACAAGATCATTTCTCATAGGCAACTCGAGGGACTTTTAGGGAGCATGATCTTTTATGATGACTTTTATACTGAGGGTCTTTGCTAAGATACCCCTATGTTCGAGGGACATAACCATTATTTTTCGAGGCAACCAAGTGAGATATACCCTAAGGGTGCAAGTGTGAAATAGTGTGTTTTTTCAATTATGTTTATCTTACAATTACTGATATATTGATTAATTGATCCTTGTCATGCACGCCTAAATTTCTAACAATTATATACAAGCATGTAAAGAAAAAGTAAGAAATAAGGTCATACGCTATTACAGGGCTTTGGTGTAGATACATAAGTAATGGACTGAAAAGTAAAAATGCGAAAATAAAAACCTAGTTAACTATTACAAACCGGCCGCAGTTACATAAGTGGTAAAAAAATCGTATGGAAAAGATAATAGCGTGCAAGATTAAGACAGGAAAAAAGTTCTAAACCCTAAAGAAAAAACCTAATTGCTCATTAAAAATATTTTTGTATTTCTTGAAAAAAATATTTGAATTTTAACCTAATTTTCTAATTAATTTTAATTAATGAAATAAGGTTAAAATTTAATTAAATTAATTCAATTGCAAAAAATATTTTTATTAAAAATTCTAAATCCTAATTTATGATTTTCTGATTTTTTTTTAATGATTATTTAGAGAAAAAAAAGGATTTTTGAAATAATTAAAAATGACAAAGAAATTAAATAAGAATAATAGAAAGAAAAGAAGAATGGGCCTGAAGGGGGGTGTGAACCCAATCTGGAGGGTTTTGTTTGAATTTTTGCAAAGCCCAAGTCTGGCTGGCCCACAAACTTTGCGCCTGATCGAATGCTGTAGTGGTATGGAGGTCCATGGTGTGGAAGCATTTCCAGGGGCGTTGGATCTGGGGATGATAGATCTGATGGTGATGATGTGGTTGGCCCATGGTGCGCGCTTGGGAGTGTAATACACTGAATCTGTAAGAAATAACTTTGAAAAATATAACATTCCAGACATGGAGATCAAACCCGGGTCTCTCCCTTTGTCAAGCGCTTCCTCTACCATCTGAGCCAAGTGGTCATTCGCTTATATAAACAAACACAAAATAATATAGCTCAAATAAATGCCCACAATTCCTTTTTATAAAAAAGCGCACGATGTTTCAAATGGCCCAATCAGGTCATGCCACGCCTTCATCTTCTTCAGCTATTTGTCGTTTTAGCTTAAGGATTTTTACCTATGGACTAAATTCGTCACTAAAAACCTGCGCATTTCAAAAATTCACACCAGGCAATATAAATTCAATTCAAATACATGAATCAATTGGGTTTGATCTCCTGAGCATGATGGTATCCATTGTTAGGTCCAATTTTGCATGTATCTTAAAACCTTAAAACGAAGATAAAACCCCTAACAATGGCAATTTGTCATATATGTATAAAAACTGGAAATTAAGTATTCAAATACATTATAAATGCTCATACAAACAATAATGCATAATCAAAACTTATTTATAATATGTGTATGATCAAAATTGAATTTAGAAAAATATATGCAAACCGTGATAATGTATGTGGTAATTTTGGATGCTTTGATGCGTGAGAATGATGTTGTTAGCTTCAGAACTCCCCCGGGAATGGATTGCAAACGTCAAAGCTCCTTGAAACCTTCTACAAATATCAATCTGATTATCACTTTTTATCAAAAATTTGGAACTTCTTATGTGTATTCTATACGGCAAAACCTCCTTCTTTTGGTCTGGCAATGTTGTACACATATATGAGAATGCATTAGGTTAACAAAATTTGATAGAATCTTGAAGATTTGTGAAAGGAAGATTTGATTTGCAATTTGGATTTTTTGTTTCTAAACTTGGCCAAAAGATGCTTTTTTTTCTTCCAATCATCACTTGCACGAATTCTTGACTTGCTCATCTGATTCTAGACCTATGATATGATCCTAAAACAAATATTTGGATTTTATTTCATTATTTCACTATTTTATTTGATTTATTTTGATTTAAATGAATAAAAAATTCAAATAAATTCAAATAAATCTCATAAAAATTAAATAATGGATTTAAATATCCTAAATAAGTTCATGGATATGCTTGAGATCCAAACCCCACGCCCATTAGTCCAAAAGATCCAATTTGCTCACATTGACTTTTGTGCATTTTCATAAAATTGGTCAACTTTAGCAATGCATATCTTTCTCAATTTTAACCTTATGAGTGTGTTCTTGGACTTTTTAGAGAGCTTAGGATGTCCTCTAAACAACCCTTTTGGTTTCACCTTAATTGGATATTCCATGTTCATGTAAGGAGCTTTGACCCAAAAGGTATTTTTGTTGACTTTTTTAAAGGACCTATAATGTTTTAGCTTATATCTTTTGATTGAGGAATTTCTTGAACTTGAGGGCTGAAGATAAGTTTTAGGGAATTGGATTCTCTTTAAAATGGGCCTTAGAGGAAAATTTCTGATAAAGTATGAGAAAGTTATGCCTAGTCAAAGTTTGGTTGACTTTTCCTATAGAAACCTTAATTTGCCATTTTTGACTTTTGACGAGTTAGTAGCATTTCTTGAGGAATCATGGTCAACCCTTGATCAAATGATGGACAATACTTAAAAATATTTATGTTGACCAAAAATCTTGAAGTTTGACTGTATTTGGGCCATAGTTGACTTTTGAACTAGCATAGTTGATTTCTAGGCATTTGAGCAATTGACTGAGCAAACTTGTTGTTTAAGCCATGAAATTTGGCATGGATGATATTGAGAACATATTAAGACAATGGAGAACATTTAGGATCCTTGGGACTCACACATCTTTCTTAAAATTGAAACCCTAGTTTGAGGTTTATTTCCTTGGGAGGAGAACTTGTCTGGTCAATTCTTGGTCATCCTTGAGCAATTGAGGACCTCTAGAGGCATGTCTTAAGTGAAAATGGGAAGGAAAATTTTGGGGTACAACACCCACGTTCGAGGGACATGACTATTTTCATCCGAGGCAACAAGTGTGGGTTACCCTAGAGGTGCAAGTGTGCAAATTATTTTGTTTTCGTGCATTTTTGTCTTGAATTAGGGTTTTCTACTTGTTGATTTTAGTCTTTCCATACAAACCTTAATTACTAGCATTTATATTTGAAAGTGGTAAATTGTAGAAATGTAAAGTCCCACACTATTATAATACTTTAGGGGATGGGGATACAAATTTATAAATGGGGAGAAAAGAAATTAAATCCTAAGTTACTATTACAACCATATTGAATTGAATAATAATGTACAAGATATGAAGATACTATACAAAGATAAAATGTGATGTATAAAGAAAAAGAAAAATGTTTTTGTTTGCTTTTGATTATGAAAATGTCTTGGCTCTAATTAAACTAAATAAAATACTCTATCCTAATTTGAAAAGAAATTAAATTGTCTTGAGAAGACAAGCTTCTTAGGGTTTTGTAGAAAATAATTTTAATTTAATTAAACTAGTATGAAAAATTAATTAAATCCTAAGTTTTCTAAATTAATTTTTTTTAAATAAAATAAAATAAAAATAAACCTAAGTCTAATATTTATTTAATTAAGAAGAGAATTAAATTTAATAAGAAAATGTTTTTTTGGTTTTTTGGTTTAGAAAGAAATGAAAATAGGAATATATTAAAGTTATGAAAAATAAAATATATTTTGGAAAATAAAATAAAAAACAACTCAGTATTGATGCATAATGGTTTTGTATTGACTCATTTTTCTGTTTCGTATTGACACATGCTTTTTTGCATCGACACATGTCTGTTTCTTGCTCTTGGAAGGCAGAAACAACTCAGTATGGGTCGACACATAAGGGTTTTATATCGACTCATACTGCTTTGTGTCAACACATACACGTTTTGTGTCGACTCATAACCTGTTTTGTACATAATATGTGTCGACTCATACTGCTATTTTTCTTGTTCTATCATTGTTCTACTACATATATGGTTAGCTCTCAACACAAGATTAGTGAAAATGAAGAACAAGTATATGGTTAGCTTTAAGGAAATGATATCTACATTTTATCTTTACAAATGAATCATTAATGATGCTTTATATGAAGAGTTCAAAGTCAAGAAAACTTACCTTGAAGCTGAAATTTGTGTTTTGAGTTTGAACTGTTATGTTGGCTGTTTTTAAGCTTAGGAAATGGTAATAGTGATGTTACAGAAGGTGTTCTTGTGTTTGAACAACTCCTATATGATGTATGTGGAGTGTTTGGATGATTTGTTTGGACAAAATTTTGCAAAGTATGAGAGGTTTAAAGATTTGGACTTCAAAACTCAAGAGTGGAGGATTTGTGGACAGTTATGTCTCTTTGAGAGTATGAGATTTTGAGGGCTTATCTACACAAAAAAACTTATGGCCCCCTTTAGCTTGAAAATGACCTCTCTATTTATAGAGGATGTTTGAGAGAATGAGAGAGTTTGTTTTATAAGCTGTCTAAATTCTGTTTTAGTTGAGATGAAACAACCAAGTTATCATGAAAATTGGTGTTCCAATGCATGGTACAAGCATGGTATGAAGTTTTTATGAGCTTATAGGAATGTTGCTTCTTACTTTGACATTGTGTGTGCAGAAAAAACAGTTGAGAGGCTCAAGGAAAGCTGACTTTGTATAAAGCATGCTTTATGTGAATGGTAATGGTGCCTTTGTGCCATAAATGGAATGATGCAATGGACAATACTTGAATCACTTGGATAATGGTTCAATCAATTGTGTAAGCATCTGATTATGGATAGATTTACATGTCACAAGGCCTGCAAAGTAAGATTATGTAGTACATCATGCAAGTTGGACTATTTGTTCTTCAACAAAATGACTTGCAATTCAAGAATGGATGCCCAACTTCAGGCCCTTGAATCTCCTAGCTCAAGTATGGTAACTTCATGATGTTGGATGTTTTGGAAATCTTGAAACATCCTCTAAAACTTTCATGTTTACCATTTTGACAAAATCATCTTGGAACTATGTGAAAAAATGCCAAGAAGTTGGGATAAAATCCTGAACAAAATCTATTGAAAATTTCTCTAAGTGTTAAATGAAAATGCCCTGACTTCATGAATTTATAACTCCAAATCCAAGCACTTCTAGGACTTGATCAGAAAAAGAAAAGTTGTAGATATCATCAAGATCTACAACTTTCATGTTGAAAGTTTTCTTTGAATCATCTTGCATCTTGGCGAAAGAATGGCATGAAGTAATGAAATTATCATGTATAAAAACACTTAGAAAAATTTATAAGTCTTGAAAAGTTTGACTTTTCACATTGAATTTTGACCTTCTTGGTTTATTCATGATCAAGCTTCATATTTTTGAATGTCTTGATGAATTGTGATCTTCGAAATTTAATGTTGACCAAAAAGACAAAGTTTGACTTTTGGTGTATTAGTTGACTTTTCAACAGTTGACCAAATTTCAACTATCAATCCACTGATCTTGAGAAATGATTTAAGCCATGGAATTGGGTCAACATGTTATGTTTGAGTATTTGAGATTAATCTTCAAGCCATTAGGTCCTGTATTAGTTCAAAAGTCAATGATCAGTCGTTCTTAGTCAAAACCCTAATTTGTGGTCTCAGTGTTTTAGAGGTGATTTTGTCTGATCAGTTCCTTGAGAATCCTTGAGCCTTGGAGGTCCTTTGTGAAATGTCTTGAGAAAAGAGAGGGAAAATTTTAGGGTACAACAGAATGCAAATGTTTTCAAGGACCTTTAAGATTTTAAATTTGTTTAAACAAAGAAGGAACAAACATTAATTGTATTAATGAGTTCAAACGGTTACAAAAAATGCTTCTTGGGCTTACAACGAAAGAAAAAACAAAATGAACTAATACAAAAAGCTCAGGTCTCCTATGGATGCTTCCTCTTTGTAGTAATATAGACATTCAAGTTCCGCTCCTCGTGGAGTTTCCTTGTGAGCTCCAACACTTTCTTCTCGCTTGAGTAGAACTGGGCTTCAAAGGTGTCTCGCTCCCCCTTGAGTTGAATCCATGACCTTTGCAATTCCTCGAGAGTGGTAGGCATGTCAGGATGAAGAATAGTGTAGGGAACATCTCCTTCAGAAATAGGCTCCATGATGATTGGTAGGATGGCCTCATATGTCATCATAAGGTTTTGAGCGCGAGCTCGCACCCACTTGAGATAAGGCTCCAAAGGAATGGAGTTCTTATGCCCCAACGTCTTGCTATCAACTTTGTTCACCATTCCCCAAGCTCGTACAAATATTTGGCGATAACCTTGGACATTGTTCACATCGTTAAACACAATTCCTTGGACAAGCGCATCATGAGGGCCATCCCTCCGAGCATACCCAAACTGTCTTAGAGCCAAGCAAGGATTATAAGTGATTCCTCCCCTAATGCCAAAGAAAGGGACATTAGGGAATTCCCCACAACGATCAATGATGGTGACGTTCTCCAAAGATCGAGAACACCAATGGATATCTGAATGCGAGAGTGACATCAACCTATTAGACCATCTCATGCCTTGCTCATTCTTCAAAATAGATTGAGGAAGGTGCAAAATAAACAACCTAGCCAACAAAGGAGTGCAACACATAAGAATTCCCCTTCTCTTCATGGTGCGAGTGTGAAGAGAGTGCAAAATGTCTCCAAGTAAGGTAGGCACCGGGTTACGAGATAGAAAAACTTTAACCGCATTCACATCTATGAGTTGGTCTAGATTAGGAAACAGTACCATCCCATAGATTAGAAGAGCCAAAACCTCTTCAAAAGCTTTCAAATCCAGAGCATCCCAAAAGAGTTGAGCCTTCTCAAACAGAGACTTGGCTAGAAAACCATTAACACCACTTCTTGTTTCCCAATTTGCCACAACGTCGGACTGTTGCAAATGTAAAGCCCGGGCAATCTCCTCAGGTCTTGGGTCTTTCTCAATACCGGTGAAGGGTAGTTGATCAAGAATAGGCACTCCCAATAATTGAGAAAACTCCTATATGGTAGACACTAATTGGTAATCAGGAAATGTAAAGCAATTGTGTTTAGGGTCAAAGAATTGGAAAAGCACATGTACCATGTCCTCTTCAAAGTTTGAGGTAACCAAGTTGATGAGACGACCATATTTCTTGGTGAATGGAGAATCATTTGGAATCCTTGACGCTAACTCCTTGAGTTGAGGAGGCACTTTCACAAGGTTGATTCAGATGGTATTTCTTTGCATAGAAGCCATGTCCTACAAAACAGCACAAAGGTAAATCCCAAAAGTCCTTGAAATGGTTAGTGCAAAATGACATGGTATAATGTCATGATGTTATGTACAAGTAAACATATACAAGAAAAGCAAACAAATCCTTAGGTTAAGGCTTACATGAGGTTTCATAGGTAAGTACCCTCTTGAAGTTTAGTTGGTTCAACTTGTCCTAGAAAGTAATCGGGTTCTAGGGAATCTCAATATCATTGATCTTTCTTCATTGGGCATTATTTTAGCGTGAGCCTCTGTTTTGGCGATCGAAATATCCTAAAAGTCTAATCTCAATGAGCGTAGTATCGAGTATCAACTATTCTTCAGCTCTACACCAAAGCCAGCTATCTCACTACTTCCTAATGGCCAAGTTGTTCAACTAAAGGTTCTATGGTCAATTAGTGCTTCATGACACCACACAACGCCCCGTATTCTCCTCGATTCAACTCAAGGGACATCGGTACCAACAAATGTGTCACACTAACATAGCCATTGCTTCAACCATGTCGGTATAAGCTGCACAATCCCCATGATCTATTGCTACTTACCTATTGTGCCCCCAGATTCGGGTAGAGGATCTATGAAAATCCCAAGCATAACCCATAATGTAAAGCAAGCAAGTCAAATAATGAAATCAATAAAGGTGATCTATTCTCTAAGGTAACCCCACTTTTAAGTTATTAAATTTCCCAGCAGAGTTACCAGTTCTGTAATACGGTGGGAGAACTGACTTGGGTGTTTTATGTTTTATCGCAATTGTTGCGGATGGCAAGAGTCGCCACCTACTTTTCTTTTATGTAATAAAGGAAAGGGTGAAAATAACATGAAAGACCTTTTGAGAATTTTCTTGAGTTCGGGGGGGTAGGTTATGGAAAGGGAAGGTGTTAGAACCCTTTTCATCCATAGTTATCTACGTGCTCTTAGCTGCTAGCTCACTTTGAAATGCTTTGTTTGAAAAAGTGTTTGTGGTTTGTTTGAAAGTAATTTTGAAAAGTGCCTCCGTTTAGGCGAACTTTGTAATGATTCTCGTCTCTATAAGAATGCATACAAAGTGTTGACTTTTGAAAATATTTCATTTGAAAGTGTTGGTGTGTTTGAAAGATGTTTTGAAAATGGTGGTGAGCAAGCAACTATGAACGTTCTACCTACTCAAAAGTCTTGGTTCTTTTCCTCCTCCTTTAGATATGCTATTTTACCATTGATTGATAAGAAGCCTTATCATTGGATGTGAAGGGACAGGCGTGGATCATCGTATAGTCATAGAAAGCAACATTGTAGGATACCTTAGAAATTTTTGTAAGCGTCTAAGATCGTTTACCGAAGGCAACATCGAAGGATCATCGAGGGACTATGATCTTATTTTTTATTGTTTTTGCTAAAGTATCCCACGCTTGCGTAACATGACTATTTTTATCTTGGGTAACAAGTGAGGTCAACCCTAGAGATGCAAGTGTGCAAAGTGTTTATTTTCATGCATTTTTGTCTTGAATTAGGATTTTCTATTTGTTGATTTTATTTCTTGCCATACAAACCCTAATTACTAGCATTTATATTGAAAGCGATAAATTGCGGAAATTTAAAATTCTACGCTATTGCATCATTTAGGGGATGGGGGTATGATTTACAAATGAGGGAAGCAAGTAAATAAAACCTAATTTACTATTACAATCATATTGAATATTGCAAGAATAAAATGTACAAGAAATGTATGATAATGTACAAGGAAAGAAAATTGTTTTTGTTTGAGTTTTTGTATAAAGGGCTTAATATTATCGTAATTAAACTAACAAAGAGAGAAAATAATTAATTAATTCAAATAAAACTAATCTAACTTGATTTAAGAAAAGAAATTAATTAATTAAGAAAAACAAGTTTTTTTAGGGTTTTTTATGAAAACCTATTTCATTAAACTAAAGTGAATGGAAGGAAATTAATTAATTAAACTCCTAAGTTATAAATTAATTTAATTAAAATAAACTAAGTCTAACATTAATTTAATTAAGAAAAGAAATTTGTTAAAGAAATATTTTTGGTCTTTTTGTCTAAAAGAAATAAGATAAAAATATATTAAATATCTAAATAATAAGTATACAATATTTTTGGTATTTTTGGTTAATAATAATAATAATAATAATAATAATAATAATAATAATAATAATAATAATAATAATAATAATAATAATAATAATAATAATAATAATAATAATAATAATAATAAAAATAAAAATGAAAAAAATAAAATAAAATAAAAATATAAAAAAATTAAAATTAAAGTCAGGGGGTTTAAAAAGTGAAAAGGGTATGAATGTTAGCAAAAAGGCCCAATAGTTTTTTTGTTTCAAAAAGCAGAAAATAAGTAAAAATAAATTGGGCATGCGTTGTGACAAGCAAATGGAGGGTAAGAAAATAGCAAAAAATCCAAGCCCACAACAGTGAGCCCAGTGCCTGTGATGATTTAGTGGGGACAATTTGTTGGAGGCGTATCATGGGGGTGTCACTAGGAGTGTTGGATTTGAGGATGATGAGATCAAATGGTGATGTTATGGGGTGTACCAAGCGCGCATATGCCTTGCCTGCATCGGATCTGTAAAGAGAAAATATGGAAAAAAATAAAAGGGTACCACTGGGGCTCGAACCCATGTCCCAAGGGTTAACAGGCGCGTGTTTTACCACTGGGAGGCTATACATCTGGTATTATAAACAAAACCATAAATATATATGTGATACGGTGGCAGAATCGACTGTTTTGAAAAATGCTGGTTTGCGTTTTGCGTTTTGTATTCACAAAATGTCGCGGTAAGCAAGAGTCGCCACCGACTTTTATTTTATCCAACCGGAAAGGAAAAAAGCACAGAAAAATTCTTTTTTTCGAGATTTTCTAAGTACGGGGGGTAGATTATAGAAAGGAGAGGTGTTAGCACCCTTTCTATAAAACCATGGGCTCTTAGGTACTTGCTCATCTTTCAAAATTGCTTGTGTTTGTTATGAAAAGTTTTTGTTTTACTTCATTTTAACCCTTGCTTCTGTTCTTCAAGAGTGTTACGAAGTGTTTTTGAAAACTTGTTTGAAAAGTGTAAGTGTAAAAAATTTGATTTGAGCAAGTACCTACTAGCATCTACCTACTCAAAAAAAGATTGTTTCTGTTCTTGTTTTCTTTAGATAGCGCTATCCTACTATTGAGAAATAGGTAGCACCGTCGTTGGAGTTGTAAGGGTCAATTCGTAAGGGACGTACGATCACTAAAGCAATGTTAGGACGTCTTAGTAATAACCCTAATGTCTTAAGATCATATTCGAGGCAATATTTCTGAGGCAACCTTTCCGAGGCAACATTTCCGAACAGGACATTTGATCTTTGTTTAGACTGTAGGGTAACCACTAAGACACCCTATACTTAATGATCGTTTGCCAACGGCAACCGAATTGAGAGTATACCCTAGGAGTGCACATGTGCGAGTGATTTGATTTCAGTTATTATCTTTGCACATTAGGGTTTTCTAGCCATTTTAAATTGTCATGCAATCTTGTTATACAATCCTATTAACATACATCTAACAGTTAATATTTATGAGAATTAAAATACGAGAAATAAAACCTACGCTATTACAAGGATTCTGGGTAGAGATTAATTACATAGCCAAAAAACTCGTACAACGATAAAAGAAAATCCTAGATTAAACTATTACATACTCTAAGCAATTACATTAATATTGCAAAAATAGTAAACATGCGCGATGAATCGAGAACGAGAGAATTAGGGTTTTGACCTCGACTAAGCCTAATTAAAAGAATCATTTTTTGTGTTTTTGTGTTATTTGAGAAAAATAGAGTTTAATTGAATAAATAAAAAAAAAACCTATTTACTAATTAATTTTAGTCAAGAAAAATAATTAAATTAACCTATTTTTGTATTTTTTATTTTGAGAAAGAAAATAAAAATTAAATCAAAAGCAAACCCTAATTTTTTCTAATTGATTTTAATTATATACAAAAAGTTAGAATTACCCTAAGTTAAATTAAACTAACATTAAATTAAATTTAATAAAATAACAACCTAATTCTAAATTTTTGTGAAACTTGATTTTATGATTTTTTGTGAAAAAAGGACATTATTTGTGTTAGAAAACAATTTAAACAAATTAAATAAATAAAAGAATATTAAAGAAAAGAAAGAATGGGCCTGGTGTTGTGCTAACAAAGAGGGGGTGCTGTTTGCACTTTTGGGCCCAATAACTCCTGGCCTTTGTTGACTTTGCCAGATCCCATGTGCTTGCTTGACTGGGCAACACACTTGAATATGTGAGAAAAAATAACATGAAGGGAAGTTGGGACCTGGGGATCGAACCCAGGTCCTTAAGCATTCCTCCACTGCGCGCTTTCCAGCTGAGCTGGTTGTGTTAGTTGTACAAAGAATGACAAACAAACATTATATGATAAAACAAATGGTTAAACTCAAACCACGCGCGAAATTCAAAACTGGCCATTCACCACCTGCCACGCCATCATCTTCCTTGTTGCCTCTGTCGTTTTAGACAAAAACCTTTACCTACGGACACCAGGCGTAGGTACAACCTTGTGCTTCTCCAAAATTTCATACATGCATGATAAATGACAACCAATGGTACCAATCAACTTGTTGCAACCTCACGAGCGTCATGGTACCATTATTAATGGCCAATTGTTCCTGTATGCAAAACCCCTAAAAACAAAGTATGAACCCTAACCATGGAACTTTCATGTTCAGTCAGTAAAAACGCAATTAAATGTAACTATTAGCTTGCAAATAACTCAAGGATTATGAATATATCAATTAAACATGCTAAATATGCCAGAATTATGATATTCGAATTCAAGAAAAGAGATGAACCGTGTGACTCTTACAGTGTGATTCTGAACATGGGAAAGCTTGTTAATGGTTGCAATTCGATCTAGGGATATCCAGCAAATGATTGGGATGGCTAGAATGGCTTGAGAAAGCCTGAAACCTGGAAATTGATTTGCAACTTTTTCTTCAATTTTTGAAACTGATTCTCTCTCTTTTCACGCCTCTAGTCCCTTTGTTTTTTGTCTGCAATTGTTCCTTATGTATCCAAGAATGAATTAGGGTTGTCATTTGTTTCAAATCCTCTCCAATTATGATTATTGATTCATGATTTGATCCTTGTGCAAAATCTTTCCAAATTAAGCAAAATGCAATCTTTTTGTATCCATATAAGCCTTGCACAATTTGATCTCACTTCCAGCTGTGTAATGGACCTGATCATGCAAAAAATCTCAAGACTTCATTAGTTTTTGATATTTTTACTATTTTATATTGATTTTATTTTATTTAAATGAAATAAAATAAACATAAATGACAAAAATAAAAGAATGACAATTGGAGGGGGTCATGGGTCGTGGGTCACATTACAAACTCAGTGCAAGCATAAAAAGTTGAGCCCATTTAGCAAAAAATGCAATTTTGGACACATTTGACTTTTGGCAATTTTGCAAAAAGGGTCAACTTGGCCAATGCATAACTCCCTCAATTTTGACCCTAGAGATGTGTTCTTGGACTTTTTAGAAATATTAAGATGTCCCCTAAGCAAACCTTTTTGTCTAATCTCAATTGAGTCTTCCATGTTCATGTATGAAGCTTTGACCCTAAAGGTGTTTTTGTTGACTTTTCAAAATGACCTATAATGTCCAAATTCATATCTTCTTGTGAGTGCATATTTTGAACTTGGGAGCTGAAGATGGATTGTAGGGAGTTACATCCTCTTCAAAATTAGCTTTGGATGGGTCATTTTTGATAAAGTATGAGAAAGTTATGGTTGGTCAAAGTTGAGTTGACTTTTCCTATAAAACCCTAATTTAGCAACTTTTTGGTTTTGATGAATTGTGAGCAATCCTTGAGGAATAATGATCAACCCTTGATCAAATTATGAATAATACTTCAAAATGAGGATGTTGACCAAAAATATTGAAGTTTGACTGTGTGTGGGCCACAATTGACTTTTGCCCTAACATAGTCGATTTTCAGGCCTTTGAGCAATTGACTGAGCAAACTTCGCCTGCAAGGCTTGAAACTTGACATGGATGATCTTGAGAACATATTAGGACAATGGTGAGCATTTGGGATCCTTTAGACTCAAACATCTTGATGCAAACTGAAACCCTAATTTGAGGTCGACTGCCTTAGGAGAGAGTTTGTCTGGTCAACCCTTGGACTTCCTTGAGCAATTTGAGGACCTCACTTGAAATGTATTGATAAATATGGGAGGGCAAATTTTGGGGTACAACAGCTGCCCCTGTTCAATCTTCTTAAACCTGAGGATGTAGATTGGCTTGTCTGCCTTTCGTGATCTGAAGGTTGAAGATGATTGAACACTAGAGTGCCCAGAAATTTGCACTCGCATGAAGTGGTACTTGTCTTATGATATCGGGAATGGGCTTATAGATGCCATTTGGAAGTCAATGGAGGAAGATGGGCTTAAAGATGCCATCAGAAGAAGTGTCGGTCGCATAAGAGATTCCTTTGCGAGAGCCCGTACACCTGTTGTTGAGGAAGACTACGCTGGGGAATGTTATTCTCTGTCTTGAGAGAAATAGAGTTTTAGGAACTTCAGTTGTCCGTTACTCTACCGGGGAATCATCTCTTAGTCGAGGACGTGAAGATAAACTGCTATCTGGTCGTGCTCCAAGCTTTACAGTGATTTGCTGAGGAAAATAAGACCGACTACTATCTGGTTGTGCTCTAGGTTTTACAGCGACTTACTGGGGAGATGAGATTAGGCTTTCTATCTGGTTGTCTTCCAGGCTTTTCAATTTCTCAATTCTTACACGGTCGTGCTCCAGGCTTCAGAAGGAATTAGGTGGTTATCCGGTCGCATCCGGGCTTCCACTTGAATTTAAGGCATACTAATATCCGGTCGATTTTCGGGCTTCATAGTAATTGGTCGGGTAAACTGATATTTGGTCGAATTCCAAGCTTCGTAGTACCTTATATTGTTATCTGGTCGTGTCCCAGGCTTCACAGCTTCTTATACCGCTATCTGGTCGATTCTAGGCTTCATGGTATCTTGTATTGCTATCTAGTCGATTCCCAGGCTTCACAATAACTTGCTGAGGATTAAGCTATTTTTCGGTCGATTCTCGGGCTTCAAAGCTTGTATTTGAGACATACCACTATTTGGTCGATTCCAGGCTTCGTAGTATTCTGGAGATATCAAGATATTATCTGGTCGATTTCCGGGCTTCATAGCTTGAATTGGAATAGAAATCTTAGTATCGATTTGACTGAACCAGAGAAAACTTGTGAGAACTTGATTGTATCTTTCCCTGAAAGGTAAAGAGTTAGTCGTATGTAATGCCATGATGTATGAAATGTATTAAGTAATGATGTTCTCAAAATAAATGAGATTGTGATGTATGATGCATATGCGTATGCCACGATGTATGCACATGCAATGTTCTTGTGACATCTTCCGGCTGGGCAGAATAAATCCTGGACTGCTGCTGGAGAGTATAGGGAGGTGAGTTCTTCGTTCTCGCGGGGGATAGTGACCGAAGATGGTTAGCTGGAGACTTGCGTCTGTTCTGCTTGAGAATATTCCGTCGGGAGAAACTCTGTTTGAGAATAATCCTATGGAAGAATGACTCTGTGGGGAAGAGAGATACTCTGCTAGACGATCTGCTGATTTGGAGAAACCACTCTGCTGGGGATGAATTACTATTGCTGGTGATAAATAAACTTTGCTTGGGGAGAATTGTCACCACTGTCTTTGGGTACTTCCTACTCTGCGGGGAATGTATGTACCCTTAGCCATATTCTCAAGCTGGCTCTATCCTTGTACCTGGTGGTGTTTACCGTGGGAATTGGTAAACAAACGCTGATCTTCCAAAAGGTTACTTATTTGGTGAATCGCAGGATCGATCAGATTGATCCTAAGACATGGTTGATTTTGGGGTTTTGACTAAGTTTGATAATGGTTAAATGACAAGAAAATAAAGAAGCTTTATGTAAATTGCATGAAGAAGAGAACTTGATAAAATAAAGGAAGGCTTGAAATAAAAGGCTTTCGACTGGAAAAGTAAAGGAGAAAGCAAGTAAAGTTTCTGGAAAATAAATGACTTTGATTAATAAAGTGGTGTTTCACACATACATTCTCAACAATTCTTTCTCTCACGCTGGGTACTCGAATCTATATGAGTGACTTGTATATAATTGTGAACACACGCGAAAAACTGCGTGAACTACTAATATTTATACTAAACGCATCCCAAGTAACCGTCGGGCAGTTACGCTGCTTCGAGATAACTCCACTTGGCACGTTCACAGCGTTCGACGCTCCAGTTCTTTGCACGTTGCACTTGGTAACCGCTGGGAACCGTTTTCCCTCCAAACGTTTGAATCTCAAACCGTCCCACTCTGAGCAATCGAACACCTTCGTCGAGAAGCATCTTCGACGAGCAACACCTTCGACGTCGAAGGCAACCAAATTCTCCCTTGGAAGAAATTCTCTAAGTACATTTCCATCTTCTGATGGGCATTTCGACAGACCCAGCTGGTCGAAACCATCCTTCAGCTTTAATGGCTGATATTAATAAAAACAAGGGTGTCGAATTTAGGAGCCAACAAATTGCCCCCCAAGAATGCCTTATTTCGACTCTGAAAAGAAAAAGGCATTCTTTGAAACTCCATTTGACACCTGTCTTTTCATTCTTAGTCACAAATTAAACTGTGCACTTTTTGTCTTCTACCAACCACTGACAATCCCAAGAAAAAGCCATCATTTCATCCGTACCTAAGACGTCATCTCAGTACGGCGTGCAGCGTGCCAAATGTCTTTTCACAAATTGTCATCATGACAATTTCCCAAAAACGAGGGCGCACGCTGCACCCTTTCATTTCTGCAGAACGGCTATGTCAACAGGGGGACGCCACGTGTCCCACTACCTTCTACAACATTAAATGGCATTAAATGGCCTCGAATTTGGGGATTTCCCAACACTATAAATAGCGCCAAGTACCCATTGTGGGACTTTTTCACACTATCCTGCCTTCCAACTTCCTTGAACACAAAATCTCTGCAAACTTTGCAAACACCTTGTTCTTCACTTCATCTTCAACCTTAACATCAACAATGGCCTCCAGTTCTTCTACCGCTCCTAGTTCTAACATCCCCTCCAGAAATGCTAAACCCAAGATCTTCTCCACTGTCCCTGTAGTTACTCCTACAGGCCAACGAAGGGTTCCTGAACCCCTAGAGATTGCTGAACGTGAAGCCTATTCACACCAACTCATGATTCTGGTTGGATACTCCAACCAAATCTTCGCCATGTCTGGCCCGCTAAACCCAAGCATCGCTGAAGCCATGAAGATCAAAAGCTTCTTTCCAGTGCTTGAAAAGCTCAAACCTGTTGGATGCTCTAAAAAAGATGCAGAGGATAACGAAGATCCCGCTAAGGAGAAAATCGATCTTCGCTTCTTCAATAGGGGTGTTAGGGCTTTCAGGTCTAGCCCTAGCCTCACTCCTGACTACAGTGCTTGGCTGGAAAAAATGGAAAAAAGCCAGGCTTCGATCTGGAAGGATCTGGGGATATTCGACCTAGTTATGTTGTCGAAGACGAGTCTCAACTACTCCCCAGAGATGTTGATAGCTTCCTTACTCTTCTGGGATTACACTCATTTCACCTTCCACCTTCCTTGTGGAATGCTGACGCCCACGCTTTTCGACGTGGCTGTCATCACTGGCCTTCGACCCACTGGGGATTATTTCGACCCAGAGGAAATGTCGGAGGATCAGATTGGATTCTCAGCTACGAAACCAACCTACACCACCTATATCAACCATTACCACGATAAGTCGACGGCCACTGTGTCGGATGTAGAGCATATCCCGTTTCTAGCCTTATGGCTGTCACGCTTTGTGTTCTGCACAAAGTCTTTACAGGTGACAAAGAAGATGGTCACCCTCGCCACCCAACTCCACCATGGCCAAAATATTTGTTTGGCAGAATTGATCTTGGCGAATCTGTACGAGTCGATTAGCAGCGGAGCGACTCTTTTGAAGATCATCGAGAACAGAGCCAGTCTGCTGCTTGTAGGACCTTTTTGGCTACTTCAGCTGTGGCTCAATGCCACCTTCGAGTCTTTCTTACCTCAGAAGACTCAAATAAATGAGCAAGCCCCGGAGATAGCAAATAGGTGCATCGAAGGCACCAGATTGGCTCTACTGACCCCAACTGAAGATGGGTTGGAGCTTCAACAAACTTTTGCAAACTTCGTCTTGATGTTTGCAAGAAGGAAAGAATTTGTTTCGACCATGGCTCCCTTTGCTCGACGAAAGGTTGGTCCAGAATGGTTCACGAGGCCCCATCCTAAATCGTCAAGTGACCCTCAGGTCGAAGAACATACAATAATGTGGGAAGCATTTCTCACACCAAGAATAATGCCCATGCGCTTCAAGAGCTCCAAGACTCACTTGAGCTTGATCGCGTATCAACCAAACTTGGTCTCTCGCCAGTTTGGTATCATTCAAAAACTTCCTTCTCCTATTTTTCCCAGGGAGAAGTCCATGTTATATTTTTGCAACGACTATACTGAAGACGCTGCCACCAAGCATATCGGCAGGTATGCTGGTCGAACAGTCCTTTTGTTGTTCGACTATCAGCTTAACTTTCTCTGCTCACCATCCTTCGAAGAGTGGTGGAAGAGTTACTACGCTGAAGAGTTCTTCGACGAGAAGGACTTTGTGGACGAACTCCAGAAGTATTTTGTTCTAGTCCTGGATAAAATAAAGAAATGTAAGTTCACTCCTTTAAATTATTTTGTCTTTCCATTTCGACTGGTAGCCTGTTAATTACAACTTGTCTTCTTTCAGTTGTTCGAAAGCCTGCAGCCAAGAAAGCTGCAGAAGGCCATCAGGGAGGAGGTCCCTTGACAAAACCTCCACCACCGGCGAAAACTATAGCACCGGTGAAAACTACAACAAGCCATCAGGGGGAAGGTCCTTCGAAAAAACCTTCAGCACCGGTAACCAGACTTTTATTATTTTCTTCTGGTTTTAACATTCTGACTTTCGATGTAGCTTCTAAATCGAACTCCTATTGGTTTTCAGGCACCTTCACCCAAGAAACGACCTGCACTGACGGTCGAATCTGGGAGCGACAAAGAAGACGACTCTCCCCCTGCTCCTCTAAAGAGGCGAAAACTGAAGAAGGATGTTCCTTCTCCTGAGACTCGAACAATCAGAATAAAGGTTGCTGGGAGAAAACCCAGGCCACCTCCAGTAATCATTGAAGATCCAACGGAGGAGGAACTAAATGTTCTGCTCAATAAACCTGTCGAAAGCGACAATTCCAGCCCTGGGGCTGAAGTTCCTCTGCAGGTAATTTCTTTGACCTTTTTTAACTCAGGTGTCGATGCTCGCGTTCGATTATGTCTCTTTCTAACTTAGAAGATTCTTCTTCTTCTTTTTCCAGGAAACCACTGAAAGCTCAGCGCCAAAGACTTCTGAAACACTAGATTCTGCTGAACTCAGTAGGCCACAAGAGAAAGAATTGGCGAACGATGAAGCCAATGCTGAAACAGATGAAGCCAATGCTGAGACAGAAGAACAACAAACAGAAGATCAACAACCAAAGGAGATTCAAGTGGTTGATCTGTCGGAGGAACAGCATGATGAAGGGGATCACGCTGACGCTGGCACTGCTGAAGTTCAAGTCGAAGAGAGTCAAGTCGAGGAAAATGCTGATCAACAGCTTCAACCCCAAGACAACGCTGCTGCAAAGGTTACCAACTCAACAAAGCATAGGTCTAAAGAAGACTTAGCACTCTTGAAGCAAACTGATCCTGTTGGCTATCTGAATGCCATTATCGAGAGCAAGGGAAGTTCGTCTGACATTAGTCAGGAGGCTTCTACTCAGTCGGGGAAGTCCACTGAGACTTCTCCTCTCGATGAGGCATTGACGAAGGTCAAGGCCTAGTCTTCAAGAAAGATTTGATGAAAGCTTTGGAGGGGGACCCTACTGCTCCGTTGTGTTTGGGAGCTGTTCTGAATGCGGTTGACTTACTCGCTGTGACTCCAGAGGTTTCGAGCTTTATCATGGAGTTATACTCCATTATTGATCAAGTCTCAGCAGATTATCGACGACAGAGGGGCTTCAACTGCCAGCTCGAAGCGTTATATGGCAAAAGTTCTTCCGCCTGGACTGCTGTAGCAGAGACGACTTCTCGAATTGCAGAGTTGTCAAAGAAAAAGGCATCTAAGCAGGAAGAAATTGATGCCATAGATCGAGACAATGCTTCCATCAAGGTGCAAATCGAAGAGCTGGAGGCCAAGATGAATGCCAATACTAAGCGCAAGGAGGAGCTTCTCTCGACTGTTCCAGACACCGAGAGTCAAGCTGAAATCACACAAGGCCTAGAATTTGCTGAGAAAGCTCAAGCCTTCGACGACCAAATTGCCAAGCTTGCCCAGGCGAATGCCTTGTGCAACAAAAGACTGGAGTTGCAGCAGGCGAAGTACCTTCGACTCAAAGATTCCATCCCCTTCTGATTGACTCAGCCCTTTAACCATACGTAATATGTATTTGACAATATTGCCATTTTGGCTAATTTATAAAATTTTCCATTTTGCCTTATTTATGGTTAATTTAGTCAATACTTGCTATTTATTTTGATCTCTTGGAGCATAGGTTTATACTTTTTCAAATATTTGCCATTTACTCTTAAGAGTCTTTTATCTTCACCTAACTCTTCGACTTCATAAGCTCCACCAGAAAAAGTCTGGATAATTCTGAATGGTCCTTCCCATTTGGGTGACCATTTTCCCATGCTTCGATCCCTTCGATCCATGGGAAGAATCACCTTCCAAACTAATTCTCCAGGCGAGAATGCCTTAAGTTTCACTTTTTTATTGTAAG
The DNA here is from genome assembly GCA_948472305.1 of Vicia faba. Classification (NCBI taxonomy): domain Eukaryota; kingdom Viridiplantae; phylum Streptophyta; class Magnoliopsida; order Fabales; family Fabaceae; genus Vicia; species Vicia faba. Next base: position 6,623,725 of record OX451736.1, read on the forward strand.
AGTCTTCCACTCTTTTCTTCTGAAGCCTTAGTAGGTCGAGAGCGCGCAGTCTTTCTTCGTCTAAATCTACTAGTTCGTCTAACATCATATCCCAATAAACTTCAGAGGGGATATCATGGTGTCTCTGAACCCTTGCAGATTGAAGACAAATTTCTGCTGGCAACACTGCGTCATGACCAAAGGTTAGCCTATATGGTGTTGCACCTATGGCTTCTTTTGGGGACGTTCGACATGCCCACAAGATCTGGTCTAACGTCTTATGCCAATTTTTTGGCTTCTTCCCAACATGCTTTTTTATCAAGCCAATCACTATTTTATTCGCTGCTTCGACTTGACCATTTGCCTGTGCATAATAAGGCGTTGATGTTAGGAGTTTAAAGCCTATTTCCTGAGCGAATTCCTGCATCTTTCGACCGGTGAAAACTGATCCTTGATCAGTAGTTATAGTCTCAGGGATTCCATATCTAAAGATAATGTTCTTTTGAATAAATTCAATGACATTTTCTTGGTCTACATTGACTAAAGGAATAGCTTCGATCCACTTAGTAAAATAATCAATGCCTACCAATATATACTTCTGGCTCTTTGATGATGCTGGTCGAATCTCTCCAATAAGGTCCAACGCCCATCCTCTAAAGGGCCAAGGTTTCACTATCGAGTGAAGTTCGCTTGCTGGTACATGTTGGATGCCTGTATGGACTTGACATTCTTGACAACCCTTGGCGAACTCAATACAATCTTTCAACATAGTGGGCCAGTATAGTCCTTGTCGAAACAACAACCATTTCATCTTATGGCCTACTTGGTGAGCCCCACATGCTCCAGCGTGCATAGTCGAAAGGGCTACGTATGCTTCAGTTTCACTTAAGCACTTTAGCAATACCCCTTCAGGCGTCTTTTTAAATAACTCATTACCCATGAGTACGTAACTTAACGCCCTATATTTTGTTTTTCGTTCTGTCGAAGCTACTGGATTTTGAAGATAATCCACAATGGGTTTCCTCCAATCTTGCTCTGACAAATTGTCTATGAACGAAATTTCGAAGTTACTTTGATCAGCATACCCTAGTCTTGTCGATTCCAAGTCTGTTGGTGACAAACAAATTGCTTTTATCTTTTCTCGAACTTCGATTGCTCTTTGTAATCTCGCTTTTGAAATTTTGTACCCAGATGCAATTTGTGCCAAATCGTTGGCTATTTGATTTTCCAATCTGGGTATGTGTCGAATGTTGACCATTTCAATTTTTTTCAACAAACGATTTGCTATCACAAAGTACATAATGAGATTTTCTCTTATGCATTTATATTCCTTTGTGACTTGTTTAATGACTAAATCTGAGTCTCCCATTATTTCGACTCGAGTTGCCCCCAATTCCAACAATATCTCAAGGCCAGTAATTAGAGCTTCATACTCAGCCTCATTGTTCGAACAAGAACCTGATATCTTGTACTTGAATGTTGTTGGAATTTTTTCTGGAGAAATAATCAAGACTCCTACTCCTGTTCCATCTTTATGGCTGGAACCATCGAAGTAGAATTTCCAAGGTTCTATCTCCACATAATTAATACTCTCAACTTGAATTGAGTGGTCGACTATAAAGTCTGCCACCACTTGTCCTTTCACTGCCTTAAGAGGCATAAAGGTCAAGGAGTATTCAGTTAATGCTAGTGTCCACTTGCCAATTCGACTGTGCAAGATGGGTTTCGACAACATATACTTGAAAACATCAAAATGAGACGAAACATACACATCAACTGGTTTTATATATTGCTTGAGCTTTGTACAAGAGAAATACAGACATAGACACAATTTTTCAACTTCGCTATATCTAGTTTCTGCATCGTTCAAAACTCTACTAAGATAGTAAATGGGTCTTTCGACTCCATTTTCATCTTCTTGGGCTAACATGCTTCCCAAAGTTTTGTCGGACGCAGCTATGTACAATCTCATACTCCTGTTGCTACGAGGAGGCACCAAAATAGGTGGCTTTGTGAGGTACCCTTTGATTTTGTCGAAGGCTTCTTGTTGCTCTTTCCCCCATTCGAATCCCTCTTTGTTCAATCGAAGTAAGGGTGAAAAGGCTTGAGCTTTCCCACTTAGGTTAGATATGAATCTCCTTAAGAAATTTATCTTGCCTAACAGAGATTGCAGTTCCTTTTTGTTTGATGGCGCTTTCGCTTCCAGAATTGCCTTCGTCTTGTTCTGGTTGATTTCGATTCCTTTCTTGTGGACAACGAAGCCCAAGAAATCTCCAGCTTTCACACAGAACGCACACTTCAAAGGGTTCATCTTCAGACCATGTTCTCTCATTCTTTCGAATGATTGTCGAAGGTGGTCTATGTGGTTCTTCCTGGAAACAGATTTTATAACAATGTCATCAATATATACTTGCATAAAGGTGTTAATAAAATCATGGAAGATAGAATTCATTGCTCGCTGGTATGTTCCCCCAGCATTCTTTAGGCCAAAAGGCATCACTACCCATTCGTAAGTGCCTAAAGCCCCAGGGCATCGAAAAGCTGTTTTCGACACATCTTCTTCAGCAATGAAAATTTGATTATATCCTGAATAACCATCGAGCATACTCAGGTACTCGTAGCCAGCGGCAGAATCGACTAGCATTTCCGCCACAGGCATAGGATATTCATCTTTGGGTGTAGCAGCATTCAAATCTCTGAAATCTATGCACACCCTCAATGTACCATTTTTCTTAATTACTGGCACAATGTTTGTAATCCATTCGACATACCTCGTAGCGCGTATGAATTTGCACTTCAGCAGTCTTTCGACTTCCGTTTTGATCTTCGACAGTATTTCTGGAGCGAAGCGTCTTGGACTTTGCTTGATTGGCTTCTTCCCAGGTTTGATTGGCAACTGAAGTTCTACCAATCCTCTGTCGAGACCAGGCATTTCGTCGTAATCCCATGCAAAACAGTCCTTGAACTCTTTCAACAAATGGATTACTTCCAACCTGAGTTCTGGGTCAATTTTTGCACTAATGTAAGTTGGCTTTTTCTCTGACCCTTCGCCCAAGTTGATTTCTTCTAATGGATCTTGCGCTAGCATCTTGATGTTATTCGCTAAGGGGTCCTTTTCGAATCCCAAAGGCTCATCGTCGTAGATGGCGTCGAGCCTCTGTTCCTGCATCCCTTCTGGCATGGTATCAGGAGGTTCTGGATCGAAGTCCTTTCCAGGACCTGTAGAAGATAACTGTTGATCATTGGCCTGTGTGGCCAAATATTTTAGTTCGGCTTCGAGAGCCGTTATCATCTTTGTTTCGGCTACATAAGCCGAAATTCGCTTCAATGATTGTGACTCAGTCATTGTCACTGAATTCACTTCCCCAACCAGTTGGTTGGATATCAGTTAACCCACTAAATTCAATGTGGGACAAGTCTTCTCTGTCCCATTGAAAACCATGCTCAGGGTACAGGTATAGGGAACAAAAAGTATTTGGCGCTGGCGCCAAGTCGAAGTCAGGTGTTGGGCATGGCCCAATGTGAGCCAGGTTCTTGTCGAAGTCTGCCAGCCCTAGGTGATTTACTTCGCTCAGGTAATAGCTTTGGTCCGCTTCTATGTTTTCGACCATCCCATCAAGACGCCATAGTAGTAACCTCTGGTGCATTGATGATGGTACAGCTCCAACACCATGAATCCATTCACGGCCCAACAAAAGATTATAGTTAGGTTTGGCCAATATGACCATAAACATAGTTGGTCGAAGGATAGATCCCACCTTGATATCCAGTTGGATCACACCCATAGTGGTCCCTATGCCGCCTTCATAATTCGACAGGACCATGTTGTGAGGCTTGATGTTTTCATCACTTTTGCCTATTTTTCTTAGCATAAAGTGAGGGATGATGTTGATGGTTACCCCACAATCCACCAAGATTTTATTTACTGTGGTTTCTTCGAGTTTAGCCCTTATAAATAAAGGCTTGAGGTGATTTTTCATCGCCTCTGTAGGTGGTTCGAAGAACCCATTCTGCTCTTCAGTAGCGCCATTATCCATGACGAAATAGCACACTGGCCTATGCTTGGCCATTTCTTGCTCCACTTCCCAATCGCTTGTTTCGACTTCCACCTGGCGGTTGAACTCCCTGGGCAGAACTGAGACTATGTTCACCATGATGTCCAAAGTGTCATCAGACTCAGAACCATCATCGTTATCAACTTCACCCTGGTTAAGCCAAACTAGCCTATTGGTTACTGGCTGTCTCTCCAGAGGTTTCCTTTGCTTTCTTTGAGGAACATTTGAACTGGATTCTGCCTTTGGTTCATTAGCAGCCTCCCTCTCAGCTTTTCGTCGCCTCTGGTATCTCCTCCATTGAGATTGAGACATGGGATTTTTCCCTTTATAGTTGTTTGACACCTGTGTCGCTTTAGGGGTAGCAACCTGAGGCTCTTTCTTATGTGTTAAAGACGAACCTCTTGGCACTTCGAAGGAGTGCCATCTTTCCTCGCTTGGCCTCTTTCGACCAGATGTTTTGTACCATGTATCTACTGGCACATTAGTCGGAGGCCTGAAAGTCAGTGGCCTCTTTTCTTGATTTGAACTCCTTTGGGGGGTTCTTCTGGGGTCATGTCGAGTATCAACACTTTCCCTTTTCCTGTTTGCTGCTCTTACACCTTGAATATGTTCAGCAGCTTTTTTGTCAAAGATTGAACTGCATCGAGGACACAGCATCACTTCTGACTTCTTTTTCTGGCATCTTTGCAGGAAATCTGCCAGATTTTCATTTTCCCGAGGGAAAGCAGTTTTGTTAGCTTGTTCTTGCCTCATGGCCTCCTCTGATGCTTTTGGTTCAGAGACTTCGACCATGTTGACATTCATGGTATCTTTGGTGGCAAGAGTCAACTGCTTCATCTGAATCTCTAAGTCCTCTGTCTGGCCTTGAACTGCAGCCAAGTGAGAACTGGGTTTTGTTCCAGATTTTTGGGCTCCAACTGTCTCCAGCTTTGGGCTTTCGACCGCCTTCTGAACCGCTTCAATTGTCTTTCTGGATAGATTCCCAGAAAAACTGCCAAAGATTGGCATGTTGACATGGTCCTTTGAGACTTCGACCATTGTGATTCCTGGCCTCTTCGACTGGCTTCTGGATGCCTCGATCACGTTCACCTCTGAAGGTTCAGCATAATGGGCTTCAGCCTGCAACGGGTTAGAGTCCACAGTCATGGGGGTCTTGTTAGCAAACTTCAACCTCCCTTCTTCGATAGCGTCTTGCACAAGATTCCTGAAAAGAAAACATTGAGACGTTTTATGGCCCAGAAAATTATGATATTTACAAAAGCCTCTCTTCTTTCTTTGATCAAGAGGAGGCACTTTTACCCTTGGGGGTACTATCATTTGGCCATGTTTTACAAGTAAGTCAAAGATTTCATCACATTTTGTAATATCAAAACTATAAGTCTTTTTGGGGAACCTATCGTTGGTCCTTTCTGGACCAGTGGGATTTTTTCCACTTGAGGGGACTAACATTTTGCAAGAATATGGTGGTCCTCATTTCAGTTCCGCTAAATCGACTTCGCCTTCTTCGACGGTTATAGTTTCGTCGAAGGTTTCTGGATCTTCGTCATCCATCTCGACATACGCTATCCTCTCTCTTTTATGAGTTTTTGTTGCCTTGGCTTTCTCAGCTTTAAGGCGTTCTACCTGTCGAACTCTATCGGCCAGTTGGGCCATGTCTCTCAGGTATTGAGTGTCTAACTTCTTCCTAATGGAATAATCTAAGCCGCCTGCAGCTATTTCGACTAACTCATGTTCTGGCACTTGTGTAAAACATCTTGCTTTGAGCAACCTAAACCTATTTAGATATTCGTCTAAAGGTTCAGTGAAACGTCTCTTCACAGTGGCCAATTCTTTCAGGCTTATCTTGGTTTGTCCCATGTAGAATTGCTCATGGAACAATCTCTCCAACTGGGTCCAATGATGGATCGAATTGGGGGGGAGAGTTGTAAACCAAGTAAATATGTTCTTTGTTAAAGAACTTGGGAAGTACTTAATCCTCAGGTTTTCGTTGTTTGAAATATCTCCTGCTTCGATCAAGTATCTCGCCACATGTTCGACAGTAGATTCTGTCGTGTCCCCAGAGAATTTAGTAAACTTAGGGACTTTACATCTAGGAGGTAAGTCTGTTTGTAACACATATTCTGACAGTGGGGATGTGAAGTTGGGCCTACGAAAGCCCATGTTCATCCCATTTTGCATCATGATTCTTTCGATCATGGCTGCCAGATTATTTTCCAAACCCATGTTTTGGTATTGGATATGCTGAACCACTTCGTCAGCATTTTGGTTTCTGTTAACTAACCTTACCTCTGGGGTTATAACCCTAGGTTCTTCGACAGGCTGCTCCAATCGTGCCCTAAGGTTTTCTTCGACAGGCTGCTGGCCTTGGTTGATAGTGGTTTCTTCCTCTAAGAGTATACCTTGGTTTCCCCTTATTTGCACCCTTTGGGGCTGTCGAATAGGTTGGGGTACTCCAAAGAAATCAGCCAAACGCGTCATTTGCGCTGTCATCTGCTGATTCTATTGGGTGGTGTTTTGTATTAGAGGGTTCAGCACTGTACTTAAAGTTTGTGCCAACATTTGAACCATATCATGGTTGCTTTCGTCCATTTGTTGCCTCAAGACTGCTGTCGAGGCATTTGTAAGGCCATGTGCTACTTGGGACGTTCCTCCTAAGAGTTGGGTCCTATTTCTGTTCGCCATACCTACTCCAGAACCTTGGAGTGGCGAAGAAGCACTCACTAAAGGGTCTGAAAAAGTGGACGCAGCGTTGGTCAGGCTAGCCAAGTCAGAAGTTGGCATGCCATATAGTGGTTCTCGATTTTGACCGCCTGTCATAAATCCTGGGGGAACATAAGGCCTTGTGCCTAGATTTCCCCTTGGTGGGGGAGTTCCCAAAGGCACTCTGGGGCCAGTGAACGGAGGTAATGGCCCCGTTGTTGTGACTGTTACTGCCGGTGTTAAACCAGCGGTTATCGCTTCACTTACGGTTGGGATAACCGTTGTTCCCACATTCGTTTGTGGGATTTCGTTATTGTTTGGAGGATTCGCCATTGCTTCTCTTCTTCTGGCAGTATTGGTATTGTTAGTGTATATTCTACCACTTCTCAATAACATGTGTGATCGGTGGATCTGGAACTGACTGTTTAACGCTGGTTCGCGAAATGTCGCGGAAGCAAGAGTCGCCACCGTCTTTTATTTTCTCCAATTGGAAAGGACAAAAGCACAGAAAAATTCCTTTAAAGAGATTGCTCTCGGTTCGGGAGGTAGATTATAGAAAGGGAAGGTGTTAGCACCCTTTCTATCCATGGTTATCCATGGGCTCTTAGATACTCGCTCATTTGTGTTTTCAAAAATGGTTTGTTTGCTTTTCAATGTGGGTTTAAAAAGTTTCTTTTGAAAAATTTCAGATTGACTCGTACGTCAGAGTGTTTGAAAAGTTTGTTTGAAAGCTTTTGAAAAGTGTCAGTGTGAAAAGTCTTTTTGAGTTTGTTTTGAGATTAGAGCAAGTATCCTTGAGAACCTACCTACCCTAAGGAATTCGTCTGTGTAAATGTCCTTTAAAGTAGTGCCATCCCACCATTGAGAGGTAGGTAGCACCACCGTTGGAGGTGTTCGGGTCAATTCGAGGTTCGGGACATGGTTATCACCAGAGCAATGGGAAGACACCTTAGAAGCTACCCTCATGCCAGGTTCCCGGATCATGAGGACTTACTAAGACGTTTTCTACTCGACGACCACCTTTCGAGGCAAGGCAACAGTGAGGCGTACCCTAGGGGTGGTGTGTGCGAATTGTGTGTCATGTTTCAAGTATTTTTGTCTTGTCATGTTTGTCGTGTTCTACGCTTGATTTTAATTTAAGTTCATTCATTCTTGCATGCATTCGTTAACAGTTAAATATTTTGCGAGGAAATAAATCTAAACTATTACAAAGGCGCGGGTCCACATCGCCAAAATTAAACCGGACCCGATTTAGCGGAAAAAATAAATAATGCTAAGAAATAAAGTGCGAAAAGTAAATTACAACGCTTTGGGATATTTACAACATTATAATAAGCGACAATAAAATAAACGCGTAAATTAAATAATTGATTAATGACGGGCGTTGGACCCTTTTTTGCAAATAATTAAAATTAATAATGAATTACAAATTAAATGATCAAATGATTAAATGCTTTTTGGTATTTTTGTATTTTTAGATTTAATAGGAAAAGAAATTAATTGAAATTGAATTAAACGGCAAACCCTAATTCTAATATTTTTTATTTATTAAGAAAGAATTAAAATAAGATCTAAATTAACCTAAAATTTATGTACAATTTTTAATTATAAAAATAAAAATAATAAATAAATAGTATCGTGAGAAATAAAAATTAAAAAAAGAAAATCAACAAAGATATTACCTAATTCTACATGTTTTTGGATTTTTATTAAAAAAGGAATCAGAATTAAAACCTAATTACACTAATTTATTTACATGCTAGTTTATTTATGAAAATAATTGTAATAAAATAAATATTGTATTTTTCTGTATTTTCTGCATTTTTTAATGTTTTTATATTTTATAGAAAAAAATAAGTTAATTAAAGCAATCAAATAAATCATACAATAATTAAAATAGAAAAATAAAATAAAGAAAGCAAACCAGAGTGGGGGTGCTGCCCCAAATTTTGGAGGTATAAGCCTGAAAAGCCTGGCCCAATAAGGGTTGATTCATTGACTTTCTTGGATCAGGTATGATGCGTTGACTGGTGCTTAGGGTACTCCTTTGATCATGGCCCTTGATTTGCTTTCCAGGACACATGGCTGGTGGATTCTTGAGGATGCATAACATGGATCTTAACTAGCGCTGCATAGAATTTCAGTTTGAAAAATAATATGGCAAATATGTAGGACCTGGGACTTGAACCCAGGTCCTTGGGGTTACAAACATAGCGTGTCACCACTGAGCCATCACGTTCACCTTTAATATATAATATAACACAATTAATATAAAAAGAAAATGTTAATGCTGTTGAAAATTCGCGCGCAATTCAAAACGTCCAATGGCTGATGGACACGCCATCTTCTTCCTCCCCACCCCTGTAACACAGAACTAATGGGCAACGGTTTTCATGCGTGGTTTAAAGAGACCTACAGGAAAATAGCGAATAGAGATATATGAGACATAAATTTATCGCGAGACACGTTTCTTGTTCATGGGAATACGCTGAGTATGGCTATCCTGGTCTTGAAGCTTAATTTTACTCCATGTCAAAAGCCCTAAAATTACAACCTGTAACCCTAGAAATCCGTCAATGGTGAATTCGCGTATGTTGTTCAAAAATGAAATTAAACATATTGGTTAGCACATAAACATCATGACAAACAATAATCCATAAAGAAAAATGCATGAGGATGCTTAAATCGTGCTATGTGAATTCAAAATGTTCTTGGTTCAGTTTGACTCGTGTGTACCAATTCTTGAGGTTTTTGCTGTTGTTAATGATTGGAAAATACTCAGTGATGTCTCAGAATGCTATTGAAACAAAAATCCAAGCTTGAATCGTCCTCTAAGCTAGTTTTCAGTCTTGGTGTTTTTATGAAAAATTTCAAGAATGCAATGGGGTTTGGGGCGCAGCTTTCTCCGTCTTTTTCATTAGGGTTGTGATGTAGTATTTGTATGGAATGGTTTTAGGTCAAAAGATTGAAGAAAATCCATTGCTTTGATGATTTTTGAAGATTTGATTTCACAAGATCTTTTCCAATCTTTTTCTCATAGTTTTTGTATCAATCATGCTCAATTCTTATCACAACTTGCCCTAATCAGTTAAGCACGAAATATTGAGGTTATAATGTGCATAAAAAGATTTTTTAGGTTAAGGCTTATATTTTTCATGAATTAAAATCATTTAAATGAATATAAATTAATATTAATTCAAATAAATAATTAAAAAATATGAGAATACTTCCCTTTGGGCCTAGTGGTCGTGCATAGGCTTGGCATGAAGAATTTTGGAAGAAAAATGGGCCCATTTGCATTTTTAAGCCTTTTGCATCAATGTTGACTTTCAAAAATTTCCAAAAATTTCCCAACTTCCACAAGGCATAACTTGGTCAATTTTTAAGCTTTTCACATGTTCTTGGATATTTTGGAAAGGTCTTTGAGTCCTCTAACCAATGCCTTTGGTCCCATGTCATTTTGATTTACCAATCTCAAGTTATGGCCTTTGACCTAAAGTCACTTTTTGTTGACTTTTGGAAATGACCTATAATGTTGAAATTGATAACTTTTTGTGAGAGCATTTCTTGGACTTGGAACATGAAGATGAATTGTAGGAAATGTCTTTCTCTTCAAAATGAGCTTTGGATGGAATTTTTCTGATAATCCATGTGAAAGTTATGCCCTGGTCAATTTCAGTTGACTTTTTCAGCTGTCCAAATATAGCAACTTTTGCATCTTGATGAGTTCTGAGCCCAAATTTTGAGAATCATAATCAAGCATTGATCAAATGATGTTTGTGGCTTCAAAATGATATGTTGACCAAAAATTTGAACTTTTGACTGTCAAATGACCATTTTGCCCCTACAGTTGACTGTAGTGCAATCTAGGGTTTTGACTGTGCAATTTTGAGCTGAATGCCTTGAAACTTGACATGAGGATGCTTGACCACATTTGTAGGCATGTGAGACTTGATTGGGCCTTTGAAAAGTTCATTTGCTTGACCAGAACTCAAACCCTAGTTTTGACTGTATAGGAGACAGTTGAGCTGCACAACCCTTGGGGAATTTTGTGACCTTGACTTTGACAATTCTTGATGAATATGGGAGGGCAAATTTTGGGGTACAACAGTTGCCCCTGTTCAATCTTCTTAGACCTGAGGATGCAGATTGGCTGACATGCCTTTCGTAATCCGAGGGTAGAAGATGATTGGACACTAGAGTGCCCAGAAATTTGCGCTCACATAGTAGCAATGATGATGAGGGAATGGGCTTATAGATGCCATTTGGATGTTGCTTGGATAGGATGATGGGCTTATAGATGCCATCTGGACGTTGATCGCGTAGGAGATTCCTTAGCGAGGACCTGCATACCTGCAAGAGAGAAAATGAGTACCTGACACGCTGCAGGAGCTGATTTTTAGATGCTTGGTATAGATGTTTCCTGACTGGTTACAGGAGCTGAGTCTGGAGCTTTAAACGCTGATGAATGAACCAGGGATGGTTACTGCCTTAGCATGAATGATAAGAGAACCTTGGGTGATTTTAACTTCAACAACGCTCGTTGAGAAAAATCTCACGCTCATGCCGGAGAGGGAAACATCTGAAGAAGGAATTACCACCTCACACGCCGTTGGAGAGGGGACCATAAAAGACTATCACCTCACGCTCATCGTCGGAGAGGGAAACATCTCGAAAAAGGAATTACCACCTCACGCTCACCGTCGGAGAGGAAAACATCTTGAAAAAGGAATTACCACCTCACGCTCACCGTCGGAGAGGGGACCACAAAAGACTATCACCTCACGCTCATCGTCGGAGAGGGAAACATCTCGAAAAAGGAATTACCACCTCACGCTCACCGTCGGAGAGGAAAACATCTTGAAAAAGGAATTACCACCTCACGCTCACCGTCGGAGAGGGGACCACAAAAGACTATCACCTCACGCTCACCGTCGGAGAGGAAAACATCTTGAAAAAGGAATTACCACCTCACGCTCACCGTCGGAGAGGGGACCACAAAAGACTATCACCTCACGCTCACCGTCGGAGAGGAAAACATCTTGAAAAAGGAATTACCACCTCACGCTCACCGTCGGAGAGGGGACCACAAAAGACTATCACCTCACGCTCACCGTCGGAGAGGAAAACATCTTGAACAAGGAATTACCACCTCACGCTCACCGTCGGAGAGGGGACCACAAAAGACTATCACCTCACGCTCACCGTCGGAGAGGAAAACATCTTGAAAAAGGAATTACCACCTCACGCTCACCGTCGGAGAGGGGACCACAAAAGACTATCACCTCACGCTCACCGTCGGAGAGGAAAACATCTTGAACAAGGAATTACCACCTCACGCTCACCGTCGGAGAGGGGACCACAAAAGACTATCACCTCACGCTCACCGTCGGAGAGGAAAACATCTTGAAAAAGGAATTACCACCTCACGCTCACCGTCGGAGAGGGGACCATCTAAAAGGACTTCTGGAAGCAGTATCAGAACGTCACCATATCTGGTTTACATCTGAAACTATATCTGGAAGGAGATCTGGAAGCAGCATCAGAATGTCACCATCGCTGGGTTTACATCCGAAACTATATCGAGAAGGAATTCTTGAAGCAGTATCAGAACGTCACCATCGCTGGGCTTACATCTGAAACTATATCGAGAAGGAATTCTTGAAGCAGTATCAGAACGTCACCATCGCTGGGCTTACATCTGAAACTATATCGAGAAGGAATTCTGGAAGCAGTATCAGAACGTCACCATCGCTGGGTTTACATCTGAAACTATATCGAGAAAGAATTGCATTAGTTGATAATAATCATTTTTGTGTTGATCTTTTTCTTGAAAAGCAAAACATAATTGTATGCAAAATCATGATGCATGAACTGTATGTCTTCGAAATTAATGAGATTCGTGCTATATGATGCATATGCATGCTATAATGTACGAAGATGTGACGTTTTATGAATGTATGTGTTTTGTCTAGGGAAAATAAATCCTTGACGGGTGCCGGGAAGTCGCATCCTGGGCTGATGTTGAAAAATAGCTTTGCTTCCGCTGGGGAGGATAGTTGCAAGTATACCGGTAGGAGAAGATGACTCCGTTGGGGAATAAACTTGGCGAATGGAGGATTCTGCGGGGAGAAAAAGATATTCTAGCGACCATGCTGGGAAGCGGTACTCTGTGGGGAGAGAAATGCTTTGCTGAATAATTGAGAACGACTTGCTGAGGAAACCCTTGTTGTACAGGAAGCGTTGATAGACTTCGCTGGGGTAGGAAGGCTTTGTCGACGACGCTCTTCTCGTGGCTTCTGGCTGAGGATAACCCAGTTATATCCTGTTAAGGAAATAACTCTTTAAATAAAGCCGGGCGATACGTTCGTGCTCTGCGAGGGGATAAGCTTCCAGAATCTACTGGGGACAAGCTCATTGCTGGGGGATATGAATCCCAACTTTCCTGGGGGAACTGGATTGGACTCCTGGGGAAGTTTTGTTATGCAGGGGAAGTGACTGAGATACCGCCGGGGAACAATCTTTAGGCCAAGACTGCCGGGGATGCTTGTATTGAATATGTGCTGCTGCTGGGGAGGTTGAGATCTACGGGAGGATATTCCATTTCCTTGACAATCTGATAACAGCTTGGAGAAGAAGGTATTGTTTTTACTGAACCACTCTCTGGTGATTTAAGATGTACCGGTTATGTTCTTTCGCTGAGCCTATCTTGGCACCTTGGGGGATAGAACCATTAGATTGCTCTTAGGTGACTCTTTATTGCCCCTGTTTCTGAGGTGGGAGAGAAAGACCTATGAGGTGCTGATAGTTATTGACGGACAAACCTTCTTCTGGTAGGCAAGTGATATGAATGACAGGACATAGTCGTACGCTTTGATCTCTAACTTTTGCCTGGACCGCCCTTTCGGGTTTTCAGTCCACCGGGATACCCATTTTTGCCCAAGCCGCCTTTTCAGGTTTTCGACTTGCCGGGTGTACAGATTTTTTCATTTCATCCCTTCATTTTGCCCGAACCCTTTTGGTTCGCCGGGAAGCCCTTATTTTTGCCTAGGTATGTCAACCTAGCGGGTCTTTGATTTTGCGTAGTATTCTTTTCGACTATGTCCGTTCTCTTAGAATGTAGGGAGTTGCCCCTGGTGGAAGTAGTTTGCCATATTACCAGAAGGTGTCTGATCGTGCAAGATTCGTTTCTGGAGTGCCCCAAGTGACTCGGGCAGAGATTTTTCCCAGGCTTTTTGGCCTTTTGAGAGATTCTCTAAATCTTGATTGGACTGCCCCAGATGATGGACAATAGCCATGTCCTGCCCCTTGATTGGAAGTACTTTTGTTCATTAGGTATTTCTCGTGCGAATTTCCCTGCTGTTCAAACAAAAAGTCATATGCAGACAAAGTTATGTTAAAAATGCAAAGCTTATGTCTGTCCTGAAGATTTTGAAGATGCATTCTTTTTCATAAAACAAGTAAATGTTTGTAAAACGTAATGTCAACTCCGTATTTACCGTAGGCCTTCAGGAGTCAGGATACCCTTCGTAACAGTATGCTTTCGAACTAACCCATGCTTCAGCTAGGACTTTTAAGGGTTATAATGTGGCCTGGTTCACGGTTTAAGAAACAAAGGATAAAGGCTCAAATTATTTGTACCCACCCGCTCTTCGTGATGTTCTCCAAACCTAAACTCAGTTGATCGTGCGTTAGACCTTGTTTGGGTCTTTGCTTTGATGTTCCAATAGTGGTTCAGCTGTTGATGATTTATTCTGACTAGGCAGTCATTTTTTGCTTTGGTTGAGGGTTTGTGAGACCTCTTTCTTGATTTCTATTATCCCTTTCTTTTTTGCCTGAACTGTTTCCTTTTTGGAGTTACAGTCAGCGGGATGCCCCGGTTTCATAAGTCCCCTTTGTAGGTTTAGACTTTTCGGGCTTTTCATTTATGAATTTTGATGATGACTGCCTGTCCTTTTGATTGTTCTGAACCATCACTGTCTTTGTTCGTTTTGTAAAGATGCACTTGGATCGACTGAGAGAACTACCCTGCCCCAGGTTATGATTAAGGGTTTTGATTTTCAAAAATAAAAAACTCCTACTTCTTTGGCTCTGATGGGTTGACGAGGGATTATCATCCTTATAACTCCAATGTTTAGGGGTTGAAACAATGCCTGTACTTCATCAGCGGGGTTTGTTCAAAAGCATACTGTAAATTGCGGTATCGTTTTCGTCATCCTCCCTCAAGAGGCTCAGAGTTATTAACCGCGAGTTGATCATCAGAAAAAATATGAAAATAGTTTGCATATAGTGAATGCGAATATATTGATTCAAAAATAGACATAAGCGATGCATTAATGGGATAACAATGTTTTAACATGAATAAATGTTTAAACAAAAGAAAATCACAACTTGAATTCGAATGAACAAAAAGTGCTTTCTATTTTAGCCATGTCTTGGCAGGGGAGCAGTGATCACGTGGGGGGTCTTGGGTACTTCAAAATGGATCTCTCCAGCGTCTATCATGTCTTGGATCTTGTTTTTGAGAGGCCAGCAGTTGTCCGTAGTATGCCCCGGGCTATCAGAATGATACGCGCACCTATCATTGGGATGATAGTTAGGAGCAGAAGTATTTGGATTCCGGAGAGGAGCCTTTAAAGTGATCAGCCCTGCTTTCAACATTTGTTGCAGTGCTTGATCCAGCGACATGTTGATTTTGGTGTACTGCCTTTTAGGCTTGTCTGGTTGACGCTGGTGAGGTTGATGTTGAATTTGTGGTACTGAAGCCATTTGAGAAGCTCTTCCCTTATCTCCTTGTCTCAAAGGTGGTTGAACAATGACTGTCTCTTTACCCTTAGACGTTTGCCCCAGTTGGTTACCCTGAAGCAGTTGGTTGACAAGAAACCGGAGCTCATCTTGTCTTTGTGCTAGACCTTGAATGGCATTCCTCTGCCCCAGCATTTGAGCTTTCATAGCGTCCATCTCAGACTGTAGGTGTTCCAACTTTTCATCCTCAGCATTGCCCCTGACGAAGGTCTCCGTGAGAAGTATCCTTAGCTCCTCCTGCCCCTTGGATAGATTCAGAAGGATTTCCCCGAACTGAGTCTCTTGAGCAAGAAGGTCCTGGTTGTCTGGTTGGAAGGCCATTGCTGAAATAAACAGCGAGAAAGGGTAAGTGACCTGCAACAAAGATATCTGTTATGTAATGAGATGTATGACATGCATGTAATGTTTTCAAGGACCTCGCGGGGTAAACGGAGAAACTTTGTTAGCATTTGGAACCGGTAGCTTGATTGTAAGAACTTCATTTTGTTGAGAGTCCTTCATCAAGGGTCAAAGGCTCACCATATCCAGTGGATCATAGCCCCTGACTTTAATCATCATGTCTGGTTTTTATTTCCAAACAACCTTGGTTAAGGGAACCTTCTTCAAGAGTCAGAGCTCACCATATCAAGTGGGTCATAGCCTCTGACAACTTTGGCTAGAGGAAAATAAATCCTCTTTGCCCCTTGCTAGATGTTTGATTTATCATGACCTGCATCACAAGCCCTTGAGATCCTTGAAATGGGTTAGGATGTATGCAATGGTATGATGTCATGCTATGCATGGGGTGATGTAGGTAAACCCTGTTATGAGTCCCGATTAGGGACTATAAACAAACCCTGCAAGAAATTCAGTATACTTTGTTATGAGTCCCTATTAAGGACTATAAACAAAACCTGCAAGACTTAGTAACCCTGTTATGAGTCCCCAATTAAGGACTATAAACAAGACCTGCAAGAAACTTAATACCCTGTTATGAGTCCCAATTAAGGACTATAAACAACCCTGCAAGAAATTTAGTACCCTGTTATGAGTCCCCAATTAAGGACTATAAACAAGACCTGCAAGAAACAAGTGTCAGGTAACAAGCACGCAGATAGGCAAGTACGAAGGCACACAAGTCACACAAGAGAGCCCTTAGGGTTTAGGCCAGCATGAGGTCTAGGTATTACCCTCTTTCAGTTGGTTGGTTCATACCTGTCCTATCAAAGTAACCGGGTTCTTAGAGGATCCCAATATCATTGACTACCCTCAATCGGTCATAACTCCAGCATCGCAATCTTTTCTTGCGGCCAAAACCATCACGAGAGTTTAGCCTCAATGGGCGTAGCATACTGCTACTGCTCTATTGGCCAAGTTGGGTCATTTAAGGTCCTAAGGTCTGTTGGTGCTTAATGACTCCTTGGAAGACCCATATTCTCCCCGTTTCGACACGAGGGATATCGGTACAGACCAAGGCGCCACACCAACGTAGCCACTGCTTCACCCATGTCGGTATACGCCGGACAGGTCCCTCACAGCTTATGCTACCTAAACAGGGTATCCCCAGATCCGGGTTAGGATTTATGTAACTCCGATACAACCCACAATAATAAAGCAAGCAAAGAAGACAATTGAAAACACAGTGATCTTAATCCTAAGGTACACCCCACTTTATAAGATATCCCCAGCAGAGTCGCCAGTTCTGTGATCGGTGGATCTGGAACTGACTGTTTAACGCTGGTTCGCGAAATGTCGCGGAAGCAAGAGTCGCCACCGTCTTTTATTTTCTCCAATTGGAAAGGACAAAAGCACAGAAAAATTCCTTTAAAGAGATTGCTCTCGGTTCGGGAGGTAGATTATAGAAAGGGAAGGTGTTAGCACCCTTTCTATCCATGGTTATCCATGGGCTCTTAGATACTCGCTCATTTGTGTTTTCAAAAATGGTTTGTTTGCTTTTCAATGTGGGTTTAAAAAGTTTCTTTTGAAAAATTTCAGATTGACTCGTACGTCAGAGTGTTTGAAAAGTTTGTTTGAAAGCTTTTGAAAAGTGTCAGTGTGAAAAGTCTTTTTGAGTTTGTTTTGAGATTAGAGCAAGTATCCTTGAGAACCTACCTACCCTAAGGAATTCGTCTGTGTAAATGTCCTTTAAAGTAGTGCCATCCCACCATTGAGAGGTAGGTAGCACCACCGTTGGAGGTGTTCGGGTCAATTCGAGGTTCGGGACATGGTTATCACCAGAGCAATGGGAAGACACCTTAGAAGCTACCCTCATGCCAGGTTCCCGGATCATGAGGACTTACTAAGACGTTTTCTACTCGACGACCACCTTTCGAGGCAAGGCAACAGTGAGGCGTACCCTAGGGGTGGTGTGTGCGAATTGTGTGTCATGTTTCAAGTATTTTTGTCTTGTCATGTTTGTCGTGTTCTACGCTTGATTTTAATTTAAGTTCATTCATTCTTGCATGCATTCGTTAACAGTTAAATATTTTGCGAGGAAATAAATCTAAACTATTACAAAGGCGCGGGTCCACATCGCCAAAATTAAACCGGACCCGATTTAGCGGAAAAAATAAATAATGCTAAGAAATAAAGTGCGAAAAGTAAATTACAACGCTTTGGGATATTTACAACATTATAATAAGCGACAATAAAATAAACGCGTAAATTAAATAATTGATTAATGACGGGCGTTGGACCCTTTTTTGCAAATAATTAAAATTAATAATGAATTACAAATTAAATGATCAAATGATTAAATGCTTTTTGGTATTTTTGTATTTTTAGATTTAATAGGAAAAGAAATTAATTGAAATTGAATTAAACGGCAAACCCTAATTCTAATATTTTTTATTTATTAAGAAAGAATTAAAATAAGATCTAAATTAACCTAAAATTTATGTACAATTTTTAATTATAAAAATAAAAATAATAAATAAATAGTATCGTGAGAAATAAAAATTAAAAAAAGAAAATCAACAAAGATATTACCTAATTCTACATGTTTTTGGATTTTTATTAAAAAAGGAATCAGAATTAAAACCTAATTACACTAATTTATTTACATGCTAGTTTATTTATGAAAATAATTGTAATAAAATAAATATTGTATTTTTCTGTATTTTCTGCATTTTTTAATGTTTTTATATTTTATAGAAAAAAATAAGTTAATTAAAGCAATCAAATAAATCATACAATAATTAAAATAGAAAAATAAAATAAAGAAAGCAAACCAGAGTGGGGGTGCTGCCCCAAATTTTGGAGGTATAAGCCTGAAAAGCCTGGCCCAATAAGGGTTGATTCATTGACTTTCTTGGATCAGGTATGATGCGTTGACTGGTGCTTAGGGTACTCCTTTGATCATGGCCCTTGATTTGCTTTCCAGGACACATGGCTGGTGGATTCTTGAGGATGCATAACATGGATCTTAACTAGCGCTGCATAGAATTTCAGTTTGAAAAATAATATGGCAAATATGTAGGACCTGGGACTTGAACCCAGGTCCTTGGGGTTACAAACATAGCGTGTCACCACTGAGCCATCACGTTCACCTTTAATATATAATATAACACAATTAATATAAAAAGAAAATGTTAATGCTGTTGAAAATTCGCGCGCAATTCAAAACGTCCAATGGCTGATGGACACGCCATCTTCTTCCTCCCCACCCCTGTAACACAGAACTAATGGGCAACGGTTTTCATGCGTGGTTTAAAGAGACCTACAGGAAAATAGCGAATAGAGATATATGAGACATAAATTTATCGCGAGACACGTTTCTTGTTCATGGGAATACGCTGAGTATGGCTATCCTGGTCTTGAAGCTTAATTTTACTCCATGTCAAAAGCCCTAAAATTACAACCTGTAACCCTAGAAATCCGTCAATGGTGAATTCGCGTATGTTGTTCAAAAATGAAATTAAACATATTGGTTAGCACATAAACATCATGACAAACAATAATCCATAAAGAAAAATGCATGAGGATGCTTAAATCGTGCTATGTGAATTCAAAATGTTCTTGGTTCAGTTTGACTCGTGTGTACCAATTCTTGAGGTTTTTGCTGTTGTTAATGATTGGAAAATACTCAGTGATGTCTCAGAATGCTATTGAAACAAAAATCCAAGCTTGAATCGTCCTCTAAGCTAGTTTTCAGTCTTGGTGTTTTTATGAAAAATTTCAAGAATGCAATGGGGTTTGGGGCGCAGCTTTCTCCGTCTTTTTCATTAGGGTTGTGATGTAGTATTTGTATGGAATGGTTTTAGGTCAAAAGATTGAAGAAAATCCATTGCTTTGATGATTTTTGAAGATTTGATTTCACAAGATCTTTTCCAATCTTTTTCTCATAGTTTTTGTATCAATCATGCTCAATTCTTATCACAACTTGCCCTAATCAGTTAAGCACGAAATATTGAGGTTATAATGTGCATAAAAAGATTTTTTAGGTTAAGGCTTATATTTTTCATGAATTAAAATCATTTAAATGAATATAAATTAATATTAATTCAAATAAATAATTAAAAAATATGAGAATACTTCCCTTTGGGCCTAGTGGTCGTGCATAGGCTTGGCATGAAGAATTTTGGAAGAAAAATGGGCCCATTTGCATTTTTAAGCCTTTTGCATCAATGTTGACTTTCAAAAATTTCCAAAAATTTCCCAACTTCCACAAGGCATAACTTGGTCAATTTTTAAGCTTTTCACATGTTCTTGGATATTTTGGAAAGGTCTTTGAGTCCTCTAACCAATGCCTTTGGTCCCATGTCATTTTGATTTACCAATCTCAAGTTATGGCCTTTGACCTAAAGTCACTTTTTGTTGACTTTTGGAAATGACCTATAATGTTGAAATTGATAACTTTTTGTGAGAGCATTTCTTGGACTTGGAACATGAAGATGAATTGTAGGAAATGTCTTTCTCTTCAAAATGAGCTTTGGATGGAATTTTTCTGATAATCCATGTGAAAGTTATGCCCTGGTCAATTTCAGTTGACTTTTTCAGCTGTCCAAATATAGCAACTTTTGCATCTTGATGAGTTCTGAGCCCAAATTTTGAGAATCATAATCAAGCATTGATCAAATGATGTTTGTGGCTTCAAAATGATATGTTGACCAAAAATTTGAACTTTTGACTGTCAAATGACCATTTTGCCCCTACAGTTGACTGTAGTGCAATCTAGGGTTTTGACTGTGCAATTTTGAGCTGAATGCCTTGAAACTTGACATGAGGATGCTTGACCACATTTGTAGGCATGTGAGACTTGATTGGGCCTTTGAAAAGTTCATTTGCTTGACCAGAACTCAAACCCTAGTTTTGACTGTATAGGAGACAGTTGAGCTGCACAACCCTTGGGGAATTTTGTGACCTTGACTTTGACAATTCTTGATGAATATGGGAGGGCAAATTTTGGGGTACAACAACATGCAATACTTCTCGAAAAAGATGATATTTTGTATAAAAAGGTTAAACTTCAAAATCAACACACAGTCCCACCGGGTGTGCCAATTTGTTTACCGTGGGAATTGGTAAACAACCGCTGATCTTCCAAAAGGTTACTTATTTGGTGACTCGCAGGATCGATCAGATTGATCCTAAGACATGGTTGATTTTGGGGTTTTGACTAAGTTTGATAATGGTTAAATGACAAGAAAATAAAGAAGCTTTATGTAAATTGCATGAAGAAGAGAACTTGATAAAATAAAGGAAGGCTTGAAATAAAAGGCTTTCGACTGGAAAAGTAAAGGAGAAAGCAAGTAAAGTTTCTGGAAAATAAATGACTTTGATTAATAAAGTGGTGTTTCACACATACATTCTCAACAATTCTTTCTCTCACGCTGGGTACTCGAATCTATATGAGTGACTTGTATATAATTGTGAACACACGCGAAAAACTGCGTGAACTACTAATATTTATACTAAACGCATCCCAAGTAACCGTCGGGCAGTTACGCTGCTTCGAGATAACTCCACTTGGCACGTTCACAACGTTCGAAGCTCCAGATCTTTGCATGTTGCACTTGGTAACCGCTGGGAACCGTTTTCCCTCCAAACGTTTGAATCTCAAACCGTCCCACTCTGAGCAATCGAACACCTTCGTCGAGAAGCATCTTCGACGAGCAACACCTTCGACGTCGAAGGCAACCAAATTCTCCCTTGGAAGAAATTCTCTAAGTACATTTCCATCTTCTGATGGGCATTTCGACAGACCCAGCTGGTCGAAACCATCCTTCAGCTTTAATGGCTGATATTAATAAAAACAAGGGTGTCGAATTTAGGAGCCAACAGGTGGGTAGAGCAACTGTAAGGTTTGGACACTTCTTTTTTTTCCCTGTTCTTGGAATTACGAGTAATTGTCTTTTGTTTCTTCTGTAAATATTTATGAGCAGCAATCATTTTCAAATGCATATATCAAAAAATGAATCATTGGACGTTCTTGCAAAACAAAACAGAAAAAATAAAAACAAATCGAAATTTCTTGTGAAAAATGAATTGTATTGATTTTGAAGTTGGCCTGTGACAGGCGTTTTGTACAAGAGGATGGCATCCTAGTAAGAGAATGCCTCCGAAGGATAGAAATTACAATTTGTGTAAAAGAAAGAAACACAGCTATATGAACAATCCCACTGGGTTCTAACTCTGCTATTGCCTTTATATCTTCAAGCGTCTCATCACTTTGCTACTTGGTCGAAGGTAGATCAGATTGATTGGCACCGTCCGAGCTTGATAGTCGATACCAAAGTCTGGTTGCAAGAAGATCCAATGAGACATAGTGTTACGCTTTGATCCCTAATTTTTTCCTGGATCGCCCTTTCGGGTTTTCAGACCACCAGGATACCCTTTTTTGCCCAAGCCGCCTTTTCGGGTTTTCGACTTGCCGGGTGTACAGTTTTTTTTCATTTTCATCCCTTACTTTTTCCCGAATCCTTTTGGTTCGCCGAGAAGCCCTTATTTTTTCCTAGGCTAGTTAACCTAGCGGGTCTTTGATTATGCGTAGTATCTTTTCACTATGTCTGCATTGACGGGGTGAGGAAGGTCATCACCGTCCATGGTGGTTAGAATCATAGCTCCTCCCGAAAAAATGTTATTAACCACAAATGGCCCTTCGTACGTGGGGGTCCATTTGCCCCTGGGATCACCTTGCGGCAGTATGATGTGTTTGATCTCCAGATCCCCGACTTGATATTCTTGGCGTCTGACTTTCTTGTTAAAAGCCTTGATCATTCGCTTTTGATACATTTGACCATGACAAATAGCAGTAAGTCTCTTTTCATCGATTAAATTCAGCTGATCAAGTCGGGTCTGGATCCAGTCATCTTCGCTCAAACGTGCATCCTTCATAATCCGGAGGGAGGGTATCTGGACTTCGATGGGTAGGACTGCCTCCATGCCATACACCAAAGAGTAGGGTGTTGCCCATGTCGATGTCCGTGCTGAGGTACGGTACCCATGAAGAGTGAATGGTAATATCTCGTGCCAGTCTTTGTATGTCACCGTCATCTTATGCACAATCTTCTTGAGGTTCTTATTAGCTGCTTCAACAGCCCTGTTGTACCCCAAAATTCGCCCTCTCATTTATCAAGATTTTTCTCACAAGACTTCTTGGACTCAAGACTGGATTAGGGTTTGTTCAGCTCAAGACATCTCACCTTGCACTGATAAACCAAAATTAGGGTTTGAGTTTGCACAAGGATTTTTGGACCATTAATGCTTCATGTGACTTTCATACACCATATTGGACTCCTAAGATTGCTCATGTTAAGTTTCAAGCCTTGAACCATATTTTTTATTAGTCAATTGGACAGTTGACCTAAAACTCAGCTATATTGGGGAAAAAGTCAACCATGACCAATTTACAGTCAAACTTCATAATTTTTTATCCACATCAACATTCTAGACTCATATGTACCATTTGATCAAGTTTGGATCACAATTCCTCAAGAAATTTGATCAAATCATCAAAAGGGCAAAATGGTCAAAATTAGGGTTTTGACTGAGAAAGGGAAATTTCTGATTTTTAACCTAGCCAATGACCAATTGAGTTCAAGCATGATTTCAAGGGTTCAGTGGCATCATCTTGACCTAATTACATGGTTCAAAAGATCTCAAGTGCATTGGATTGACAGATGAATTTTGCAGTCAACTGATCAAAAGTCAACTATACACTGAAAAGTCAAACTTTGACTTTTTGGTCAAAATCAAATGCCAAGGGTCAAAATATGAAACTTGTTCACTAAGAAAACCAATTTTGAAAATTAGGGTTTTGAATTTGAAATATTTCATAACTTAGAATTTTTCTAAGTATGGAAATTTTCTTTTTTTTTTCCCAACGTTTCACCACTCTTTCACCATGATGCATTTTGATTCAAAGAAAACTTCCAACATGAAAGTTGTAGTCCTCCATGAAATCTACAACTTTTCTTCACAAACTTTTCCGAAAATATGCTTGGATTTCAAGTTATGAATTTGTGAATATAGGTCCATGAACTAAATAACTTAGTGAAATTTTGCCCTAATTTAGGCAGGTTTTTTGACCCAACTTCATGGACATTTTTCACCTAGTTCCAAGAGTTATATCAAAATTCATTTCAAATATGGATTATAGAGCACATTGCAAGCTTTCCAAAATGTCCAAGAACTCTCCAAGATCATTTTTGGTTAGGGAGAATCGAAGAGGAGAAGTTGGCATTTTATCACTTTTGTTCATGCCATTTTCACAAAGTATCAAGTTGAAAATCAGATCCATGATGGTTGTATCTTGCTTTGCAGGTCCTAAACTCACTCTACACTCTATAATTAAATGCAAACTCAGAAGTTAAAAGCTTTATCTTTGCTTTTGGAGCATTGTACAAGAGATAGTTCCATTTTAGGCATAAAGGTTACAATGCCATTTTCATAAAGGTGAGATTTTGCAACTTTACAAATCTTGAGCCTTGGACATGTCCGTTTGGTACAAACAACTTCCACAGGTCTCAGGAAATTTGTACAAGTGCATTTCAGCTCTCAAGCAAGCAAGGACATGCCTGTTAGTATGGTCACTTCACTTTTCTTCAAATGCAAGAAAAGTTTCAAAAAGTGCTAGAACTTGTGCAGCTAGTGAGGAGTGGACTTTGTATCATTTCTATACATATTTACAAACTTGTTACAAACTAGAACACGATTGGTTGACAACTAAAACACTCTCAAACTCAAAAACTCCATTTTTCTGCCAAAACACACAATTGCTGCAAAATCATAGCCATTTCATTTTTGGCTCGTGCGTTTTGTATTTTAACACTTGAAATACTTCATACACATCATACCAAAGTTGTCCAAGCCATCACCCTAGTTATGTAAGCTTTGTTTTAGCCTTTGCCATTTTCACTTTGGAAGCTTGCAACTTGACTTGTGCAAAGAGTTTCAGCCATCCTCAGAGCAAGCTAAGCATTGGAATAGCTTGAAGGAAGTTCAAGGAAGCTCACACAATCCTCAGGCCTCCATCAAAGTTCCTACATTGCTCTATCCAAATCCAACTGAAGGAGGTATTTTTCAAAACTCTATCTCTCTGAATAGGCATCCTCAAGCCACGATTTGTGAAGAAAAAATGTAGTCCATAACATGGTGAAGATGTACATATGCATACTTTTCATTTATATTGACTATGCTGTGAGAATTTGAAGCTTGAAGTTCATAAAATTTTTAGGTCACGAATTGGGGATGCCAAAATTCTCCCTGATCTTTGAGAGTTAGGTTACAAAATTTATATTGTTGGAATCGTGAGCTTAAATGCCACAAGTTTCATGTTATAAGTTTTTGTTTTTGTGCTAGCATTTGAGAGTTACAGGTTGAGCTGAAACGCGCGCGCAGGAACTGGTTGGAGGACAAGGACGATGGTTCTGGGCTTTTTGTTGCATTGGGCTTTTTGTTTTTGCTTTTTGCACCTCCTGAATTGCTTTTGCACCCCCTTGATTAACTTTGTTATATTTTTGTATTTATTTTATATTTTCATATTTTTATACTTTCATTTATTTTTCTGAATAATAAAAATCATAAAAAATAACTTCTTTATTTTTCACAATTTTATTTTATTATTTTATTATTTTTTTACATAAAAATTAATTTATTTACTAGAATAGAATTTATTTTCTCAAATAGTTTGTAAATAAATATTAAAAATACTTCATATTTTTATTATATTATTTATACTCATAAAATACTTATTTTCTATACATATTTAATTTTTAATATTTGCACATAATATTATTTATTATTTTCTTGTACAAAAATGGACAAAATAATATGAAACATTATTTTCTTTTAATTTAAAAAACTAGGGTTTCACCCCTCCAAAAATAATATTATTTTTTTCTTATTTTTTAGGGTTTAAATTAAATTATTTTCTCATACAAAAAAACAAATATCAAAACATTTTTTGCATAAATACATTACATTGCATTTTAAATATTTGTTCATTTATTTAATTTCGCACAATATTCGATTGGGTTGTAATAATATATTTAGGTTTATATTTGTGCAAAATCCTCATTCAAAACTTGTATCCCCCCTCCCATAATAATTGTTGTAATAGCTTAGTTTATTTTACGCAATTTATCGCTTTCATATACCATGTTTAGTAAACTAGGATTTGCATGACAAGAACAAAAACCAAACAAATAGAAAAAACCTAATGCAAGACAAAAAGCATGAAAGATGACACACTTTGCACACAAGCACCCTTAGGGTTTCTCCCACTTGGTTGCCTAAAAGAAAATGGCCATGTTACGCATGTGAAGTATCTTGGCAAAACAAAACAAAATAATATCATAGTCCCTCGATGACGCTATACAAAGGTTGCCTAAACAAAAATGATCTTGGTCCCTCAAAAATGCTAAGATACTTGGCAACATTGCTATCATGGTCATACGATGACCCACGCCCGTCCCGTTTACATCCAAAGATAGGGTTGCTTACCAAATCAATGGTAAGTCAACAATGTCAAAGGAATAAAAATGCACAAGAAAGACATTTGAGTAGGTAGATAGCTTCTAAGTTACTTGCTCCATTTCAAAACAATCCTTGCTATTTTCAAAAACAAACACACACACATTTCAAAACATCTTACAAAACATTGAAACATTTTTCAAAAGACAAACATCTTTGTATACATTCTTACGAACGAGAATCATTACAAAGATTGCCTAAACAAAGGCCTCTTTTCAAAATACTTTCAAAACCACACCAAGCACCATTTCAAACAATTTTAAGCAAAGCAAGTGATATAAGCAAGTAACTAAGAGCCCATGGAAAACCATGGATGAAAAGGGTGCTAGCACCTTCCCTTTTCATAATCTGCCCCCCGAACTCAAGAAAACATCTCAAAGGTATTTCCTGTGCTTTTTTACCTTTCCTTTTGGATAAAATAAAAGTCGGTGGTGACTCTTGCTAACTGCGACATTTGCGACAAAACGCAAAACCTCAAGTCAGTTCTCCCACCGTATCACAGAACTGGCGACTCTGCTGGGGACAATTATAAAATTGGGGTTACCTTAGGGTTTAGATCACCTTTATTTGCTTACAATTGTTTGACTTGTTTGCTTTACATTTTGGTTCTATTGTTTGGGTTTGAATCCTCCACCCGGGTTTGGGAAACATTATAGGTAAATAGAAATACATTGTGGAAACTGTACGGGGTATACCGACATGGTCTAAGCAATAGTTATGTTAGTGTAACATATTTGTGGGTACCGGTAGCCTTTGAGTCAATCAAAGAGAATACGAGGCCGCTGAGTGATGTCATGAAGCACTAACGAACTTCTAGAACCTTTACTTGACCAACTTGGCCTTTTAGGATGTAGTGAGATGACCGGCTTTGGTGCAGTCCGAAGTTGGTAGATACTCGATACTACACTCATTGAGGATTGGTTCCTTGGAATATTTCAGTCTCCAGTCAAGAGGCTTGAATTGAAACAATGAACAAGGAAACAATCTAGTGATATTTAGCTCCTTAGAACCCGGTTACTGTTACTAGGACAGGTTGAGCCAACTAAACTTCAAGAGGGTACTTACCTATGAAACCCCATGCAAGCCTAAACTAGGAACTTGTGTGATTTGTTTGTACATATATACTTGTGCATAACATCATGAACATCATAAGCATCATATGCATCCACTAACCATTTCAAGGATTTTGGAAATTCATCTTTGTTCTTGTTTTGTAGGATATGGATTCACTTCGCAGGAAAACTATCTAAGTCAACCTTGTAAGAATTCCTCCACAACTCAAGGAGCTAGCTTCAAGGATTCCTGAGAACTCTCCATTCACCGAGAGGCATGGTCGTCTACTCAACTTGGTCACTTCCAACACAGAGGAGGATATGATGAAAGTTCTCTTCCAGTTCTTTGATCCTTTGCATCACTGCCTCACATTTCCTGATTACCAGCTTGTGCCTACTTTGGAAGAATTCTCTCAACTCTTGAGGATTCCCATTCTCAATCAACTACCTTTCAACGGTACAGAAAGAGATCCAAAACCAGAAGAGATTGCTCAAACCCTGCACTTGCACTCATTTGATATCACAACCCATTGGGAAACTAGAAGTGGTGTCAAAGGCTTCTTGGAAAAGTTCTTGTTTGAGAAGGCCCAAAGTTGTTGGAACTCCTTGGACTTGCAAGCTTTTGAGGAGATTGTAGATCTTCTCATCTATGGGATGGTCTTATTCCCTAACCCTGACCAACTCATAGATGTGAGTGTTGTCAAAATCTTCATGACACGCAATCCAGTGCCTACTTTGCTTGGAGATATCTTACACTCTTTTCACACTCGTACAATGAGGAAAAGAGGTGTTCTCATGTGTTTCACTCCTCTCCTGGCAAGATGGTTTATTTCTCATCTTCCCCAATCAGTCTTGAAGAATGAGCAAGGTTTGAGGTGGTCATAAAGGTTGATGACACTTAAACATTCAGATATTCATTGGTGTTCTCGATCCAAAGAGAATGTTATCATCGTCGACCATTGTAGGGAATTCCCTAATGTCCCTCTACTTAGAATTAGGGGAGGCATCACCTACAACCCATGCTTGGCTCTAAGACAGTTTGGTTATTCCCGAAGGGATGACCCACATGATATGCTGATTCAAGGCTTGGTTTTCGACTTCGACAACGACAATCAAGGACTTCATCAAAGGTTCATCCGAGCTTGGAGGATGCCAAACAAGGTAGACAGTAAGACCTTGGGAAACAAGAATTCCATCCCTCTTGAGCCTTACCTCAAGTGGGTACGAACCCGCGCCCAAAGTCTTATGATGCCTTACCCCTCCATTCTCCCAGTGATTATAAATCCTGTTAAGGAAGGAGAGGTTCCATACACCATCCTACATCCTGACATGCCAACATCACTCGAAAACCTGCAAAGGAGTTGGATACAGCTCAAAGAAGAACGTGATACTTTCGAAGCCCAATTCTACGCAAGCGAGAAGAAGGTTTTGGAACTCACTCGGTTACTTCATGAAGAGCAGACTATCAACACCTACATTGCACCAAAGAGGATGCGCAACGTCTTTTTATCTTAGAATTTTGTATTATTTTGCCCTAGGGGCATTGATGTACTCAAATTCTATTTTATTAATATAACGTGTGTTCCTTTTTGTTTGAAATAAATTTGAATTTTCAAAACCTTGAAAACATTGCATGAATACATATCATTCATCATGAGCATAAACAGGTATTTGCAACAAGTTTCCTCATCCTTCTACTATTTATTTCAGCAAAGATGGATCTTGAACAAACGGTTAAAGACTTGCAAGCTCAAAATTCAAAATTTCAACAGTTACTCTTGACCTTGGCCAAAGGGCATGAGGAGCTAAAAACTCTGCTAGAGAAAGAGAAAGAGAAAAAGAAAAAGAAGCCAGCCGGTGTGGTTATCATGGGCAGAAGGTTTCAGGGACAAGCCATAAGGACCTTAGAATTTCCAACAACCTCTGACGAAGGGGAAAGGAAAGGAAAAGAGATGGTAGTACCATCTGATTCTGAAGAAGAAGAAGAGGAAGAAGAGGACTACTCTAAACAGCAATACCCTCCGGCCGATGACAAATACAAACACCTGGAAGAGCTTCTTACCGCTATGGAGATACAGAAAGTATTGGGGCTAGACTTTGAGGAATTGGGGTTGGTGTCTAGAATAGTAATCCCGCCGAAGTTTAAAGTGCCACTATTTGCCAAGTATGATGGGGTGTCTTGTCCCAAAATTCACCTTCGATCTTATGTCAGGAAAATTCAACTTCATTCCACTGACAAAGACTTGTGGGTTCACTTTTTCCAGGATAATTTATCAGGAACGCAGCTTGATTGGTTCTACCAGTTGGAGAGGGCTGATGTCCATAATTGGGAAGACTTGGCAGTAGCCTTCTATAAATAGTATCAATATAACGCTGATTTGGCACCAACCCGTACTCAACTCCAGAGTATGGCCATGGTATCCAATGAGGGCTTCAAAGACTACGCCCAAAAGTGGAGGGATCTAGCCAAGGGTACAACCACCTTTATCTGAAAGGGAGCTAGTGGACATGTTCCTGGGAAATCTATTCGGTCCTTTCTTTAATCATCTGATTGGGAGTTCCTCTCTAGGGTTTACTAAGTTGATTCTAACTGGCGAGAGGGTGGAAGCCGGTATAAGAAGTGGGAAAATTCAGAAAGACGTGTCTACCTCTGCAGTTGTAAAAAAGCCCTTCACTGGAAAGAAGGAAGTGTCTGTTGTCTATTCACAGAGGAATCAGGGAAGAACCGAGCGCCGATCAATGGTGGGGGTTGTCATGATTCAAAAGCCTGCATCAGACCAGCCAAGAAATAACCAGCCGAGAAATAATCAGCAAAGGATGGAAAGGCCAGTACGACAATTCACCAAGATTAACATGACTCCAGCTCAAGTCCTGCCACATCTCTTGAAGTTGAATCTTGCCATGCTAAAAGAGGCCCCTAAAAATCCCAATACTGCATCTCCCCACTACCATCCAAATGCCAGGTGCGCATACCATTCTGAAAGTCCAGGGCACGACACCAACAACTGTTGGGCTCTGAAGAACAAGATCCAAGACCTGATAGACGCAAAGGAAGTTGAATTTGAAGCGCCTGAGAAACCGAATGTTATTTTTGCTCTAATCCCTAGGCATGGACACAATGCTAATGCTGTTGAGGAAGACTTATTTGTTGCCACTGTGGATGAACTGATAACTCTGCTCCCGGTCATCAAGTTGAATTTGTTGAAGGCTGGTATATTTCCAGGTTGTGACAAAGATTGCCATATTTGCCTATCCTCATCATTTGAGTGCCCTCTGTTGAAAAAGGTGTCCAACAACTGATTGATAACCAAGAAATTTTGTTTGAGAAAACTCCTATTTCACCCGTTCCAGTTAAAGAAGTTTCAATAATAACCATCTATGCAAATCCTTCCAGGGTCCCTAAAAGACTCGTTAGGATTACATCTGCTCCAGTGACTACTCCGCTTAAGATGACAATGCTCGGGCCGACCCCATACAAATCAGATAAAACGGTACCATGGAGTTATGGTGGAGAAATCTACTACCATGGTGTCAAACAGATTGAACAGACTTCCGAAGAAGAGAGCCCCGAAGAGGACAATTCCGACATCAGTAACATTGCCGGAACAAGCAAAATTACCCGTAGTGGAAGAATTTTCTCTCCAGAGATTGCCCCTCAAAAGGCAGTCTTTGGACCCGTGGTCGTTCCGAAGATTACCTCTGCACCAGTGGTTATACCTGCAAGTGTACCTACCAACAAAGAAGACAATACAATTCCTATCCCTACTTCAACATCTGAGAATAAAGGAAAGAATGTTCAAGAGGAGCCTGTCCCGACGAAGGCTCAATCACTAGCTATTCCTAAAACATCCAAGAAGGAGATGGAAGAAAACCTGAGGATCATTAAGAAGAGTGATTATGATGTGGTTGAACAACTGGGGCAGACCCCCTCCAAAATCTCTATGTTAGCCTTGTTGCTGTGCTCTGAGGCACATGCTAAAGCTTTGGTAAAGTTTCTGAAGACAGCTCACGTGCCGCAAGAGACGTCTGCGGATCAATTCCAAGAGTGTGTGGCCAGCCTGACAACTGACAATGGCATGGGTTTCTCTGATGCTGACATGACCCCCAAAGGGAGAAAACACAACGAGGCGTTACATGTCTCAGTGGAGTATAGAGGAACGACCCTAGCCCATGTCTTGGTAGATACTGGTTCATCTCTGAACGTCTTGCCAAAGAAAGCCCTGGATATATTGGATTATGAGGGGCTGACATTAAAACCCAGTAATATAATTGTGAGAGCATTTGATGGATTTAAGAGGATGGTCCATGGGGAGGTGGACATCCCGATCAAAGTGGGTACTCAGACCTTCAATTCAACATTCTATGTGATGGACATCCGTCCTTCCTACTCTTGTCTGTTGGGGCGCCACTGGATTCACAATGTCGGTGTTGTCGCCTCCACTTTGCATCAGATGATGAAGTACCCTGTCCAAGGGAAGATCATAATTGTCCATGGGGAAGAGGAATACATGATTAGTCATCTGAATTCTTTCTGATATATGGAATTGGATGGCGAATTCATTGAAACCCCTTTCCAACATTTTGAATAAGTCTCTCAAGAAATAGAGGCGACCAAGGCGGTATCCTCAATTCCTATGATCACAAGACCTCCACCTCGGATGTCATCTCTAAAGGATGCAAATGCAGTAGTGGAAGAAGGCAGATCCACCATCTGGGGGAAGCTTCCAGACATTCCCTACAAATCAGACAAGTTTGGCTTGGGGTTTACTTTGACTGATCAGAAGGTCGTGCGCCGCGCCCGTGTCGGAGGGCCACCTGTGAAGATCAGCCACCAAGGGGTTAATGCAGTGGAAGACGGTGAAGAAGATGGCAGCCTGGAAGATTGGATATTTCCTACTGTCATCGGAGGACTACGCAACTGGGAAGCCAAAGACTTCATCCCAAATACTTTCACATCGCAGTAATTTACCTTTACATTTCTGTTGGACTTGTAATAATTCACAAATAATTCGTACGTTTTCAACCTTGTGTCTTACCCGAGGCACAACGGTCCATTTGTAAGGGTTCTTATTTCATTTTCATATGTCATTTAATGAATCATGGACGCTTTTTCATATATAAACCTTTTGTGCTCATTGTCTTTATTTTTCATTTTATTGTTTTAAGATGGCTATACCCTTACACACACTCACACTCACAAATGCAGGTACCCTTCCATTCTGGATCCCATGGGTAACGATACTGCTATAGCCTTCAGTGACTCTGGAGATCTGATCTACCAAGCCGAATACGAAGGTGAGGAAGATTGTGAGGTGCCAGGGGAATTTGCCAGATTACTACAACAAGAGGAAAGAGCTATTCAACCTCATGAGGAGTTGTTGGATACAATCAACTTGGGCACTGAGGAAGATAAAAAGGAAATCAGAGTAGGTGCCAATCTAGAGCCGAGTGTCAAGGAGCGCCTAATTCAGCTGTTGCATGATTATGTTGAGATCTTTTCCTGGTCATACGAAGACATGCCGAGACTCGATACAGACATTGTGGTACATCGTCTACCCACAAGAGAAGACTGTCCACCAGTGAAACAAAAAGTCCTCCGCATGAGACTTGACATGTCAGAAAAGATCAAAGCAGAAGTTATGAAGCAGTTCAATGCTAGATTTCTGGCTGTTACTTCCTATCCACAATGGGTTGCTAACATTTTTCCCGTGCCAAAAAAGGACGGCAAAGTAAAAATGTGCGTGGATTATAGAGATTTAAACAGGGTCAGCCCTAAAGATGATTTTCCACTTCCACACATCGACATCCTGGTTGACAATACAGCTCAACACAAAGTATTTTCTGTCATGGATGGATTCTCAGGCTATAACCAGATCAAAATGGCACCTGAGGACATGGAGAAAACTACTTTTGTCACACAGTGGGGTATGTTCTGCTACAAAGTGATTCCATTCGGACTGAAGAATGCCAGGGAAACCTATCAGCGCGCCATGGTAGATTTGTTTCATGATATGATACATCATGAGATAGAGGTCTACGTAGATGACATCATAGCCCGATCACAAACTGAAGAAGAACACCTTGATCACTTGCAAAAGCTGTTTGCCAGGTTGAAGGAGTACAAACTAAGGTTAAACCCGAACAAGTGCACATTCAGAGTCCGGTCTGGTAAGCTCTTAGGTTTCATTGTCCGCAACAAAGGCATCGAGGTTGATCCTGCCAAAGTCAAAGTGATACAAGAAATGCCTGCTCCTCGCACTGAGAAGGAAGTCAGAGGGTTCTTGGGACGCCAAAACTACATTGCTAGGTTCATTTCTCACCTAACACCTACTTGTGAACCAATCTTCAAACTGCTGAAGAAAGATCAGGTAGTTAGATGGAATGATGAATGTCAGTTTGCTTTCGACAATATCAAAGAATATTTACAAGAGCCTCCTATCTTGATGCCACCAGTCAAGGGAAGACCACTAATCATGTATTTGACCGTTTTAGAGAACTCAATGGGGTGCGTATTTTGGCAGCATGACGAGTCTAGCCGAAAAGAGCACGCTATTTATTACCTGAGCAAAAAGTTTACCGATGTGAAACCAGATATTCACTGCTCGAGAAAACTTGTTGCACTCTGGTATGGGCTGCTCGCCGGCTAAGACAGTATATGTTGACTCATACCACTTTGCTGATATCTAAGATGGATCCGATAAAATACATCTTTGAGAAGCCTGCTTTATCTAGAAGGATAGCTAGATGGAAGATGATCCTAACAGAATATGACATACAGTACATGACCCAAAAAGCTATAAAGGGCAGTGTGCTAGCTGATCATCTTGCTCATCAGGCTGTAGAAGAATATCAATCCATGAAGTTTGAATTCCCTGACGAAGACATCATGACAGTAGACAACTGTGAAGGAATCAGACCATATGACGGACCTGAACAAGGATCCCGATGGACCATGTACTTTGATGGGGCATCCAATGCACTTGGTAACGATATCGGCATTGTGCTCATATCCCCATAAGGTTGCCATACTCCTTTTACTGCCAGACTTTGCTTCAACTGTACGAACAACATCGCAGAGTACGAAGCATGCATCTTTGGTCTCAAGGCTGCCATAGACTTGGGAATCAAATCTTTGGTTGTGTTTGTGGATTCGGCTTTTGTCATCAGTCAGATCAAAGGAGAATGGGACACTAAGCATCCAAACCTTATCCCTTACAAAGAACATGTTTTGACATTGTTACCACATTTCGAGCAGATTACCTTCGAGCACTTCCCGCGAGAAGAAAATCAGCTAGCAGATGCTCTAGCTACAATGTCATCCATGTTTAAACTTAATTGGGATAACGAGGCTCCCCAGATCACCATTGAACGAATGGACGAACCAACACACTGTCACGAGATTAATACTGAAGAAGTAGTGGACTAGCCTTGGTTTCATGAAATCAAAATGTATCTCGAGGCTCAAGAATATCCAGAAGGAGCTTCAGTCAATGACAAAAAGTTCTTAAGGAGATTCTCAGCTAAGTTCTTCCTAAGTAATGGCATCCTGTACAAACGCAATCATGATTTTATTCTGCTCCGTTGTGTGGACAAGATTGAAGCTAAAAAGATCATGGCTGAATTGCATGAAGGTACCTTTGGCACTCACTCTAGCGGGCATACGATGGCGAAGAAAATTCTACGGGAAGGCTATTACTGGTCTACCATGGAAGCAGACTGCTATCAACACTCCCGGACTTGTCATAAGTGTCAAATCTATGCAGACAAGGTACATGTTCCTCCGGTTCCTCTAAATGTCTTAACAGCTCCTTGGCCCTTTGCTATGTGGCGAATCGATATGATTGGGGAGATCAAGCCTACAGCCTCTAATGGACACCACTTCATTCTAGTGGCCATTGATTATTTCACAAAGTGGGTCGAAGCAGCTTCCTTCGCATCCGTTACTAAGAATGTTGTTGCCCGCTTCATCAAACAGAATCTTATTTTCCGATACGGTATCCTAGAAAGGATCATCACTGATAATGATACGAACCTTAACAACACAATGATCACCGCCTTGTGCGAGCAGTTCAAGATTCAACATCACAATTCATCCCCCTATCGGCCAAAGATGAATGGTGCAATCGAAGCTGCTAATAAAAACATTAAAAAGATCATAAAGAAAATATCAGTCAACTACAAAGACTGGCATGAGATGCTACCGTTTTCTCTCCACAGATATCGTACCACGGCTCGCACATCAACTAGGGAAACACCCTACTCTTTAGTTTATGGCATGGAGGCTGTTTTACCTATTGAGGTTCAAATCCCCTTTTTAAGAATCATGAAGGATACAGGTTTGAGTGAAGACGATTGGATTCAAACCCGACTTGATCAGTTGAACTTAATTGACGAAAAGAGACTTACTGCTATTTGCCATGGTCAGACGTACCAAAAGCGGATGATCAAGGCTTTCAATAAGAAAGTCAGACGCCAAGTATATCAAGTTGGAGATCTGGTAATCAAGCGCATCATCTTGCCACAAAGTGATCCCAGGGGCAAATGGACTCCTACCTATGAAGGACCATTTGTAATCAAGAACATCTTTTCTGGTGGGGCAATGATCTTAACCACCATGAACGACGAAGACCTGCCACACCCAGCGAATGCAGGCATAGTCAAAAGATACTACGCATAAGAGAACCGCTAGGTTGACACACCTAGGCAAAACAAGGGCATCCCGGCGAACCAAAAGGTTCGGGCAAAAATTAGGGATAAAATTAAAAAAATCTGTACACCCGGCAAGTTGAAAACCCGAAAGGGCGACTTGGGCAAAAAAGGGTTTCCTGGTGGATCGAAAACCCGAAAGGGCGGTTCAGGCAAAAGTTAGGGAATTAAAGCATATGACTATGTCTCGTCGGATCACTTTAAGGACAATCTCTTCACAGAAAAACTCAGAGCTTCTGATCAATCCAATCATCTTTGGACGAAGCAACAAATAGACAAGATATTCAGAGATACGAAGGCTATAGCAGAATGGGAACCCCATGGGATTTTTTACACATAACTATCTTTCTTTGTATTAAATTTTTCTCATTTTTATGGCACCATCCTCTTACTAGGATGTTTGTCTCTTTTGTATAAAATACTTATTCAAAGTAAATACAAAGATATCTCTTTAAAGCGCAGAAAACCATTTGTCCTTTTCTTTTACACTTGTGTTTTATTTGCAAAAACGTCCAATGACTCATTAATGAACATATGCATTTGAACATAATTACTGTTTACAAATAAACGAAATGGAAAAAAAGATTACTGATAGGTTGTAAGAATAGGAAAACGTCTTTAGGCTATTCCTTGAACAATCCCTACAGTACATCATTAAGATCCCCAGCGGAGCCAAAGCATCAATCCCCAGCGGAAACCATTCAGTTTCTCCAAATTCCCCAGCAAGTTGTCTTGAAGTCTAAAAGGCAACCAGATAACAGTTAACTTTTGTTTCTCAACAACTTCTGATAACTCCCCAGTAGAGTGGCAGACAACCCAAACTACTGAACTTTTTCCAAACAGGGATAAGTTTTCTTCCCCACAGAGATTTTATTAATTCCAGCAGAAGTCATCAAAATCCTTTGGATTCCCCAAGCAGATTACTCAAGCAGTATTTGGCATTACTCTCACAATGGAATTTTTTTCAATACTCTAACTACAAGACATGAAGAATCTATATACCCCCAGTGAAGTCGCCAAGGATTTCTTATCCTCAACAGTCAAGGATTTATTTTCCTCAGCATTACAGCAAATCAGCTTACATGCGCATACATTACATTCATATATCATAAACATTGATTAAGCACATTTATTGCATCATACATTTCATGCAACATAACTTTGTGTTTCAGCTAACATTTTTCCCTTTTCAGGATAAGATTAACAGATATCATTAACAATGTTTAAAGATTTCAGATACAGTACAGATACGCTCCAGACAAGGATGCCATTCTGATACTCATTCAGACCTCAGTCAAGATACAGGACGGATACACTCCAGACAAGGAAGTCATTCTGTTACTCATTCAGTTTCTAGGTCAGATATGCTCCAGACACAGAAGTCATTATGTCACTCATTCAGTTTCTAGGACAGATACGCTCCAAACACGGAAGTTATTCTATCGCTTATTCAGATTTCAGATTCTAGATACAGTACAGATACACTCCAAACACGGAAGTCACTCTGTTACTCATTCAGATTCAGGCTCGGATACGCTCCAGACACGGACGTTATTCCATTGCTCATACAGATTCAGTCTCTAGATACAGTTCAGATACGTTCCAGATACGAACACCATTCTGATACTCATTCTTTTGAATAACAACTTACAATTCAACAAACATTCTTGGATGGCATCTACAAGCCCATCTCCAACAAGATTCTACCACCTCTCCAAATGGCATCTTTAAGCCCATTCCCTCAACTACACTTTGTCGAGTGCAAGTTTATGGGCACTCTAGTGTCCAATCATATTTTACCTTCGAGTCACGAACGGTAAAACTCGCCAATCTAACTCTTCAGGTTCAAGAATATTGAACAGGGGAATCTGTTGTACCCCAAAATTTCCCTCACATTTATCAAGATTTTTCTCACAAGACTTCTAGGACTCAAGACAGGATTAGGGTTTGGTCAGCTCAAGATATCTCACCTTGCACTGATAACCCAAAATTAGGGTTTGAGTTTGCACAAGGATTTTTGGACTATCAATGCTTCATGTGACTTTCATACACCATCTTGGACTCCTAAGATTTCTCATGTTAAGTTTCAAGCCTTGAACCACATTTTTGATCAGTCAATTAGACAGTTGACCTAAAAATCAGTTGTATTGGGGAAAAAAGTCAACCATGACCAATTTACAGTCAAACTTCATAATTTTTTATCCACATCATCATGCTAGACTCATATGTACCATTTGATCAAGTTTGGATCATAATTCCTCAAGAAATTTGATCAAATCATCAAAAGGGCAAAATGGTCAAAATTAGGGTTTTGACTGAGAAAGGGCAATTTCTGATTTTTAACCTAGCCAATGACCAATTGAGTTCAAGCATGATTTCAAGGGTTCAGTGGCATCATCTTGACCTAATTACATGGTTCAAAAGATCTCAAGTGCATTGGATTGACAGATGAATTTTGCAGTCAATTGATCAAAAGCCAAGGGTTATAATTCATCAAGATATGTCAAAATATGAAACTTTTTCACCAAGAAAACCAATTTTGAAAATTAGGGTTTTGAATTTGAAAATTTTCATAACTTAGAATTTTTCTAAGTATGGAAATTTTCTTATTTTTTCCCAACTTTTCAAAACTTTTTCACCATGATGCATTTTGATTCAAAGAAAACTTCCAACATTAAAGTTGTTGTCCTCCATGAAATCTACAACTTTGCTTCACAAACTTTTCCCAAAAGATGCTTGTATTTCAAGTTATGAATTTGTGAATATAGGTCCATGAACTAAATAACTTAGTGAAATTTTGCCCTAATTTAGGCAGGTTTTTTGACCCAACTTCATGGACATTTTTCACATAGTTCCAAGAGTTATCTAAAAATGCATTTCAAAGATGGATTATAGAGCACATTGCAAGATTTTAAAAATTTCCAAGAACTCTCCAAGATCATTTTTGGTTAGGGAGAATCGAAGAGGAGAAGTTGGCATTTTATCACTTTTGTTCATGCCATTTTCACAAAGTATCAAGTTGCAAATCAGATCCATGATGGTTGTATCTTGCTTTGCAGGTCCTAAACTCACTCTACACTCCATAATTAAATGCAAACTCAGAAGTTAAAGGCTTTATCTTTGCTTTTGGAGCATTGTACAAGAGATAGTTCCATTTTAGGCATAAAGGTTACAATGCCATTTTCATAAAGGTGAGATTTTGCAACTTTACAAATCTTGAGCCTTGGACCTGTCCCTTTGGTACAAACAACTTCCACAAGTCTCGGGAAATTTATACAAGTGCATTTCAGCTCTCAAGCAAGCAAAGACAGGCATGTTAGTATGGTCACTTCACTTTTCTTCAAATGCAAGAAAAGTTGCAAAAAGTACTAGAACTTTTGCAGCTAGTGAGGAGTGGACTTTGTATCATTTCTATACATATTTACAAACTTGTTACAAATTAGAACACAATTGGTTGACAACTAAAACACTCTCAAACTCAAAAACTCCATTTTTCTACCAAAACACACAGTTGCTGCAAAATCATAGCCATTTCATTTTTGGCTCGTGCGTTTTGTATTTTAACACTTGAAACACTTCATACACATCATACCAAAGTTGTACAAGCCATCACCCTGGTTCTGTAAGCTCTGTTTCAACCTTTTCCATTTTCACTTTGGAAGCTTGCAACTTGACTTATGCAAAGACTTTCAGCCATCCTCAGAGCAAGCTAAGCATTGGAATAGGTTGAAGGAAGTTCAAGGAAGCTCACACAATCCTCAGGCCTCCATCAAAGTCCCTACATTGCTCTATCCAAATCCAACTGAAGGAGGTATTTTTCAAAACTCTATCTCTCTGAATAGGCATCCTCAAGCCACGATTTGTGAAGAAAAAATGCAGTCCATAACATGGTGAAGCTGTACATATGCATACTTTTCATTTATATTGACTATGCTGTGAGAATTTGAAGCTTGAAGTTCATAAAATTTTTAGGTCACGAATTGGGGATGCCAAAATTCTCCCTGATCTTTGAGAGTTAGGTTACAAAATTTATATTGTTGGAATCGTGAGCTCAAATGCCACAAGTTTCATGTTATAAGTTTTTATTTTTGTGCAAGCATTTGAGAGTTACAGGTTGAGCTGAAACGCGCACGGAGGAACTGGCTGGAGGACAGGCACGATGGTTCTGGGCTTTTTGCTGCATTGGGCTTTTTGTTTTTGCTTTTTGCACCTCCTGAATTTCTTTTGCACCCCCTTGATTAACTTTGTTATATTTTTGTATTTATTTTATATTTTCATATTTTTATACTTTCATTTATTTTTCTGAATAATAAAAGTCATAAAAAATAACTTCTTTATTGTTCACAATTTTATTTTATTATTTTATTATTTTTTTACATAAAAATTAATTTATTTACTAGAATAGAATTTATTTTCTCAAATAGTTTGTAAATAAATATTAAAAATACTTCATATTTTTATCATATTATTTATACTCATAAAATACTTATTTTCTATACATATTTAATTTTTAATATTTGCATATAATATTATTTATTATTTTCTTGTACAAAAATGGACAAAATATTAATATGAAACATTATTTTCTTTTAATTTCAAAAACTAGGGTTTCACCCCTCCAAAAATAATATTATTTTTTCCTTATTTTTTAGGGTTTAAATTAAATTATTTTCTCATACAAAAAAACAAATACCAAAAGATTTTTTGCATAAATACATTACATTGCATTTTAAATATTTGTTCATTTATTAATTTCGCACAATATTCGATTGGGTTGTAATAATATATTTAGGTTTATATTTGTGCAAAATCCCCATTCAAAACTTGTATCCCCCCTCCCATAATAATTGTTGTAATAGCTTAGTTTATTTTACGCAATTTATCGCTTTCATATACCATGTTTAGTAAACTAGGGTTTGCATGACAAGAACAAAAACCAAACAAATAGAAAAAACCTAATGCAAGACAAAAAGCATGAAAGATGACACACTTTGCACACAAGCACCCTTAGGGTTTCTCCCACTTGGTTTCCTAACAGAAAATGGCCATGTTACGCATGCGAAGTATCTTGGCAAAACAAAACAAAATAAGATCATAGTCCCTCGATGACGCTATACAAAGGTTGCCTAAACAAAAATGATCTTGGTCCCTCAAAAATGCTAAGATACTTGGCAACATTGCTATCATGGTCATACGATGACCCACGCCCGTCCGGTTTACGTCCAAAGATAGGGTTGCTTACCAAATCAATGGTAAGTCAACAATGTCAAAGGAATAAAAATGCACAAGAAAGGCATTTGAGTAGGTAGATAGCTTCTAAGTTACTTGCTCCATTTCAAAACAATCATTGCTATTTTCAAAAACAAACACACACACATTTCAAAATATCTTACAAAACATTGAAACATTTTTCAAAAGATAAACATCTTTGTATACATTCTTACGAACGAGAATCATTACAAAGATTGCCTAAACAAAGGCCTCTTTTCAAAATACTTTCAAAACCACACCAAGCACCATTTCAAACAATTTCAAGCAAAGCAAGTGATCTAAGCAAGTAACTAAGAGCCCATGGAAAACCATGGATGAAAAGGGTGCTAGCACCTTCACTTTTCATAATCTGCCCCCCGAACTCAAGAAAACATCTCAAAGGTCTTTCCTATGCTTTTTTACCTTTCCTTTTGGATAAAATAAAAGTCGGTGGCGACTCTTTATAACCGCGACATTTGCGACAAAACGCAAAACCTTATGTCAGTTCTCCCACCGTATCACAAGCCCCATTCATCTTCGGCCGATAGGGAGAAGAGTTGTGATGTTGTATCTTGAACTGTTTTCAGAGCTCGGTGATCATCGTATTGTTGAGATTTGTACCATTGTCAATGATGATTCTCTCTGGTACACCATATCGACAGATCAAGTTGTGTCGAATAAATCACGCCACGACGTTCTTGGTTACTATAGCAAAGGAAGCTGCCTCACCCACTTCGTAAAGTAATCA
This sequence comes from Vicia faba, assembly GCA_948472305.1. Taxonomy (NCBI): domain Eukaryota; kingdom Viridiplantae; phylum Streptophyta; class Magnoliopsida; order Fabales; family Fabaceae; genus Vicia; species Vicia faba. The sequence continues at coordinate 6,665,973 of OX451736.1, forward strand.
ATAGCCACCAGAATGAAACGATACCCGTTGGACGCAGTAGGTCTGATCTTGCCGATCATGTCGATGCCCTACATTGCAAAAGGCCAAGGAGCTGTCAAAACATTCAGAGGAACTGGAGGTACATGCACCTTATGAGCATAGACTTGGCACTTATGACAAGTCCGAGAATGCTGATAACAATCGGCTTCCATAGTGGACCAGTAATATCCTGCCCGTAGGATCTTATTCGCCATGGTATGTCCACTGGAATGAGTTTCGAAGGTACCTTCATGTAACTCTGTCATGATCCTTTCTGCCTCGCTTTTGTCCACACATCGTAATAAGGTTGAATCATGGTTACGCTTATAGAGGATCCCGTTGCTAATGAAAAACTTCGCAGTGAACCTTCTCAAGAACTTCTTATCATTAACAGATGCACCCTCGGGGTACTCTTGAGTCTCAAGATACCTCTTTACCTCGTGAAACCAAGGTTTATCTGCTGCCTCTTCAGTCTCGATGTCACAATAATGTGCGGGTTCGCCCAACCTCTCGATGGTAATCTGGGGAGCTTCATTGTCCCACCTGACTTTGAACATAGAAGACATGGTAGCTAGCGCGTCTGCCAACTGGTTATCTTCTCTCGGGAAGTGTTCAAAGGTTATCTCCTCGAAGTGTGGGAGCAGCGTCAACACATACTCTTTGTAATGAATAAGATTTGGGTGCTTCGTATCCCACTCGCCTTTGATCTGACTGATCACTAAAGCAGAATCTCCGAATACACTCAAGAACTTAATCCTCAGGTCAATAGCAGCTCGAAGACCCAGGATGCATGCTTCGTATTCTGCCATATTGTTGGTGTCGTTAAAACATAATCGGGCGGTGAACGGAGTATGACAGCCCTCAGGAGATATGATCACAACGCCAATGCCATTACCCAACGCGTTTGAGGCTCCATCAAAATACATAGACCATCGGGATCCTTCCTCAGGTCCTTCATCCGGTCCAGGCTCTTCACAGTCGGTCACCAACATGATGTTCTCATCTGGGAACTCGAAATTCATGGACTGGTAGTCATCCATGGCCTGATGCGCCAAATGATCCTCCAGTACACTCCCCTTGATTGCCTTTTGGGTGGTGTATTGGATGTCATACTCAGTTAATATCATCTTACATCTTGCTATTCTTCCGGACAAGGAAGGCTTTTCGAAGATATACTTAATTGGATCCATCTTTGATATCAATAGGGTAATGTGAGTCAGCATATATTATCTCAGCCGGCGAGCAGCCCATGCCAAAGTGCAGCAAGTTTTCTCGAGCAGTGAGTATTGGGTCTCACAGTCGATAAACTTTTTGCTAAGGTAGTAAATGGCGTGCTCTTTTCGGCCAGACTCGTCATGTTGCCCCAGCACACACCCCATTGAATTATCCAATACTGTCAAGTATAAGATCAAAGGTCTTCCTTTAACTGGAGGCATCAGAATAGGTGGCTCTTGGAGGTATTCCTTGATCCTTTTGAAAGCGGTATGACATTCATCATTCCATTTTACCACTTGATCTTTCTTCAGCAGCTTGAAGATTGGCTCACAAGTAGCAGTCAGATGTCAAATGAACCTGGCGATGTAATTCAGACGTCCCAAAAATCCTCTAACTTCCTTTTCTGTGCGGGGAGCCAGCATCTCCTGTATGGCTTTTACCTTGGTAGTGTCTATCTGAATACCCTTATCACTGACGATGAAACCCAGCAGCTTACCAGACCTCACCTCGAAGGTGCACTTATTCGGGTTCAACCTCAGTTTGTACGTCTTCAATCTGTCGAACAGTTTCTGGAGATGGTCAAGGTGCTCTTCCTCTGTCTGGGACCTTGCGATCATGTCATCAACATAAACATTAATCTCATGGTGAATCATGTCGTGGAACAATGCGAGCATAGCGCGCTGATAAGTTGCCCCAGCATTCTTCAACCCGAAAGGAATTACCTTGTAACAGAAGGTGCCCCACTGTGTAACGAAGGTTGTCTTCTCCATGTCCTTGGGAGCCATCTTGATCTGATTGTAACCAGAAAAACCATCCATGAAGGAGAAGATCTTATGTTGCACGGTGTTGTCGACCAGAACATTGATGTAAGGAAGCAGGAAATCATCCTTGGGGATCGCCCTGTTCAGATCTCTATAGTCCACACACATACGCACCTTACCATCTTTCTTAGGCACCGGAACGACGTTGGCAACCCACTATGGATAAGAAGTAACAACTAAAAATCCCGCGTTGAACTGTTTCATGACCTCAGCTTTGATTTTCTCATATATCTCAGGGCACATACGGCGAACCTTCTACTTTACCGGAGGACAGTCTTCTTTAGTCGGCAAGCGATGAACCACAATATCAGTGTCTAAACCAGGTATATCTTTATAAGACCGGGCGAAGTTCTCAACATAGTCGTGTAGCATTTGTATCAACCATTGCTTGACACTAGACTCCAGATTCGCACCTATCTTAACCTCTTTCATGTCTTCCTCTGTATCCAAATTCACTTATTCAACTGACTCTTCATGAGGCTGTATGGCCTTTTCTTCTTATAGCAACAGTCTAGCAAGTTCTCCAGGCACCTCACAATCATCCTCACCTTCATCCTCAACTTGGTTGATCGGATTTTCAAAGTCATAACTGGCAGTAGCAGAGTTGTTATCAATGGGATCCGGAGTGGATATGGATCTGCATTATGATATGTGAGTGTGTGTAAGAGAATAGATATTTTTGATAAAGCGAGAGACAGGAAAAGAAAAATAAGGAGCGCAAAATTTGTAATGCAAGAAACGTCCAATGCTTTATTGATGATATATGAAAATGACAAATAATAAGCCCTCACAAGCAAAGCCAAGGTGCCTCGGGCAAGGCACCGGGCCGTAAAGTTTCAAACTGTTTATTACAACTCTTAAAACAAAAGTCAATTATTGTGGAATAAAAGAAACAGGTATGAAGTCCTTCGTTGTCCAATTTTTCAATCCACCATTGGTTGTAGGGTAGACCCAGTTGTCGATATCTGAATCTTCTTCACCATCTTCAACTGCATTAACTCCCTGATTGCTGATGTGCAGAGGAGGTATTCCAATCCGTGCGTACCCAACAGCCCTTTGAGCCCCTGTAGTAAAGCCCAAACTAAATTTGTCAGTTTTGTGCGTGAAATCAGGGAGCTGACCCCAATTTGTACACCCACCTTCTTCAATTACAGCCCTGGCATCCTTGAGAGAAGCCATCTTCACCGGAGGTTTGTCAGCAGCAACTTCAGTTGACGCCAAAGTCTGGGGGACCTCTTCAAAGTTCTGACAAGGGGTTTCGATGAACTCCCCATCCATCTCCACGTAGCGAAAGGAATTGAGATGACTCACCATGTACTCCTCTTCACCTTATACCGTGACAATCTTCCCCTTTACCAGATATTTCAGCATTTGATGGAGCGTGGAAGTCACTGCCCCAGCCTTATGAATCCAAGGATGACCCAACAAGCAATAATATGATGGTCTGATATCTATCACATAAAAGGTGGATGCAAAAGTCTGAGAGCCAACTTTGACAGGGATGTTCACCTCCCCGTGCACCATCCTTTTTGACCCGTCGAAAGCCCTGACCACAATATTGCTCGGCTTTAGAATCAAACCTTCATAGTCCAGACGGTCTAATGCTTTCTTTGGTAAAACGTTCAATGAGGACCCGGTATCCACCAGTACATGGGCCATAGTAGTGCCCCTGCACTCGATCGAGATGTGCAGAGCATCATTGTGATTTCTTCCCTTAACACTCATATCTACATCTGAGAAGCCCAACCCATTATCGGCAGTCAAGCTAGCTACGTAATCTTTGAATTAATCGGTTGAAGTTTCCTGCGACACATACGCAGTTTTGAGGAATGCAATTAGATCCTTTGCATGGGCTTCAGAACACAACAACAAGGACAACATGGAGATTTTTGACGGGGTTTGCCCCAGCTGCTCGACTACGTTGTAGTCGCTCTTCTTGATAATCTTCAAAATTTTCTCTATCTCCTGCTTAGAGGTTTCCACAATGATCTTCTTAGGTGCCTCCGTCCAGGCAGACTCACCTGTGATTTCTTTGCCCCGAGCCCCAGATGACTCGGTGACAGGGGTGATAATTGGAATAAGAACTGGGATAGTTGTTGATGTACTAGCAGGTGGAATAACAACAGGTTTGTGGACAGTCGGAGGGGAAATCTCGGGAGAAAAGAGTCTTCCACTTCTGGTGACCTTGCTAGCCCCGACAATATTGCTGACAACAACATCAGCTTCTTCACTCTTTAAGTCTTGCTTAACTCCATGGTAATACACATCAGCCCCATAGTGCCAAGGGACATCCTTATCCGAAGTGTATGGGATAGGACCAGGGACAGTAATTATTAACGAAGCAATTCTTGGGACGAGTGTAATCCTAACAGGCTTTCTCGAGGAAACCTTGGAAGGATTGGCGGAAATGGTTATGATGGCAACATCTTCAATTGGAACCAACGGAATCATAATCTTTTTGAATAGGATCTCTTTGTTATCCATCAGGCGCTGGACACCTGATTTCAGTAAGTGGCAACCAGCAGACATAATTGAGCACGTGTGGCAACCTTCACCACAGCCCGAAAATAAACCGGCCAACAATAAATTCTTCTTTATTATCATCAAAGGAGTAGAGATTTCTTCCACAGAGGTCACAAATAAATCATCGTCCATAGCATTTACTCCATGACCATGCTTGGGCATGGGAGCAGTTATGACGTTGGGCTTCTCCGGAGCGTCAAACTCAATCTCTTTGGTTTCGATCAAGTCTTGCACCTTGTTTTTCAACGCCCAACAGTTGTTTGTATCATGACCTGGACTTTCAGAGTGATAGGAGCAGCAGGCATTCGGGTTATAGTGGGGAGAAGTAGTGTTGGGGTTCTTCGGAGCTTCCCTCAGAGTTTCCAGATTGGTCTTTAATAATTGTGGTAGAATTTAAGACAAGGTCATATTGAGCCGAGTGTACTGCCTATGTGGTCTTTCCACCCTTTGTTGATTGTTGCATTGTGGAGCAACTGTGGGTCTTGATATCACTACCGTATTTACTGCTTGACGGTGTTCAGGTCTGCTTTGGCCCCTCGAGCCGTAGACTGCACTAGCTTCCTTCTTACCGGTGAAAGGCTTCTTTACTGCACTTGATGAAGTATCCTTCTGTATCTTACCACTTCGGATACCAGCTTCTACTCTCTCTCCAGCTAAGATTAACTCAGTAAATCCAGATGACGAACTGTCGATCAGATGGTTGAAAAATGGACCAGATAACGTCCCTAGAAACATGTCAACCAACTCCCTATCAGACAAAGGGGGTTGGACTCTTCCAGCCAAATCTCTCCACTTTTGAGCGTAATCTTTAAAACATTCACTTGCACCCATAGACATACCCTGAAGCTGAGTACGAGTGGGAGCAAGGTCGGTGTTATACTGATACTGCCTGTAAAAATCAGCATCAAGGTCTTCCCAGTTTCGGACATTGGCTCCTTCCAATTGATAAAACCATTCAAGCTGAGTCCCTGACAGATTATCTTGAAAGAAATGCACCCACAAATTTCTATCAGTAGTGTGGGGTTGGATCTTTCTGACATACGAGTGAAGATGAAGTTTTGGACAGGATACTCCATCGTACTTGGAAAAAACCGGAGCTTTGAACTTATGAGGGATCACCACTCCCGATACCAGCCCCAGCTCTCCAAAATCCAAACCAGGGATCTTCTGAATTTTCATAGCACCCAAACGGTCTTCTAGTTGCTTGTACCTATCCTCAACAGGGGGATATTGTTCATCATCAAAATCAGTATCATTATCAGAGATTGCAGGACTGGGGGCCCTTTTCTTCTTCTTGGTTCTCCCCTTCCTTGGATGAAGAGGTCATATCAGCTTGCTGTTTCAACCTATCCCCAAACCTTTTGCCCATATTTATAAGAACGACCTTCTTCTTCTTCTTCTTCTTCTCTTTCAGAATGAGAGCCTTCAAATCCTCTTGCCCTTTGGCCAGACTTAAGAACATCTGCTGGAATTGGGCGTTCTGTTCTTGAAGATCTTTGATGGCTTGATCAGAAGACATTTCTGCTTAAATAAACAGCGAAGGAGATGAGAAACCTGTAATGGTACTTGTAATGGTACCTGTAATGGTGTGCATGATAATGGGATGCGTATGTAATGATTTCAAAGACTTTGGGAGATTTAAATTTGCAAACCAAAAATAAACAAACTTTATTAGATTAACTTGTAAAAGGGTTCAACAATGCCTTTGAGGCGTTACAAAGAAGTAAATGAAAAACAAATCTAAAACTAGAAAAGCAAAATCAAAAGTCCCATGGACGCTTCCTCTTTGTACTGACGTAGTCATTGATCACTCTTTCCTCCTCGAGCTGCCTGGTGAGCTTCAAGATCTTCCTTTCTTGCTCATGGTACTTCTCCCGGTAAGTATCCCTCTCCTCTTTCAGCTAAATCCAAGACCTTTGCAATTCCCCAGGATCAATGGGCATGTAAGGATAAAGAACTGTGTAAGGAATGCCTTCTTCATTAGTGGGTTCCACAATTACTGGCGATATGGCTTCATAAGGTATCCCAAGCTTCTGGGCACGAGCTCAGACCCATTGGAGGTAAGGCTGCATAGGAAGGGAAGTCTTTGGTCCTAGCTCTTGGGGGTCAGATCTGTTCACCATGCCCCAAGCTCGTATAAACCTCTGATGATGCTCGTCAACATCTTCCTTGTAGTCAAATGTAATATCCTCAAGAAGTAGCTCATGGGGACCATCTCTCTGAGCATGACCAAATTGTCGCAAGGCTAGACAAGGATTGTAGGTTATACCCCCTCTGATTCCAAGCAACGGGACATTAGGGTATCCCCCATAACGATCAATGACTGCAGTGTCTTCCATAGCCCTGGAACTCCAAAGAATGTCTGTATGGGCAAGTGACATTCAATGGCATGCAACACATAAGAGTCCCTCTTGTTTACACAGTACGAGTGTAGAGGGCATGCAAGATATCACCCAGTAGAGTAGGCACTGGATTGCAAGACAAGAAGATCTTAATCGCATTCACATCTATAAAGAATCTGGATTCGGGAAGAGGACCAACCCATAGATAAGGAGAGCCAAGATGTCTTCAAAAGCCTGAAAATCCAAATTATCCTAGAATAGCTGAGCCTGATCTATCAGAAACTTGGATAAGAAGCCTTTGACCCTGTTTCGTGTTTCCCAATTGGATACTACATCAGCCCGTTTCAAGTGCAGAGCTGAGGCAATGTCTTCTGGTCTAGGAGTCTCTTCCATACCTGTGAAGGGCACCTGCTCAAGGATGGATATGCCCAATAAGTGAGAGAACTCTTCCAAAGTAGGAACCAGCTGGTAATCTGGAAAGGTGAAGCAATGATGCACAGGATCGAAAAATTGGAAAAATACACTCATCATCTGCTCATCAAACTTTGAAGTAACCAGGCTAAGAAGCTGACCATGTCACTTAATGAACATAGAAGTCTCAGAAACTCTTGAGGCTAACTCTTTGAGTTGAGCAGGTATTTGCACAAAGTTAACTCGGATGGTGTTTCTGCGCACGAAATCCATAATCTGCAAAACATAAAAAAGATAAATCCCCTTGGTCTTTGAAATGTTTAGTATAATAAAGTATGCATGCTATGTTATGATGCATGATGTTATGATAACAGAAACACATGTATGGCAGATAACAGGCATGGAAAAGGTAAACAAGTCACACAAAAGCCCTTAAGTTTAAGGCTTGCATGGGGTCAAAGGTACTACCCTCTTGAAGTTCAGTTGGTTTCAACCTATCCTAGCAAAAGTAACCGGGTTCTAGAGGTTCTCAATATCATTGACCATCCTCCATCGGTCATGGTTTCAGCTCACGCAATCTTTTCTTGCGGCCGGAACTATCTCGAGAGTATGGTCTCAATGAGTGTAGCATCGAGTATCAACCAGTTCTCAGCTTTACACCGAGGCCGACTATCTCACTACTTTCTAATGGCCAAGTTGGTCGATTAAAGGTTCTAAGTTCAGTTGATGCTTAACGACACACAGAACGACCACGTATTCTCCTCGTTTCTCCATAAGGGATATCGGTACCAACCAATATGCCACATCAACGTAGCTACTACTTCAACCGTATCGGTCTACGCCATACAGTTCCCTCACAGTTTATTTCTACTTACCTAAAAGGTGTCCCCAGATCCGGGTTAGGATCTATAGTAACTCCCAAACAAAACCCTTAAAAGTAAAGCAACCAAAACAAACAAGAGAAGAAATTTATGATGAACTAAATCCTAAGGTATACCCCACTTATCTTATCCCCAACAGAGTCGCCAGTTCTGTGATACAGTGGTAGAACCGACTGTTTTGAAAAATGCTGGTTTGCGTTTTGCGTTTTGTATTCGCAAAATGTCGCGGTAAGCAAGAGTCGCCACCGACTTTTATTTTATCCAACCGGGTACAGAAAAATTCCTTTTTTCGAGATTTTCTGAGTACGGGGAGTAGATTATAGAAAGGGAAGGTGTTAGCACCCTTTCTATCCATGGTTTTCCATGGGCTCTTAGGTACTTGCTCATCTTTCAAAATTGCTTGTGTTTGTTCTGAAAAGTTTTTATTTTACTTTGTTTTAACCCTTGCTTCTGTTCTTCAAGAGTGTTACGAAGTGTTTTTGAAAACTTGTTTGAAAAGTGTAAGTGTAAAAAATTTGATTTGAGCAAGTACCTACTAGCATCTACCTACTCAAAAAAAGATTGTTTTTGTCCTTGTTTTCTTTAGACAGCGCTATCCTACTATTGAGAAATAGGTAGCACCGTCGTTGGAGTTGTAAGGGTCAATTCGTAAGGGACGTACGATCACTAAAGCAATGTTAGGACGTCTTAGTAATAACCCTAATGTCTTAAGATCATATTCGAGGCAATATTTCCGAGGCAACCTTTTCGAGGAAACATTTCCGAACGGGACATTTGATCTTTGCTTAGACTGGAGGCTAACCACTAAGACACCCTATACTTAATGATCGTTTACCGACGGCAACCGAAGTGAGAGTATACCCTAGGAGTACACATGTGCGAGTGATTTGATTTCAGTTATTATCTTTTCACATTAGGGTTTTCTATCCATTTTAAATTGTCATGCAATCTTGTCATACAATCCTATTAACATACATCTAACAGTTAATATTTGCGAGAATTAAAATACGAGAAATAAAACCTACGCTATTACAAGGCTTCGGGGTAGGGATTAATTACATAGCCAAAAAACCCGTACAGCGATAAAAGAAAATCCTAGATTAAACTATTACATACTGTAAGCAGTTACATTAATATTGCAAAAATAGTAAACGCGCGCGATGAATCGAGAACGAGAGAATTAGTGTTTTGACCCTGACTAAGCCTAATTAAAAGAAACATCATTTTTTGTGTTTTTGTGTTATTTGAGAAAAATAGAGTTTAATTGAATAAATAAAAAAACTTAATTACTAATTAATTTTAATCAAGAAAAATAATTAAATTAACCTATTTTTGTATTTTTTATTTTGAGAAAGAAAATAAAAATTAAATCAAAAGCAAACCCTAATTTTTTTCTAATTGATTTTAATTATATACAAAAAGTTAGAATTACCCTAAATTAAATTAAACTAACATTAAATTAAATTTAATAAAATAACAACCTAATTCTAAATTTTTGTGAAACTTGATTTTATGATTTTTTGTGAAAAAAGGACATTATTTGTGTTAGAAAACAATTTAAACAAATTAAATAAATAAAAGAATATTAAAGAAAAGAAAGAATGGGCCTGGTGTTGTGCTAACAAAGAGGGGGTGTTGTTTGCACTTTTGGGCCCAATAACTCCTGGCCTTTGTTGACTTTGCCAGATCCCATGTGCTTGCTTAACTGGGCGTATGGTGGACCTTCATTGGGAAGGCCTTGGATCTGGCCTGTTGATGGTTTGGATGACCAGATTTGGAGAGTGCATGATGGACTCATGGGGTACCAGCACACTTGAATATGTGAGAAAAAATAACATGAAGCGAAGTTGGGACCTGGGGATCGAACTCAGGTCCTTAAGCATTCCTCCACCGCGCGCTTGCCAGCTGAGCTGGTTGTGTTAGTTGTACAAAGAATGACAAACAAACATTATATGATAAAACAAATGGTTAAACTCAAACCACGCGCGAAATTCAAAACTGGCCATTCACCACCTGCCACGCCATCATCTTCCTTGTTGCCTCTGTCGTTTTAGACAAAAAAACCTTTACCTACGGACACCAGGCGTAGGTACAACCCTGTGCTTCTCCAAAATTTCATACAGGCATGATAAATGACAACCAATGGTACCAATCAACTCGTTGCAACCTCACGAGCGTCATGGTACCATTATTAATGGCCAATTGTTCCTGTATGCAAAACCCCTAAAAACAAAGCATGAACCCTAACCATGACACTTTCATGTTCAGTCAGTAAAAACGTAATTAAATGTAACTATTAGCTTGCAAATAACTCAAGGATTATGAATATATCAATTAAACATGCTAAACATGCCAGAATTATGATATTCGAATTCAAGAAAAGAGATGAACCGTGTGACTCTTACAGTGTGATTTTGAACATGGGAAAGCTTGTTAATGGCTGCAATTCGATCCAGGGATATCCAGCAAACGATTGGGATGGCTAGAATGGCTTGAGAAGGCCTGAAACCTTGAAATTGATTTGCAAATTTTTCTTCAATTTTTGAAATTGATTCTCTCTCTTTTCACGCCTCTAGTCCCTTTGTTTTTTGTCTTAATTGTTCCTTATGTATCCAATAATGAATTAGGGTTGTCATTTGTTTCAAATCCTCTCCAATTATGATTATTGATTCATGATTTGATCCTTGTGTAAAATATTTCCAAATCAAGCAAAATGTAATCTTTTTGTATCCATATGAGCCTTGCACGATTTGATCTCACTTCCAGCTGTGTAATGGACCTGATCATGCACAAAATCTCAAGACTTCATTAGCTTTTGATATTTTTACTATTTTATATTGATTTTATTTGATTTAAATGAAATAAAATCAAAATAAATGACAAAAATAAAATAATGACAAGTGGAAGGGGTCATGGGTTGTGGGTCACATTACAAACTCAGTGCAAGCATAAAAAGTTAGGCCCGTTTAGCAAAAAATGCAATTTTGGACACATTTGACTTTTGGCAATTTTGCAAAAAGGGTCAACTTGGCCAATGCATAACTCCATCGATTTTGACCCTAGAGACGTGTTCTTGGACTTTTTAGAAAGCTTAAGAGGTCCTATAAGCAACCCTTTTAGTATCATCTCAATTTAGTCTTCCATGTTCATGTATGAAGCTTTGACCCAAAAGGTGTTTTTGTTGACTTTTCAAAATGACCTATAATGTCCAAATTCATATCTTCTTGTGAGTGCATATTTTGAACTTGGGAGATGAATATGGATTGTAGGGAATTACATCATATTAAAAATAAGCTTTGGATGGGTCATTTTTGATAAAGTATGAGAAAGTTATGCTTGGTCAAAGTTGAGTTGACTTTTCCTACAAAACCCTAATTTAGCAACTTTTGGGTTTTGATGAATTGTGAGCAATCCTTGAGGAATAATGATCAACCCTTGATCAAATGATGAATAATACTTCAAAATGAGGATGTTGACCAAAAATCTTGAAGTTTGACTATGTGTGGGTCACAGTTAACTTTTGCCCTAGCACAATCGATTTTCAAGCCTTTGAGCAATTGACTGAGCAAACTTCCCCTGCAAGGCTTGAAACTTGACATGGATGATCTTGAGAACACATTAGGACAATGGTGAGCATTTGGGATCCTTTGGACTCAAACATCTTGATGCAAACTGAAACCCTAATTTGAGGTAGACTGCCTTAGGAGAGAGTTTGTCTAGTCAAGCCTTGGACTTCCTTGAGAAATTTGAGGACCTCACTTTAAATGTATTGAGAAATATGGGAGGGAAAATTTTGGGGTACAACAACTGCCCCTGTTCAATCTTCTTAAACCTGAGGATGTAGATTGGCTTGTCTGCCTGTTCAATCTTCATAGTAATTGGCCGGTTAAACTACTATTTGGTCGAATTCCAAGCTTCGTAGTACGTTATACTGTTATCTGGTCATGTCCCAGGCTTCACAGCGTCTTATACCACTATCTGGTTGATTCCAGGCTTCATGGTATCTTGTATTACTATCTGGTCGATTCCCAGGCTTCACAATAACTTGCTGAGGATTAAGCTATTTTTCGGTCGATTCCCGGGCTTCAAAGCTTGTATTTAAGACATACCACTATCTCGTCGATTCCAGGCTTCGTAGTATTCTGGAGATGTCAAGATATTATCTGGTCGAATTCTGGGCTTCATAGCTTGAACTAGAATAGAAATCTTAGTATAGATTTGACTGAACCATAGAAAACTTGTGAGAACTTGATTGTATCTTTCCCTGAAAGGTAAAGAGTTAGTCGTATGTAATATGATGATGTATGAAATATATTAAGTAATGATGTTCTCAAAATAAATGAGATTGTGTTGTATGATGCATATGCGTATACCACGATGTATGGATATGCAATGTTCTTGTGACATCTTCCGGCTGGGGAGAATAAATCTTGGACTGCCGCTGGAGAGCATAAGGAGGTGAGTTCTTCGTTCTCGCTGGGGATAGTGACTGAAGATGGTTAGCTAGAGACTTGTGTCTGTTCTGCTTGAGAATATTCCACCGGGAGAAACTCTGTTTGAGAAGAATCCTATGGGAGAATGACTCTGTAGGGAAGAGAGATACTTTGCTGGACGATCTGCTGATTTGGAGAAACCACTCTGCTGGGGATGAATTACCATTGCTGGTGATAAATAAACTTTGCTTGGGGAGAATTGTCACCATTGTCTTTGGGGTACTTCCTACTCTGCGGGGAATGTATGTACCCTTAGCCATATTCTTAAGCTGGCTCTATCCCTGTACCTGGTGGGTAGAGCAACTGTAAGGTTTGGACACTTCTTGTTTGCCCCTGTTCCTGGAATTACGAGTAATTGTCTTTTGTTTCTTATGTAAATATTTATGAGCAGCAATCATTTTCAAATGCATATATCAAAAAATGAATCATTGGACGTTCTTGCAAAACAAAATAGAAAAAAGAAAATCAAATCAAAATTTCTTGTGAAAAATGAATTGTATTGATTTTGAAGTTGGCCTGTGACAGGTGTTTTGTACAAGAGGCTGGCATCCTAGTAAGAGAATGCCGCCGAAGGATAGAAATTACTATTTGTGTAAAAGAAAGAAACACAGCTATATGAACAATCCCATTGGGTTCCAACTCTACTATTGCCTTTATATCTTCAAACGTCTCATCACTTTGCTACTTGGTCGAAGGTAGATCAGATTGATTGGCACCATCCGAGCTTGATAGTTGATACCGAAGTCTGGTTGCAAGATGATCCAATGAGACATAGTGTTACACTTTGATCCCCAATTTTTTCCTGGACCGCCCTTTCGGGTTTTCAGTCCACCGGAATACCCTTTTTTGCCCAAGCCGCCTTTTCGGGTTTTCGACTTGCCGGGTGTACAACTTTTTTTCATTTTCATCCCTTACTTTTGCCCGAACCCTTTTGGTTCGCCGGGAAGCACTTATTTTTGCCTAGGCCAATCAACCTAGCGGGTCTTTGATTATGCGTAGTATCTTTTCACTATGTCTGCATTGACGGGGTGAGGAAGGTCGTCACCATCCATGGTGGTTAGAATCATAGCTCCTCCCAAAAAATGTTCTTAACCACAAATGGCCCTTCGTACGTGGGGGTCCATTTGCCCCTGGGATCACCTTGCGGCAGTATGATACGTTTGATCACCAGATCCCCGACTTGATATTCTTGGCGTCTGACTTTCTTGTTAAAAGCCTTGATCATTCGCTTTTGATACATCTGACCATGACAAATAGCAGTAAGTCTCTTTTCATCGATTAAATTCAGCTGATCAAGCTGGGTCTGGATCCAGTCATCTTTGCTCAAACCTGCATCCTTCATAATCTGGAGGGAGGGTATCTGGACTTTGATGGGCAGGACTACCTCCATGCCATACACCAAAGAGTAGGGTGTTGCCCCTGTCGATGTCCGTGCTGAGGTACGGTACCCATGAAGAGCGAATGGTAACATCCCGTGCTAGTCTTTGTATGTCACCGTCATCTTCTGCACAATCTTCTTGATGTTCTTATTAGCTTCTTCAACAACCCCATTCATCTTCGGTCGATAGGGAGAAGAGTTGTGATGCTGTATCTTGAACTGTTTGCAGAGCTCAGTGATCATCGTATTGTTGAGATTTGTACCAATGTCAGTGAGCAATTTGAGGACCTCACTTGAAATGTATTGAGAAATATGGGAGGGAAAATTTTGGGGTACAACAATATATTTGAAACATGTTCCTGAAGATGACTTCATCTTCTTCCTCGCGCCAGAACATTCATGAAATTTTTTGAAATTGATATCTCTCTCATTTCTCAACCATTTTCAAAAGTATAAACATGAAAGTTGCTGGAAATTTCATCACGAATCCAACCATGTAAATAACTTAAGCTAACACTCAAAGATGAACACGGATTTTAAATGGTACCAAATTCTGACCTAATTTTTTAGGAAGTTCAAACTCAAAATACACACTACTCAGGCAATATAAATGAAATCTAATGGCATGGTTAGTTTCAGGGCTATGATATCTACATCTTATCTTCATAATTCAGAATCAAATAATGCTTGTATGAAGAGATAGAAGTTCAAAAAACTCACCTTGCAGATGGAGATCATGTTTTGAGTTTGAGCAGCTTTCAAGGTGTTGCAATGATCTGGTTAGCTTCCTTGAATCTCTAGGAAGCTAAAGCAATGCTTAGCTTGAGTTATGGATGGCTGAATCGTGCTATAGAAGTCAAAGTGCAACACTCTGTTTTTGGTTATGGAGGATGGTGATGAAGGTGTTACAGTTCTAAAATAGGTATAGGGATGAACTATATTTGATATATGGAAGCTTTGAAAACAGTTTTGAGGGGAAACACGCGATGGAAATGAAAGATACAAGTTTTAGGGAAGAACTATGTACAAAGGGAGTTTTTATGCAATTTATGGATAGAGGGAGTTTGATGGATTTCCAAGGCTTGTAATTTCGTGTCCTCGGTTGCATAAGAGTGTCTCAACTTATAGGCAAAGGATTTAAGACTTAGAATGATCAGAATCACAAGATCACAAGTTATGGGATTTTGACTTGTTTTTGAAGCAAACTTGACAAGTATGGTTTTAAGGTAAGGTACAAAGCTATCTAGAGTGGTTATAAACTTTAAACATGCTTATCTGACTTTGTAGAGGAAGCTTGTGCAGAAGGAACAAGTGCAAAGCTACAAGTTGACTTTGCATAAAGCTTGCTTTATGAGAATAGAATGTGCCTTTCTTCCAAATATGGCAAATTACTTTGGATAATGGCTTAATCACTTGGATCATACCTCAATAAATTGTGTAAACAATTAATTATGGAGTAATTTACAAGTTAGAAGCCTGCAAAAACAAGATTGTGCAACATAGACTTGAGATTTGAATTCTTGTTCATCACAAAAATGACCTATAATTCAAGTTTGAAACCCTAACTTCATCTCTTCGATTCTCTTAGCTCAAAAATGATTTCATTGAGTTCTTGGATATTTTGAAAAGCTTAGAACATTATCTACAACTTTAATGTCGGCCATTTTGACAAAATCATCTTGGAGCTTGGTGAAAATTGACCAAGAAGTTAGGTAAAAAATCTGTCTAAACTACGTCAAATTTTCACTAAATGTTTAAGAAAAAGTGCATGACTATGGATTCATAATTCAAAATCCAAGCATTTATAGGACTTTATCAGTAAAGCAAAGTTGTAGATCTCATCAAGATATACAAATTTCATGTTGGAAGTTTTCTTTGAATCATCTTGCATCTTGATGAAAATTGGCATGAAGTTATGAAATAACCATGTATAAAAACACTTAGAAAAATTCTAAGTCTTGAAAAGTTTGACTTTTCAAGATGAATTTTGACTTTCTTGATGATCAAGTTTCATATTTTTGAATTCTTGATGAAATGTGATCTTTGAAACTCATTTTGATCAAAAGGTCAAAGTTTGACTTTTGGTGTATCAGTTGACTTTTCATCAGTTGACTGAATTTCAACTATCAATTGATCTTGAGAAATGTTTTGAGCCATGAAATTAGGTCAACATGTTGTATTTGAATCCTTGAGATTGTGCTTCAAACCATTAGATCATGTATTAGGTCAAAAACCCTTGATCAGTCAAATACACTCAAAACCCTAATTTTGACCATTTTGCCCTTTTGATGATTTGAACATTTTTCTTGGGGAATTGTGATCCAAACTTGATCAATTGATACATATAACTTCAAAATGTTGATATTGGTCAAAAATCTTGAAGTTTAACTGTAGGTTGACCACTGTTGACTTTTTTCCCAATACAGTTGATTTTAGGTCATCTGATCAATTGAATGAGTAATTTTGTGATTCAAGACTTGAAACTTGACATGAGAAATCTTGAGGTTCCATAATGATCCATGAAAGTCATTTGAAGTATTAGAAGTCAAATTGTCCTTGTGCAAACTCAACCCCTAATTTGAGGTATCAGTGTTGAGGAGATGGCTTGACCTAGTCAATACTTGTGCAAGCTTGAGCTTTTGAAGATCTTTGTGAGAAATGTCTTGAGAAAAGAGAGGGAAAATTTTGGGGTACAATAGGGTTCCTCATTAAATGTTTTACTGAAGGGTGCTTTAGACAGGCTTGATTGTGAATGGGTTGTGTTGAAACCTAGTGACATTATGGTCAGAGCCTTTGATGGTTCGAAGAGGATGGTGCACAGAGAGGTGGATCTCTCTATCAAAGTAGGTTCGCAGGTATTTGACTCTACCTTCTATGTGATGGACATTCGTTCGACCTATTCATGTTTACTTTAACGCCCTTAGATTCATGGGGCAGGTGTTGTCACTTCCACTTTACATCAAAAGCTGAAATATCCCGTGAAAGGAAAGGTTGTCATGGTTTGTGGTGAATAAGAATACATGGTAAGTCACTTGAACTCATTCAAGTATGTTGAGATGAATGACAAATTTCTCAAAAATCCCTGCCAGACTTTTGAAGTTATTCCTCGGACAACTACCGCTACTGGAGACGTTTCTGCTATTCCTAAGGTTACCAGGATTCTGCCCAGAATGGTTTCTCTGAAGGATGCCAGAGTTGTTGTAGAAGAAGGTGGTTGTACTACTTGGGGTCAGCTTTCTGACATTCCTTACAAGTCTGACAAATTTGGTTTGGGTTTCACTGCAGAGGCTCAGAGGGTTGTTTGTCGTACTCGTGCTGGAAGACCACTATTCCGCGTTAGCAACAATGGATTCAACGTGGTAGAATATGTTGATAGTGACTACGACCTAGAAAACTGGATTTTTCCCACCACCGGCAATCGACTCAGCAATTGGAAGACTAAAGAAGTTATAATGATCTCATTTAGTCAGGCGTAAATGCTATTTTCTATTTATTTTTTATTTTAAGTTTTGGCTATGTAACATTCTCATTTTGAATTATATTTTATCATTTGATCAAGGGTTGATCATGATTCATCAAGGATTGCTCAAAATTCATCAAGACTCAAAAGTTGCTAAATTAGGGTTTTGTAGGAAAAGTCAACTCAACTTTGACCAAGCATAACTTTCTCATACTTTATGAGAAATGACCCATCCAAAGCTCATTTTGAATAGGATGCAATTTCCTACAATCCATATTCATACCCCAAGATCAAAAAATGCACTCACAAGAAGTTATAAATTTGGACATTATAGGTCATTTTTGAAAGTCAACAAAAGCACCTTTTTTGCCAAAGCTTATAACTTGAGCATGGAATATAAAAATGAGATGAGACCAAAATGGTTGGTTAGAGGACATCTAAAGATTTCTAAAAATACCAAGAACACCTCCAAAAGTTCAAAATTGAAGAAGTTATACATTGTTGAAGTTGGTCTTTTTTGCAAAATTGCCAAAAGTCAACTATCCCCAAAACATCAAATTTTGTCAAATGGGCCCATTCTTTTCCACTTGATTTGAGCTTTCATCATTGTCCACATTCCCTAGCTTCAGCCATGATCCCATATTCCATTTTTATTATTTAATTTGATTTTTTATTGAATTTATTCATTTTAAATCAAATTAAATCATATAAAATGCAATGCTTTGATAACATGAGATATTTTGGCTATTTCAGGATTTGATTACCATCATTAACATCATGAAAATCGAATCAGACCAATTCATGTGCAAAAGGATTGAGATTTGGCAAAATTGGTAAGTTTTAAAGAAGAGATCAAATCAAATATGTATGCATTGATATGGGAAGATTGAGTCCATAATTTCTACCCTAATACACCACACAATACATAAGCAAGCAAAGACAATCGAAATAAGGGTTGGTAATTGCAGAAAGAGGCAAAAAAAAGTTGGAAAAAGTGACAAAAAGCTTGAAATCGAAATCGTGCTTAGAGGTGTTTTCAAGGGCTGAGAATTGTCCCAATCTCTTCCTGGGTGTTCATTCAATCTACCTGGATCAAAATCAAGCTTATTCAGACCCCATAGCACGCTGTAAGTGTCACGATAAACACCCCTGTTCTTGAAATCGTAATTCATTATTCCGGCATCATTTGACCAAAGTAATTGCATATTTGTAATCCTCACAACATTTCTAAGCTATTTGCATCATTCAATTTTGTTTATCTAACCTGTAACGCACAATGCCATAGCTAGGGTTTCTTGGATATTTTTGGGCGTTTTTATTTCAGGAATAATTGACCACCAAGAAGGGTATGGTTGTGACCAGGAGGGTGAGATGAACACAACCATGCCCTTGGAATTCATTTTGTGGCCTGGGGAAGATTTTTGAGATGAACCATGCTGTAGCTACGGACTTCTGTCCGTTGGTATAGGCCAATGTACTTTTGGCCACGGACAACAGGTTAAAGACGATGCATGGCGCCCTATCATTGGGCCATTCAAACCACACACGTTTTTTTTATTTTGCTGGCAATAGTTTTTGTTTTTATATAATATATATTATTTCCATTGTATTAAAAAACAAAGACAGATGGCCTAGTGGCAAGCGTGCACATCCAAACTCCTTCAGGACCTGGGTTCGAATCCCAGGTCCCCCACTTTCTCTATATTTTTCCTCTTCAGGTACTCCTGTGCGCGCTTAGGCTTGCAAAACACCATGCATCTCCATTCATCCAGTGGCCAGATGGCCAAAGGCCAAATCTGATGGTTCCAGGCTGATGGTCCACCATAGACAAAGTCCACGCATGCTCACCAGATCTCAAAAAGTCAAACAAGGCTAGCTCTAATGAGCCTTCAGATTGCTTTCTACACCATAAATACAGGCCCAAAACCCCTCTCTCTGTTTATTTTATTTACTTTGCTTTATTAATTTGTTTTATTATTTTTTATCTAATTACTAACCAATTAAAATTCAGTCTTTCATAAAATAAAATAACCAAAAATATTTTTATTCAATTAAATTTTAACTTTTATTTTTTGTTAATAAACACTAATTAAATTAATTTAGGTTTTAATTAGAATAACTTTAACCTATTTTTTATAAATAATTAAAATTAAATTTAATTTAATTAGGTTTTAATTACTAACATTAATTATTTTATTTTATTATCTCTTAAAATAACAAAATCCCAAAAAACAATTTTTTTCATTTAATTAATTAATTTATTAATTTAGTAATTAATTTAGGATTTATTTCTTTCTTAAAATAAAAAACAACAAAAAGATTTCTTCTTTAACCAAAAGGGTCAAAACCCTAAAAATTTGCGCTTGATTTATTTTCCCGCACGCGTTTGTTTATTTTTATCCAATGATGTACTTGCTCCCGGATTGTAATAGTAAATAGGACTTTTATATATTTTTACCGCTTTATTTATTTTTAAAGGGTTTGTCTTTGGCGATGTAAACGCCTTGTAATTTAAATTCCGCATTTTATTTTCTGCAAATTATAACTGTTAGATGTTTGATAATAGGATGGCATGACAAGACTGAATGTTTTAACCTAAAATTAACTTAGATCACCCTTCACATGTACAAAGATAAAAATAAACTGAAAACGACGCACTCGCACAAGCGCACTCTTAGGGTACACCCCACTTGGTTGCCTTCGTACGCGGTCATTGAGTATAGGTCACTTTAGAGGTCGTCCTCTTGTCTAAAAGATCATAGTCGCCTCGAAACGGTTGCCTCGGATATTGTTGCCTCAAACAAATGATCTAAGACATTAGGGTTACCGCTAAAGTGTCCTAACATTGCTTTAGTGACCGTAAGTCCCGCATTCGAAATGACCCTCAAACTCCAACGGCGGTGCTACCTACTCATTCATAGTGGGATAGCATTGTCTAAAGGATAATAGCATAGAACGATTCCTTTTTCGAGTAGGTAGATGGTTCTTAGATACTTGCTCTTTCAAAAAAAACAAAAAAAAACTTTTCACACTTACACTTTTCGAATAAAGTTTTCAAAAATACTTCATACTCTCTTGAGGACATAAGCAACAGTTAAATCGAAGTTTTCAAACAAAAACTTTTTCAAACCCACAAGCACAAAGAAAGCAATTTTGAAAACAATTGAGCAAGTACCTAAGAGCCCGTAGATAACTACGGATAGAAAGGGTGCTAATACCTTCCCTTTCTATAATCTACCCCCCGAACCCGAGAAATATCTCGAAAAAGGAATTTTTCTGTGCTTTTTTCCTTTCCTTGTTGGATAAAATAAAAGTCGGTGGTGACTCTTGCTTACCGCGACATTTTACAAAAATAAACGCAAACCAGCATTCCAAAAAACAGTCAGTTCTTCCCACCGTATCACAGAACTGGCGACTCTGCTGGGGACGCTTAATAAGTGGGGTGTACCTTAGGATTAGTTCATATTGTTTTCAATTGCTCGATTTGTATGCTTTATATTTGTGGGCTTGAATCGGAGTTACTATAGATCCTAACCCAAATCTGGGGGATACCCTTTAGGTAAGTAGCAATAAACTGTGAGGGAACTGTACGGCATAGACCGATACGGTTGAAGCAGTAGCTACGTTGGTGTGGCACTTTAGTATGTACCAATATTCCTTGTCGCGCAAAGAGGATAATATGGGTCTGCTAAGGGGTCATTAAGCACCAACTAACCTTAGAACCTTTAAATTGACCAACTTGGCCATAGAACAGTAGCAGTATGCTACACTCATCGAGACTAAACTCTCGCGATGATTCTGGCTGCAAGAAAAGGTTGTTAAACTGGAATTATGACCGATCGAGGATAGTCAGTGATATTGGGATCCTCTAGAACCTGGTTACTATTTCTAGGACAAGTTTGAACCAACTGAACTAAAAGAGGGTAGTACCTAGACTCCTTGCCAGCCTGAAATCTAAGGACTCTCTGTGTGACTTGTGTGCCCTTACCATGTTTGCTAGTTATGGATACTTGTGGTGGGTTTTCTATCATGACATCATGACATCATGACATTGCATGCATCTTGCATTGGACTAACCTATTTCAAAGACAGGAGGGATTCATCTTTGTATTTTGTAGGTCATGGCACCCATGCGTAGGAACACCATTCGGATCAACTTTGTCCAGATTCCCACTCAGCTTAAGGAATTGGTTGCAAAGATTTCAGATACTACCTCCTTTATCAGAAGGCATGGTCACCTCCTGGGTTTGGTCACTTCCAAATTGGACGAGCAAATGATGAGTGTCTTAGTCCAGTTCTTTGATCCACTGTACCATTGCTTTACTTTTCCGGACTACCAGTTGGTCCCTACCTTGGAAGAGTTCTCTGATCTGCTGGGTATCTCTATTCTAGAGCAGACCCCGTTCACAGGTTGGGAGAAGATCCTTAGGCCGGAAGAAATTGCTTCAGCCCTCCATCTGACAAAGGCTGAGGTAATGTCTAATTGGGAAACTCGTAGTGGAGCAAAGGGCTTCTTGACTAAATTCTTGGTTGGTAAAGCTAATCAGTTTTGGGACAGTCTAGACTTCCAGGCATTTGAAGACATTCTGGCTCTACTCATATATGGTTTGGTATTGTTTCCTAACTCAGATGCTTTCATCGACGTGAATGGAGTGAAGATTTTTATGTCTTGTAATCATGTACCCACTCTCTTGGGTAACATTCTTCACTCTCTTTATGCCCGTACTGCCCAGAAGCGGGGAACCCTTATGTGCTGTGCTCCATTGCTGGTGAGGTGGTTTATTTCTCACCTCTCCAAATCAGCTCTGAAGAACAAGGAAGGCATGGGCTGGGCCTATAGGATTATGTCTCTCTCTCTCTCTCATAATGACATCATTTGGACTGTCAAAGGTATGGAAGACGTGGCTATTATTGATCGATGTGGGGAATACCCCAATGTTCCACTGATAGGAACCAATGGAGGGATCACTTATAATCTGTGCTTGGCCTTACGTCAGTTTGGGCGAGCCAGGAGGGAAGGACCTCATGAGTTGTTGATGCCAAGCATTGTCTTTGACTTCCAAGGGGATAGTGACGAGCAACACCGCAGATTCATAAGAGCTTGGGATAGAGTACACAAGTCTGATCCGCACGAGCTGGGTGCAAAGACTTCTCTTCTGATGGAGCCATATCTTCGATGGGTTCGAATCCGTGCCTAAAAGCTGGGAATACCATATGAAGCCGTCTTGCCTATCATTGTTGAAGTTGCTGATGAAGAAGGGGTTCCTCCTACCATCCTCCATCCATACATGTCTACTAACATTGAAGCATTAAAGAGATCATGGATGCAGCTGAGAGAAGAGCGGGATGCTTATAGAGAAAAGTATCACGAGCAAGAGCTGAAGATTCAGAAGTTGACAAGGCAGCTGGAGAACGAGCGGATCCTCAATGATTATGTCCGCACCGACAAGAAACGACCATGGGAGCACTGATTGTCTTTTTGTTATTTCTAGTTTTGATTTACTTTTCAGTTTTTCTTTCTTGTAACGCCTTAAAGGCATCTGTTGAACAATTGAATTCAAAGTTTATCTAATAAAAGTGTGTTTCATTTTTTTTTACGAATTTGAATCCCTAAAGTCTTTGAAATCATATCATATGCATATCATTCTCATGCACCTCATAACAGGTACCCATTACAGGTCTCTTATCTTCTTCGCTGTTTATTTCAGCATCATGTCTTCTGAAACTTCAACTGAACAAGCAATCAAGGCTCTGCAAGCCCAAAACGCCTAGTTCCAGGAATTGTTCATGAGTTTGGCTAAGGGTCAGCAAGATCTGAAGACCCTTATCTTGAAAGATAAGAAGAAGAAGAAGAAGAAGAAGAAGACGGTCCTATTTAATATGGGTCGCAGATTCGGAAACGACTTGCGAGAAGAGGTTGATTTGACCCCCTCATTTGGAGGGAAAGATAATCAGGAAGAAAGGAGGGCTCCTAGCCCTGTGGTTTCAGACAACGAGACTGACTTCGACGAAGACCAGTATCCTCCGGCTGAGGATAGATACAAACAACTGGAAGATCGTTTGAGTGCGATGGAAGTTCAGAAAGTGCCTGGTCTGGACTTTGGTGATCTGGGTCTGTCATCTTGGGTGGTAATTCCCCACAAGTTCAAAGCACCGATCTTTGCTAAATACGACGGGGTTTCTTTCCCGAAACTGCACCTCCGTTCGTATGTAAGGAAGATTCAGCCATACACCGTTGACAAGAACCTCTGGATCCACTTCTTTCAAGACAGTCTTTTAGGGACTCAACTTGAATGGTTTTACCAGTTAGAAGGAGCTAGTATCCGTAATTGGGAAGATTTGGCTGCTGCTTTCTACAAGCAGTACCAATATAATGCCGACCTTGCTCCCACGCGTACCCAACTCCAGGGTATGTCTATGGGTGCGGGCGAAGGTTTCAAAGATTATGCTCAGAAGTGGAGGGACCTTGCTGGAAGAGTGCAACCACCCTTGGCTGATAGGGAGCTAGTGGATATGTTTCTAGGGACCTTGTCTGGTCCGTATTTCAACCATCTGATTGGAAGTTCGTCATCCGGGTTTACGGAGCTGATTATGACCGGGGAAAGGGTTAAGGCTGGTATCAAATCCGGTAAAATACAGAAGGGTGCTTCATCAAGCACCTAGAAGAAACCTTTTAAGAAGGAGTCTAGTATTGTTTACAGTTCAAAAAGTCAGAATAGACCTGAACACCGCCAAGTTGTCAATGCAGTGGTTATTTCAAGACCTGTTGTTACTCCTCAGCGAAACAATCATCCAAGGGCTGAGAGGCCGCGGAGACAATTCACTCAGCTCAACATGACTTTATCCCAAATTCTACCGCAATTATTGAAAACCAACTTGGTGATTCTGAAGGAGGCCCCGAAGACTCCCAACACTACATCACCCATGTACGATCCGAATGCTCGTTGTGCTTTTCACTCTAATAGCCCGGGGCATGATACGGATAACTGCTGGGTCTTGAAGAACAAAGTACAAGACTTGATTGATGCAAAGGAGATTGAATTCGAAGCACCTGAAAGACCTAATGTTGTGACTGCTCCTATGCCCAAGCATGGAGTGAATTCTATAAATGAAGACTCATTTATGGTTTCTATGAGAGACATTGTTACTCCCTTAAAGACTGTGAAGAAGAACCTTTTGTTAGCCGGTTTATTTCTGGGTTGCGGTGAAGGTTGCTGTATGTGTTCTGTCCTACCTACTGGTTGCCATCTTTTGAAGTCAGGTGTCCAACGCCTGATGGATAGTAAAGAAATTCTATTTGAGAAGACTTTTGTTCCTTTGGTTCCTACTGAAGAAGTTGTTATCATTACCATTTCGACAATTCTTCCAAGGCTTCCACGAGAAAGCCTGTTATAATTACATCCGTTCCAAGAATTGCACCATTGATCATCATCGTTCCTGGGCCTATTCCCTATACATCAAATAAAGTTGTCCCTTGGCACTATGGGGTTGACGTGTATTATCACGGAGTTAAACAAGATTTGGATGCTGATACTGACGTCAGCAATATTGTTGGACCTGCCAAAGTCACCCGCAGCGGAAGACTTTTCTCCCCTGATATCTCTCCACCAACTATCTGGAAGCCTGTTGTTATTACACCTGCCAGTGTACCTGCTACTATCCCTGTTCAAGTTCCAATCCTTACCCCTGTTGCCGAGTCATCTGACACTCGGGGCAAAGGGACCACTGATGAGCCTGCTCAGACGGAGGCACCAAAGACGATTACTGTTGAAGCCTCTAGACAAGAGATGGAGGAAATTTTGAAGATCATCAAAAAGAGCGACTACAATGTAGTCGAGCAGCTGGGGAAAACCCCGTCCAAAATCTCTATGTTGTCTCTGTTGCTATGCTCAGAAGCCCATGCCAAGGCTCTGATCGCTTTCCTGAAGATTGCACACGTACCGCAAGAGACATCAGTTGATCAGTTTAAAGATTATGTGGCTAGTCTGACTGCTGATAACGAGTTGGGTTTCTCCGACGCTGACTTGACTGCTAAGGGGAAGAATCATAATGATGCCCTCCATGTCTCCATTGAATGCAAGGGCACTACTCTTGCTCACGTATTGGTAGATATTGGGTCATTGTTGAATGTGTTACCCAAGAAAGCTCTAGACCAGCTAGACTGTGAAGGGTTGGAACTAAAACCAAGCAACATTGTAGTCAGGGCCTTTGATGGGTCCAAAAGAATGGTACACAGAGAAGTGGATATTCCAATTAAGGTTGGTTCTCAGGTTTTCGCATCTACATTCTATGTGATAGACATTCGGCCATCTTATTCTTGCTTGCTGGGTCACCCATGGATCCACAAAGTTGGGGCAGTAACGTCTACGCTTCACCAGATGTTGAAGTACCCGGTCAAGGGGAAAATTGTTACGGTACGAGGTGAAGAGGAGTACATGGTAAGCCACCTCAACTCTTTTCGGTATGTAGAGATGGACGGGGAGTTCATTAAGACCCCATTTCAACATTTTGAAGAGGTTCCCCAGACGCTGGCATCAACTGAGACTGTTGTTGAAGATCCTCCAATGAAGATGGCTTCCTTCAAGGATGCCCGGGCTGTTGTCGAGAAAGGTGGGTGTGCGAATTGGGGTCAACTCCATGATTTTGCACATAAGACTAACAAGTTTGGTTTGGGTTTCACTGCATAAGCTCAAAGGGCTGTTCGGAGTGCACGGATCGGAAGACCTCTCCTGTTCATCAGCAATTGAGGAGTGAATTCCATTGAAGACGATGTTGAAGAGTCTGAGTTCGACAGTTGGGTCTATCCTACTACTGATGGTGGACTAAGCAACTGGACAATAAAGGACTTCATCCCAATTTCTTTTTTCACCCAGTAATGAGACTTTTGTTTTGAGTTTGAAACAGACAATGTTTTAAACTTTATGGCCCGGTGTCTTACCCGGGGCACCGGGGCTTCATCTGTGAGGGCTTTATGTGTGTCATATATATATATCATTAATAAAAGCATTGGACGTTTCTTGCATTTCAAATTTTGCGCTCCTTGTTTTTCTTTTATTAAATATTGCAAAATAACTATTTTACACACACTCACATATACAGGTCTACATCCACTCTGGATCTCACTGGTAACGACTCTGCTACTGCCAGTTATGACTTCGAAAGTCCGATCAACTTAGCCGAAGACGAAGGTGAAGATGATTGCGAAGTGCCTGATGAACTTGCAAGACTGCTACTTCAGGAAGAGAGGTCTATTCAGCCGCACGAAGAGCCGGTGGAATCAGTGAATCTGGGTACAGAGGAAGACAAAAAAGAGGTCAAGATTGGTGCAAATCTGGAACCTAGTGTCAAGCAACGGTTGATTCAGATGCTGCGTGACTACGTTGAGATCTTTGTCTGCTCTTATGAAGATATGCCTGGGTTGGATACCGATATTGTGGTTCACCGCCTACCTACCAAGGAAGACTGTCCTCCAGTGAAACAGAAAGTTCGCCGAATGCACCCAGAGATGTCTGAGAAAATCAAGGCTGAAGTTATGAAACAGTTCGACGCCGGTTTTCTAGTAGTTACTTCTTACCCATAGTGGGTTGCCAACGTGGTTCCTGTGCCGAAGAAGGATGGTAAAGTTCAGATGTGTGTTGACTATAGGGATATGAACAGGGCGAGTCCCAAGGATGATTTCCCTCTACCTCATATCGACGTTCTGGTTGATAATATTGCACAACATAAGGTTTTCTCCTTCATGGATGGTTTCTCCGGTTATAATCAGATTAAAATGGCTCCCGAAGACATGGAGAATACAACCTTTGTTACTTAGTGGGGTACCTTTTGCTACAAGGTCATGCCTTTCAGATTGAAAAATGCTGGGGCAACGTATCAGCGCGCCATGGTCGCCTTGTTCCATGACATGATCCATCATGATATTGAGGTATATGTTGACGACATGATTGTAAGATCCCAGACTGAAGAAGAGCATCTGGACCACCTTCAGAAGTTATTTGACAGGTTGAAGTTGTACAAGCTAAGGTTAAACCCGAACAAGTGCACCT
Source organism: Vicia faba (assembly GCA_948472305.1). Classification (NCBI taxonomy): domain Eukaryota; kingdom Viridiplantae; phylum Streptophyta; class Magnoliopsida; order Fabales; family Fabaceae; genus Vicia; species Vicia faba. Next base: position 6,693,561 of record OX451736.1, read on the forward strand.
TCGAGGTGAGATCTGGTAAGCTGCTGGGTTTCGTTGTAAGTGATAAAGGTATTCAAGTGGATCCTACGAAAGTGAAGGCTATACAGTTGATGCCACCTCCTCGAATAGAAAAAGAAGTCAGAGGCTTTCTGGGATGTCTAAACTATATTGCCTGATTCATCTCGCACCTGACTGCTACTTGTGAGCCAATCTTCAAGCTATTGAAGAAAGATCAAGTGGTAAGATGGAATGATGAATGTCAGGATGCTTTCGAAAGGATCAAAGAGTATCTCCAAGAGCCACCTATCCTGATGCCTCCAGTTGAAGGGAGACCTCTGATCTTATACTTGACAGTACTCGATAACTCAATGGGGTGCATGCTGGGGCAGCATGACGAGTCTGGCCGAAAAGAGCATGCTATTTATTACCTTAGCAAAAAGTTTACCGACTGTGAGACCCGATACTCACTGCTCGAGAAAACTTGTTGCGCTTTGGCATGGGTTGCTCGCTGGCTGAGACAGTATATGCTGACTCACACTACTCTATTGATATCAAAGATGGATCCAATCAAGTATATCTTCGAGAAACCTGCCTTGTCCGGAAGAATAGCAAGATGGCAGATGATCTTGACTGAGTATGACATCCAATACACGACCCAAAAGGCAATCAAAGGAAGTGTGTTAGCAGATCATTTGGAACATCAAGCAGTGGATGATTACCAGTCTATGAACTTTGAATTTTCGGATGAGAACATCATGTTGGTAACCGACTATGAGACACCTGGACCGGATGAAGGACCTGAGGAAGGATCCCGATGGTCTATGTACTTTGATGGAGCTTCGAACGCTTTAGGCAATGGCGTTGGCGCCGTGATCATATCTCCTAAAGGCTCTCATACTCCGTTCACCGCCAGACTATGTTTCAACTGCACCAATAACATGGCGGAGTATGAAGCTTGCATTATGGGTCTTCGAGCAGCAATTGACCTAAGGATTAAGTTTTTGAGTGTCTTCAGAGATTCCGCTCTCGTGATCAGTCAGATCAAAGGCGAGTGGGATATGAAACCCCCAAATATTATTCCTTACAAGGAGTATGTGTTGACGTTGCTTCCCCACTTCGAGGAGATAACCTTTGAACACTTCCCTAGAGAGGAGAATCAGTTGGCAGACGCGCTGGCTACGTTGTCTTCTATGTTCAAATTCAATTGGGACAACGAAGCTCCCCAGATTATCATTGAAAGATTGGACGAACCTGCACATTGATGTGACATTGAGACTAAAGAGGTAACAGAAAAGCCCTGGTTTCATAAGGTGAAGAGGTATCTTGAAGCTCAGGAGTACCCCGAGGGTGCATCTGTTAATGACAAGAAGTTTCTGAGGAGGTTCGCGGCGAAGTTCTTCATCAGCAATGGTATCCTTTACAAGTGTAACCATGATTCAACCTTACTGCGTTGTATGGATAAGAACGAAGCCGAAAGGATCATGGCAGAATTACATGAAGGTACTTTCGGAACTCATTCCAGTGGACACACCATGGCAAAGAAAATCCTTCGGGCAGGATACTTTTGGTCCACAATGGAAGCCGACTGTTATCAGCATTCTCGGACATGTCACAAGTGCCAAGTCTATGCTGATAAAGTGCACATACCTCCAGTACCTCTGAACGTCTTGATGGCACCTTGGCCTTTTGCAATGTGGGGCATTGATATGATCGGCGAGATCAGACCTACAACATCCAACGGGCATCATTTCATCCTGGTAGCTATTGATTACTTTACGAAGTGGGTTGAAGCAGCTTCATTTGCTAAAGTGACCAAGAACGTCGTGGAAAGGTTTATTCGGCACAATTTGATTTGTCAATATGGCGTACCATAAAGGATCATTACGGACAATGGTACCAATCTCAACAATAAGATGATCTCCGAACTCTGCAAGGAGTTCAAGATACAGCATCACAACTCTTCTCCCTACCGGTCGAAGATGAATGGGGCTGTTGAAGCGGCTAATAATAACATCAAGAAGATTGTGCAGAAGATGACGGTGACGTACAAAGACTGGCACGAGATGTTACCATTTTCTCTTTATGGGTACCGTACCTCAGCGCGGATATCAACAGGGGCAACACCTTATTCCTTGGTATATGGCATGGAGGCAGTCTTGCCCATTGGAATTCAGATACCCTCTCTTCGGATTATGAAGGATGCAAGTTTGAGCGAAGATGACTGGATTCATACCTGGCTTGATCAGCTGAACCTAATCGACGAAAAAAGACTTACTGCTATTTGTCATGGTCAGGCGTATCAAAAGCGGATGATCAAGGCATTTAACAAGAAAGTTAGACGATAAGAGTATCAAGTTGGGGATCTGGTAATCAAGCGCATTATCTTACCTCAAGGTGATCCCAGGGGCAAATGGACCCCTACTTACGAAGGGCCATTTGTGGTTAAGAATATTTTCTCAGGAGGAGCCATGATTCTAACCACCATGGATGGTGACGACCTTCCTCACCCCGTCAATGCAAACATAGTGAAAAAATACTACGCATAATCAAAGACCCGCTAGGTCGACTGGCCTAGGCAAAAATAAGGGCTTCTCGGTGAACCAAAAAGGTTCGGGCAAAAATAAGGGATGAAAATAAAAAAATCTGTACACCCGGCAAGTCAAAAACCTGAAAAGGCGGCTTGGGCAAAAAAGGGTATCCCGGTGGACTGAAAACCCGAAAGGGCTGTCCAGGCAAAAATTAGGGATCAAAGCGTAACACTATATCTCATTGGATCACCTTGCAACCAGACTTTGATATCGACTACCAAGATCGGACGACACCAATCAATCTGATCTACCTTCAATCAAGTAGCAAAGTGATGAGATGCTCAAGGATATAAAGGCAATAGCAGAGTTGGAACCCAGTGGGATCATTCACATAGTTGTTTTGTTTAGTTTTTCACAAATTGTATAAACTATCTGTTTGGCGGCGGTTCTCTTACTAGGACGTCAGCCTCTTGTACAAAAATGCCTATTTACAGGCCAAACTTCAAAATCAATACAATTCATTTTCAAAGAAATTTCAAACTGTTTTTCCTTTATCTGTTTTGTTTTGTAAAGAACGTCCAATGTTCATTTTTTATTTATGCACTTGACATTAATTGTTGCTCATAAAAATTTACATGCGAAACAAAAGACGATTACTGGTAATATCATAAACAGGGGCAATAAGAATTGTCCAAGCTGTACAGATGCTTTATCCACCAGGTACAAGGTAGATTCAGTTGAATAATATGTCTAAGATACTTTCACTCCCCGCAGAGTAAGAAGAGACAGTAATGATAGCTCTCCCCAGCTGAGACTTGCAACTATGAATGAATCGGTAATATTCTCCCTAAGCAGAGTTTATCTACCATCAACACTGAAAAGGCTTAATATCCCCGGAAGTCTTAATATTCCCCAACGGAGTATAAGAATATTCCCCGGAAGAGTACAAGATATCCCCAGTGGAGTTAAAATTTTTCCCAGCGCAGTCTGAAAAAGCCTCCCCAGTGGAGTTTGGAGAATCATACCCAGAAGACTTTGGAAGATTATCCCCAGCCAAACTCAAAGGATTATCCCCATTAGAGTCTAAAAGGTTATCCCCAGTAAAGTCGCAACCGAAAGATCGTCCCCAGCCGAGTTCTTTCCTTTCACAAACAGAATTCAATCCCCAACAAGATTCAGTATCACCAGCAACGGTAATTCATCCCCAACTGAATTTATCGGTGGAACCCTCAGCAGAGCATCTCTTCCCCACCGAGTAATCTCATCATCAGTTTATTCCCCAACGGAGTTATCCTCTTCTGCAGGTTTATTATCGCAATCATCGTTGTTCGCTATCTCCAGCAGAAACGAAGAATTTAACTCTTTTCTCCAGCAGCTATCTGGGATTTATTTTCCCCAGCTAAAACATTACATTTCCATACATCATGATACATGCATATACACATCATACAACACAATCTCATTTATTTTGAGAACATCATTGCTTGATGTATATCATGCATTATATACGACTGACCTTTACCTTTCAGGAAGGATGCACTTAAGTTCTCAGCTATATCGAAGTACTGATCGGTTCTTAAATCTCAACTGAATTAGTCTCGGTTGAATTACAGATAAGGTTCTAAATCTCGGCAATTTTCCTCCGTCGAAGTGTGGACGAGTTCTTAAATCTCAACAGAATTATCCTCCGTTGAAGTAACAGACAGTCCTAGATGTTGATGAAGATGTTTCCCTCAGTCGAAGTACTGACCGGTTCTTAAATCTCAATTGAATTAGTCTCGGTTGAATTACAGATAAGGTTCTAAATCTCGGCAATTTTTCCTCCGTCGAAGTGTGGACGAGTTCTTAAATCTCAACAGAATTATCCTCCGTTGAAGTAACATACAGTCCTAGATCTTGATGAAGATGTTTTCCTCAGTCGAAGTACTGACCTATTCTTAAATCTCAGTTGAATTAGTCTCGGTTGAATTACAGATAAGGTTCTAAATCTCGACAATTTTCCTCCGTCGAAGTGTGGACGAGTTCTTAAATCTCAACAGAATTATCCTCCGTTGAAGTACAGACAGTTCCTAGATCTCGATGAAGATGTTTTCCTCATTCGAAGTACTGATCGGTTCTTAAATCTCAACTGAATTAGTCTCGGTTGAATTACAGATAAGGTTCTAAATCTCGGCAATTTTCCTCCGTCGAAGTGTGGACGAGTTCTTAAATCTCAACAGAATTATCCTCCATTGAAGTACATACAGTTCCTAGATCTCGATGAAGATGTTTCCCTCAGTCGAAGTACTGACCGGTTCTTAAATCTCAACGAAATTAGTCTCGGTTGAATTACAGATAAGGTTCTAAATCTCAGCAATTTTCCTCAGTCGAAGTATTGACCGGTTCTTAAATCTCAACTGAATTATCCTCGGTTGAATTACAGATAAGGTTCTAAATCTTGACAGAGTTCCCCAGTTGAATTACAGACAAGTTCTTAAAACTTAGCATAGGTATTCTCTCGGTTGAAGTACAGGCAAGTTCCTAAATATCAACAAGATCAGACTTCCCCAGCGGAATCTTCCACAACAACAGATATGAAAATTCTCGCTAAGGAATCTCTTATGCGATCGACACTCCTCCAGATGGCATCTTTAAGCCCATCTCCCCGCCATCAATCTCCAAATGGCATATGTAAGCCCATTCCCGACATCACAAGGCTGATACCACTTCATGCGAGTGCAAATTTTTAGGCACTCTAGTGTTCAATCCTCTTCCACCTTCGGATCACGAAAGGCACGAAAGCCAATCTACATCCTCAGGTTTAAGAAGATTGAACAGGGTCAGCTGTTGTACCCCAAAATTTTCCCTCTCATATTCCTCAAAACATTGCAAGAAAGATCTCCAAGTGGCTCAAGGTTGCTCAAGAGTTGGTCAGACAAGCTATCTCCTAAGGCAGTCAACCCCAAATTAGGGTTTTGTGTTGCATCAATATCCTTGAGTCCAAATGACCTAAAGTGCTCCCCAATGACCTAATATGTTCTCAAGATCATCCATGTCAAATTTCAAGCCTTGCAGAGGAAGTTTGCTCAGTCAATTGCTCAAAGGGTCCAAAAATCAATTGTGCTAGGGGAAAAGTCAACTGTGACCCAAATACAGTCAAACTTCAAGATTTTTTGTCAACATTCTCATTTTGAAGGATATTTCATCATTTGATCAAGGATTGATCATGATTCATCAAGGATTGCTCAAAATTCATCAAGACTCAAAAGTTGCTAAATTAGGGTTTTGCAGGAAAAGTCAACTGAACTTTGACCAAGCATAACTTTCTCATACTTTATGAGAAATGACCCATCCAAAGCTCATTTTTAAGAGGATGAAATTTCCTACAATCCATATTCATACCCCAAGATCAAAAAATTCACTCACAAGAAGTTATAAATTTGGACATTATAGGTTATTTTTGAAAGTCAACAAAAACACCTTTTTTGCCAAAGCTTATAACTTGAGCATGGAATATCAAAATGAGATGAGACCAAAAGGGTTGGTTATAGGACATCTCAAGCTTTCTAAAACGCCCAAGAACACCTCCAAAAGTTCAAAATTGAAGAAGTTATACATTGTTGAAGTTGGTCTTTTTTGCAAAATTGCCAAAAGTCAACTATCCCCAAAACTTCAAATTTTGTCAAATGGGCCCATTCTTTTCCACTTGATTTGAGCTTGCATCATTGTCCACGTGCCCTAGCTTCAGCCATGAGCCCATATTCCATTTTTATTATTTAATTTGATTTTTTATTGAATTTATTCATTTTAAATCAAATTAAATCATATAAAATGCAATGCTTTGATAACATGAGATATTTTGGCTATTTCAGGATTTGATTACCATCATTAACATCATGAAAATCGAATCAGACCAATTCATGTGCAAAAGGATTGAGATTTGGCAAAATTGGCAAGTTTTAAAGAAGAGATCAAATCAAATATGTATACATTGATATGGGAAGATTGAGTCCATAATTTCTACCCTAATACACCACACAATACATAAGCAAGCAAAGACAATCGAAATAAGGGTTGGTAATTGCAGAAAGAGGCAAAACAAAGTTGGAAAAAAGTGACAAAAAGCTTGAAATCGAAATCGTGCTTAAAGGTGTTTTCAAGGGCTGAGACTTGTCCCAATCTCTTCCTGGGTGTTCATTCAATCTACCTGGATCAAAAGCAAGCTTGTTCAGACCCCATAGCGCGCTGTAAGTGTCACAATAAACACCCCTGTTCTTGAAATCGTAATTCATTATTCTGGCATCATTTGACCAAAGTAATTGCATATTTGTAATCCTCACAACATTTCCAAGCTATTTGCATCATTCAATTTTGTTTATCTAACCTGTAACGCACAATGCCATAACTAGGGTTTCTTGGATATTTTTGGGCATTTTTATTTCAGGAATAATTGACCACCAAGAAGGGTATGGTTGTGATCAGGAGGGTGAGACGAACACACCCATGCTCTTGGAATTCATTTTTGTGGCATGAGGAAGATTTTTGAGATGAACCATGTTGTATCTACGGACTTCTGTCCGTTGGTATAGGCCTATGTACTTTTGGCCACAGACGACAGGTTGAAGACGATGTGTGGCGCCCCATCATTGGGCCACTCAAACCACGCGCGTTTTTTTATTTTGCTGGCAATAATTTTTGTTTTTATATAATATATATTATTTCCATTGTATTAAAAAACAAAGACAGATGGCCTAGTGGCAAGCGTGCACATCCAAACTCCTTCAGGACCTGGGTTCGAATCCCAGGTCCCCCACTTTCTCTAGATTTTTTCTCTTCAAGTACTCCTGTGCACGCTTAGGCTTGCAGAACACCATGCATCTCCATTCATCCAGTGGCCAGATGGCCAAAGGCCAAATCTAATGGTTCCAGGCTGATGGTCCAACATAGGCAAAGTCCACGCATGCTCACCAGATCTCAAAAAGTCAAACAAGGTCAGCTCTAATGGGCCTTCAGATTGCTTTCTACACCACAAATACAAGCCCAAAACCCCTCTCTCTTTTTATTTTATTTACTTTGCTTTATTAATTTGTTTTATTATTTTTTATCTAATTACTAACCAATTAAAATTCAGTCTTTCATAAAATAAAATCACCAAAAATATTTTTATTCAATTAAATTTTAAAATTTATTTTTTATTAATAAACACTAATTAAATTAATTTAGGTTTTAATTAGAATAACTTTAACCTATTTTTTATAAATAATTAAAATTAAATTAAATTTAATTAGGTTTTAATTACTAACATTAATTATTTTATTTTTTCTCTTAAAATAACAAAATCCTGGAATTTTTTTTTCATTTAATTAATTGATTTATTAATTTAGTAATTAATTTAGGATTTATTTCTTTCTTAAAATAAAAAACAACAAAAAGATTTCTTCTTTAACCAAAATGGTCAAAACCCTAAAAATTTGCGCTCGATTTAATTTCCCGCACGCGTTTGTTTATTTGTATCCAATAATGTACTTGCTCCCGGATTGTAATAGTAAATAGGACTTTTATTTATTTTTACCGCTTTATTTATTTTTAAAGGGTTTGTCTTTGGCGATGTAAATACCCGACGCCTTGTAATTTAAATTCCGCATTTTATTTTCCACAAATTATAATTGTTAGATGTTTGATAATAGGATGGCATGACAAGACTGAATGTTTTAACCTAAAATCAACTTAGATCACCCTTCACATGTACAAAGATAAAAATAAACTGAAAATTACGCACTCGCACATGCGCACTCTTAGGGTACACCCCACTTGGTTGCCTTCGTACGCGGTCATTGAGTATAGGTCACTTTAGAGGTCGTCCTCTTGTCTAAAAGATCATAGTCGCCTCGAAACGGTTGCCTCGGATATTGTTGCCTCAAACAAATGATCTAAGACATTAGGGTTACCGCTAAAGTGTCCTAACATTGCTTTGGTGACCGTAAGTCCCGCATTCGAATTGAACCTCAAACTCCAATGACGGTGCTACCTATTCATTCATAGTGGGATAGCATTGTATAAAGGAAAATAGCATAGAACGATTCCTTTTTCGAGTAGGTAGATGGTTCTTAGATACTTGCTCTTTCAAAAAAAAAACTTTTCACACTTACACTTTTCGAACAAAGTTTTCAAAAACACTTCATACGCTCTTGAGGACAGAAGCAAGAGTTAAATCGAAGTTTTCAAATAAAAACTTTTTCAAACCCACAAGCACAAAGAAAGCAATTTTGAAAACAATTGAGCAAGTACATAAGAGCCCGTAGATAACTTTAGATAGAAAGGGTGCTAATACCTTCCCTTTCTATAATCTACCCCCCGAACCCGAGAAATATCTCGAAAAAGGAATTTTTCTGTGCTTTTTTCCTTTCCTTGTTGGATAAAATAAAAGTCGGTGGCGACTCTTGCTTACCGCGACATTTTGCAAAAACAAACGCAAAACATAAAACAACATTCCAAAAAACAGTCAGTTCTTCTCACCGTATCACAGGTTGCAAATGTGGTTCCAGTACCGAATAAGGATGGCAAGGTGCATATGTGTGTAGACTACAGGGATTTGAATAGGGTAAGCCCCAAAGATGACTTTTCGCTTCCACATATTGATGTTCTGGTTGACAACACCGCTCAGCATAAAGTATTTTCCTTCATGGACGGTTTCTCCGGTTATAATCAAATCAAGATGGCACCTGAAGACACGGCGAAGACTACTTTTGTCACACAATGGAGGAACTTCCTGCTACAAGGTTATTCCTTTTGGGTTAAAGAATGTCGGTGCAACATATCAACATGATATGGTAGCTTTGTTCCATGACATGATACATCACGAGATAGAGGTTTACTTCGACAACATGATAGCCAGATCTCAAACTAAAGAAGATCACCTCGACCACCTGCACAAATTGTTTGAGAGATTGAAGAAGTACAAGCTGAGATTGAATCGAAACAAGTGCACTTTTGGGGTAAGATCCGGTAAACTCCTATGTTTCATTGTCAATGGTAAAGGTATTGAGGTTGATTCCGCCAAGGTCAAAGCTATTCGAGAAATGCCAGCTCCCTGTACTGAGAAGGAAGTCAGAGGTTTCCTGGGACGATTAAACTATATTGCCAGATTTATTTCTCATTTGACCGCTACTTGTGAGTCGGTCTTTAAGTTGCTGAAGAAAGATCAAGTAGTAAAGTGAAACGAAGATTATCAGATAACTTTCGACAAAATCAAGGAGTACCTCCAGGAACCTCCAATTCTGATGCCACCAGTTGAAGGAAGACCTCTGATCATGTACCTAACAATGTTAGAGAACTCAATGCGGTGTGTACTGGGGCAACATGACGAGTCTGGTCGAAAAGAGCATGCAATATACTACCTTAGCAAAAGTTTACCGACTGTGAAATAAGATACTCATTGCTCGAGAAAGCTTGCCGCGCTTTGGCATGGGCTGCTCGCCGACTAAGCCAATATATGTTGACTCATACTACCTTGTTGATCTCTAAGGTGGATCTCATATAATACATATTCGAGAAACCCGCTCTCTCTGAAAGGATAGCCATATGACAAATAGTCTTAACATAATACGATATTCAGTACACCTCTCAGAAGGAAATTAAAGGAAGTGTAATCACAAATCATTTGACTCATCAAGCCGTAGACGACTATAAATCTATAAATTTCGAGTTCCCGAATGAGAATATTATGCTAGTTATAAATTATGAAGAACCTGAACCGTATGAAGGACCCGAGTCAGGATCCCGATGGAATATGGTTTTTGATGGAGCTTCCAACACACTTTCCTTATATGGTTATTTTTGCAATACCATATACCCTTTATACCGAACCTTTTGATACTATTTCAATACCACTTTATTACAACAATTTCCATATTTTATTTCAAAACAAACCTCACCAAATTAAGGGTTTGCATTGGACTCAATTAATCTCCAATTCCATTTTATAAAATATCTCTATGGCTGTTCATATGACGATTCAGGGAGAGATCTGAACTAAACTAAATCGAATTATTATAAAATTTCACTCGAATTAAACTGAATTGTTTTAATTTATTAAGAACTGAATCAAAATTATTGATTTCATATACTATTTTAAAATTCCGAACCGTACCGAATCATTAAAAGACATCTCGAACTGAACAATTTATTAAAGGACTAAACTACTAAACTATTTTTCAATTTTTTTTTTAAAAAAAGGTTAAAACTTTATTTTAGTATTTTTCATTTTCAGTTTTGGTTCGGTTCGCTTTCAGCTTCGACTCATTTCAGTTTCAGTTTCAGTTTGATTTTAAATCCATCTGTGTAATATGGTTTAGTTCACTAACCAAATATAACAGTTTGATTATTTTAACTTCAGTTCGGTTCGACAGTTCAATTCAGTTCATAAAATTTTTGAACAACCTTAAATATCCCACTACAAATTTCAAAATTTTCCCTTAATTTATCATAATTATTTATACCAATCTTATTAAATATTTTTATTTTTTTTATAGATTTTTGTTTTTTTCTTCTTTTCATTAAACTATAAAATATTTAATTAATTAATTTAAAAATTTATTTCTTTTTAATATCTCAAAATATTAACATATATTATTATTATTATTATTATTATTATTATTATTATTATTATTATTATTATTATTATTATTGAAACTCTATTATTAAATATGTCATATTTCATTTTATACATAAATCTTAACTTTAAATAATTTAGTCTAATTTATTATAATTATAGTCATTCTAAACATTAATATATTATTATCTTTTTATAAATTTATATGTTGCCTTTATCAAGCTCATGCAAACACTTATGCATTCAAATTCATATCTATTTCTCAAATTAATATTTATTTAGTTATAATTAATTGTATTATATATAGGAATGACAATTATATCTATTTCACTCATAAAAAGTAGAGTAAAAAATTGTAAAATGAGTACGAACACGAACACATGTAATTATTTATGAAAATAAATGAGTATGTACGCGAATACGAGTATCTTAAATACTCATCCTGTTTCATATCCGCACCATATATGTTTACACATTTTTACTTTTATTATTATATAGACATGTATGTTTATCAATTTTATTAAATACATTACTATATTACTATTAAATTTGTGCACATTTTAATAAAAAGTCTTTTTTATTTTTGAACTCAACAATAACATTCTTGATTTTTTTTAAATATTGTTAACTACTTAAAATAACATGATAAATTACAATTGACCAATAATTTTTTTATTAAAAATACAGGTAAATGAGTATGAATACAAATGTTAGTGTTCATGAAGGTATGAGCTGAAGTAGGAGGATTTTTTTAAATTACAAATATAAGAAGAATACTATTATACTCTATCTAACCACTGTCCATTGTCATCCCTAATTATATATCATAATATTAAAAATTAATGACAAATAAATTTTAAATTTATGAATTTGTTTCCATATACATATATATATATATATATATATATATATATATATATATATATATATATATATATATATATATATATATATATATATATATATATATATATATATATATATATATATATATATATATATATATATATATATATATATATATATATATATATATATATATATATATATATATTTCATTCATTCATGTAAGTTTGTGTGTTTTTTATTTTCGTCTCTATATTTTATTTTTTATGAAAATAATCACTGAATGTTAAAATTATTTTAGTTTTAATCCATAAAATTAAAATCAACAGAAAAATTTACAAATTTTTTTCTTTAAATTTTTTTACAGATTTTAATTTTAGAGACTAAAATATAAATTAACATTTAAAGATTATTTATAAAAAAAAATAAGATATACGAACAAAAATTAAAAGGACGCCAATTTACATGACCAACCTTATCAGTAAGACATTAATTAACATCTTGTTCAACATGAACATTATCGAGAAAATCCTTCACCAACTCTAATTTTCCTTCATATCTTAAATCCACAACTATCGTATCCCAATATTTCACCGGACCATCTACCTCAAAATAACTTCATATATCCGACCATTCACAATTGTTTCAATGCCACTATATACAACATGAAATTTTCTTGAACAAAATGCCCCATGATGGAATATCACTTTGAAGAGATCCATTTTTACAATAAACCCTAAACAAATTATAAATATTTTTCAACTAACCTACCTAATTTAAAAAAACCCTATTTATTATCCCAAAAAAATTAACAATACATCACAAAACACCAAAAAAAAAATTGCTTTTATGCTAAAAAAAACACATGGATTTGGGATCACATCATATTCTTACAACATAGAAAAGGAAATATGATTGGGTTACCTTTACAAATATAGAGGGGGCAATAGCATTTATCACCGGAAGCAGGTATACCGCCCAGAGAAGGGAGATAACCTACTTCTGGCTATTCTTAATTTCGTGCATTTGATTTTATGAAACTTAATTTCTGTTTTAAAAAAAATGCATAAATGATGATTCATTTGGAACATAGGTTATAACGCTAATTTCGCAATACTAGTCGTATTGCCGATTGCGCACTAAAAACTAAAAATAAAAAATGTTGAACCCATTTTCATTTCGTTGCTCCAGTTATGTTTCTACGACGGCGTTTCCTTCCATGTTACTCTATAATACTACATCGTTTCACCTCAACCGACCATCTTCGAATTTTCCGTTTCCATGCCGGCCGTTCAATCTGCCTGTACGCCGGTCAGTTCCCCCTATCGTTGCTGTTGCCTCTTTACCATTCTTCGATATCAGCGGAGGTAAAGGGTGCGTACATGTAATTTCTCCTCAAAACCCTTGTTTATGCTTCATTTCGGTTGTAGTTGTTACTTTTTCCATCAATGTCGAAGTTGTTGAACTTGAAATTGGGACTTGTTTATTTGCAATTCATGGATGTATCTAATTTCTTTACTTTCTCGTTTGCTCTCCCTTGATGCATCAATTCACAATCAAGTTTTTTTTTTTCTTCTTTCTTTCGGTGAATGAATCATTATCATTTTAGAATTTCAAGTGTTATTGGTTTAATTTTTCAATCCTAACCTTATTTGTGGACAAATTCTATGGTCGTGGTGTATATAATACAATTTCGTTCCTCCTATTTGATATCTCAATTTGATGGTCGAGGGCCTTAAATTTTTTAAGACATTGTGTTAGTTAACTAGGGTTCAACCATAACATAACAACTAGGGGTCCTATTTAGTATGAGTTTAACCCTGACAAATTTATGAAGAGACTCTCTTTAATTATAATTTAACTATGAAAATTTTGAGGTAATGAGTGACTCAGTTTACCATTTCACACATATTAAAAAATATATATAAAAGTAAGAGAGAAAATAATATTTTTATTATAATACCTCTTATCATGTATTGAGAATGATGAAATTTTTATTAATTAGAGAATACAATTGAAAAAATGTATTGGAAATTGAAATGAATCTTTCATCTTGGGACACTTTTATTTCAAATGAGTCACTTATTGTGAGACAGAAAGAATATGGTGCTATGTTGTCTCCTGAATTATTTAATCAGATTCGAGGAGTAATTTCATTGGAGATCTGCTCCATAATTTATTATAAACAATAAATTTATTAATGACCTTGAAATCAACCATCATCCTTTAATTAGAAAATATGAATATTTCCTCTGCAGACTGGACAGTTAAGATCAACCATTTTGTTAGATCTAAGAATGAGTGTGCTAATTTTCTTGCATATTTGAGATTTATTTTAACTAAGGATTGTACGAACTTGGAGATCCTCCTACTGAGCTTTTTAGGCTCATGTGTATATTGATCTTTAAGTGGATTAGCCTTCAACTTAGTTTTTCCTGTGTTGTGTTATGTTTTCTTGGAGAAATATAAGGGACGGAAACCATCGAATTCAAGCTGGGTAGATGAAATGGAGGAAGGTTTCCGAGGTTTTATGTGACACAAAGGTACCACTCAAGTTGAAAGGAAAATTTTATTAGACTGCAGTAAAACCTGCAATATTGTATGAGACAAAATGTTAGGCAGTTCAAAATCAACACGAGAATAAAGTAAGTGTAGCAGAGATGACGATGTTGCGTTGGATGTATGGTAAGACTAGATAAAATAAGATTAGAAATGACAATATTAGAGAGTGTTGGGATAACACATATAGTAGAAAAGAAGTGGAAAATAGATTTAGGTGGTTTGAGTATATAGAGAGAAGACATGTAGACTATGTGCTAAGGAGAGTTGATTGGGTGGAAAAAAGTTAAACAACTAGAGATAGAGAAAGACCTAGAAAATCTATAAGAGAAGAGAAGTTATTAAGAAAGATCTCGAGATTAGCGATTTGAATAGAAGCATGATCCGTGATAGAATGTTAAGTTGATTCATGTAACCGACTCTACTTAGTAGGATATGACTTAATTGTTGTTGTATTTTCTTGGGCTTTTAGATCAACCAAAAACGGGCCAAAATTGTGTATGGGATAAAATAGAGGTACCAACACTGGATTTAAGCCTATATTGATTAAGCTTTCTTATCCACTCCCTCCATTTTGTGTTAAGTCATTTGTGGTTTTAATGCATAAATTAAGAACTGCAATTAATATCATAAATCTTAGAAAAAAAATTGTATACACTGTACTTTTCTAAATTATTGTTTACAAGAATATCAAAAGAGATGTTAATTATCATTAAGGGTATAGAAGAAAACAAATAATTAAATTTCATTGCTTCTGTGCATAGAAAAGTTTGAGCAGTTTGAGTAGGATTGTTTATTTCTAGCTTGATAGAATTATAGTATAAATGTTTTATCAGTATCATATTTTTACTGAAATCTTGGAAACGGAAATGTAAATTTGTTCACTCTTCAGATCATATATAATATTCCTTTTACAGCATGAATGAGTTCTTTGAAGTGGAACTAAAAGTTCGCGATTATGAATTGGATCAGTTTGGTGTGGTCAACAATTCGGTTTATGCAGGTTATTGCCAACATGGTGAGACCTCATGAGTTATTTACATTTAGATTTCCAATACCACAAACTGTTACTTTTATCTGAAATTTATGTTGAGATCACCTTTTCTATTTAGAAACCTTTTGTTTTCATGTAATTGAAAACAGGAGTTAATTTTGAACCGTCTACAAATCTAAATGAAAACAAAAGTTTGAAGTGGTATAATGCAAACAGCAGTGCTGCAGTAGTTTGATGACTTTAGGATCAAAATGTTATTTAGAGTCAGTATCTTTAAATCCTTTCTCAAGGGAAAAAAATATATAGTATGATTTGTAGTCTTGAGCAAATGACTTGAGTTTAGCCTTGCAGTCCATATTTAAATTTACTCATGTCATGAGAATCATTTTGGTAATCAACAAATGTAGAGCAGCATAAGATACAATTTGTATATTATTTTTTATTCATGATTAAACAAAGTTATAGACTCGATAATCATATTAAAAAGGAATGTCATTGGTCTTGACCTTGATTCAAGGGAGTTATTGACAATTTATGGTTTGATACTTGAGGTGTTGTCTAAATCTTAGATTTTTCGAGTCACATAAAAACTTTTCTGTTCAGATTTGGATGCATTCTACAGTTGTTTGACACTGTTAGTTTCTTTTTGTTCTCTGAAGTATATATATGACACCTTTTCATATCTTGGCTATGGTTTTAAATGTTGTCCCTCTTAACTCATAGTTTATATTGTATTTATTTATAAATATCTTCATAAGGTCGTCATGAATTCTTGGAAAGCATTGGTATTAATTGTGATGCTGTGGCTCGTGGTGGTGATGCATTGGCATTGTCAGAACTATCCTTCAAATTCTTTGCACCTCTAAGAGTAAGTAATGCCAAATTTGTTTGTCATTTGTGTTTGTTAATTGTTAGGTATAATCTCTTTATGCAAAGTAGTACTCTAAAAGGATTATGTAATATTGTATAGCATAGATCTGTTTGACAATGTTTGTTCTTATTCTAAAAATAACTTGCTACCAGAGTGGTGACAGATTTGTCGTAAAGGTCAGGGTTTCTGGCTCTTCAGCTGCTCGTATATACTTTGATCACTTCATCTATAAGCTACCAAACCTAGAGGTCTATTTCCATCACTTATAGTTTACAATTTTTACCATCTTTGAAAATATTTGTTGATATTTGGTGAATTTGATGACAGCCTACTTTGGAAGCCAAGGCCACAGCGGTGTGGCTTGACAAAAACTATCGTCCCATTCGAATTCCGGCAGATATTAAGTTGAAGTTTGTTAAATGTATTCGGAGAGAGAACTCTTAGTCCATCTTTCACATGAACATTTGATTGATAGATCACTGAGAAAGTAAACAGTTTTTTGTACTTGACTTCAATTTGGCATGTGGACGGGCAAGGAGGTAGAAGCAGCACCGTTCTGTAATAGAGGTTTGTGTAATTTTAAATAATTTAAAACCTAATTTAAACCACAATTCTAGCAATATTTTCTTGATGCCTAGTAAAATACAGCACAGGGACATTTTTCCCTAGTTTGAATCTGTAGGTTCTATAAGGCTTTCATTCTCATTGTTCCTTACCAACTATTAAGGGCTATGCAGCACCAACACCTTTGGAAAAAAAAGTGTTCGTGTGTATCGACACCGACACCACACCAACACTTGTGATTACATTCAATTTATTTATTTTTTCAAATTATTACTGATGTTGACATGTCAATGTTGTGTCCTATCCGTCCTTCTTAAATTAATAGCCTGTTTGGTTTGGGGTTTCAACAACCAAACTCACGTGTTTATGTAACTGTACCGTGATTTTAAAGAAGCTCCAAAAGGTAGCTTCTGTGTACATGTGGAAACCCACCGCAATTCTAATCCAATGCTAAACCAAACATAGCATAGGGGAGATTAAGGGTGGAGGAATTACTTGTTTGAACCATTTTTTCTTGTTTATACATGCTTAGTTGCTCTGAGGTATTGGTGTAAAGTTGTTGAAAAATATTGGACAGTGTGAATCAAGTCCTCAAACATTATAAACTACAGAAGAGGCTTTTAGCTTCAAATATGGCAACCTTTAAAACTTTGGGACTATAAGGTTTGTCGTATATTGTGCAATTGTTTTCTAAATGAGTAAACTATTGATCAGTCCCATATGGATTTTTTTAGTAGTTTATTATATTGATGGTATTATATTAGTTATCTTTTAAATTATAGATTTAGAATACATTAATTATGATGCAGGGTGGGTGTTGAATTTAACAATAAACTGTACAAGAATAGTATGGTGCTATATAATCAAATGGAATAGTTGAATATAAAGTTTGTCTTGAAGTGGAATAATTTATTGTTTTGGTAGCATTTCGTTGTAAGTTGTGTATTTTGCAAAACATGTGTAGTGTAGGTCTATATGATTATTGTTTAACTTGAAAAGATAACAAATTTAGGGTATAATACACAAATATACAATTATACCAACACTAAAACTGTAGCAATGACAAATCTTAGCTAAAACTGTAGGATGTTTATTGTTCTTTCACTGCAGATACTTGTCTCAATTATCGTTTTGGTTTTATACTTAAACTCTTAAAGCATATAATCATTTACGTACTTGTATAATGTATATCTAAAACGTGATTTCTTTTCCTTAAAAATCAATAGGTCAATGCAATTATAGGCCTGGTTATTTTCCCACCTAAATAATTATCTGTTGATTGAACACATATAATTATTTATTGTCTAATAAACATAACAAACAAAACCAATGACTTGGAGCATCTCTCGTGCAGAAACTTTCTTCCTTTGTTTACATACCAACCTACAAGTTGTACTATTCAAATGACTCAAAATATAAAATATAGTTTTCGTCAAATATTTATAATAAAAATATCGTCACTCACATCCTTGCATTGAGCCTATAAATTAGTTGCTGTGAGTAATAGCTACACAAGAGAAACATTTCTGTAAACAATACGTCACTGAAACTGAGCTTTATCTTCCGAGAGTAATGTCAACAAATTATCTTCCACCACCATCACCGGATACACCTTCGCCTCCATACCTGACGGTGCCGATGCCTTGGTCACCGGGTCCACCTATGCTAACATGGCCACCACCTATATCATCAGATAAGTTATCATCTGATGACTCTTCTTCTTCAACATCAACATTTGGCATCGTTATTGGTGTTGCTGCCGGGGTCCTAGGTGTTCTTTTGTTGTTTGCGATTTGGCACAAGTATCTTAGGAAGAAAAGTTGTTATTCAAGATCAAAGTGTTAGTTGGAATCTTTACACATCTTAATTCAGTCCTAGGTGTTCTTTTGTTGTTTGCGATTTGGCACAAGTATCTTAGGAAGAAAAGTTGTTATTCAAGATCAAAGTGTTAGTTGGAATCTTTACACATCTTAATTCATGTATGCACCGTAAAATTATATTTCAAAAATTTTAATGATACTGTGTATTCAAAATTTCAATTTGAAACATTTGATTTAAATTAGAAGAGACGTTTACCATATCATTCAAGCATTCTAGGATGCTAAATCCTCACGTCTCTTAACACGAAAGCGTGATTGGGGAATAAAGCTAGATATATAAATTAAGTCGAGCAATTAATAACTGATAATAATAGACACTACAAGGAAGTATCATTGATGAAAAGCGAGAGGATAACAAATCTCTTATATCCAGTAATATTTGTTGAAAATTGATTTAACTACAAGGTTCAATGAATATTATGTTGGTTGATTAACTTGTGTTTGAGTTTACATTACATAATTTTTATCACTGCAATTTTAATTGAGGAAATTGAAATATTTTTATTTTGAATTTAATTGATATATACTGACAGTGTAAAACAGTTTTGAATTTTATTTTAATTATTTATAATTTAATATTTGTGAATGATTGTGATGCACGGTTTGTGTAAAGAATTTTACATTGTCAGTGCATAATAATTAATCTCTTTTATGTCATTTATATTTATTAATTAGTTATACTATTGATTTTAACAAATATTTTAAATTTAATTTAATATTTTAAAGACTCAAATTTCTAAAGACAGTGTGTTTCAAAGAAACAAAGTTAGAAGATCTGAAGATAATATTTCTACTGAAGTCCAGATGCTAAAAACTTAATTTCTAAAAGATAACTTGTTTTAAAGAAGACAAAGTTAAAAGATCTGAAGACAACGTTTCTACTGAAGTCCAGATGCTGAAGATTTTGTGTTTCTAATAACAAGGTTCTTAAAAGGATTCTTAAAGAACTAAGTGCTAAATATTCTAAAGACGGAAATTCTAAAGATTTCAAAGACTTGAAGTTCTATAGATCCAAGGTTCTCTACAACGGGTTCTCAAGACCAAGTGCTGAAGACTCTAAAGACGTAGCTCTTAAGACTCTGAAGAGTTGAAGCTCTTCTGATTCAAGGTTCTCTACAACGGGTTCACACGACCAAGTGCTGAATACTCTGAAGACGCAGTTCTGAAGACTCTGAAGACTTGAAGTTCTGAAGACCTTATGTTATGTTTCCGCTTCTAAATTTATGCTCACAGAAGCCTCTGAAGTACAGAAAGAAAGAATATAACGGTAACATGGTACAATAGTACACAGTATGAAAAAACCTTATTCCACTACCTCTCCACTAGCTTGAACCGTGGAAGAGAAAATGACGTAGCAGTACTATTTGTAATGACTCTTTTTCAAATAGCCAACGACTCTTTTTGTTTGGCTATATAAGAAAAGAATCGCATGTTTTTAGTTGGTGTTCAATGTTAAAAATAAAAGTTGTCATTATTGAAACACAACCAAAAAGATATTAACCACTATAACAACAACAAGAATAATTGTTATCAAAATGATTCTTCAATCATGCTGATAATGATTACAATGAAATCATTGATTCACAATGTGTTTAATTTCATATGATGCACAAAGTTTGCTAAGTCGCAGAAGATAATGAAGATGATCATGAAAGCTCCAATTATAAATCCACAACACAAATGTTGTGCTCTAAAGTGATCACGGAAGAAAATAGAACAAGGAATGTTGTCCAGAATGTTCTAAGGTGAATCAAGATGAAGAATTTATTCTCTTTACTACATCAAGATCAACGAAGCTTCCAGAAACTTATGAAGAAGAAGACTTCACCAATTCAAGTGCTTTGGACTGTTGTCCGTGAAGAAACTACTTGAAGAAAAGAAGACCACACATTGATGCTACAATAGAATGTAATACTTCTAATGTGTATTAGAATCTTCTGATGTAAGCTTAAATTCTGTTTACATCCAACTTGCTTAGAAGCGTATTATTGTAAACAAATGTAAATCAAACAATTGTTTGGTGATACTTTGAGAGACTAAGTGAAGGTCTTTTCTCAAGAAGATAGTGACTGAAGGTCATTATGAAATCCTGGTAGTGGATTCTACTGGATCAATGGTAGTCATATTTCAAAGGGGACTAAGTGAAGGCCAGCCTTGTGAGTTCACTGATGGATATCATTGGAAGAAAATCATGGTAGGAGATTCTGAGGGATCAAATTCTATTGGATCAATGAACGTTATATTCAGTCTGAATCATTGAACGTGTCATTGGATGTTAGTCATAGGCGGTTGCCCATGCGATTGTAATCAGATTGATTATAGTGGATTAAGTCCTTGAGTTCAAGACGAAATCACCTTGGTAGGGTGGACTGGACTAGCTTGGGAGTTTCTCAAGTGAATCAGGATATATCACGTGTTCTTTATATTTTCTTATGCTTTAGAGTTTATGTTTTATTAACTTAATTAAAAGCATTACTTAGAAGTAACACTCAGAAGCATTGTTCAACAAATAATGCTTAGAAGTGAAAGTTATTCAAGAAAGGAAAATTCAATTCAAACCCTCTCTTTCTTGTGTTTTCTTCACACCTTTAGACAAGTCCTTGTTTCCATGTATCTAGCCTTTCGCTTGCTTCTATGTATCTCTTTTTCAAAGATCAAATAAGTGTTCAAATCAATTATAGCCTTATTTTGAATATCTGTCAAACCCTCCCCGGGTATCTTCATAAAAATTGCTAAGTCATTGGTCTTGCAATGCTTCATGGTCGAGACTCGGTCGAAATGTGCCTTCTACCACTTCATCTTGGAATAAGCTTTTCATCACCCAACCATTGGTCTTTCGAACTCGCCTCAAACTTCAATTCATTGGAGCGTTGAAATTACAGCTAACACTTTTACAGTTGCATCTTATTTATCAATAAAATTAATCAAATTTTTCATAACTTTAAGGTACGCATGAGGCCTACTTGTATCTCGTTACTTTGTGCAGTATCAAGGAAAGCTTAACATCAGTTCAACGGGCCTATATCACATGCATCCCATTCAAGGGGGCATTGGATATATCTAATAACTTCTCAATCTTAAGGTTACAGATAAGTGCCGCAGTGGGAAAAATTGAGATTAAGTTATTGATTAACTTAACTAAAAAAACAAGAGTCGTCACCGAACTTTATTGTTTTCAAAGGAAAGAGAAAATATCGAGAAAACCCAACACGAAAAATAAAACCAAAGAGAGATCTAGATACAGGGGTTGGTTATGCAAGGGGAAGGTATTATCACCTCTCACATCTATGGTACTCCGTAGGAATCTCTTGAAAATCTACGTTATGACAAAAACTGGATTGTTTGCAAAAGGATTGGAGAGATGGGAAAAGAAGTATTTTTCTTATATTTTTACTCGCCAAGACTTCAAGAGTCTGTGCCTAGGTATCCTCATAGTGCAATAAGGAAATCAGAGCCTCGTAGTTTATGGTAAAAATGACCACGGAAGTTTGTTGATTGATTTTAATTGAAAAGACATTTCGTCGTATTCAAATGGAAAACTCAACTTACTACCCACAAGTATGAGTAAGAAGCATTTTCATCATCTTGATATGGAGAACTTTACTTGGATTTTTCAGCAAGTAAGTGTGATACGGTGGGAAAGAACTGACTGTTTTTGGAATGCTGGTTCTTGTTTTTGCATTTGTTTTCGCAAAATGTCGCAGTAAGTAAGAGTCGCCACTGTCTTTTATTTTATCAAACAAGGAAAGAAAAAAAGCACAGAAAAATTCCTTTTTCGAGATGTTTCTCGGGTCCGGGGGGTGGATTATAGAAAGGGAAGGTGTTAGCACTATTTCTATCTGTGGTTATCCACGGGCTCTTAGGTACTTGCTCAAAGTGTTTCCAAAAATTGCTTTCTTTGTGTTTTTGGTTTTGAAAAGAGTTTTTTGTTTGAAAAGGAGTGTGAGTGTGAAAATTTGTTTTATTTTGAAAGAGCAAGTACTTAAGAACCATCTACCTACTCGAAAAAGGAATTGTTCTATGCTAATGTCCTTTAGACAATGCTATCCCACTATGAATGAGTAGGTAGCACCGTCGTTGGAGTTTAAAGGTCAATTCGATTAAGGGACGTGCGGTCACTAAAGCAATGTTAGGGCGCCTTAGCGGTAACCCTAATGTCTTAGATCATTTTTTCGAGGCAACCATTTCGAGGCAACTATGATCTTTGTACAAGAGGGCGGCCTCTAAAGTGACCTATACTCAATGACCGCGTTCGAAAGAAACCAAGTGAGGTGTACCCTAAGAGTGCGCATGTGCGAGTGTGTTGTTTTCAGTTAATTTTGTCTTTGTACATGTCAATGGTTATCTATGTTGATTTTAGGTTTAAACATTTGATCTTGTCATGCATTCCCTATTACCAAACATCTAACAGTTTATAAGTTGCAGAAATTAAATTATGGAAATTAAGCTAACTATTACAAGGCGTCGGGTATTTACATCGCCAAAAGCAACCCTTGAAATTAAAATGCGGAAAGATAAATAAAGCGATAAAAATAGTCCTAATTAAGCTATTACATTCTGGAAACAGATACAATATTGAATAAAATGGCACGCGTGCGGGAAATTAAATCGGGCGAGTTCTAGGGTTTTGACCCTTTGTTTATTAAAGAAAAGATTTTTTAGTTTATTTTTGAATTAAAAAAAAGAAGTTAAACTAAGTTAATTATTAAATTAATAAGCTAATTAATTAATTAATGAAAATAATATTTTTGGGTTTTTGGTATTTAAGGAAATAAAAATAAATTTGGTCAATGTTAATAAAACCTAATTGTCTAAGTTAATTTTAATTATTACAAAATATATTTAAAGTTATTCCTAATTAAAGCTAAATTAATTAAATTAATTTTATTAACAAAAATAAAATACTGAAATTTAATTTAAATAAGAAAATATTTTTTGGTTTTTAATTTTAATGAAAAAAGATTTAATTGGTTAGTTAATTAGTAAAAATAATAACAATAAATAATTAAAAGAAATAAATAAGAATAGAGAGAGTTTAGGAGGTTTGGGCCTGAAAAAGGGGTTTGATCAGCAATATCCATGGCCCAATTGTGCAGGCCTGATTGACTTTCCTGATTCCAGCGTGTGCATATGACTAGGGAGCATGGTGGACGTCCCATCTGGACCACCAGATCTGGCCTGGGGCCATCTGGCAAGTGGTGGAGTGATGATACATGATGCATTGTTGTTCCTCATATGCACTGGAATATCTGTAGAAAAAATATAACAAATGCATGGGGGACCTGGGATTCGAACCCAAGTCCAGTTGATCATTGAACACGCGCCTCTACCACTGCACCACTATGCGTTAGTTGTTATTATATTGGACAATGAATATTATAAGGGAAATCACATTAATATGCCAGAAATAAACAAAAATGCGCCAAGTATTTGAATGGGCCAACCAGGGAGAGACGCGTCATCGTCTTCTTCCTTCAACCCTACAAATTTACCTGCGGATTTATATCCGCAGCTAAATTTGTATGTCCATCCTAAAATCTATTCTAGGCCATGGAAATTCTTCCCAAGACCATGGTCATGCTCACCTCTCTCCTCTGGTTACATCCATGTCCATCAATGGCTCCAATTTTGCCTGTAAAAGAAATGCCCAAAAAACAAGCTACGAAACCCTAGGTTCAGTTATAGGGCTACAGTCCAGATAAATGCAATCAAACAATGCCAAAAGTCCAGAAATTTCATAAGCATCATGAATATGTCAACGACTTGCCAAAAAATGCAAGAATATGGTGTTACGATTTTAAATACAGGGCGGTAAAACGTGAGGCTTACAGTGCGTTTGAGAGCGTGTGAGAGCTTGCTTTTGATTGCAGGAGGTTCAGTGATTGTCCAGAATGGAGTGGTGTTGAGATTTGCCCTTGAAAACGCCTCCAAAGATGATTTCAGTTTCACACTTTTTCATCTTTTTTCAAGTTTTGCTTTTGATGATTCTGCAGCCTCTAGCCCTTGAACTCGTGTGCTTTCACTTGTATATGTAATATGCAATGCATTAGGTCAACAAATGTGGGCTGAATCCTTCCAAATCAATGCCTTGAAATTGGATTTGATCCTCCATTGAAAGCTTGCCTATTTTGTCCAAAATCCAATCTTTTTGCACATGGAATGCTTGATACGAATTTGATCATGATATTGATGATGATTAGGTCCTGGAAATAGAAAAAGATCTCATGTAATCAAGTTTTGTGATTTTATTTGATTTAAATTGATTAAAAATGAAATAATTCAAATAAAAATCAAATAAAATAGAAAATTTGATAAATGGACACAAGGCTGAATCTAGGACACGTGTGGAATATGGCAAGTCCAAATCAAGTGGAAATGAATGGGCCCATTTGACAAAATTTGAAGTTTTGGGGATAGTTGACTTTTGGCAATTTTGCAAAAATGCCCAACTTCAACAATGCATAACTTCTTCAATTTTGAACTTTTGGAAGTGATCTTAGACTTTTTAGAAAGCTTGAGATGTCCTCCAACTAACACTTTTGGTCTAATCTCATTTTGATATTCCATGCTCAAGTTATAAGCTTTGGAAAAAATGTGTTTTTGTTGATTTTCAAAAATGACCTATAATGTCCAAATTTGTAACTTCTTGTGAGTGAATTTCTTG
The DNA here is from genome assembly GCA_948472305.1 of Vicia faba. NCBI lineage: Eukaryota > Viridiplantae > Streptophyta > Magnoliopsida > Fabales > Fabaceae > Vicia > Vicia faba. The sequence goes on from OX451736.1 coordinate 6,719,036, forward strand.
ATCTTGGGGTATGAATATGGATTGTAGGAAATTGCAACCTCTTCTAAATGAGCTTTAGATGGGTCATTTCTCATAAAGTATGAGAAAGTTATGCTTGGTCAAAGTTGAGTTGACTTTTCCTACAAAACCCTAATTTAGCAACTTTTGAGTCTTGATGAATTTTGAGCAATCCTTGATGAATCATGATAAACCCTTGATAAAATGATGAAATATCCTTCAAAATGAGAATGTTGACAAAAAATCTTGAGGTTTGATTGTATTTGGGTCACAGTTGACTTTTGCCCTAGCACAATCGATTTTGGACCCTTTGAGCAATTGACTGAGCAAACTTCCTCTGGAAGGCTTGAAACTTGACATGGATGACCTTGAGAACATATTAGGACATTGGGGAAAACTTGAGGTCATTTGTACTCAAGGGTCTTGATGCAACATAAAACCCTAATTTGGGGTTGACTGCCTTAGGAGATAGCTTAACTGTCCAACTCTTGAGCAATCCTGAGCCATTTGGAGATTTTTCTTGCAATGTCTTGAGAAATATGGGAGGGAAAATTTTGGAGTACAACAGCTGCCTCTGTTCAATCTTCTTAAACCTGAGGATATAGATTGGCTTTCGGGCCTTTCGTGATCCGAAGGTGGAAGGTGATTGAACACTAGAGTGCCCAGAAATTTGCACTCGCATGAAGTGGTATCAGCCTTGTGATATCGGGAATGGGCTTACAGATACCATTTGGAGACTGTTGATAGGTGGTCTCAACTTCGATTGGAATACAAATCAGGGAGATCTGAGGGTCGATCTGACTGAACCAGAGAAGGTCTTGGATTAACTTTGACTGGATCGGCATCAGAAAAATCTTAGGATCGATTTAACTGGACCAGACAAAAGTCTTGGAATATCTTCAACTGGAATACGAATCAGGGAGATCTTAGGGTCGATCTGACTGAACCAGAGAAGGTCTTGGATTAACTTTGACTGGATCGGCATCAGAAAAATCTTAGGATCGATTTAACTGGACCAGACAAAAGTCTTGGAATATCTTAAACTAGAATACGAATCAGGGAGATCTTAGGGGCGATCTGACTGAACCAGAGAAGGTCTTGGATTAACTTTGACTGGATCGACATCAGAAAAATTTTAGGATCGATTTAACTGGACCAGACAAAAGTCTTGGAATATCTTCAACTGGAATACGAATCAGGGAGATCTTAGGGTCGATCTGACTGAAACAAAGAAGGTCTTGGATTAACTTTGACTGGATCGGCATCAGAAAAATCTTAGGATCGATTTAACTGGACCAGACAAAAGTCTTGGAATATCTTTAACTAGAATACGAATCAGGGAGATCTTAGGGGTGATCTGACTGAACCAGAGAAGGTCTTGGATTAACTTTGACTGGATCAGCATCAGAAAAATCTTAGGATCGATTTAACTGGACCAGACAAAAGTCTTGGAATATCTTCAACTAGAATACGAATCAGGGAGATCTTAGGGGCGATCTGATTGAACCAGAGAAGGTCTTGGATTAACTTTGACTGGATCGGTATCAGAAAAATCTTAGGATCAATTTAACCGGACCAGACAAAAGTCTTGGAATATCTTCAACTGGAATACGAATCAGGGAGATCTTAGGGTCGATCTGACTGAACCAGAGAAGGTCTTGGATTAACTTTGACTGGATCGGCATCAGAAAAATCTTAGGATCGATTTAACTGGACCAGACAAAGGTCTTGGAATATCTTCAACTGGAATACGAATCAGGGAGATCTTAGGGTCGATCTGACTGAACCAGAGAAGGTCTTGGATTAACTTTGACTGGATCGGCATCAGAAAAATCTTAGGATCGATTTAACTGGACCAGACAAAAAGTCTTCCATAGATGTGGTTTCTTTTTGAGGGGACTACCAGGTCATATGAATAGTCGATGATGTTTATTGATTCGTCTTTCCCTGAAACGGTAAAGAGTTAGTCATATGCAATGTCATGATGTATGAAATGCATGATATATATCAAGCAATGATTCTCTCAAAATAAATGAGATTGTGTGGTATGATGCGTATATGCCTATATCATGATGTATGGAAATGTAATGCTTTAGCTGGGGAAAATAAATCCCGGATAACTGCTGAAGAATAGAGCTGGATTCTTCATTTCCGCTGGGGATGGCGAACGAAGAGAATAAACCTGCAGGAGAGGATGACTCCGTTGGGGAATAAACTGATGAGGAGACTACTCTGTGGGGGAAGAGATGCTCTGCTTAGGATTCCACTAATAAATTTCGTCGGGATGAATTATCGTTGCTGGCGATATTGAATGCTGTTGGGGGATTGAATTCCTGTTTGTGAAAGGAAAGAACTTCGCTGGGGATGATCTTTCAGTTGCGACTTCACTGGGGATAACCTAATAGACTCTTGTGGGGACAATCCTTTGAGTTCTGCTGGGAATGATCCTTTGAACTCGACTGGGGAGATTTATTTTGTACTCCGCTGGGGATAAACTTCCAGAGTCTACTGGGGATGATGCTTCAACTCCTTTGGGGAAGCTTTTTCAGACTGCGTTGGGCAAATTTTAACTCCACTGGGGGTATCTTGTATTCTGCCGGGGAACACTCTTATACTCTGCTAGGGGATATTAAGTCTGCCGGGGATATTAAGCCTTTTCAGTGCTGATGGTAGATCAACTCTACTTGGGGAGAGCATTGCTGATACATTCACGGTTGCAAGTCTCAGCTGGGGGAGAGCTACCATTACTGTCTTACTCTGCGGGGAGTGAAGGTATCTTAGCCATATTCTTCAGCTGAATCTACCTTTGTACCTGGTGGACAGAGCAACTGTACAGTTTGAACAATTCTTACTACCCCTGTTTCTGATATTACCAACAATCGTCTTTTGTTTCGCATGTAAATATTTATGAGCAGCAATTAATGTCAAATGCATATATCAAAAATGAACCTTGGACATTCTTTGCAAATCAAAACAGATAAAGGAAAAACAGTTTGAAATTTCTTTGAAAATGAATTGTATTGATTTGAAGTTTGGCCTGTAAATAGGCGTTTTTGTACAAGAGGCTGACGTCCTAGTAAGAGAACGCCGCCGAATAATAGAATTTACACAATTTGTGAAAAACTAAACAAAACAGCTATGTGAATAATCCCACTGGGTTCCAACTCTGCTATTGCCTTTATGTCCTCTAGCATCTCATCACTTTGCTACTTGGTTGAAGGTAGATCAGATTGATTAGTGTCGTCCGAGCTTGACAGTTGATACCGAAGTCTGGATGCAAGGTGATCCAATGAGACATAGTGTTACGCTTTGATCCCTAATTTTTGCCTGGACCGCCCTTTCGGGTTTTCGGTCCACCGGGATACCCTTTTTTTCCCAAGCCGCCTTTTCAGGTTTTCGACTTGCCGGGTGTACAAATTTTTTATTTTCATCCCTTATTTTTGCCCGAACCCTTTTGGTTCGTCGGAAAGCCCTTATTTTTGCCTAGGCCAGTCAACCTAGCGGGTCTTTGATTATGCGTAGTATTTTTTCACTATGTCTGCATTGACGGGGTGAGGAAGGTCATCACCATCCATGGTGGTTAGAATCATATCTCCTCTTGAGAAAATGTTCTTAACCACAAATGGCCCTTCGTAAGTAGGGGTCCATTTGCCCCTGGGATCACCTTGAGGTAGAATAATGCGCTTGATTACCAGATCCCCAACTTGATACTCTTGTCGTCTAACTTTCTTGTTAAATGCCTTGATCATCTGTTTTTGATACGCCTGACCATGACAAATAGCAATAAGTCTCTTTTCGTCGATTAAATTCAGTTGATCAAGTCGGGTCTGAATCCAGTCATATTCACTCAAACTTGCATCCTTCATAATCCGAAGAGAGGGTATCTGAACTTCAATGGGCAAGACTGCCTCCATGCCATATACCAAGGAATAGGGGGTTGCCCCTGTTGACGTCCTTGCTGAGGTACGGTACCCATGAAGAGCAAATGGTAACATCTCGTGCCAGTCTTTGTATGTCACCGTCATCTTCTGCACAATCTTCTTAATGTTCTTATTAGCCGCTTCGACAACCCCATTCATCTTCGGTCAGTAGGGAGAAGAGTTATGATGCTGTATCTTGAATTGCTCGCAGAGCTCGGTGATCATCTTGTTGTTGAGATTGGTACCATTGTCCGTAATGATCCTCTCTGGTACACCATATCGACATATCAGATTGTGCCGAATGAACCGTGCCACGACGTTCTTGGTTACAGTAGCAAATGAAGCTGCTTCAACCCACTTCGTGAAGTAATCAATCGCTATCAGGACGAAACGATGGCCGTTGGATGCTGTAGGTCTGATCTCGCCGATCATATCAATGCCCCATATTGCAAAAGGCCAAGGTGCCGTCAAGACGTTTAGAGGAACTAGAGGTATGTGCACCTTATCAGCATAGACCTGGCACTTGTGACATGTCCGAGAATGCTGATAACAGTCGGCTTCCATTGTGGACCAAAAATATCCTGCCCGAAGGATTTTCTTTGCCATGGTGTGTCCACTGGGATGAGTTCCGAAAGTACCTTCATGTAACTCCGCCATGATCCTTTCTGCTTCATTCTTATCCACACATCGCAGTAAGGTTGAATCATGGTTACGCTTGTAAAGGATGCCATTACTGATGAAGAACTTTGCTGCGAACCTCCTCAGAAACTTCTTGTCATTAACAGATGCACCCTCGGGGTATTCCTGAGCCTCAAGATACCTCTTCACCTCATGAAACTAGGGCTTTTCTATTACCTCCTCAGTCTCAATATCACAACAATGTGCAGGCTCGTCCAATCTTTGAATGATAATCCAGGGAGCCTTGTTGTCCCAATTGACCTTGAACATAGAAGACATCGTAGCTAGCGCGTCCGCCAACGGATTCTCCTCTCTAGGGAAGTGTTCAAAGGTTATCTCCTCGAAATGGGGAAGCAACGTCAATACATACTCCTTGTAAGGAATAAGATTTGGGTGTTTCGTATCCCACTCGCCTTTGATCTGACTGATCACGAGAGCGGAATCTCCGAAGACACTTAGAAACTTAATCCTTAGGTCAATTGCTGCTCGAAGACCCATGATGCACGCTTCATACTCCGCCATGTTGTTGGTGCAGTTGAAACATAGTCGGGCGATGAACGGAGTATGAGAGCCTTTAGGAGATATAATCACAGCGCCAACGCCATTACCCAAAGCGTTCGAAGCTCCATCAAAGTACATAGACCATCGGGATCCTTCCTCAGGTCCTTCATCTGGTCCAGGTGTCTCACAATCAGTTACCAACATGATATTCTCGTCCGGAAATTCAAAGTTCATAGACTGGTAATCATCCACTGCTTGATGTGCCAAATGGTCTGCCAACACACTTCCCTTGATTGCCTTTTGGGTCGTGTATTGTATGTCATACTCAGTCAAGATCATCTGCCATCTTGCTATTCTTCCGGACAAGGCGGGCTTTTCGAAGATATACTTGATTGGATCCATCTTCGATATCAATAAAGTAGTGTGAGTCAGCATATACTGTCTCAGCCGACGAGCACCCCATGCCAAAGCGTAACAAGTTTTCTCGAGCAACGAGTATCGGGTCTCACAGTCGGTAAACTTTTTGCTAAGGTAATAAATAGCATGCTCTTTTCGGCCTGACTCGTCATGCTGACCCAGCACACACCCCATTGAGTTATCGAGTACTGTCAAGTATAAGATCAAAGGTCTCCCTTCAACTGGAAGCATCAGAATGGGTGGCTCTTGGAGATACTCTTTGTTCCTTTCGAAAGCGGTCTGGCATTCATCGTTCCAACATACTACTTCATCTTTCTTCAGTAACTTGAAGATTGGTTCACAAGTAGCAGTCAGGTGTGAGATGAATCGGGCAATGTAGTTCAGACGTCCCAGGAAGCCTCTAACCTCCTTTTCTGTTCTGGGAGCTGGCATCTCTTGTATAGCTTTCACCTTTGCAGGATCCACTTGAATACCTTTGTCTCTTACGACAAAACCCAAAAGCTTACCAGATCTCACACCGAAGGTGCACTTGTTCGGATTTAACCTCAGCTTGTACAACTTCAGCCTGTCAAATAGCTTCTGCAGATGTCCAAGGTGTTCTTCCTCAGTCTGGGACCTTGCAATCATATCGTCGACGTATACCTCAATCTCATGATGGATCATGTCATGAAACAAAGCAACCATGACACGCTGATACGTTGCCCTAGCATTCTTCAGTCCAAAAGGCATGACCTTGTAGCAAAAGGTACCCCACTGAGTAACAAAAGTTGTCTTCTCCATGTCTTCGGGAGCCATTTTAATCTGATTGTAACCGGAGAAACCATCCATGAAGGAGAATACCTTATGCTGAGCGGTGTTGTCAACCGGGATGTCGATATGAGGTAGAGGGAAATCATCCTTGGGGCTTGCCCTGTTCAGATCCCTATAGTCAACACACATTCGAACCTTACCATCCTTCTTCGGCACAGGAACCACATTGGCTACCCACTGTGGGTAAGAAGTAACTTCTAGAAAACTGGCATCAAACTGTTTCATCACTTCAGCCTTGATTTTCTCAGACATCTCTGGGTGTATTCGGCGGACCTTCTGTTTTACTGGAGGACAATCTTCCTTGGTAGGCAGGCGGTGAACCACAATATCGGTATCCAACCCAGGCATATCTTCATAAGACCAGACAAAGATCTCAACGTAGTCACGCAGCATCTGAATTAACTGTCGCTTCACACTAAGCTCCAGATTTGCACCGATCTTAACTTCCTTCTTGTTTATCTCTGTACCCAGATTTACTGATTCCACCGGCTCTTCGTGCGGCTGAATAGCCCTCTCTTCTTGAAGTGACAGTCTTGAAAGTTCACCAGGCACTTCGCAATCATCTTCACCTTCGTCTTCGGCTAAGTTGATCGGACTTTCAAAGTCATAACTGGCAGTAGCAGAGTCGTTACCAGTGAGATCCAGAGTGGATGTAGACCTGTATATGTGAGTGTGTGTAAAATAGCTATTTTGCAATATATAATAAAGGTAAACAAGGAGCGCAAAATTTGAAATGCAAGAAACGTCCAATGCTTTTATTAATGATATATGAAAATGACACACATAAAGCCCTCACAAATGAAGCCACAGTGCCCCGGGTAAGACACCGAGCCGTAAAGTTTTAAAACATTGTCTGTTACAAATTCAAAACAAAAAGTCTCATTACTGGGTGATAACAGAAACTGACATAGAATCCTTCGCTGTCTAGTTGCTTAGTCCACCATCGGCAGTTGGGTATATCCAGCTATCAATATCAAACTCTTCATCATCGTCCTCTTCGATAGCATTCACTACTGCGTCATGTTTAGGCTTTTCCGACGCTCCGAACTCAATCTCCTTTGCATCAATTAAGTCCTGTATTTTGTTCTTCAAAGCCCAACAATCATCTGTATTATGTCCCGGGCTATCAGAGTGAAAAGCACAATGGGCATTAGGGTTATACTTCGGTGATGTTGTATTGGGATTCTGCGGAGCCTCCCTTGGAGTTACTAGATTGGTTTTTAACAACTGCGGCAGAATCTGAGACAAAGTCATGCTGAGACGGGTGAATTGCCTTCGAGGTCTCTCGCCCTTTTGTTGATTGTTGTGCTGAGCAGCACCAGCAGGTCTTGAAATAACAACCGCATTAACAGTTTGGCGGTGTTCAGGTCTACTCTGGCTTTTCGAACTGTAGACAGCACTGGACTCTTTCTTGAAAGGCTTTTTCTCGGTGCTTGATGAAGCACCCTTTTGTATCTTACCAGCCTTAATACCAGCCTCAATCCTTTCATCGGTCATAATTAGCTCTGTAAACCCTGCCGAAGAGCTTCCAATCAGGTGGTTGAAAAATGGACCAAACAAGGTCCCTAGAAACATATCCACAAGCTCCCGATCAGCCAAGAGTGGTTGCACTCTTCCGGCGAGGTCCCTCCACTTTTGAGCATAATCTTTGAAACCTTCGGCCGTTCCCATTGACATACCATGGAGTTGTTTATACATGCTTAGTTGCTCTGAGGTATTGGTGTAAAGTTGTTGAAAAATATTGGACAGTGTGAATCAAGTCCTCAAACATTATAAACTACAGAAGAGGCTTTTAGCTTCAAATATGGCAACCTTTAAAACTTTGGGACTATAAGGTTTGTCGTATATTGTGCAATTGTTTTCTAAATGAGTAAACTATTGATCAGTCCCATATGGATTTTTTTAGTAGTTTATTATATTGATGGTATTATATTAGTTATCTTTTAAATTATAGATTTAGAATACATTAATTATGATGCAGGGTGGGTGTTGAATTTAACAATAAACTGTACAAGAATAGTATGGTGCTATATAATCAAATGGAATAGTTGAATATAAAGTTTGTCTTGAAGTGGAATAATTTATTGTTTTGGTAGCATTTCGTTGTAAGTTGTGTATTTTGCAAAACATGTGTAGTGTAGGTCTATATGATTATTGTTTAACTTGAAAAGATAACAAATTTAGGGTATAATACACAAATATACAATTATACCAACACTAAAACTGTAGCAATGACAAATCTTAGCTAAAACTGTAGGATGTTTATTGTTCTTTCACTGCAGATACTTGTCTCAATTATCGTTTTGGTTTTATACTTAAACTCTTAAAGCATATAATCATTTACGTACTTGTATAATGTATATCTAAAACGTGATTTCTTTTCCTTAAAAATCAATAGGTCAATGCAATTATAGGCCTGGTTATTTTCCCACCTAAATAATTATCTGTTGATTGAACACATATAATTATTTATTGTCTAATAAACATAACAAACAAAACCAATGACTTGGAGCATCTCTCGTGCAGAAACTTTCTTCCTTTGTTTACATACCAACCTACAAGTTGTACTATTCAAATGACTCAAAATATAAAATATAGTTTTCGTCAAATATTTATAATAAAAATATCGTCACTCACATCCTTGCATTGAGCCTATAAATTAGTTGCTGTGAGTAATAGCTACACAAGAGAAACATTTCTGTAAACAATACGTCACTGAAACTGAGCTTTATCTTCCGAGAGTAATGTCAACAAATTATCTTCCACCACCATCACCGGATACACCTTCGCCTCCATACCTGACGGTGCCGATGCCTTGGTCACCGGGTCCACCTATGCTAACATGGCCACCACCTATATCATCAGATAAGTTATCATCTGATGACTCTTCTTCTTCAACATCAACATTTGGCATCGTTATTGGTGTTGCTGCCGGGGTCCTAGGTGTTCTTTTGTTGTTTGCGATTTGGCACAAGTATCTTAGGAAGAAAAGTTGTTATTCAAGATCAAAGTGTTAGTTGGAATCTTTACACATCTTAATTCAGTCCTAGGTGTTCTTTTGTTGTTTGCGATTTGGCACAAGTATCTTAGGAAGAAAAGTTGTTATTCAAGATCAAAGTGTTAGTTGGAATCTTTACACATCTTAATTCATGTATGCACCGTAAAATTATATTTCAAAAATTTTAATGATACTGTGTATTCAAAATTTCAATTTGAAACATTTGATTTAAATTAGAAGAGACGTTTACCATATCATTCAAGCATTCTAGGATGCTAAATCCTCACGTCTCTTAACACGAAAGCGTGATTGGGGAATAAAGCTAGATATATAAATTAAGTCGAGCAATTAATAACTGATAATAATAGACACTACAAGGAAGTATCATTGATGAAAAGCGAGAGGATAACAAATCTCTTATATCCAGTAATATTTGTTGAAAATTGATTTAACTACAAGGTTCAATGAATATTATGTTGGTTGATTAACTTGTGTTTGAGTTTACATTACATAATTTTTATCACTGCAATTTTAATTGAGGAAATTGAAATATTTTTATTTTGAATTTAATTGATATATACTGACAGTGTAAAACAGTTTTGAATTTTATTTTAATTATTTATAATTTAATATTTGTGAATGATTGTGATGCACGGTTTGTGTAAAGAATTTTACATTGTCAGTGCATAATAATTAATCTCTTTTATGTCATTTATATTTATTAATTAGTTATACTATTGATTTTAACAAATATTTTAAATTTAATTTAATATTTTAAAGACTCAAATTTCTAAAGACAGTGTGTTTCAAAGAAACAAAGTTAGAAGATCTGAAGATAATATTTCTACTGAAGTCCAGATGCTAAAAACTTAATTTCTAAAAGATAACTTGTTTTAAAGAAGACAAAGTTAAAAGATCTGAAGACAACGTTTCTACTGAAGTCCAGATGCTGAAGATTTTGTGTTTCTAATAACAAGGTTCTTAAAAGGATTCTTAAAGAACTAAGTGCTAAATATTCTAAAGACGGAAATTCTAAAGATTTCAAAGACTTGAAGTTCTATAGATCCAAGGTTCTCTACAACGGGTTCTCAAGACCAAGTGCTGAAGACTCTAAAGACGTAGCTCTTAAGACTCTGAAGAGTTGAAGCTCTTCTGATTCAAGGTTCTCTACAACGGGTTCACACGACCAAGTGCTGAATACTCTGAAGACGCAGTTCTGAAGACTCTGAAGACTTGAAGTTCTGAAGACCTTATGTTATGTTTCCGCTTCTAAATTTATGCTCACAGAAGCCTCTGAAGTACAGAAAGAAAGAATATAACGGTAACATGGTACAATAGTACACAGTATGAAAAAACCTTATTCCACTACCTCTCCACTAGCTTGAACCGTGGAAGAGAAAATGACGTAGCAGTACTATTTGTAATGACTCTTTTTCAAATAGCCAACGACTCTTTTTGTTTGGCTATATAAGAAAAGAATCGCATGTTTTTAGTTGGTGTTCAATGTTAAAAATAAAAGTTGTCATTATTGAAACACAACCAAAAAGATATTAACCACTATAACAACAACAAGAATAATTGTTATCAAAATGATTCTTCAATCATGCTGATAATGATTACAATGAAATCATTGATTCACAATGTGTTTAATTTCATATGATGCACAAAGTTTGCTAAGTCGCAGAAGATAATGAAGATGATCATGAAAGCTCCAATTATAAATCCACAACACAAATGTTGTGCTCTAAAGTGATCACGGAAGAAAATAGAACAAGGAATGTTGTCCAGAATGTTCTAAGGTGAATCAAGATGAAGAATTTATTCTCTTTACTACATCAAGATCAACGAAGCTTCCAGAAACTTATGAAGAAGAAGACTTCACCAATTCAAGTGCTTTGGACTGTTGTCCGTGAAGAAACTACTTGAAGAAAAGAAGACCACACATTGATGCTACAATAGAATGTAATACTTCTAATGTGTATTAGAATCTTCTGATGTAAGCTTAAATTCTGTTTACATCCAACTTGCTTAGAAGCGTATTATTGTAAACAAATGTAAATCAAACAATTGTTTGGTGATACTTTGAGAGACTAAGTGAAGGTCTTTTCTCAAGAAGATAGTGACTGAAGGTCATTATGAAATCCTGGTAGTGGATTCTACTGGATCAATGGTAGTCATATTTCAAAGGGGACTAAGTGAAGGCCAGCCTTGTGAGTTCACTGATGGATATCATTGGAAGAAAATCATGGTAGGAGATTCTGAGGGATCAAATTCTATTGGATCAATGAACGTTATATTCAGTCTGAATCATTGAACGTGTCATTGGATGTTAGTCATAGGCGGTTGCCCATGCGATTGTAATCAGATTGATTATAGTGGATTAAGTCCTTGAGTTCAAGACGAAATCACCTTGGTAGGGTGGACTGGACTAGCTTGGGAGTTTCTCAAGTGAATCAGGATATATCACGTGTTCTTTATATTTTCTTATGCTTTAGAGTTTATGTTTTATTAACTTAATTAAAAGCATTACTTAGAAGTAACACTCAGAAGCATTGTTCAACAAATAATGCTTAGAAGTGAAAGTTATTCAAGAAAGGAAAATTCAATTCAAACCCTCTCTTTCTTGTGTTTTCTTCACACCTTTAGACAAGTCCTTGTTTCCATGTATCTAGCCTTTCGCTTGCTTCTATGTATCTCTTTTTCAAAGATCAAATAAGTGTTCAAATCAATTATAGCCTTATTTTGAATATCTGTCAAACCCTCCCCGGGTATCTTCATAAAAATTGCTAAGTCATTGGTCTTGCAATGCTTCATGGTCGAGACTCGGTCGAAATGTGCCTTCTACCACTTCATCTTGGAATAAGCTTTTCATCACCCAACCATTGGTCTTTCGAACTCGCCTCAAACTTCAATTCATTGGAGCGTTGAAATTACAGCTAACACTTTTACAGTTGCATCTTATTTATCAATAAAATTAATCAAATTTTTCATAACTTTAAGGTACGCATGAGGCCTACTTGTATCTCGTTACTTTGTGCAGTATCAAGGAAAGCTTAACATCAGTTCAACGGGCCTATATCACATGCATCCCATTCAAGGGGGCATTGGATATATCTAATAACTTCTCAATCTTAAGGTTACAGATAAGTGCCGCAGTGGGAAAAATTGAGATTAAGTTATTGATTAACTTAACTAAAAAAACAAGAGTCGTCACCGAACTTTATTGTTTTCAAAGGAAAGAGAAAATATCGAGAAAACCCAACACGAAAAATAAAACCAAAGAGAGATCTAGATACAGGGGTTGGTTATGCAAGGGGAAGGTATTATCACCTCTCACATCTATGGTACTCCGTAGGAATCTCTTGAAAATCTACGTTATGACAAAAACTGGATTGTTTGCAAAAGGATTGGAGAGATGGGAAAAGAAGTATTTTTCTTATATTTTTACTCGCCAAGACTTCAAGAGTCTGTGCCTAGGTATCCTCATAGTGCAATAAGGAAATCAGAGCCTCGTAGTTTATGGTAAAAATGACCACGGAAGTTTGTTGATTGATTTTAATTGAAAAGACATTTCGTCGTATTCAAATGGAAAACTCAACTTACTACCCACAAGTATGAGTAAGAAGCATTTTCATCATCTTGATATGGAGAACTTTACTTGGATTTTTCAGCAAGTAAGTGTGATACGGTGGGAAAGAACTGACTGTTTTTGGAATGCTGGTTCTTGTTTTTGCATTTGTTTTCGCAAAATGTCGCAGTAAGTAAGAGTCGCCACTGTCTTTTATTTTATCAAACAAGGAAAGAAAAAAAGCACAGAAAAATTCCTTTTTCGAGATGTTTCTCGGGTCCGGGGGGTGGATTATAGAAAGGGAAGGTGTTAGCACTATTTCTATCTGTGGTTATCCACGGGCTCTTAGGTACTTGCTCAAAGTGTTTCCAAAAATTGCTTTCTTTGTGTTTTTGGTTTTGAAAAGAGTTTTTTGTTTGAAAAGGAGTGTGAGTGTGAAAATTTGTTTTATTTTGAAAGAGCAAGTACTTAAGAACCATCTACCTACTCGAAAAAGGAATTGTTCTATGCTAATGTCCTTTAGACAATGCTATCCCACTATGAATGAGTAGGTAGCACCGTCGTTGGAGTTTAAAGGTCAATTCGATTAAGGGACGTGCGGTCACTAAAGCAATGTTAGGGCGCCTTAGCGGTAACCCTAATGTCTTAGATCATTTTTTCGAGGCAACCATTTCGAGGCAACTATGATCTTTGTACAAGAGGGCGGCCTCTAAAGTGACCTATACTCAATGACCGCGTTCGAAAGAAACCAAGTGAGGTGTACCCTAAGAGTGCGCATGTGCGAGTGTGTTGTTTTCAGTTAATTTTGTCTTTGTACATGTCAATGGTTATCTATGTTGATTTTAGGTTTAAACATTTGATCTTGTCATGCATTCCCTATTACCAAACATCTAACAGTTTATAAGTTGCAGAAATTAAATTATGGAAATTAAGCTAACTATTACAAGGCGTCGGGTATTTACATCGCCAAAAGCAACCCTTGAAATTAAAATGCGGAAAGATAAATAAAGCGATAAAAATAGTCCTAATTAAGCTATTACATTCTGGAAACAGATACAATATTGAATAAAATGGCACGCGTGCGGGAAATTAAATCGGGCGAGTTCTAGGGTTTTGACCCTTTGTTTATTAAAGAAAAGATTTTTTAGTTTATTTTTGAATTAAAAAAAAGAAGTTAAACTAAGTTAATTATTAAATTAATAAGCTAATTAATTAATTAATGAAAATAATATTTTTGGGTTTTTGGTATTTAAGGAAATAAAAATAAATTTGGTCAATGTTAATAAAACCTAATTGTCTAAGTTAATTTTAATTATTACAAAATATATTTAAAGTTATTCCTAATTAAAGCTAAATTAATTAAATTAATTTTATTAACAAAAATAAAATACTGAAATTTAATTTAAATAAGAAAATATTTTTTGGTTTTTAATTTTAATGAAAAAAGATTTAATTGGTTAGTTAATTAGTAAAAATAATAACAATAAATAATTAAAAGAAATAAATAAGAATAGAGAGAGTTTAGGAGGTTTGGGCCTGAAAAAGGGGTTTGATCAGCAATATCCATGGCCCAATTGTGCAGGCCTGATTGACTTTCCTGATTCCAGCGTGTGCATATGACTAGGGAGCATGGTGGACGTCCCATCTGGACCACCAGATCTGGCCTGGGGCCATCTGGCAAGTGGTGGAGTGATGATACATGATGCATTGTTGTTCCTCATATGCACTGGAATATCTGTAGAAAAAATATAACAAATGCATGGGGGACCTGGGATTCGAACCCAAGTCCAGTTGATCATTGAACACGCGCCTCTACCACTGCACCACTATGCGTTAGTTGTTATTATATTGGACAATGAATATTATAAGGGAAATCACATTAATATGCCAGAAATAAACAAAAATGCGCCAAGTATTTGAATGGGCCAACCAGGGAGAGACGCGTCATCGTCTTCTTCCTTCAACCCTACAAATTTACCTGCGGATTTATATCCGCAGCTAAATTTGTATGTCCATCCTAAAATCTATTCTAGGCCATGGAAATTCTTCCCAAGACCATGGTCATGCTCACCTCTCTCCTCTGGTTACATCCATGTCCATCAATGGCTCCAATTTTGCCTGTAAAAGAAATGCCCAAAAAACAAGCTACGAAACCCTAGGTTCAGTTATAGGGCTACAGTCCAGATAAATGCAATCAAACAATGCCAAAAGTCCAGAAATTTCATAAGCATCATGAATATGTCAACGACTTGCCAAAAAATGCAAGAATATGGTGTTACGATTTTAAATACAGGGCGGTAAAACGTGAGGCTTACAGTGCGTTTGAGAGCGTGTGAGAGCTTGCTTTTGATTGCAGGAGGTTCAGTGATTGTCCAGAATGGAGTGGTGTTGAGATTTGCCCTTGAAAACGCCTCCAAAGATGATTTCAGTTTCACACTTTTTCATCTTTTTTCAAGTTTTGCTTTTGATGATTCTGCAGCCTCTAGCCCTTGAACTCGTGTGCTTTCACTTGTATATGTAATATGCAATGCATTAGGTCAACAAATGTGGGCTGAATCCTTCCAAATCAATGCCTTGAAATTGGATTTGATCCTCCATTGAAAGCTTGCCTATTTTGTCCAAAATCCAATCTTTTTGCACATGGAATGCTTGATACGAATTTGATCATGATATTGATGATGATTAGGTCCTGGAAATAGAAAAAGATCTCATGTAATCAAGTTTTGTGATTTTATTTGATTTAAATTGATTAAAAATGAAATAATTCAAATAAAAATCAAATAAAATAGAAAATTTGATAAATGGACACAAGGCTGAATCTAGGACACGTGTGGAATATGGCAAGTCCAAATCAAGTGGAAATGAATGGGCCCATTTGACAAAATTTGAAGTTTTGGGGATAGTTGACTTTTGGCAATTTTGCAAAAATGCCCAACTTCAACAATGCATAACTTCTTCAATTTTGAACTTTTGGAAGTGATCTTAGACTTTTTAGAAAGCTTGAGATGTCCTCCAACTAACACTTTTGGTCTAATCTCATTTTGATATTCCATGCTCAAGTTATAAGCTTTGGAAAAAATGTGTTTTTGTTGATTTTCAAAAATGACCTATAATGTCCAAATTTGTAACTTCTTGTGAGTGAATTTCTTGATCTTGGGGTATGAATATGGATTGTAGGAAATTGCAACCTCTTCTAAATGAGCTTTAGATGGGTCATTTCTCATAAAGTATGAGAAAGTTATGCTTGGTCAAAGTTGAGTTGACTTTTCCTACAAAACCCTAATTTAGCAACTTTTGAGTCTTGATGAATTTTGAGCAATCCTTGATGAATCATGATAAACCCTTGATAAAATGATGAAATATCCTTCAAAATGAGAATGTTGACAAAAAATCTTGAGGTTTGACTGTATTTGGGTCACAGTTGACTTTTGCCCTAGCACAATCGATTTTGGACCCTTTGAGCAATTGACTGAGCAAACTTCCTCTGGAAGGCTTGAAACTTGACATGGATGACCTTGAGAACATATTAGGACATTGGGGAAAACTTGAGGTCATTTGTACTCAAGGGTCTTGATGCAACATAAAACCCTAATTTGGGGTTGACTGCCTTAGGAGATAGCTTAACTGTCCAACTCTTGAGCAATCCTGAGCCATTTGGAGATTTTTCTTGCAATGTCTTGAGAAATATGGGAGGGAAAATTTTGGAGTACAACAGCTGCCTCTGTTCAATCTTCTTAAACCTGAGGATATAGATTGGCTTTCGGGCCTTTCGTGATCCGAAGGTGGAAGGTGATTGAACACTAGAGTGCCCAGAAATTTGCACTCGCATGAAGTGGTATCAGCCTTGTGATATCGGGAATGGGCTTACAGATACCATTTGGAGACTGTTGATAGGTGGTCTCAACTTCGATTGGAATACAAATCAGGGAGATCTGAGGGTCGATCTGACTGAACCAGAGAAGGTCTTGGATTAACTTTGACTGGATCGGCATCAGAAAAATCTTAGGATCGATTTAACTGGACCAGACAAAAGTCTTGGAATATCTTCAACTGGAATACGAATCAGGGAGATCTTAGGGTCGATCTGACTGAACCAGAGAAGGTCTTGGATTAACTTTGACTGGATCGGCATCAGAAAAATCTTAGGATCGATTTAACTGGACCAGACAAAAGTCTTGGAATATCTTAAACTAGAATACGAATCAGGGAGATCTTAGGGGCGATCTGACTGAACCAGAGAAGGTCTTGGATTAACTTTGACTGGATCGACATCAGAAAAATTTTAGGATCGATTTAACTGGACCAGACAAAAGTCTTGGAATATCTTCAACTGGAATACGAATCAGGGAGATCTTAGGGTCGATCTGACTGAAACAAAGAAGGTCTTGGATTAACTTTGACTGGATCGGCATCAGAAAAATCTTAGGATCGATTTAACTGGACCAGACAAAAGTCTTGGAATATCTTTAACTAGAATACGAATCAGGGAGATCTTAGGGGTGATCTGACTGAACCAGAGAAGGTCTTGGATTAACTTTGACTGGATCAGCATCAGAAAAATCTTAGGATCGATTTAACTGGACCAGACAAAAGTCTTGGAATATCTTCAACTAGAATACGAATCAGGGAGATCTTAGGGGCGATCTGATTGAACCAGAGAAGGTCTTGGATTAACTTTGACTGGATCGGTATCAGAAAAATCTTAGGATCAATTTAACCGGACCAGACAAAAGTCTTGGAATATCTTCAACTGGAATACGAATCAGGGAGATCTTAGGGTCGATCTGACTGAACCAGAGAAGGTCTTGGATTAACTTTGACTGGATCGGCATCAGAAAAATCTTAGGATCGATTTAACTGGACCAGACAAAGGTCTTGGAATATCTTCAACTGGAATACGAATCAGGGAGATCTTAGGGTCGATCTGACTGAACCAGAGAAGGTCTTGGATTAACTTTGACTGGATCGGCATCAGAAAAATCTTAGGATCGATTTAACTGGACCAGACAAAAAGTCTTCCATAGATGTGGTTTCTTTTTGAGGGGACTACCAGGTCATATGAATAGTCGATGATGTTTATTGATTCGTCTTTCCCTGAAACGGTAAAGAGTTAGTCATATGCAATGTCATGATGTATGAAATGCATGATATATATCAAGCAATGATTCTCTCAAAATAAATGAGATTGTGTGGTATGATGCGTATATGCCTATATCATGATGTATGGAAATGTAATGCTTTAGCTGGGGAAAATAAATCCCGGATAACTGCTGAAGAATAGAGCTGGATTCTTCATTTCCGCTGGGGATGGCGAACGAAGAGAATAAACCTGCAGGAGAGGATGACTCCGTTGGGGAATAAACTGATGAGGAGACTACTCTGTGGGGGAAGAGATGCTCTGCTTAGGATTCCACTAATAAATTTCGTCGGGATGAATTATCGTTGCTGGCGATATTGAATGCTGTTGGGGGATTGAATTCCTGTTTGTGAAAGGAAAGAACTTCGCTGGGGATGATCTTTCAGTTGCGACTTCACTGGGGATAACCTAATAGACTCTTGTGGGGACAATCCTTTGAGTTCTGCTGGGAATGATCCTTTGAACTCGACTGGGGAGATTTATTTTGTACTCCGCTGGGGATAAACTTCCAGAGTCTACTGGGGATGATGCTTCAACTCCTTTGGGGAAGCTTTTTCAGACTGCGTTGGGCAAATTTTAACTCCACTGGGGGTATCTTGTATTCTGCCGGGGAACACTCTTATACTCTGCTAGGGGATATTAAGTCTGCCGGGGATATTAAGCCTTTTCAGTGCTGATGGTAGATCAACTCTACTTGGGGAGAGCATTGCTGATACATTCACGGTTGCAAGTCTCAGCTGGGGGAGAGCTACCATTACTGTCTTACTCTGCGGGGAGTGAAGGTATCTTAGCCATATTCTTCAGCTGAATCTACCTTTGTACCTGGTGGACAGAGCAACTGTACAGTTTGAACAATTCTTACTACCCCTGTTTCTGATATTACCAACAATCGTCTTTTGTTTCGCATGTAAATATTTATGAGCAGCAATTAATGTCAAATGCATATATCAAAAATGAACCTTGGACATTCTTTGCAAATCAAAACAGATAAAGGAAAAACAGTTTGAAATTTCTTTGAAAATGAATTGTATTGATTTGAAGTTTGGCCTGTAAATAGGCGTTTTTGTACAAGAGGCTGACGTCCTAGTAAGAGAACGCCGCCGAATAATAGAATTTACACAATTTGTGAAAAACTAAACAAAACAGCTATGTGAATAATCCCACTGGGTTCCAACTCTGCTATTGCCTTTATGTCCTCTAGCATCTCATCACTTTGCTACTTGGTTGAAGGTAGATCAGATTGATTAGTGTCGTCCGAGCTTGACAGTTGATACCGAAGTCTGGATGCAAGGTGATCCAATGAGACATAGTGTTACGCTTTGATCCCTAATTTTTGCCTGGACCGCCCTTTCGGGTTTTCGGTCCACCGGGATACCCTTTTTTTCCCAAGCCGCCTTTTCAGGTTTTCGACTTGCCGGGTGTACAAATTTTTTATTTTCATCCCTTATTTTTGCCCGAACCCTTTTGGTTCGTCGGAAAGCCCTTATTTTTGCCTAGGCCAGTCAACCTAGCGGGTCTTTGATTATGCGTAGTATTTTTTCACTATGTCTGCATTGACGGGGTGAGGAAGGTCATCACCATCCATGGTGGTTAGAATCATATCTCCTCTTGAGAAAATGTTCTTAACCACAAATGGCCCTTCGTAAGTAGGGGTCCATTTGCCCCTGGGATCACCTTGAGGTAGAATAATGCGCTTGATTACCAGATCCCCAACTTGATACTCTTGTCGTCTAACTTTCTTGTTAAATGCCTTGATCATCTGTTTTTGATACGCCTGACCATGACAAATAGCAATAAGTCTCTTTTCGTCGATTAAATTCAGTTGATCAAGTCGGGTCTGAATCCAGTCATATTCACTCAAACTTGCATCCTTCATAATCCGAAGAGAGGGTATCTGAACTTCAATGGGCAAGACTGCCTCCATGCCATATACCAAGGAATAGGGGGTTGCCCCTGTTGACGTCCTTGCTGAGGTACGGTACCCATGAAGAGCAAATGGTAACATCTCGTGCCAGTCTTTGTATGTCACCGTCATCTTCTGCACAATCTTCTTAATGTTCTTATTAGCCGCTTCGACAACCCCATTCATCTTCGGTCGGTAGGGAGAAGAGTTATGATGCTGTATCTTGAATTGCTCGCAGAGCTCGGTGATCATCTTGTTGTTGAGATTGGTACCATTGTCCGTAATGATCCTCTCTGGTACACCATATCGACATATCAGATTGTGCCGAATGAACCGTGCCACGACGTTCTTGGTTACAGTAGCAAATGAAGCTGCTTCAACCCACTTCGTGAAGTAATCAATCGCTATCAGGACGAAACGATGGCCGTTGGATGCTGTAGGTCTGATCTCGCCGATCATATCAATGCCCCATATTGCAAAAGGCCAAGGTGCCGTCAAGACGTTTAGAGGAACTAGAGGTATGTGCACCTTATCAGCATAGACCTGGCACTTGTGACATGTCCGAGAATGCTGATAACAGTCGGCTTCCATTGTGGACCAAAAATATCCTGCCCGAAGGATTTTCTTTGCCATGGTGTGTCCACTGGGATGAGTTCCGAAAGTACCTTCATGTAACTCCGCCATGATCCTTTCTGCTTCATTCTTATCCACACATCGCAGTAAGGTTGAATCATGGTTACGCTTGTAAAGGATGCCATTACTGATGAAGAACTTTGCTGCGAACCTCCTCAGAAACTTCTTGTCATTAACAGATGCACCCTCGGGGTATTCCTGAGCCTCAAGATACCTCTTCACCTCATGAAACTAGGGCTTTTCTATTACCTCCTCAGTCTCAATATCACAACAATGTGCAGGCTCGTCCAATCTTTGAATGATAATCCAGGGAGCCTTGTTGTCCCAATTGACCTTGAACATAGAAGACATCGTAGCTAGCGCGTCCGCCAACGGATTCTCCTCTCTAGGGAAGTGTTCAAAGGTTATCTCCTCGAAATGGGGAAGCAACGTCAATACATACTCCTTGTAAGGAATAAGATTTGGGTGTTTCGTATCCCACTCGCCTTTGATCTGACTGATCACGAGAGCGGAATCTCCGAAGACACTTAGAAACTTAATCCTTAGGTCAATTGCTGCTCGAAGACCCATGATGCACGCTTCATACTCCGCCATGTTGTTGGTGCAGTTGAAACATAGTCGGGCGATGAACGGAGTATGAGAGCCTTTAGGAGATATAATCACAGCGCCAACGCCATTACCCAAAGCGTTCGAAGCTCCATCAAAGTACATAGACCATCGGGATCCTTCCTCAGGTCCTTCATCTGGTCCAGGTGTCTCACAATCAGTTACCAACATGATATTCTCGTCCGGAAATTCAAAGTTCATAGACTGGTAATCATCCACTGCTTGATGTGCCAAATGGTCTGCCAACACACTTCCCTTGATTGCCTTTTGGGTCGTGTATTGTATGTCATACTCAGTCAAGATCATCTGCCATCTTGCTATTCTTCCGGACAAGGCGGGCTTTTCGAAGATATACTTGATTGGATCCATCTTCGATATCAATAAAGTAGTGTGAGTCAGCATATACTGTCTCAGCCGACGAGCACCCCATGCCAAAGCGTAACAAGTTTTCTCGAGCAACGAGTATCGGGTCTCACAGTCGGTAAACTTTTTGCTAAGGTAATAAATAGCATGCTCTTTTCGGCCTGACTCGTCATGCTGACCCAGCACACACCCCATTGAGTTATCGAGTACTGTCAAGTATAAGATCAAAGGTCTCCCTTCAACTGGAAGCATCAGAATGGGTGGCTCTTGGAGATACTCTTTGTTCCTTTCGAAAGCGGTCTGGCATTCATCGTTCCAACATACTACTTCATCTTTCTTCAGTAACTTGAAGATTGGTTCACAAGTAGCAGTCAGGTGTGAGATGAATCGGGCAATGTAGTTCAGACGTCCCAGGAAGCCTCTAACCTCCTTTTCTGTTCTGGGAGCTGGCATCTCTTGTATAGCTTTCACCTTTGCAGGATCCACTTGAATACCTTTGTCTCTTACGACAAAACCCAAAAGCTTACCAGATCTCACACCGAAGGTGCACTTGTTCGGATTTAACCTCAGCTTGTACAACTTCAGCCTGTCAAATAGCTTCTGCAGATGTCCAAGGTGTTCTTCCTCAGTCTGGGACCTTGCAATCATATCGTCGACGTATACCTCAATCTCATGATGGATCATGTCATGAAACAAAGCAACCATGACACGCTGATACGTTGCCCTAGCATTCTTCAGTCCAAAAGGCATGACCTTGTAGCAAAAGGTACCCCACTGAGTAACAAAAGTTGTCTTCTCCATGTCTTCGGGAGCCATTTTAATCTGATTGTAACCGGAGAAACCATCCATGAAGGAGAATACCTTATGCTGAGCGGTGTTGTCAACCGGGATGTCGATATGAGGTAGAGGGAAATCATCCTTGGGGCTTGCCCTGTTCAGATCCCTATAGTCAACACACATTCGAACCTTACCATCCTTCTTCGGCACAGGAACCACATTGGCTACCCACTGTGGGTAAGAAGTAACTTCTAGAAAACTGGCATCAAACTGTTTCATCACTTCAGCCTTGATTTTCTCAGACATCTCTGGGTGTATTCGGCGGACCTTCTGTTTTACTGGAGGACAATCTTCCTTGGTAGGCAGGCGGTGAACCACAATATCGGTATCCAACCCAGGCATATCTTCATAAGACCAGACAAAGATCTCAACGTAGTCACGCAGCATCTGAATTAACTGTCGCTTCACACTAAGCTCCAGATTTGCACCGATCTTAACTTCCTTCTTGTTTATCTCTGTACCCAGATTTACTGATTCCACCGGCTCTTCGTGCGGCTGAATAGCCCTCTCTTCTTGAAGTGACAGTCTTGAAAGTTCACCAGGCACTTCGCAATCATCTTCACCTTCGTCTTCGGCTAAGTTGATCGGACTTTCAAAGTCATAACTGGCAGTAGCAGAGTCGTTACCAGTGAGATCCAGAGTGGATGTAGACCTGTATATGTGAGTGTGTGTAAAATAGCTATTTTGCAATATATAATAAAGGTAAACAAGGAGCGCAAAATTTGAAATGCAAGAAACGTCCAATGCTTTTATTAATGATATATGAAAATGACACACATAAAGCCCTCACAAATGAAGCCACAGTGCCCCGGGTAAGACACCGAGCCGTAAAGTTTTAAAACATTGTCTGTTACAAATTCAAAACAAAAAGTCTCATTACTGGGTGATAACAGAAACTGACATAGAATCCTTCGCTGTCTAGTTGCTTAGTCCACCATCGGCAGTTGGGTATATCCAGCTATCAATATCAAACTCTTCATCATCGTCCTCTTCGATAGCATTCACTACTGCGTCATGTTTAGGCTTTTCCGACGCTCCGAACTCAATCTCCTTTGCATCAATTAAGTCCTGTATTTTGTTCTTCAAAGCCCAACAATCATCTGTATTATGTCCCGGGCTATCAGAGTGAAAAGCACAATGGGCATTAGGGTTATACTTCGGTGATGTTGTATTGGGATTCTGCGGAGCCTCCCTTGGAGTTACTAGATTGGTTTTTAACAACTGCGGCAGAATCTGAGACAAAGTCATGCTGAGACGGGTGAATTGCCTTCGAGGTCTCTCGCCCTTTTGTTGATTGTTGTGCTGAGCAGCACCAGCAGGTCTTGAAATAACAACCGCATTAACAGTTTGGCGGTGTTCAGGTCTACTCTGGCTTTTCGAACTGTAGACAGCACTGGACTCTTTCTTGAAAGGCTTTTTCTCGGTGCTTGATGAAGCACCCTTTTGTATCTTACCAGCCTTAATACCAGCCTCAATCCTTTCATCGGTCATAATTAGCTCTGTAAACCCTGCCGAAGAGCTTCCAATCAGGTGGTTGAAAAATGGACCAAACAAGGTCCCTAGAAACATATCCACAAGCTCCCGATCAGCCAAGAGTGGTTGCACTCTTCCGGCGAGGTCCCTCCACTTTTGAGCATAATCTTTGAAACCTTCGGCCGTTCCCATTGACATACCATGGAGTTGGGTACGCGTGGGAGCGAGGTCAGAATTGTATTGGTACTGCCTATAGAAAGCAGTAGCCAAATCCTCCCAACTGCGGATACTGGCTCCGTCCAACTGGTAAAACCATTCAAGCTGAGTCCATGAGAGACTGTCTTGAAAGAAGTTGATCCATAGGTTCTTATCAGCGGTGTACGGCTGAATCTTCCTTACATATGATCGGAGGTGCAGCTTCGGACAAGAAACTCCATCATACTTAGCAAAGGCTGGTGCCTTGAACTTGTGGGGAATTACCACCCCATATGATAGACCCAAATCACCAAAGTCCAGACCAGGCACTTTCTGAACTTCCATCGCACTCAA
The DNA here is from genome assembly GCA_948472305.1 of Vicia faba. Lineage (NCBI taxonomy): Eukaryota > Viridiplantae > Streptophyta > Magnoliopsida > Fabales > Fabaceae > Vicia > Vicia faba. Next base: position 6,743,426 of record OX451736.1, read on the forward strand.
CCGGTCTTCCAGTTGTTTGTATCTATCCTCAACAGGAGGATACTGGTCTTCATCGAAGTCCATCTCATTGTTTGAGACCACATGGCTAGGAGCCCTCCTTTCTTCCTGACTATCTTTCCCTCCAGACAAGGTGGTCAAATCTACTTCATCCCGTAGCCTGTTTCCAAACCTGTGACCTGTGTTAAACATGACTGTCCTCTTCTTCTTCTTCTTCTCTTTCAGAATCAGGGTCTCCAGATCTTGTTGACCCTTAGCTAGATTCATGAACAGCTCTTGGAATTGGGCATTCTGGGCCTGTAGGGCCTTGATGGCTTGCTCAGTTGATGGTTCAGCAGACATGACGAGTGCTGAAATAAACAACAAAGAAGATAAGAGACCTGTAATGGGTACCTGTTTATGAAGTGCATGGGATGAAAAGCGTATGATATGATTTCAAAGACAATCGAGAGATTCAAATTCGTAAACAAGAAATGAAACACACTCTTATTAGATAAACTTTGAAATTCAGATTGTTCAACAAATTGCCCTTAAGGCGTTACAAGAATGGAAATACTGAAAAGGAAATAAAAATAGGAAAGGAAATAATCAAAGGACAATCAGTGCTCCCATGATCTCTTCCTGTCGATTCGGACATAGTCATTGAGGATCTGCTCGTTCTCCAGCTGCCTAGTCAACTTCTGGATCTTCTACTCTTGCTCATTGAACTTTTCTCGATAAGCATCCCGCTCTTCTCTCAACTGCATCCAAGACCTCTTCAGTGCCCCAATGTCAATGGGCATGTAAGGATGAAGGATGGTAGGAAGAACCCCCTCTTCATTAGCAACTTCAACAATGATAGGCAGGACGGCTTCATACGGCATTCCCAGCTTCTGGGCACGGATACAGACCCATCTGAGATATGGCTCCATTGGAAGTGAAGTCTTTGGGCCCAGCTCGTGTGGATCAGATCTGTGAACTCTATCCCTTGTGAATCTGCGGCGTTGCTCGTCGCTATCCCCTTAAAAATCAAAGATGATACTAGGCATTAGTAGCTCATGAGGTCCTTCTCTTCCGGCTCGCCCAAACTAACGTAAGGCCAAGCATGGATTATAAGAAATTCCTCCATGGGTTCCTATCAGTGGAACATTGGGGTACTCCCCACATCGATCAATAATAGCCACCTCATCCATACCCTTGAGAGTCCAGATGATGTCATTATGAGAGAGAGACATAACCCTATAGGCCCAGCCCATGCCTTCTTTGTTCTTCAGCACTGATTTGGGGAGGTGCGAAATAAACCACCTCGCCAATAATGGAGCACATCACATCAAGGTTCCCCGCTTTCGGGCAGTACGGGCATAAAGCTGATGAAGAATGTCACCCAAGAGAGTGGGTACAGGATTACGAGAGATGAAGATTTTCACCGCATTCACATCAACAAAAGATTCAGGATTCAGAAACAATACCAAGCCATATATCAGAAGAGCTAGAATATCTTCGAATGCCTTAAAGTCTAGACTATCTTAGAAATAATTAGCCTTACTAACCAAGAACTTAGTCAGAAATCCCTTTGCTCCACTTCTAGTCTCCCAATTAGCCATTACCTCATCCTTTGTCATATGAAGGGCTGAAGCAATCTCTTCTGGTTTAAGGATCTTCTCCCAACCAGTAAACGGGGTCTGCTCCAGAATAGAGATACCGAGCAGATCAGAGAACTCTTCTAAGGTGGGAACCAACTGGTAGTCCTGGAAAGTAAAGCAATGGTACAGCGGATCATAGAATTGGACCAAAACACTCATCATCTGCTCGTCCAATTTGGAGGTGACCAAACTGAGAAGATACCCATGTCTTCTGATGAAGGAGGTAGTATCAGGCATCTTTGCAACCAATTCTTTAAGCATGGTGGGAAGCTAGACAAATTTGATCCGGATGGTATTCCTACGCATGGGCATCATGACCTACAAAACAGAACAAAGATGAATCCCTCCTGTCTTTGAAATAGGTTAGTCCAATGCAAGATGCATGTAATGTTATGATGTCATGATGTCATGATAGTAAGCACACCACAAGTATCCACAAATAGCAAACATGGTAAAGGCACACAAGTCACACAGAGCCCTTAGATTTCAGGCTGGCAAGGAGCTTAGGTACTACCCTCTTTCAGTTCAGTTGGTTTAAACCTGTCCTAAAAATAGTAACCGGGTTCTAGAGGATCTCAATATCACTGACTACCCTCGATCGGTCATAATTCCAGTTTAGCAACCTTTTCTTAAGGCCGGAATCATCGCGAGAGTTTAGTCTCAATGAGTGTAGCATACTGCTACTGTTCTGTGGCCAAGTTGGTAAATTTAAAGGTTCTAAGGTCAGTTGGTGCTTAATAACCCCTTAGATGACCCATATTCTCCTTGTTCCAACACAAGGGATATCGGTACAATCTAAAGTGCCACAGCAACGTAGCTACTGCTTCAACCGTATCGGTCTACGCCGTACAGTTCCCTCACAGTTTATTGCTACTTACCTAAAGGGTATCCCCCAGATCCGGGTTAGGATCTATAGTAACTCCGATACAAGCCCACAAATATAAAGCATACAAGTCAAGCAATTGAAAACATTATGAACTATTCCTAAGGTACACCCCACTTATTAAGCGTCCCCAGCATATTCGCCAGTTCTGTGATACGGTGGGAAAGAACTGACTGTTTTTGGAATGCTGGTTCGCGTTTTTGCATTTGTTTTCGCAAAATGTCGCGGTAAGCAAGAGTCGCCACCGTCTTTTATTTTATCCAATAAGGAAAGGAAAAAAGCGCAGAAAAATTCCTTTTTCGAGATGTTTCTCGGGTCCGGGGGGTGGATTATAGAAAGGGAAGGTGTTAGCACCCTTTCTATCCGTGGTTATCCACGGGCTCTTAGGTACTTGCTCAAAGTGTTTTCAAAAATTGCTTTCTTTGTGTTTGTGGGTTTGAAAAGAGTTTTTTGTTTGAAAAGGAGTGTAAGTGTGAAAATTTGTTTTATTTTGAAAGAGCAAGTACTTAAGAACCATCTACCTACTCAAAAAAGGAATTGTTCTATGCTAATGTCCTTTAGACAATGCTATCCCACTATGAATGAGTAGGTAGCACCGTCGTTGGATTTTAAGGGTCAATTTGATTAAGGGACGTGCGGTCACTAAAGCAATGTTAGGGCGCCTTAGCGGTAACCCTAATGTCTTAGATCATTTTTTCGAGGCAACCATTTCGAGGCAACTTTGATCTTTGTACAAGAGGGCGACCTCTAAAGTGACCTATACTCAATGACCGCGTTCGAAGGAAACCAAGTGAGGTGTACTCTAAGAGTGCGCATGTGCGAGTGTGTTGTTTTCAGTTAATTTTGTCTTTGTACATGTCAATGGTTATCTATGTTGATTTTAGGTTTAAACATTTGATCTTGTCATGCATTTCCTATTACCAAACATCTAACAGTTTATAAGTTGCGGAAATTAAATTGCGGAAATTAAGCTAACTATTACAAGGCGTCGGGTATTTACATCGCCAAAAGCAACCCTTGAAATTAAAATGCGGAAAGATAAATAAAGCGATAAAAATAGTCCTAATTAAGCTATTACATTCCGGAAACAGATACAATATTGAATAAAATGGCACGCGTGCGGGAAATTAAATCGGGCGAGTTCTAGGGTTTTGACCCTTTGTTTATTAAAGAAAAGATTTTTTAGTTTATTTTTGAATTAAAAAAAAGAAGTTAAACTAAGTTAATTATTAAATTAATAAGCTAATTAATTAATTAATGAAAATAATATATTTGGGTTTTTGGTATTTAAGGAAATAAAAATAAATTTGGTCAATGTTAATAAAACCTAATTGTCTAAGTTAATTTTAATTATTGCAAAATATATTAAAAGTTATTCCTAATTAAAACTAAATTAATTAAATTAATTTTATTAACAAAAATAAAATACTGAAATTTAATTTAAATAAGAAAATATTTTTTGGTTTTTAATTTTAATGAAAAAATATTTAATTGGTTAGTTAATTAGTAAAAATAATAATAATAAATAATTAAAAGAAATAAATAAAAATAGAGAGAGTTTAGGAGGTTTGGGCCTGAAAAAGGGGTTTGATCAGCAATATCCATGGCCCAATTGTGCAGGCCTGGTTGACTTTCCTGATTCCAGCGTGTGCATCTGACTAGGGAGCATGGTGGACATCCCATCTGGACCACCAGATCTGGCTTGGGGCCATCTGACAAGTGGTGGAGTTCCTCATACGCATTGGAATATCTGTAGAAAAAAATATAACAAATGCATGGGGGACCTGGGATTCGAACCCAGGTTCTGTTGATCATTGAACACGCGCCTCTACCACTGCACCACTATGCGTTAGTTGTTATTATATTGGACAATGAATATTATAAGGGAAATCACATTAATATGCCAGAAATAAACAAAAACGCGCCAAGTATTTGAATGGGCCAACCAGGGAGAGACGCGTCATCGTCTTCTTCCTTCAACCCTATAAATTTACCTGCAGATTTATATCCGCAGCTAAATTCGTATGTCCATCCTAAAATCTATTCTAGGCCATGGAAATTCTTCCCAAGACCGTGGTCATGCTCGTCTCTCTCCCCTGGTTACATCCATGTCCATCAATGGCTCCAATTTTTCCTGTAAAAGAAATGCCCAAAAAATAAGCTACGAAACCCTAGGTTCGGTTATAGGGCTACAGTCCAGATAAATGCAATCAAACAATGCCAAAAGTCCAGAAATTTCATAAGCATCATGAATATGTCAACGATTTGCCAAAAAATGCAAGAATATGGAGTTACGATTTTGAATATAGGGCGGTAAAACGTGAGGCTTACAGTGTGTTTGAGAGCGTGTGAGAGCTTGCTTTTGATTGCAGGAGGTTCAATGATTGTCCAATAATGGAGTGGTGTTGAGATTTACCCTTGAAAACGCCTCCAAAGATGATTTCAGTTTCACACTTTTTCACCTTTTTTCAAGTTTTTCTTTTGATGATTCTGCAGCCTCTAGCCCTTGAATTCGTGTGCTTTCACTTGTATATGTAATATGCAATGCATTAGGTCAACAAATGTGGGCTGAATCCTTCCAAAAAAATGCCTTGAGATTGGATTTGATCCTCCATTGAAAGCTTGCCTATTTTGTCCAAAATCCAATCTTTTTTCACATGGAATGCTTGATACGAATTTTATCATGATATTGATGATGATTAGGTCCTGAAAATAGAAAAAGATCTCATGTAATCAAGTTTTGTGATTTTATTTGATTTAAATTGATTAAAAATGAAATAATTCAAATAAAAATCAAATAAAATAGAAAAATTGATAAATGGACACAAGGCTGAAGCTAGGACACGTGTGGAATATGGAAAGTCCAAATTAAGTGGAAAAGAATGGGCCCATTTGACAAAATTTGAAGTTTTGGGGATAGTTGACTTTTGGCAATTTTGCAAAAATGCCCAACTACAACAATGCATAACATCTTAAATTTTGATCTTTTGGAAGTGATATTGGACTTTTTAGAAAGCCTGAGATGTCCTCTAACCAACCCTTTTGGTCTCATCTCATTTTGATATTCCATGCTCAAGTTATAAGCTTTGGAAAAAAAGGTGTTTTTGTTGACTTTCAAAAATGACTTATAATGTCCAAATTTGTAACTTCTTGTGAGTGCATTTATTGATCTCGGGGTATGAATATGAATTGTAGGGAATTGCATCCTATTAAAAATGAGCTTTGGATGGGTCATTTCTCATAAAGTATGAGAAAGTTATGCTTGGTCAAAGTTGAGTTGACCTTTCCTACAAAACCCTAATTTATCAACTTTTGAGTCTTGATGAATTTTGAGCAATCCTTGATGAATCATGATAAAACCTTGATTAAATGATGAAATATCCTTCAAAATGATAATGTTGACAAAAAATCTTGAGGTTTGACTGTATTTGGGTCACAGTTGACTTTTGCCCTAGCACAGTCGATTATTGGACCCTTTGAGCAATTGACTGAGCAAACTTCCTCTGCAAGGCTTGAAACTTGACATGGATGACCTTGAAAACATATTAGGACATTGGGGAATACTTGAGGTCATTTGGACACAAGGGTATTGATGCAACATAAAACCCTAATTTGGGGTTGACTGCCTTAAGAGATAGCTTGACTGTCCAACTCTTGAGCAATCTTGAGCCACTTGGAGATTTTTCTTGCAATGTCTTGAGAAATATGGGAGGGAAAATTTTGGGGTACAACAGTAAGTCTCAAAAATCAAGTGGAAAATGTCAATCACTTCACAACATCTTGTAGAAGTATAGTAGTTTGTATCACTACTATAATAGACTAATATTCAATCTTTGAAAAAAAAGGTTTTAAAAGAAAAGTTCACAAAGGCACCAAAAGAAATTTGACGAGGTTTGTCCTTTTTTAGAAATTTTGAGAAGAGTTTGAATATGCTTAAGTGTTTTAGTATTTATTAAGAAAAATAATTCGAGATCACTTGACAAAGTCAAGGTTTATTATGAAAGGTTTGAAGTTTGAAATAAAAAGTTTTAAAAACAGGGAGACATTTTGAAAATTGAAGAAGTGGGACGAAGATGAAGAGACTATCCCAAAGCATAAAAGTAAATGACATGAAATAAAAGGTTTAGTTGTAAGATATCCTAAGGGAAAGTCTTTGTGTGTGCAAGTTTACTAACCGGAAGATGAAGCAAGCATTTGACATTGGTCAAAATAAGCACTCCTTTCCCTTTGGATTGAGCCACCAGATAAGCAAGCACATATGAATACCAAGAGATCCAGATGAAAATCAAAAGCACAAAATCACAGAAAATTCCAAGTCTTCACACAAAGATCAAAGAATAAGGCCAAGTCTTGATTTGAAGATCAAAAGTCCAAATTAATCTCAAAGTCTCAGATACAACTCCAAGCAAAGGGAAACACTAAGTTTAAGTCCAAAGTGTAAAATACTCCTCAAGCAAGGGATAGTAACACAAAATCCAGAAAATACATATTAGAGTTTTTTAGAGTTTTAACTATTTATTAATGTTTTTTGTTCTTTTGAAGCAATAAAGCAAGATAAAGCAAAAGAATTAAGAGTAAAAGCAAAATAAAATTGCAATAATGTAAATGACATAAAATTAAATTGCAATAAAAGTAAAGTGCATAAAGTAATAGTTAGCACAATTAATATAAAGTTAGTGTCAATGATGAATCAATTGAGTCGGGATAATTTAGTGCTATGTTACGCAATCGTAAGCTTACTTATATAGAAGTAACATCTATGTGAGACTGCTCAATAGCAATTTTTGTTTTAACATGTTAGAGAAATGATAAAAAATCATCCTTCTATAACAATGTCACACAATGATAAAAAAGAAGAAGGATATGGAGAATAGAGAGTGATGATCAAGCATACTTGAATTTGAACAAATGATCATCTATCATCAATTTCAACCACTCAAGTTCATAATACAATAGAATAAACTTATCATTAATCCAAAATATCAAAAATGATCAAATGATCATTTCAATGATAAGTAAGAAATGATAAAAGTTAAATCAACCAAAACATCATCCAAATACCAATTGAAATTAATGAAGCACTGATCAACCAAGTCATGATCCAAAGTCAACAAAAGTCAAACAAAAGTAGATTAAAAAATATCATTAAAATGATTTTAAAATGGATTAAAAAAAGAAATTAAAAGGAAAATTCAAAAGATACATCAAAACATCAAATAAATGTCCAAAAAACTTAGAGAAAATCAGAAATATTTCAAGTCATCAGATCTCAAAAGTTGGAGTAAAAAAAGTTTAAAAATGATTGAAAATAAATTGTTAAATGGAAATTAAAATGAAAATAAAAAGAAAATAGAAAAAAAAACGCTAAAAATGATTTTTAAAATCTGAAGAAAAAAAAGTGATAGAAAATATGTTTATTTATTTATACAAAAAAAAAATGGAGCAAAAAGGATCAAAGGAACTATTTAAAATAAATCAGAAAAGTTAAAGAAAATAAAATGAATTAAAAACAAAAAGAAATTAAAATAAACCAACGGCTAGCTACGCGTCACACTATGATTGGCTGAGAATTCAAATTTTCCCACCAGCACGCATGAAGAGCCTCGTCTTCAACCTTGAGTTGATTTTTGCAGAATCACGAAGTTGGAGTTTTAAGCTCAAACACCACATGGTTTAGCTTCTACTCACGTCATCGTTTAGTCTCTCTGCTTTAGAGCTATTAATTGGCTTTGAGCATAGAGAATTTTGCTCATGAATCCTAGTTATTCAAAGTAAAATTAAATGAAAAATACGATGAATAAATCCAAGATAAGTGAGGGCTTTGAATAAGTGAATCAAGAAGAAGAGTGTGGTAACTTGTTTGTTCAGAGAAGTGACTCGTATCTACCTTTTAAATTGAAGCTTTGAAGGTCTGGAAATGGTGAAATCAAGTTGATGGTTACAAGAGGTTTCAAATTTTTGTAACGGTTCAGTCAACTTCAGTTGATGCCGATGGACATTTTTGGGTGGAGATTTGAAGTTAAATCGAAATAGAAATGGAATTAGGGTTTATGGTTTTTAGAGCTTTTCAGGGATAAAAATGGTAGAGGTTTTATGGTTGTTCAAGCTTTTAAATGAAGGCAAAACCATCCTATATTTATAGGAAACTCAATGAGGTTATGATACGTGTGAAATCATATCCCAAACATGTGAACCAAGTTGAGATATTTTGATTTGCAATCCGTGTGAAAATGAGCATGAAATGCGTGAGATGAGCATAAAATCGAGTCATTTTGAACACCATGGGACGGGTTTTGCAAAGAGAAACAATTTGGCACATGTATTGGTTGTCTTAAGTGAAATTTTGCATGATTACAAGTTACAGGTCATAGCGTCATAGCTGCAAAACAGAGTTCAAGATGCCATGTTCAAGCTTAGGCCAAATGGAATCTACTCGTGCATTTTGGAATGTTCTTCGTGCCAAATGTTCTCCTCATGGTAAAGAATCAATTGCAAAAAGAATCAGACCAAAATGATGCTTGAGTTGAATATGACATTGATGGCAAGTGGGGGTCGTGGCTCTAAAATCCAAGTCTGGCATTAGGCCAACCATGTCATGAACTTGCTTTTGTGCACATGTGGCATTTTGACCAATTCTAAAATTAATGGACTTAGAGGCAAAATTGATGTTTGACCCTTGAATCAAAGTTGTAAAGGAGATCAATTGTGACACTTGGGTCAAAATAGATTCCAAAAATGTTGAGAAATGAGAGGGTTGTGGTGTTTGGACCAAGTAACATGCCATTCTTGATTTTAGGTCAACCAAACATGTACCAACTTGTGATTTTTGAGATTTCCTTGCATCTAAAGGCCCAATGATAAACATTTGAACACCCAATGAAAGAATCTTGATTGTCCCTTGAATAATATTGACGATTTCTTGAGAATTGGATGAAGATGGCATGGAAATAAACACATGAACCTTTCTTGAATCAACTTTGAAATCATGCACCAAAATTGAACTTCTCTTGATCAAATGATGTTGAATGAAGCTTAACATTAATATGTGTCATACCCTAAATTTTCTCACCCTTCATGTTTTTACCAAGTTCCATTTTATTTTGAATGAGTATGATGGTCTAGTTGATAGTGAGGTAAGTATAGTGAGTTATATAGAAGAACTTGAGTTCAAATCCCATTTATGTTTTGTCTATCCAAATCCCTTAGCCTGTAGGGATTTCATTATGTATGTCATAATCCCTAGCCTGTAGGGGTTTCCTTTTGTCTATCACAATCCCTAGCCTATATGAGTTTCCTTTTGTATATCATATTACCTAGCCTCTAGGGATTTCCTTTTGTATGTCATAATCCCTAGCCTATAGGGATTTCCTTTTGTATGTCGCAATCCCTAAACCCGCTTGGGTTTCCTAGGTCTACCTTTATCATAAGTCTGCATTGCATTTCAAAAAAACTTTTAGTATTTACCTTAAAAAACAAAACAATTTTTTTGCATACCTATGAATTATCATGTATTTGCATAAATACACATACATTTGCATATCCTTTCCACTTTCTCCCTTATCCAATCATCCAGCTAACATGTTTCCGATACTCATAAATGAACTCAAAGAAACCCTCAAAAGTCTAAGTAACTCAAGAACTACAAGTCCTATTGAGAAGAGAAGGCACCCCCTTCACCATGCTAACCACGAGCCTACACAACATCTCAGATGCCACTACCATGGGTGATTCCCCCACATCATAAGCAACTGCCTTGTCAGCAAAAGAGGTATGCCCAGTAGAATAAAAAGACAAAGGTTGCCCCTTACTTTGATAAGTCAAAGAACTAAGAAGTATCCCTCAAGACTGGTGGATCAACAAAGAAGCTCATCCCTAGGATCATTAGGCCTTTATCATTTCCAATTATAATTACTTAGTTGCTAAGTGTTAATTTGTACTTTTGATCAGTAACTATAATAAAATAATCATGCATGTTTTCAAAGTCAATCCATTCGTATTCACTCTTTTATTTATCATCACTTTCCATAAATATCAATTCACCTTTTCATTTTCATCTTTTACCTTTAACAAAATTTGAGGGAGAATGATGTAAGTAACAAAACAATTGAATTTTGTAGATGTATGCTTTTTAATAGTAAAACTTAGCTGACGATGTAAGGTATTATTTCACTCCCCAAACACGGGAGAAATAAGGAGATAATCCATAGTCAACCTCTTCGAGCTAGAAGTTGGAGTTGTTTCTATTTTCTAAAAACCCTTAATTTTAACTAGGGGCATGATAGTATTTCAATTAATTCAATGGAGGCATTCTAATCTTAAAAGAATCAGTTTATCCAAGCAAGGGGTTTAAGCACATCATCTTCCTCGCACACATCAACAAAGATTGAGGAAGAAATAAAGATAAAGCTCACAACATCTTCTTCTCTCACTTACGTTATACATGAACCAGGAAACGATGAAGATGAAGCTCACAAACGTCAACATGGCTGTCATAACCGTTTTAAACCAAAAGCAAAAAACTCAAGATTTTTTTCAAAAAAGAAAAGAGCCTGCTAAGTCAAAAGGAAAAATCCAAAAACTGAAAAAAGTTGGCTTAGGAAAAAGTTACGGCATCCCAATGGACCGAAAAATTCAAAATAATCGGTCCATGCAAAAATAAGGGATTGAAAGCAAAGGAAAAAACAAGCTTCTGATTGCCACCTCAAAAATCATCAGTTCTTAAACCTTATCAATGTTTCTCATCATCATCACGACTACATAAATTCTCTTGTAGACTGAACGCATCTGTTGAGTTAATTGAATTTAAAAATTGAGAATATTAAGGAGAATAGGTGGGTTAAATAAAATTTGAGCCTTATATCCTTTATTTCTTAAACCTTAAACCAAACCACGTTACAACCTTCAAAAGTCCTAATTGAAGTTAGGTTCACTATGAAAGCATACTCAATAAGATTTATATTTAACTGGCTCCGAATGTTTTCTAACCATATTGCTTTTCACAACTTCATTCGCACTCATCCATTGTACGCCATATCTATTTTCCATATCGATTTTAGATTTCAAAAACTTAAATGTGCATCACGTTAGAATGACTTTTCGAAAGGAACAATTTTATGTGCAAATCAATACTTAGCATAAAGGAAATTTCAACAATGGTCCGATCAAAGGACAACCATTTCAACAAGCTTTTAACCAGGGGAAAAGCATCTAAGAGGACTCCCTAATCAGGGGAAATCCTAATAATCATATGGGCATATCACATGAAGATCCTATTGACTAGGGGCAATCATTCTAAGATTTGATCAACCTGGGTTACCTTTTCAAAATATCAGTTAATCAGGGGGCATATCTTTCGAAGATTCAAACACTGGGGTAGACCTTTCAAGACTCGAATACTCGAGCATTCCATATAAATATGATAGCATGGTTCAAAAACCCTACCGACAGACTGGGGTAAGACTGGCCACAAAGGGGCAAGTTCTCTTCATACTTTAAAGCTGCTCAGGAACTCACTGTCCTACATCAATAATCTTCAAGTTCAAAACGAGTAGCGAGAAGTCATGGTAGCATAACACCCTACCAACGTGTGACAAGCAACCTTGTTATATAAACAATCTCTCAGCCTTAACCATCAACGACCCATCACAATGACATTTGTTAAACACCCAAGTCATATTAAACCATTGTCATGAATTTACTAGGTCGCTTTGCTCTAGCGTCAAACCATGCATACATCTCATATATCTATCTTATCCCCATAAGCATGAATCATAACAAATCCTTGTAAGCCAAGCATGGTCAGAAAGCCTAATACCTCTTGGCACCTTAAGCCCAATTCTCATTGGCAGTTCATCAAAATCCATTTCTAACCCACTATCTGCATCAAATGCACCATTTCATTCATATCATATGGCATGCATCATTGACTCAAAACATACCACTCATGAACACTCGCATCTGCACAAAGCATGCACACATGGCATGGTGTAATACAGTGGGAGAACTGGCTTGATTTTGCGTTTTATTGCAAATGCTGTGAATAGCAAGAGTCACCATCGACTTTTATTTTATCCAACAAGGAAAGGGTGAAAAGAACAGGAAAACCTTGAAGATTTTTTAGTTCGGGGGGTAGATTATGAAAAGGGAAGGTGTTAGCACCCTTTTCATCCGTAGTTATCTACGGGCTCTTAATTTCTTAGCTCACTTTTTTTTGAAAATTTCTTTGTGTAGTGTGTTTGAAAAATATTTTAAAAAGTTGCCAACTGTAAGGCGAAACTTTGTAATGATTCTCGTATCTGTCCTCGAGAAAGCATACAAAGTGTTTGTTTGAAAATATTTTGAAAAGTGTGATTGTGAGAAATGTTTTATTTTTGTGAGTAAGCGATTAACAACGTTCTACCCTTACTCAAGGTCGTTCTTGTAATTTACTCCTCCTTTAGATAGTGCTATCCTACCATTAGTTAGTAGGAAGCCTTATCGTTGGATGTGAAGGGACAGACGGGGGTCATCGTACAGCCATCGAAGACAACTAGTAAGGATGCTTTAGCAATTGTCTTTAAGGGACTAGATCATTTATCAAAGGCAACTTCGAAAGGGTCATCGAGGGACTATGATCTTTGTATCGAGGGACTTTGTTAAAGCGTTCCTATGTTCGAGGGACATGACTGCTTTTCTAAGCGACAAGGGAGGTTACCCTAGAGGTGTGAGTGTGCGAAGTGTGTTGTTTTCATTTATTTAATCTTGAAATTAGGGTTTTCTATCGTTTCGTTCTTAGTCTTTCCATACAACCCTAATTACTAAGCAGTAAATAGCAAATATAGAAAACTCTAAAGGTGCGGAAATTAAAAGCAGAAAGTAAACCTAAACCTATTACATCGCTTTGGGAGAGGTACATAAATAGGAGAATGCGGGAAAGTAAACCCTAATTACTATTACATCCTGGAAAATAGTTATAATAATAATGAAAAATGCAAAAAGAATAAACTACGCGAAGAGAATGTAAGAATAAAAACAATGTTTTTTTCCGATGATTTTGATGGTAAAAGGTTTTTGACGATTAAATAAACCTAAAAAGTCTAATTAATTTTAATTTAAAAAAACAAAGTTGATTAATTAAATTAAAAACCCTAAAAAACCTAATTTGATTAATTAAATTAAAAAACCTAATTTGATTAGGGTTTATAAAAAAAGGTTTTGAAAAAATAATAGGTTTGTTAAAAGGTTTTTTGTGAAATTAAAGGAAAAAGGGAGAAAAGAGTAAGAAGAATAGGAAAAAAAACCAAAATTGCCAGGGGTGGGTGTTGAACCCACGCCCTTAGCTTCCACAGCCAACCGATTTACCACTGCGCCAAGCACGCACTTGTGATTGATAATGGAAACCAACGCGTTTTGTTATTCCTGTAAAACATGAAAAATATGAAAAAAATCTCAAAATGCCAAAAGCAGGGATTGAACCCGTGCCTTGGGACAGTAGTGACTTAGCACGCGCGTTTTAACCACTAGGGTGGTGATACATCTAGTGTTATAACTGAAACAAATTAAATATAACATCAACAAATTGCATGAACCGGAGAGGCGCTGGAGCCCTAGCTCCGACCGTCTTCTCTGGTAGCTTTTTTTTATGTTCCTGCAAAATAAACAAATATTATAAATCCAAGGGGACACTACCCCTCTAAATCAAGGCCTGCGAATTCAATGGGACCATTATCTTGGGCTAAAACGCACTGGTTTGAGAGGTACATCAAAAACAACATGGATCTGACCAAAAATGCCAGTTCATGGTTTTGATTGCATGGGGCACCTACGATGATCCAATCTTGTATAAACACATCTCAGAAACACATTCATAGCGTTAGTATTCCTTAAATCAAAATGAAAATTGAAATTTGAATTTGCAAAGATAATGAGATCGGAGATGCATACGTGTAGGTTTTGTGAGCTTTGGATAATCAGATTTGTTCCATTCTTACTCTCTACCTCTTCAGGAATTGATTGGTAATGAAGGAATGCTTGGAAGATGGCTGCAAGCTAGTGTTTTAAGATTACCCTAGTTTGATAATTTCTGAGATTTTGTAATGGTATTTCTTGCACAAGGGTTTCGTCCTCTCTCATGTATGAATTGAAGTGAATATATAGCTTAAATTTAGGTCAAATTAAACATGGGCTTGGACCTTGTAAGAAGCCTTTGTTTTATTTTATTTAATTTTGACTTTAAATTAATAAAATAAATAAATAAACATAATAAACGAAAAGGGGTTGTATGAATAAGATCTGAGGTACATATGAAGTGTAGAACACGTTTGGACTTTGAAACAATAGCCCATTAGCCCAAAAATTCAAGTTTGGTCACTTTTAGTTTCATGCATTTGCTCAAAATTTCCCAACTTGTCCCAATCATAACTCTCTCATTTTTTTTTATCATTTGAAGGTGGTATTTGACTTTTTGGAAATACCAAGATGTCCTTTACAATCCATATTTTGATCATTTTTGCATTTGAAGAATTTATCTTGATGTAAGTTGCCTTGACAAAAAGTGTCTTTTTGTTGACTTTTGAAATGACCTATAATGTTTTGTCCCATATCTCTCAAATGAAGCATTTTTTGGACTCGAGCTTAAAGAGAAAAAGTTGTGGAGAATTTAAATCCTTAAAGATGAGCTTTGGTTGAGTAAAATATGATGAAGCATGTGAAAGTTATGCTTGGTCAAAGTTCAATTGACTTCTCCTAAAGAAAACCCTAATTTAGCAACTTTTGACTTTTGATGAATTAAGAGCTTTTCTTGATGAATCATGATCAAACCTTGATCAAATGATGAATATGACTTCAAAACCTTGATGTTGACCAAAAATCTCGAGGTTTGACTGTATCTTGACCATAATTGACTTTTTATCCAATACAGTTGATTTTTAGTCATCTGAGCCATTGACTAAGCAAACTTGTGATGCAAGGCATGAAACTTAGTTTGAGAATTCTTAGAGACATATAAGAAACTATTAAATCCACTTGAGGCTTTATATAACTAATCTTCCTTGAGAAAAGTGAAACCCTAATTATAAGTCCATTGCTTGGGAGGAGAATTTGTTTGATCAATTCTTGGGAAACCTTGAGCATTTGAGAACCCTAGGAGAATGTCTTGAATAAAGTGAGGGAAAATTTTGGGGTACAATAGCTGCCCCTGTTCAATCTTCTTAAACTTGAAGAGTTAGATTGGCATGTCCGCCATTCGTGATCAGAAGGTGGAAGAAGATTGAACACTTAAGTGTCCAGAAATTTTCACTCGTATGTGCAGGAGGTAACACTGTTGATTGATAATATTGCTTGAATGGGCTTAAAGATGCCATTCGGATAGGTGAAGGAGTGTTGTTAGAGACGGGATTATAGATGCCATCCAAGTAATTGTTGATAGGAGTATATGAGTGAGTCTACGCTTGACTATATCTGAAGAATGCTTTCCAGAATGGATCTCTGGGGAATGTGCTTAAGTAGAAGCTTGTCATATTTAGTCTTTGAGGGAAAGTTCTTGTTAGAATTCAGTCCCTGAAGGATGTGTTTGTCATGTAGATAGTCACCCCGTCCTGCTTCAGGAATTGATCTACAGTCTATTTTTGTTGGTAAACTCGTCCTGTTTCGGGAATTCATACCACTTGGTCATGTCAGTAGTTTCCCTGTCCTGTTTCGGGAGTTAATATTTGCCTGGTGTTGTACCCCAAAATTTTCCCTCCCATATTCTTCAAAGTTTATCAAGAATTCATCTCAAATGGTTCAAGACTTTTCAAAGATTGCACAGTCAAACATCCTCCTAAGCCAGTCAAAATTAGGGTTTTGTTTCTTGCAAGGAAGTTGAGGTTTTCAAGGGCTCAATCAAGTTCCATATGCTCATATAAATTTTCAAGCACCTACATGTCAAGTTTCAAGGTTCATAAGGTCAAGTTGCACAGTCAAAAGCCTCAATTGCTTCACAATCAACTGTAGGGGTAAAATGGTCATTTGGCAGTCAAGAGTCAAAAATTTTGGTCAACATCTTATTTTGAAGCCACGATCATCATTTGATCAAGCCTTGATCATGATTCCACAAGAATGGCTCAAAAATCATCAAGATGCAAAAGTTTCCATTTTTGGACAGCTGAAAAGTCAACTGTAACTTGACCAGAGCATAACTTTTTCATGGTTCATCAGAAAAATCCCATCCAATGCTCATTTTGAAGGGGATGACATTTCCTACAACTCATCTTCACATTCCAAGTCCAAGAAATGCTCTCACAAAAAGTTATCAATTTCTACATTATAGGTCATTTTCAAAAGTTAACAAAAAGGCATTTTAAGTCAAAGACCATAACTAGAGGACTTCAAGACCTTTCCAAAATGTCCAAGAACATGTTCATAGGATCAAAATTGAGCAAGATATGCATTGGAGAAGTTGAGAAATTTTTGTGAAATGGCAAAAGTCAACTATCCTTGAAACTTCAATTTTTGACAAAAGGGCCCACTTTTTTCCACTTGATCCAGCCTTGTCATGCCACCCACGTGTCCCATGCTTAATTTCAAGACCAAACATTTATTTTTCCATTTTATTTAATTTTTATTGATTTAATTCATTTTAAATCCATAATAATTCAAATAAAATCTAAAAATTAATGGAAGGGCATCTTTTTGATTTGAACAACTTTCATATACCATATGCCAACTAACAAATTCGTGCCAAGCCATTTTGTGCATAAAATCTTGAATTTGAACCAAGTTTGGAAAGTCCTTTAATGGTGGTCAACAAGAATCTCCAAACCATAATTCCATGGATACCAAGCCCAAACTTTGACCTAATTCTATTCCATTATATGCACACAAGTGAACCCTAATACGATGGACGTGCAAAAGCTGCTACAGAGCCATAAACCAATTCCAAAAAAACTCAAGAAAATTTGAAAACAGTTCTCCACATTCCAGGCCCTGTCAAAACAATTTGAGGATTCTAATACCTTGCATAAGTCCCCAGGAACACATTGCAATCAAAATCAAGCACTAAAGCCACAAGAATCATCAAAAACGGTTTAACACTTTGTACATATTTTTCAGAATCACATTTCATTATTCATGCACATTTGATATGTTTTGTTGAGTGTTTTGTGTTCACAGGACCCATACGAAGCTAATGGTGTGGTTCAATTGCCTTGAAACACCCTGAAACCGAAACCACCATGGATAAGTTTTAGGGTTTTGAAGCTTTCAAATTAGGGGTTTGTAATACAGGAAAAATCAGGCTTTGAAAAATCCATGGTTGGATTCGTCAGGATGAGACAAAACTAAAACTACCCTCGCGAACAATTTATATTAATCAGGGAGCTATTCGCTATTTTTGACATTTGCAGGTTGTGGGGGTTTAAAACCCCCGCTAATTGTTTTGTTTTACAGGCAAAAGGAGGAAGAAGACAATACGTGTGGAGACGTCATTGGGCAATTCAAATATAGCGCGCATTTTTTTTAATTTCCAGCATAGGCGTTATTTTCATATATTATGTTTATTGCCCATTATAATAACAAAGACAACGCAATGGCCTAGTGGGAGATGATGTGTCTGGTAAGCATTGGGACCTGGGTTCGATTCCCAGGTCCCCCCAAAACTCAATATTATTTTTTCTAATGTGTTCCTATGCAGGCTTCCAAACAACGTCCATCATGCATCTCAAGCGACCAGCCTACCAAGTGGCCACTAACGCCAATCTGATGGCCATGAGGCGTGAACCATGGTGTTCCCAGTCAATGCTTACACACTTGATTCCAGAAAGTCAACAGGCTTGGCTTATTGGGCCTCAGAAATTCCAGATCCACCTCCATTTTTGGTCCAGCACCCCTGGTTTATTATTCTTTTTTCATTTTCTTTTTCCTTTTATTTTCTTTAATAACTCTTATTATTATTATTTAATTCACAGATAATTATTTTCATAAACAAAAACCAGAAAAAATAATATTTTTATTATTGTTATTTATTAATTTCACTACTAATTATTTTTGTAAATAAATTCTCATTAATTAATTTAGTTGTTTAATTAGGACAATTTTAATCTTTTTCATAATAAATAAAATTAATATAGAAATTAGGGTTTTTTACTAATTTTCAACTTTTAATTCCTTTTTATTTTATTTCATTAAAAACATAAAACCACAAAAATACTTTTCTTGTAAATAATTAATTAATTAGTAATTAGGCTTAATTTCATTAATTGTAAAAAAGACAAAATTCAATTCTTTCTCAAGAAAGGGTCAAAACCCTAGGACGTTCCCGATTCAATCTTTCGCGCGCATTTATTTTTTTTAATTCATTATTTTGTATCTGCTCAGGAAATGTAATAATTGATTAGAACTTTACCGCTTTATTTACTTTCTCGCACTTATTTACCAAAACGGGTTATGTTTTTGGCGATGTATAGACCCGCGCCTTGTAATAGCGTAGATTCATATTTCCACAATTTACTTTCCGCACTCTTAACTGTTAATACGCATGAAAGACTTGTATGAATAATAAAACCAATCCGTAGCTCACAAATGCATGTTCAAAGATAAACATAAACTGAAAAACAACACACATGCACATGCCACTCCTAGGGTACGCCTCACTCGGTTGCCTCGAACGTGGTCGTCAAGTATAGGGTGTTTTAGAGGTCGCCCTCCTGTCTAAAGATCCTGTTGCCTCGAAACGGTTGCCTCGGATAAAAAGGATCTAGGACATTAGGGTTACTTCTAAGGTGTCCTACTATTGCTTCGATGACCACATTGTCCCTTATAATCGAATTGACCCGAATAACTCCAACAATGGTGCTACCTACCTCTCAATGGTGGGATAGTACTATCTAAAGGACTCTTACACAGCCTAATTCCTTAGAGTAGGTAGATTTCTCTTAGGTACTTGCTCTTTTCAAAACAAACAAAACAACTTTTCGCACTCACACTTTCTAAAAGTTTTCAAACAAATTTTTCATACACTCTTGAGGACAGATACAAGAGTTACTTAGAAATTTTTCAAACGAAACTTTTTCAAACCCACGCACCCTTGAAAAGCAAACAATTTTTGAAAACATAAGAGCAAGTACCTAAGAGCCCGTGGATAACCACGGATAGAAAGGGTGCTAACACCTTCCCTTTCTATAAATCTACCTCCCGAACCGAGAAACATTCTCAAAGAAGGTATTTTGCTGTGCTTTTGTCCTTTCCATGTTAGAGAACATAAAAGACGATGGCGACTCTTGCTTACCGCGACATTTCGCGAACCAGCTAAAAACAGTCAGTTCTATTTCAACCGATCACACCTGGTTATATAGATAGTTTCCCCGTCCTATTCCAGGAATTAATCTTTGCCTAGTCATACAGATAATTGCCTCGTCCTGTTTCGGGAATTAATCTTTGACTTGCTTTCTGTTGGTGAACCCGTCTTATTTCGGGAATTCATACTTCCTGGTCATATTGATAGTTTCCCCGTCCTATTTTGGGAATTAATCTCTGACCTGGGCATATAGATTGTTGCCCCTTCTTGTTTCGGGAATTAATCTTTGACCTGTTTGAAAATTGTTGATGATATTAGTCTATTTGTAGACTTTTACCTGAAAAGACAAAGTTAGTCTTTATGCAATGTCATGATGTATGCATTGCGTAATGATGTTCTCAAGGTAAATGAGAGTGTGTTATATGCGTGTTGTATGCATATGCTATGATATTTTATAAATGATGTATGAATACAATATGTTGTTGAAATGTATTGGTAGCTTTGTATAATATCATTGGATGGGGAAAATAAATCCCTGAATGTTGCTGGGAATGAAGCATATGAATCTTCAATCTTGTTTAGAATATCTCCGCTGGGGATTCCTCCTTGTGGTAGGATGATGCGCTTTATTACCAAGTCACCAGCCTGATATAACCGATGTTTGACTTTCTTGTTGAAGGCTTTGATCATACGCTTCTGATACATCTAACCATGACAAACAGCCGCAAGCCTTTTCTCGTCAATCAAATTTAGCTGGTCCAACCTAGTCTAAATCCACTTGCTTTTGTCTAGATCTGCATTGTGATATCGTGGGAGAACTGACTTGAGGTTTTGCGTTTGTGTTTGCAAATGTTGCAGTTTAGCAAGAGTCACCACCGACTTTTCTTTTATCCAAAAGGAAAGGTGAAAAAGCACAGGAGAGACCTTTAGAGATGTTCTTGAGTTCGGGGGTAAATTATGAAAAGGGAAGGTATTAGCACCTTTTTCATCCATGGTTTTCCATAGGCTCTTAGTTACTTTCTAGATCACTTGCTTTTGTTTGAAAATGTTCTTTGTGTGGTTTTTGAAAGTATTTTGAAAAGGTGCCATAGTTTAGGAAAACTTTGCAATGATTCCCGTTTGTAAGAATGTATGCAAAGTGTTAAGCTTTCGAAAATGTTTCAAGTTTTGGAAAGTGTATGTGATTGTTTTGAAAATAGCAAGGATATATGTTTTGAAATTGAGCAAAAAACTAAAAGTAATCTACCTACTCAAAAGGTCTTAGATGTGCTTTTCCTCCTCCTTTAGATGTTGCTATCTTACCATTGACTTGGCAAGAAGCCCCATCGTTGGATGTGAAGGGACGGGCGTTGGGTCATCGTATGACCATGATAGCATTGTTGTGAGATGACTTAGCACTTTTCTTTACGGACTAAGATCATTTTGAAAGGCAACTTTGATAGCGTCATCGAGGGACTATGATCTTGTATTTCGATATTTGTTTGTGCCGAGACATCCCACATGTATAACATGGCCATTTTTGTAAGGCAACAAGTGAGATTACCCTAAGGGTGCATGTGTGCAAAGAGTGTTTGATTTTCATGCATTTAGTCTTGATTAGGGTGGTCTATTTTGTTGTTTTTATCTTGCCATACACGCCTAATTACTAGCATTTTCATTTGAAAGCGATAAATTGTAGAAATGTAAAGTCCTACGCTATTACAATTTTTAGGGGGTGGGGGTACAAATTTATGAATGGGGTTGAAAGTAAAAATAAGTCCTAAATTACTATTACAACCATATTGAAATGCATAAGAATGTACAAGAAAATGTGAAACAAACTTGTCTTGTTTTAAGAAACTATTTTTGGTCTTTTGTTTTAAGAAATAAAATAAAGTGTGAAGGAAATACTTTTGATGTTTGCTGATTAATGGAATGAAGAGTGATAGCAAAATAATGAAAAGAGAAAAAAAAGAATCAGCGTGTTGCTGATAAAATAAAGTCAGAGGTTCTGACCCTGGAACGCTACAAAACATAAACTTGTTAGTGAAAATGTATAAGGTCAGAAGCTATGAACCCACTGGGAACATAGTAGTTTTCAGAAGTTCTGATACCACTGGCACCAAAACAAGCTTTAGAAGTTCTGATACCACTGGCAACTAAACTGACTTCAGAAGTTCTGAGACCACTAGAAGAACTTGGTCTCTCTCTCTATGCTAGTCAGAACATCTGTAATTTGGTTATTTCTCCACAAAACAGAAGACGTGCATAAAACAGTTACAACAGGTGTCATAGAGTTTCAGAAATAGGAAATATCAGAACTACAAATCAAAGGCACGTATGAATTTGCTAATCCTAATTCTGAGTTCTAATTTCCTCAAGAAGTTCTGAACTGGTTTATTCCCTACTTAGGTAGGCAGATGCATGAAATCTCAGAATATGTACATCATCAGAAACATGATATCTACATTGTATTTTTGAGCATGTAAATATGGTAATGCTTTAAGTAACGTGATAAGAGTCAGCAAAAACTTACCTTGCAGCTGAAAAGATTCTATGGCATGGAGGTTGATCCTGAATTCTGGTGAGGTTCTGAGCAACTTCTTCACGTACTCAGCAGGATGGGGGTTCTCAACTTCTGGTACAACAAAGAGGTGATGTTTTTATTTCTTTGAGTAGATGGATATAGGATGTGAGGTAGTATGAATACAGGGGTTAGGGCATTTTCTAACGCGTAGATCAGAAACTGTGTGAATGGTTTTTAGTCAAGAAATATTTGAGAACAAGTGGAGTTTTGAATGCAAGGAGTCAAAAGTTAACAAGGTTTTAAGTGTTGTGTTTACAGTTCTTGGAGCCCTTGGGATTTTGGCAGGGGTTCAAGAATTTTCTTTCTCAAAATTTCGACCTCTTTTAAATGGCCAAAGGTGCTCTATTTATAGGAAAAGATTTTGTAGTTTTGGAGAGGTCAAGTAGCGCCAACATCATACGCTAGATGCTGACTTGTTCTTGAAGCAAGTTCAAAAAAGGGTGTGATAGTTGACAGTTTTTTAGCCTAGAATGGAATAGCAAGCATGGATTAAGGAAAAGTAAACCCACAAGCCAAAAGTAACGCATGAACCTTCCCATACTTCTGTATAAAAGTTGTTTTTAAGGATAACAAGGGTATTTTTATGCCACACATGGGGAGATCCTTTAGATAAAGACTCCAAAGTGGTTGTGAGCATTAAATGAGCATTAAGTGATGATGAGATTTGTCAAAATCAGAAATCCTGTAATTTTAGATTTTGCATCATTGCTTAATTATGGATCAGAAGTTCTATCTAGGACAAACATCCAACTTCTGATCTTTTTACTTTGTTGCCTCAGCATGTTCTGAAGGATTCCCCAGGCTTTCCAGTAACCTTCTTTGATTTATCTTTGAAAACTATGGATTAGAAGTTCTGCTTCAG
This sequence comes from Vicia faba, assembly GCA_948472305.1. Classification (NCBI taxonomy): domain Eukaryota; kingdom Viridiplantae; phylum Streptophyta; class Magnoliopsida; order Fabales; family Fabaceae; genus Vicia; species Vicia faba. The sequence continues at coordinate 6,766,607 of OX451736.1, forward strand.
CGTAGCATCCAATCTTTTGATCCTCTTACCTTCTGGCTCCAGCATGTTCTGAAGGAGCTTTCAGGCTTCATATTACACTTTATTGCCTTCTTTGCATTACCCTAGCAAACTCTGACTGAACTTGCATAGATGCTGAAGAGCCATGTTCTGACTGAAGACTATGTGCTGAACCATGTTTACAACTTCTGACTGCACCTGCCTGGAGGCTGGCTCAGAAGTTCTGAAGTGTCATTTTTCTTAAATACTTAGAAAAAATCCCAAGTATTTAGAAATTTGGCTTTTCCATAGACAATTTGACTTTGAACTTTTTGATGATACAAACTTCATATTCCAACATGTCTTGATGAAATATGATTCTTGAAACTTGGTTTTGGTCCAAAAGTCAAAGTTAGACTTCTCAGCATGCAAATGACCATTTTGCCCTTGTGAATGGTTTGCTCGGAAAAAATGATAATTCAAGGCTTGAAATTGTATGAGAGAAAACTTGAGAATCCAGGGTGATTCCTTGAGAAATGAGAGGGAAAATTTTGGGGTACAACGGCTGCCCCTGTTCAAACTTTTTGAACCTGAAGGGTTAGATTGGTTGATCCGCCGTTCGTGACTTGAAGGTGAAAGATGTTTGAACACTAGAGTGCCCAGAAATTTGCACTCGAAGATGGATGGTGAATGGGCTTATAGATGCCATTTGGAGGAATGTTGGTAAACACTAGAAGAAGTATCAGTACAAACCTCTTGTTGATTTATACCAAAACTTGATGTTCTACATGTGAGAAAAGGGTTAGTAAAAATGCAGATGTTTGCATGATGTTCACCAGATGTGGTATCATGCCAAATGCGTATGGTATGTACATGCTATGATGTATGAATGTGAAATGTATGTTTTTGTCCTGGAAAATAAATCCCTGATTATTGCTGAGGAAACCCTGGGAGGTTGAATCCCTGATTGCTTGTTGGAAATGAAAAACATGCATATCTTAAAATTTTGTCGAAATGATGCTTTTGCTGGGGAAGATTACTCCAATGTCAGATGTTATCTGGTCGGATCCAGACTTCACAGTTGCTGAGGATGAAGTAGTCGACTGCTATCTAGTCGGGTCCAGTTTTCACAACAACTCGCTGGGGGTACAGAAGTTAACTGTTATCTGGTCGGATCCAGGCTTCACAATAAACTGTTTGAAAACTGTTATCCGGTCGGGTCCAGGTTTCGCAAATTTCTGAGGTTGATACAGTCAATTGTTATCTGGTCGGGTCCAGGTTTCACAATAAACTGCTTGGGGATTTAGTTGTTATCTGATCGGTTTCCAGGTTTCATAATGAATCTCTGAGGATGATTGCTATCTGGTCAGATCTAGGCTTCACAACGGCTTTCTTGAAAGGATGGAAATGAGGACTGATATCTGGCCGGGTCCGGGTTTCTCAGCCATTTTTTGGGGATAGAGAGACAACTCTACCGGGGAAAAGAAATTAAACCTTGGTCGGATTGGGTTCAGGTTCTTCTATATATTTGAAGAGTTAGGCTATTATCTGGCCGAGTCCAGGTTTCATAGAATATTGGAATTTAGATCAACTGTTATCTGGTCGGGTCCAGGCTTCAGCAACTCAAACTGTTATCTGGTCGGGTCCAGGTTTCAGTAATTTGAAGAAGTCAAACTGTTATCTGGTCGGGTCCAGGCTTCAGTAATATCTTGAAAATTATGCTAATATCTGGTCAGATCCAGGCTTTAAAGCATCTCTTGGAAATAGTAAAGGCTTTGTTGAAGGCTTTACTGGGGATCAGGGGTGTGGCCCTGTGATTTGCAGTCATTTGAAAGGGAAATTCAAACTGGAGAGTATAGACTCAGTCGGGTAAGATAGACTCAGTTTGGGGAGGATACATCTAACTGGGGATGACGGGCTCAACCGGGGATGATGGGCTCATATGGGGATAAAAGACCTTGATTGGGAGATATACTCCGTTGGGGATGAAAACCTCGGTTGGAGAAGATATACTCAACTGGGGATGATGGGCTCAGTTAGGCAGTTTGGACTCGCTGGGGAGTGTATACTCAACTGGGGAAATAACTCTGTTGGGGAAGTAAACCCTGTTGGGGAAGTAAACCCTGTTGAGGAGGTGAATTCCCTTTTAGGAAGAGATCTCCTAGGCTTTAGCTGGGGAGAAAGTTGCCAAGAGGTTGAACCTCTGGTCGAGGATCATCCCGTGTAAATAGATTTTATGGGCAACTCCATCGGGGAAAGGTTTATTGTCACTGCCCTAATAGGGATAATGATGATGAGATAACTCTGTGGGGCTATTTCACATACATTAAAGAGATGCTTACTATTGTTGTGCTGATGCTTTATTGATGCTGCTACTTGGCAGGACACATGTTCCAAATAGTTTCAATTATGTTCATATGCATATGTTCATTCAATTTTAGTCATTGGACAAATTTTCATTCAAAACAGAGATAGAAAATTTTGCACTTCAAAGTGTATTTGTATTGATATTTTTGCCCATGAATAGTTGTGTTTGTACATAGAGACGAAAATCCCAGTAAGAGGAAATTATCAAAAAGGAAAACAATTTTGAGAATGAAAACAAACAGCCTTATGAAATGATCTCATTACCTTCCAGCCCTACTATTTCCCTATAGGTCTTCGAACATCCTTTGCCGTTGATCGAAATTGATTGGATTGATCCTGGACCATTTGAACTTGGACTTTGGTGATGGAATTGACTGTGTTGATTTCACGGGACATAGTCGTACGCTTTTAATCCTTAATTTTTGCCTGGACCGTCCTTTCGGGTTTTCGGTCCACCAGGATACCCTTTTTTGCCCAAGTCGCCCTTTCGGGTTTTCAACTTGCCGGGTGTATAAAATTTTGCATATATCCCTAATTTTTGCCCAAACCTTTTGGTTTATCGGGATGCCCCCTTTTTGCTTAGGTGTGTCAACCTAACGGGTCTCTCATGCGTAGTATTTTTTGACTATGTCCGCGTTTACCGGATGCGGGAAATCTTCGCCATCCATGGTAGTCAGCATCATGGCACCGCCAGAGAAAACTCTCTTGACAACAAATGGCCCTTCATAGGTGGGTGTCCATTTGCCTCTGGGGTCACCTTGTGGTAAAATGATGCGTTTTATCACCAAGTCACCAACTTGATATACCATAGGCTTAACCTTTTTGTTGAATGTCTTGATCATACATTTTTTATACGCTTGACCATGACAAATAGCAGTCAGTCTTTTCTCGTCAATCAAATTCAACTGATCTAACCTCGTTTGAATCCACTCGTTTTCGTCTAAGCTGGTCTCAATCACAATCCTCAAAGAGGGAATCTGAACTTCCACTGGCAGAACAACTTCCATGCCATAAACCAGAGAGAAAGGAGTTGCCCCGGTTGATGTTCGAGTCAAAGTGTAGTATCCGTGGAGGGCAAATGGTAATATCTCATGTCAGTCTTTGTATGTTACCACCATCTTTTGCATAATCTTCTTGATATTTTTGTTGGCAGCTTCCACTGTGCCGTTCATCTTGGGTCTATACGGAGAAGAATTGTGATGCTTGATTTTGAATTGAGTGCAAAGCTCAGTAATCATAGCATTGTTGAGGTTAGTTCCATTATCTGTAATGATCCTTTCAGAAATACCGTAATGGAAAATGAGGTTATGTATGATGAATCTGGATACCACATTCTTGGTGACTGAGGCAAACGAGGCGGCTTCGACCCATTTGGTAAAGTAGTCAATAGCAACAAGAATGAAGCGATGTTCGTTGGAAGCTGTAGGCTTGATCTCTCCGATCATGTCAATACCCCACATTGCGAATGGCCACGGAGCGGTCATGACATTCAGAGGGATTGGAGGCACATGGACCTTGTCAACATAGATTTGGCATTTGTGATAAGTCCTTGAGTGTTGATGGCAATCAGTCTCCATCGTTGACCAGTAGTAACCCGCTCTTAAGATTTTCTTAGCCATCGTATGTCCACTTGAGTGAGTACCGAAGAGACCATCGTGCATGTCTTCCATAATTTCCTCGGCCTCTTTCTTGTCCACACATCGGAGTAGAGTAAAATCATGGTTGCGTTTATATAGAATTCCGTTGCTTAGAAAGAATTTAGCCGAAAATCTTCGCAAGAATTTTTTATCATTGATGGAAGCCCCCTCGGGATATTCTTGTACCTCAAGATACCTCCTCACCTTATGATACCATGGTTTTTCTTTGTCGGTGTCGAGCTCATTGCAATGCGCAGGTTCGTCAAATCTCTCCATCATAATCACGGGAGCTTCATTGTCCCACCTGACTTTGAACATAGAAGACATAGTTGCCAAACCATCAGCCAATTGATTCTCTTCTCTAGGAAAATGCTCAAAAGTGATCTCTTCGAAGTATGGTATAAGAGTCAACACAAGCTCCTTATAAGGAATGAGGTTAGGATGCTTAGTGTCCCATTCCCCCTTTACCTGGATAATCACTAAAGTAGAGTCTCCAAAAACACTCAGGAGCTTGATTCTCAAATTAATGGCGGCTTTCAATCCCAGGATGCATGCTTCATATTCTGCCATGTTATTCGTACAATCAAAGCATAATCTGGCTGTGAAGGGAGTATGGCAACCCTCAGGAGAGATAATTACAACACATATTCCATTGCCCAGAGCGTTGGAAGCCCCATCAAAAACCATGGTCCATCGGGATCCTGGTTTAGGTCCGTCATACGGTCCCAGTTTTGCACAGTCGGTCACCAACATAATGTCTTCATCCGAGAAGTCAAAATTCATAGATTGATAATCATCGACAGCTTGGTGAGCCAAATGATCTGCCAATATGCTTCCTTTGATGGCCTTCTGTGTCGTATATTGAATATCGTATTCGGTCAGAATCATTTGCCACTTAGCTATTCTTCCGGATAGGGCTGGTTTGTCAAAGATGTATTTGATAGGGTCCATCTTAGAAATCAACAGAGTAATGTGAATCAGCATATACCGCCTTAGCCGGAGAGCAGCCCACGCTAAAGCAAAACAAGTTTTCTCGAGCAGTGAACATCTGGTTTCACAGTCAGTAAACTTTTTGCTTAGGTAGTAAATTGCATGCTCTTTTTGGCCAGACTCGTCATGCTGACCCAACACACACCCCATAGAGTTCTCTAGTACTGTTAAATACATGATCAACGGTCTTCCTTCCACTTGAGGCATCAGAATAGGAGGTTCTTGAAAATACTCTTTGATTTTATCGAAGGAAACTTGACAATCATCATTCCATTTGATTACTTGGTCTTTCTTCAAGAGTTTAAAGATCGGTTCACAAGTAGCGGTCAGGTGGGATATGAAACAGGCGATGTAGTTAAGGCGACCCAGGAACCCTCTAACCTCCTTTTCAGAATGAGGAACAAACATTTCTTGAATGGCTTTTACCTTGGAAGGATCAACTTCGATGCCTTTATCACTGACGATAAAACCTAGGAGCCTCCCAGATCTTACTCCGAATGTACACTTATTAGGGTTCAATCTCAACTTGTATTTCTTCAACCTCTCAAATAGCTTCTGCAAGTGATCGAGATGTTCTTCCTCAGTTTGAGACCTTGCAATCATATCGTCCATATAGACCTCTATTTCATGATGGATCATATCATGAAACAAAGCTACCATAGCTCTTTGATATGTTGCCCCTGCATTCTTCAATCCAAACGGCATGACTTTGTAGCAAAAGGTGCCCCATTGCGTAATGAAAGTTGTCTTCTCCATGTCTTCGGGAGCCATCTTGATTTGGTTGTAGCCAGAAAATCCATCCATAAAGGAAAAGACCTTTTGTTGAGCCGTATTATCAACCAAGACGTCAATATGAGGTAGAGGGAAGTCATCCTTGGGGCTTGCCCTATTTAGATCCCTATAATCTACACACATGCGGATCTTTCCTTCTTTCTTTGGCACAAGAACTACATTTTCAACCCATTGAGCATAAGATGTGACAGCCAGAAAACCTGCATCGAATTGCTTCATTACTTCAGCCTTTATTTTCTCAGACATATCCGGTCGCATCCGACGAACCTTTTGTTTAACAGGAGGGCAGTCTTCCTTCGTAGGCAGATGATGAACCACAATATCGGTATTCAACCCTGGCATATCTTCATATGACCAAGCAAATACTTCCACATAGTCATGTAGCATCTGAACCAATCCGCTTTTGACATTGTCTTCTAGGTTGGCCCCTATCTTGATCTCTCTCTTGTCTGTCTCAGTACGTAAGTTGATGACTTCAATTGGCTCTTCATGAGGTTGGATAGCTTTCTCTTCTTGTATTAAAAGTTTGGCTAGTTCCCCTGGTATTTCACAATCTTCCTCGCCTTCATCTTTGGCTTGGTGAACTGGATGTTCAAAATCATACTTGGCAATAGTAGAGTCGTTGGCAATAAGATCCAGAGTGGATGATGATCTGCAAATGTGTGTGTGTGTAAGATACATGGCTATTGAAAAAGTAATAAAGGAAATGAAATATAATGAACATAAAATTCGAATGCAAAGAGGTTCAATGGCTTATATTAAATGATCATATGATAGATGAAACATGAGCAAAACCCTTAACAAATGGACCAAAGTTCCCTGGGCAAGGCACATGGCTTAGAAGTTGTTGTTTGGAAAATAATATTACAGACATAGAGTTCTTGAATTGACAGAAAAAGTAAACAATAATTACTCCTCAATGAAAGAAACAGGGATGAAATCCTTTTCCTGCCAATTGTTGAGCTTCCCTTTGGTTGTTGGGTAGATCCAGTCTTCAAAAGCACACTCATCATCGAAGTCTTCTACAATGTTCACTTCAGGATTTTTGAGATGGAGAGGCGGCTTTCCAGCACGAGCACTTCTAACCTCTTTCTGAGCTTGGGAGGTGAAACCTAACCCAAACATGTCTGCCTTGAGCGGGATGTCGAGGAGTTGAACCCATATCACATTGTTCCCTTCTTCTACCATAACACGGGCATCCTTAAGAGAAACCATCTTGGGAATAACTTTATCAGCTCTTGGAGTGTCGGAGGAGATTTTGGTGGCGGCCAAAACTTTAAACGTATGGCAAGGATTTTCTATAAATTCGCCATCCATTTCTACGTATTTGAAATAATTGAGATGGCTTACCATAAATTCTTCCTCGCCGCAAACAGTGACAACCTTCCCTTGAACTGGGTATTTTAACTTCTGGTGGAGAGTAGAAGTGACCGCACCCACCCCATGGATCCATGGGCGTCCCAGCAAGCAAGAATACGCAGGTCGTATGTCCATTATATAGAATGTGGAGTTGAAAATATGCGAACCAACCTTAATTGGGAGATCCATCTCTCCATGAACCATCCTTCTCGACCCATCAAACGCCCTCACAACAATATCACTTGGCTTCAAAACCAAACCTTCACAGTCTAGCCGGTCTAAAGCGCCTTTAGGTGACACATTTAAAGATGAGCCGGTATCCACCAAGACATGAGCCAAAGTTTTCCCCTTACATTCAACAAAAACATGCAAGGTTTTATTGTGATTTTTTCCCATGGGAGTTAAATCTGCGTCGGAGAACCCCAGACCATTGTCAACTGTCAGACTTGCTACTCAGTTCTCAAATTGATCGGCTGTGGTTTCTTGAGGCACATAAGCCTTTTTCAAAAACTTAATCAAAGCTTGTGCATGGGCGTCAGAGCATAGTAATAAGGACAACATTGATATTTTAGAAGAGGTTTGCCCCAACTGCTCTACTATTTTGATGTCGCTTTTCTTGATGATCTTCAGAATCTCCTCCATCTCTTGAGTGGATGGTTCTTCCATAATAGACTTTTTAGCATGTGCCTCTTCCCTAGCAGGCTCACCTTCTTTCCCTTTCCCCTTGGCATCATAATTTCCATTGGTTATGCGGACTGGAACTGTGGTAGTGGTTGGTGGTGAGATAACAAGGGAAAAGACCCTTCCTGTTCCTGTGATCTTACTAGAACCAGTAATATTAGTAACAACAGCTTCATTATCATCAATCCAAGAATCTTGTTTTACCCCATGGTAATAAACCTCGGCACCGTAATTCCATGGTACCGCTTTATCAGAGGCATATAGAACAGGTCCGACAGCAGTGATTATGAGAGGAGCAATGATTGGTTCGTTCGAAATCCTGATAGGACCTTTGGACGAGATCCTAAAAGGTTTGTTTGAAATTGTTATGATGGCCAAATCTTCAGCTTTGTCGATTGAATTTTTTATGGTGGGAATCTTTTCGAAGAGAATCTCGCGGCTATTTATCAAGCGTTGCACACCTTTCTTCAGTAGCTCGCATCCATTTTCTCGTTGATCACAACAGGAATAATTTGCAGAACACCCAGGAAACACACTTACTTTTAGTAAATTAGCTTTCACAATGGTCAATGGAGTTGTTAAATCTTCAACAGAAGCAATAAAAGTAACATCATTAATGGCATTAACCTCTTGGCCATGTTTTGGCATTGACTCAGTTATCACATTTGGAGTAGCTGGCGGGTCAAACTCAATTGTCTTGTTGTCTATTAGATCTTGAATTTTGTTTTTCAATGCCCAGAACTGATCGGTCTCATGGACGGGGCTGTTGGAATGGTATGCGCATTTCGCATTCGGTTTGTAATTAGGTGAGGAAACATCAGGGTTGGGTGGTGGATTGTGCAGAGTCACCAAATTGGCCTTTAGCAGATGTTGTAAGGCTTGTGATAATTACATGCTTATTCTTGTAAATTGTCGTCGAGGAATTTCAGGTCTCCGATTGTTGGAGGGTTGCCTTTGAGTAGGTTGAGGGTTGGAAATTAATAAAACATTTACAGATGAATGGTGGTCCTTCTTGGTATGGGCTCTTTCCCCATACACAACATTTGTTTCCTTTTTTCTAGTGAAAGCCCTTCTGACGGAGTTGGATGTGGAACCAGATGCCATAGGAATTTTGCCTCTTTTAATACCGCTCTCAATCCTTTCATCGGTTAAAATCAACTTGGTGAATTCAGACGAAGAACTTCCAATTAACAGGTTGAAGAAAGGACCAGTTAACGTACCCATAAAAATATTAACTAGCTCTCTTTCGGTCAAAGGTGGCTGGACCCTACTGGCAAGGTCCCTCCATTTTTGGGCATATACTTTAAACCCTTCGTCACTTCCCATGGTCATATTCTGAAGCTGAATTCTCGTTGGTGCCAGGTCGGTGTTGTATTGATACTGGTGATAAAAGGAAGTGGCCAAATCCTCCCACGTATGGACACGGGAACCTTATAATTGATAAAACCACTCTAACTGAGTTCCAACTAGACTCTCCTGGAAAAAGTGAATCCACAATTTTCTGTCAGCAGTGTGTGGTTGTATTTTGCGTACATAAGATCTTAGATGTAGTTTGGGACAGGAGATCCCATCATACTTGGCGAAGACTGGTGTTTTGAACTTATAAGGAATGACGACCCCAGGAACTAGGCCCAAATCACTAAAATCCAAGCCAGGCACAACTTGAATTTCAACTGCCTTTAACTTATCCTCCAATTCTTTGTACTTTTCCTCACCAGCAGGTGGGCACTGTTCGTCAAAGTGATCCTCATCTTCAGAAGCTTGATCATTCATACCTTCAACACGGGTGTTTCTTGCCTCTTCTTCTTGGTTCTCATCCTCCTCAGAGGAGTCTTCGACTACTTGCACTTGGCGAATCTGTTCCTTGAATCTCTTCCCCATGTTGATGAGGGCCTTCTTTTTCTTCTTTTTAGTGGTCAACGCTGTCATCAACTCTTGCTTCCCTTTAGCCAAGGTCATCAAGGTGACTTGGAACTGAATGTTCTGAGCTTGCAAGTCCTTCACTGTTTGTTCGAGATCCATCCTTACTGAAATAAACAGTAGAAAGATGAGGAAACATGTTGTGAAAATCTTGCTTATGACATGATGCATGTATATGCGAATGATTTCAAGGATTTAAAGAATTTAAATTTGTATAGACAAAGAGTGAACAAATGTTAACTTGCATTAAAGAGTTCTGATTTGAATACAAACACGCCTCTTGGGCTTACAACAATAGAAGCAAGCATAAAGTAAACTCCTAAGACAGAAAAGTTGTGCGCATCCTCTTTGGCGCAATGTAGGTGTTTAAACTCCTTTATTCATGAAGCTCCCTTGTAAGCTCTAATATCTTCTTCTCTCCCTTATAAAACTTAACTTCAAAGGTGTCTCTCTCTCCTTTTAATTGAATCCAAGCGTTTTGCAAATCTTCAAGAGAAGTGGGCATATTAGGATAAAGGATAGTATGTGGAACGTCTCCCTCAACTACTGGCTCTATGATAACAGGTAAAACGGCTTCATAAGGCATCTTAAGACTTTGAGCGCGAGCCCGCACCTATTTAAGATAAGGTTCCAAAGGAATGGAATTCTTACGCCCCAACTTCTTGCTATCAACTTTGTTAACCATACTCCAAGCTCGTATAAATCTTTGACGGTAACCTTGGTCTTCTTTGTCATAGTCGAACACCAAACCTTGAATGAGCATTTCATGAGGACCGTCTCTTCGGGCATACCCAAACTGTCGAAGAGCTAAACAAGGATTGTAGGGGATACCTCCCTGTTGTACCCCAAAATTTTCCCTCCCATATTTCTCAATACATTTCAAGTAAGGTCTTCAAATTGCTCAAGGGTTGACCAGACAAGCTCTCTCTTAAAGCAGTCTACCTCAAATTAGGGTTTCATGTTGCATCAAGATACTTGAGTCCAAGGGACCCCAAATGCTCACCATTGTCCTAATATGTTCTCAAGATCATCCATGTCAAGTTTCAAGCCTTACAGAGGAAGTTTGCTCAGTCAATTGCTCAAAGGCCTGAAAATTGACTGTGTTAGGGCAAAAGTCAACAGTGGTCTACATGCAGTCAAACTTCAAGATTTTTGGTCAACATTATTAGTTTGAAGTATTATTCATAATTTGATCAAGGGTTGATCATGATTCATCAAGGATTGCTCACAATTCATCAAAATCCAAAAGTTGCTAAATTAGGGTTTTGCAGGAAAAGTCAACTCAACTTTGACCAAGCATAACTTTCTCATACTTTATGATAAATGACCCATTTAAAGCTCATTTTTAAGAGGATGCAATGCTCTACAATTCATCTTCAGCTACCAAGTTCAAAATATGCACTCACAAGAAGTTATGAATTTGGACATTATAGGTCATTTTGAAAAGTCAACAAAAACACCTTTTTTGTCAAAGCTTCATACATGAACATGGAAGACTCAATTGAAGAAGTTATGCATTGGTGAAGTTGACCTTTTTTGCAAAATTGCCAAAAGTCAAAAGTGCCTCAAATTGCATTTTTTGTCAAATGGGCCTAACTTTTTGCACTTGTTTTGAGTTGGTAGCATGGTCCACGAGCCCTAGCTCTTTCCACTTGCTTTTATTTTATTTTTACCATTTATTTTGATTTTTTATTTCAATTAAATCAATTTAAATCAAAATAAATCATGAAAATATCCAAACCATTTAAGTCTTGAGATTTGGTGCATGTTTCAGGTTCCTTATACAGCTAGCAACAAAATCAAATCGTGCAAGGCCTATATGTGCATGAAAAGATTGGTTTTGGCCTATTATGGAAAGGTTTTCATAATGATCAAATCAAGATCAAAAACTATAATTGCCAAAGATTGAGAACACATTTGCAACCCTAATTCGTTCCTTGGTATATAGTGGACAATTGCAGACAAAAAGGAAAAGGTTTAGAGGCGTGTAGAGAGAGAACCAAACTTAAAAAAACTCAAAGAAAGTGATAATCTAATTTTGCACTTCCAGTCATTTTCAAGACTCCCAAGCCATCTCTTTCGTTTCCTGGGCACTCAAGGAAGCCATAGCAATCAAAATCAAGCCTTCTCGCGCGCTAGGACTCGCTGTAAGTGGTCCACAGTTTGCCTCTATTTTCAGAATCGAATCTTGTTATTCATGCATATTCATCATGTTTCAATAGCATATCTGAATCCCTAACATGTTTGCAAGCTCATGGTGATAATTAATTGCATTTTGGTTAGCTATATCAGAATCCACCATTGCTAGGGTTCTTGGTCTCGATTTAGGATCTTTTTATACAGGTGAAATTAGTCCACAAGAAGGGCACCATGATGCTCAGCAGGCCAAGGCGACTTGATTCGCAGCCTTAGATTTCATTTATCATGCTTGTGTGTGATTTTGCAATGTGCAGGAGCTCTAGTGACGGACATTTGTCCGTAGGTAAAAGTCTCTGACTTTTACCCACGGAGAGAGGAAGAAGATGACATGCGTGGCACCATCCCATTAGCCCATTCAAACTTTCGCGCGGAATAATGTTTGCTTTGAGTGTTTTTCATATTATTAATTATTGTTATTTTACATACAACAAATGCGCTTGGTATAGTTGGCAACAAGGTGATGGTTGAAGCCTGGGGACCTGGGTTCGATCCCAGGCCCCAGCACAAACGCTATTTTCTTGTTTTCTTATTACAGATTCAATACACCTCTGGTCTAAGCGTCCACCTTACGCCTTCAATGCTTCGCTAGCCAGATGTCCATGCGCTGGATCCAAAGGTCATCATCTGAAGGTCTACCAAGGTCCCTAGTCAAAGCGCAGCATGGAATCCAGGAAGTCAACATGGATTAATTTCTTTTGGGCCCAGAATTGCTATTCACACCCTCAAATTGCTATTTCACAGGCCCATTTTCTTTTTCTTTTCTTTTATATTTTCTTAATTAATTCATTTAATTATTTTTAATCACACAAAATTAATTCTTTTTTTTATCAAAAAATCATTAAAAAATTGGTCATCCAATTAGATTTAGTTTTTTTATCAAAAAAATTAATTTAATTAGTTTATTTAATTTATTAGGTACCTTTAATTCCTTTTGTAAATAAATTAAAAACAATTAGAAAATTAGGGTTTTAGTTTAATTTAATTCCTATTTTCTTTTTCTTAAAAATAACCAAAAACACAAAAATAGGTCAAATCTAATATTTTTCTAAATTTAATTTAATTGGTAATTAGATTCATATTTAATTTAAAACCTTTTACTTTTCCTAAAAAATTCAAAAACAATCAAAGAAAATGTTTTTTTCTTGTAATTAGGTTAGACGGGGTCAAAACCCTAACTTTTCTCGTTCTTAATTCCTCGCGCGTGTTTATTTATTTTTTACATTATTGATGTAATTGCTCACAGGATGTAATAGATTAATTAGGACTTTCTCTGTTTATTTATCGTTTTAGCGGGTTTTTTGGCTATGTAATTAATACCCGAAGCCTTGTAATAGCTTAGCTTTATTTTCCGCATTTTAATTTCCGCAAATATTAACTGTTAGATGTATGGTAATAGGGTCGCATGACAAGACTGTATGTAAACTTTAAAACGGTTAGCAAACCCTAAATATGCAAAGATAATAAATTGAAATTGAATCACTCGCACATGTGCACTACTAGGGTATACTCTCACTTCGGTTGCCTTCGGTAAACGATCATTAAGTATAGGGTATTTTAGTGGTCGCTCTCTTGTCTAAACTAAGATCAAAGTCCCATTCAAAAATGTTGCCTCGGAAAGGTTGCCTCAGAAATGTTGCCTCGAATATTGATCTTAAGACAATAGGGTTATTACTAAGACGTCCTAACATTGCTTTAGTGATCGTACGTCCCTTTCGAATTGACCCTTACAACTCCAATGATGGTGCTACCTACTCACTAATAGTAGGATAACATTGTCTAAAGGAAACAAACATAGAAAAATTCTTTTTTCGAGTTGGTAGATGCTAGTAGGTACTTGCTCAATCCAAACAAACTTTTCCACACTTACACTCTTTTCAAACAAAGTTTTCAAAAACACTTCGTAACACTCTTGAAGACATAAGCAAGGGTTAAATCGAAGTCAAACAAAAACTTTTTCAAATAAAACACACACAAGCAATTTTGAAAATGATGAACAAATACCTAAGAGCCTGTGGAAAACCATGGATAGAAAGGGTGCTAATACCTTCCCTTTCTATAATCTACCCCCCGTACTCAAAATCTCGAAAAAGGAATTTTTCTGTGCTTTTTTCCTTTCCAGTTGGATGAAATAAAAGTCGGTGGAGACTCTTGCTTACCGCGACATTTTGCGAACACAAAACGCAAACCAGCATTCAAACAGTTCCGGTTCTGCCACCGTATCACAGAACTGGTGACTCTGCTGGGGATTAATAAGTGGGGTATACCTTAGGATTAGTTCATCATATTACTTCCATTGTTTGATTTGATTGCTTTACTTTTGAGGGCTTTGTATTGGAGTTATTATAGATCCTAACCCGGATCTGGGGAACACCTTTTAGGTAAGTAGCAATAAACTGTGAGGGAACTGTACGGCGTAGACCGATACGGTTGAAGCAGTAGCTACATTGATGTGGCACATTGGTTGGTATCGGTACCCCTTGTGGAGAAACAAGGAGAATAGGGGGCTGCTATATGGGTCGTTAAGCATCAACTGACCTTAGAACCTATAATTGACCAACTTGGCCATAGGAAGTAGTGAGACAGCCAGTCTCAGTGTAAAGCTGGGAACTGGTTGATACTCGATACTACACTCATTGAGACCATACTATCGAGATAGTTCCGGTCGCAAGAAAAGATTACGTGAGATGAAACCATGACCGATGTAGGATGGTCAGTGATATTGAGAACCTCTAGAACCCAGTTACTATTATTAGGACAGGTTGAAACTAACTGAACTTCAAGAGGGTAGTACCTAGACCCCATGCAATCCTGAAACTTAAGGGCTCTGGTGTGACTTGTTTGCCTTTATTATGTCTGTTATTTGCTATACCTGTTGTGTGTTTTTATCATGACATCATGCATCATAACATAGCATGCATACTTCATTACGCTAACCATTTCAAAGACCGAGGGGATTTATCTTTGTTCTGTTTCGCATATTATGGCTTCTATGCGTAGAAACACCATTCGGGTTAACTTCGTGTAGATACCTGCTCAACTCAGAGAGTTAATCTCCAAAGTTCCTGATACTTCTTCATTCGTTAGAATACATGGTCATCTCCTTAGCCTGGTCACTTCAAAGTTGGATGAGCAGATGATGAGCGTGCTTTTCCAGTTCTTTGATCCGGTGCATCATTGTTTCACCTTCCCGGATTATCAGCTAGTTCCCACTTTGGAGGAGTTTTCT
This sequence comes from Vicia faba, assembly GCA_948472305.1. Lineage (NCBI taxonomy): Eukaryota > Viridiplantae > Streptophyta > Magnoliopsida > Fabales > Fabaceae > Vicia > Vicia faba. The sequence continues at coordinate 6,781,754 of OX451736.1, forward strand.
GACTTACTGGGCATATCCATCCTCGAGAAGACACCCTTCACAAGTTTGGAAGAGGTTCCTAGACCCGAGGACATTGCTTCAGCCTTACATCTAAAAAGGTCTGATGTAGTATCCAACTGGGAGACACGGAGCGGGGTTAAAGGTTTCTTGGCCAAGTTTCTAATGGATCAAGCTCAACAATTCTGGGATAACTTGGATTTTCAAGCATTTGAAGACATCTTGGCTCTCCTCATCTACGTCTTGGTTCTTTTCCCGAATCCAGATTCCTTCATAGATGTGAATGCGGTCAATATCTTCTTGTCTCGAAATCCAGTGCCTACTCTTTTGGGTGATATCCTACATGCCCTCTATACTCGTACTGTGCGAAGAAGAGGGACCCTCATGTATTGCATGCCGCTGTTGGCGAGGTGGTTTATTTTGCACCTCCCCAAGTCTGTATTGAAGAATGAGGAAGGTTTAGGTTGGGCTTACAAGATCTTGTCACTTGCCCATACAAACATTCTTTGGAGCTCTAAGGATATGGAAAGTGTTGTTGTCATCGATCGATGTGGGGAATACCCTAATGTCCCGTTTCTTGGAATTAGAGGGGGAATAACCTATAGTCCTTGTTTGGCTTTACGACAGTTCGGTCACGCTCGAAGAGACGGTCTTCATGAGCTACTTCTTACAGATATTGTCTTTGACTATAAGGAGGACGTTGAAAAGCATCGCCGAAGGTTTATATGAGCTTGGGGCATGGTGAACAGGTCTGACCCTCACGAGCTAGGACCAAAGACTTCTCTCCCTATGCAACCTTATCTCCAGTGGGTCCGAGCTCGGGCTCAGAAGCTTGGGATGCCTTATGAAGCTGTATTTCCAGTAATTATGGAGCATACTAATGAAGAAGGGGTTCCTTATACAGTCCTTTATCCCTACATGCCTACTGATCTTGGAGCATTGAAGAGATCCTGGATTCAGCTGAAGGAAGAAAGGGATAACTACCGAGAGAAGTATCATGAACAGGAAAGGAAGATCTTGAAGCTCACGAGGCAGCTTGAGAATGAAAGGACAATCAATGATTATGTCAGCACGAAGGGGAAACGACCATGGGATTTCTAACATCTTTTATTGTTTCTAGTTTAGATTTGCTTTTCAGTTTATTTCTTTTGTAACACCTTAAAAGGCATTGTTAAACATTTTACAAGTTTAATCTAATAAAGTTTGTTTCATTTCTTGGTTTACAAATTTAAATCTCCCAAAGTCTTTGAAACCATTCCATACGCATTCCATTAATCATTCACATCGTTACAGGTTCTATTACAGGTTTCTCATCTTCTTCGCTGTTTATTTCAGCAATTATGTCTTTTGAAATGCCTACCGATCATGCCATCAAAGCTCTTCAAGCACAAAATGCTCAATTCCAAGAGATGTTCTTGAACTTGGATAAAGGACAACAGGATTTGAAGACTCTCATCCTGAAGGAGAAGAAGAAGAAGAAGAAGGTGGTTCTGCTGAATATGGGTCACAGGTTTGGGAATAGGTTGCGACAGGAAGTTGATCTGTCTCATTCATCTAGAGGAGGAGACAATCAAGAGGAAGGAAAGGGTCCTAGTCCTGTGGTCTCTGATAATGACACTGATTTTGATGATGAACATTACCCTCCTGCTGAGGATAGGTACAAACAACTTGAAGACCGTCTGAGTGCTATGGAGATTCAGAAGGTCCCGGGTTTGGATTTTGGAGATCTGGGGCTAGCATCAGGAGTGGTGATTCCTCACAAGTTTAAAGCTCTGGTCTTTGCTAAGTATGATGGAGTGTCCTGTCCAAAACTCCACCTCCGCTCGTACGTTAGAAAAATTCAACCTTACACTGCTGATAAGAATTTGTGGGTGCATTTCTTTCAAGATAGTCTATCAGGGACTCAACTTGAATGATTTTATCAATTGGAATGAGCTAATGTCCGAAACTGGGAGGACCTTGCTGCTGCTTTCTACAAGCAGTACCAGTATAACGCCGACCTTGCTCCCACTCGTACTCAGCTTCAGAGTATGTCCATGGGTGCAAGCGAAGGTTTTAAGGACTATGCTCAGAAGTGGAGAGATCTGGCTAGAAGAGTCCAACCCCATCTGTCTGATAGGGAGTTGGTTGATATGTTTCTAGGGACCTTGTCTGGTCCATTTTTCAATCATTTGATCGATAGTTCATCATCTGGGTTTATTGAATTGATTATGACTAGGGAGAGAGTATAAGCTGGTATCAGAAGTGGCAAGATATAGAAAGGTGCTTCGTCAAGTACAGAAAAGAGGTCTTTCACTGGCAAGAAAGAAGCTAGTGCGGTTTACGGCTCGAGGAGCCAAAGCAGACCTGAACGCTGCCAAGCAGTGAATGCGGTAGTAATATCAAGACCCACCATTTCCCCACAATGCAACAATTAGCAAAGAATGGAGAGGCCGCAGAGATAGTATACTCGGCTTAATATGACCTTGTCACAAATTCTACCACAATTGTTGAAGACCAACCTAGTAACTCTGAGGGAAGCCCCAAAGAATCCCAACACCATATCTCCGCTGTATAATCCGAACGCCTGCTGTGCCTATCACTCTGATAGCCCAGGTCATGGTACGAACAACTGTTGGGCCTTGAAGAATAAGGTGCAAGATTTGATTGAAGCTAAAGAAATTGAGTTTGACGCTCCGGAGAAACCCAATGTCATAACTGCTCCGATGCCCAAACATGATCAGGGAGTGAATGCAATTGAAGATGATGAAGAAGAGTCAGATATCGACAGCTAGATTTACCTAACTACCAACGGTGGCTTGAACAATTGGACGGCGAAGGACTTCGTGCCCATTTCTTTTATTACACAGTAATAGACTTTTGTTTTGAGATTTGTAGCAGACAATTTGAAACTTTACGGCCCGATGCCTTGCCCGAGGCACTTTGGCTTTGCTTGTGAGGGCTTATTATTTGTCATTTTCATATATCATCAATAAAGCATTGGACGTTTTCTTGCATTACAAATTTTGCGCTCCTTGTTTTTCCTTTCTATCTTGCACTTTATCAAAACAGCTATTGTCTTGCACACACTCACATATCATAATGCAGATCCACATCCACTCTGGATCCCATTGGTAACGGACTCTGCTACTTCTAGTTATGACTTCGAAAATATGATCAACCAAGCCGAGGACGAAGGTGAGGATGATTGTGAAGTGCCTGGGGAACTTGCTCGACTGTTACTACAGGAAGAAAGGGCCATACAACCTCATGAAGAGCCAGCAGAATCAGTGAATTTGGGTACAGAGGAAGATAAGAAAGAGGTCAAAATAGGTGCAAATCTAGAGTCTAGTGTCAAGCAACGGTTGATATAGATGCTATGCGACTATGTTGAGATCTTCGCCTGGTCTTAAGAAGATATGCCTGGTTTAGACACTGATATCGTGGTTCACCGCCTGCCAACCAAAGAAGACTGTCCTCCGGTAAAACAAAAGGTTCGTCGTATGTGCCCCAAAATGTCTGAGAAAATCAAAGCTGAGGTCATGAAACAGTTTGATGCCGGATTTCTAGCTGTTACTTCTTACCCGCAGTGGGTTTCCAACGTTGTTCCGGTGCCAAAGAAGGATGGTAAGGTACAAATGTGTGTGGACTATAAAGATCTGAATAGGGCGATCCCCAAAGATGATTTCCCATTGCCTCATATCGATGTTCTGGTCGATAACACCGCGCAACATAAGGTCTTCTCCTTTATGGATGGTTTTTCTGGTTACAATCAGATTAAGATGGCTCTCGAGGACATGGAGAAGAAGACTTTCGTTACGCAGTGGGACACTTTCTGTTACAAGGTAATGCCTTTCGGGTTGAAGAATGCTGAGGCAACTTATCAGTGCGCCATGGTCGCTTTGTTCCATGACATGATTCACCATGAAATTGAGGTTTACGTTGATGACATGATTGCAAGGTCCCAGACTGAGGAAGAACATCTTTACCATCTCCAGAAGCTATTTGAGAGGTTGAAGATGTATAAACTGATGTTAAACCCGAACAAGTGCACTTTCAGGGTAAGGTCTGGTAAGCTGCTGGGTTTCATCGTTAGTGATAAAGGTATTCAGGTGGATCCTGCAAAGGTGAAGGCTATACAGGAGATGCCAGCTCCCCGAACAGAAAAGGAAGTTAGAGGCTTTTTGGGACGTCTGAATTACATTGCCCGATTCATTTCACATCAGACTGCTACTTGTGAGCCAATCTTCAAGCTGCTGAAGAAAGATCAAGTGGTAAAGTGGAATGATGAATGTCAGATCGCTTTTGAAAGGATCAAGGAATATCTCCAAGATCCACCTATTCTGATGCCTCCATTCGAAGGAAGACCTTTGATCTTATACTTGACAGTACTGGATAATTCAATGGGGTGCGTGCTAGGGCAGCATGACGAGTCTGGTCGAAAAGAGCATGCTATTTACTACCTTAGAAAAAAGTTTACTGACTGTGAGACCCGATACTCACTGCTTGAGAAAACTTGTTGCGCTTTGGCATGGGCTGCTCACTGAATGAGACAATATATGAGGACTCACACTACCCTATTGATATCAAAGATGGACCCAATCAAGTATATCTTCGAAAAGCCTTCCTTGTCTGGAAGAATAGCAAGATGGCAGATGATCTTAACTGAGTACGACATCCAATACACAACTCAAAAAGCAATCAAGGTGAGTGTGTTGGCAGATCATTTGGCGCATCAGGCCGTGGATGATTACCAATCCATGAATTTTGAGTTCCCGGATGAGAACATCATGTTGGTGACCGACTGTGAAGAACCTGGACCGGATGAAGGACCTGAGGAAGGATCCCGATGGTATATGTATTTTGACGGAGCCTCAAACGCGTTGGGTAATGGCATTGGCATCGTGATCATATCTCCTGAAGGCTGTCATACTCCATTCACCGCCCGATTATGTTTTAACTACACCAACAATATGGCGGAGTATGAAGCATGCATCATGGGCCTTCAAGCAGCTATCGATCTAAGGATTAAGTTCTTGAGTATGTTTGGAGATTCCGCTCTCGTGATCAGTCAGATTAAAGGCGAGTGGGATACGAAGCACCCAAATCTTATTCCTTACAAAGAATATGTACTAACATTGCTTCCACACTTCGAGGAGATAACCTTTGAACACTTCCCCAGAGAGGAGAATCAGTTAGCGGACGCGCTAGCTACCATGTCTTCTATGTTCAAGGTCAGGTGGGATAACAAGGCTCCCCAGATTACCATCGAGAGGTTGGACGAACCTGCACATTGCTGTGATATTGAGACTGAAGAGGTAGTAGATAAACCCTGAATTCACGAGGTGAAAAGGTATCTTGAGGCTCAAGAATACCCGAGGGTGCATCTGTTAATGATAAGAAGTTCTTGAGGAGATTCACGACGAAGTTCTTCCTTTGTAATGGTATCCTTTACAAGCGTAACCATGATTTAACCTTACTGCGATGTGTAGACGAGAACGAGGCAGAGAGGATTATGGAAGAGTTACATGAAGGTACCTTTGGAACTCATTCCAGTGGACATACCATGGCAAAGAAAATCCTACGGGCAGGATATTATTGGTCTACTATGGAAGCTGATTGTTATCAGCATTCTCGGACCTGTCATAAGTTCCAAGTCTATGCTGATAAAGTGCATGTACCTCCAGTTCCTCTGAACGTCTTGACAGCTCCTTGGCCTTTTGCAATGTGGGGCATCGATATGATCGGCGAGATCAGACCTACTGCGTCTAACGGGCATCGTTTCATTCTGGTGGCTATTGATTACTTTACAAAGTGGGTTGAGGCAGCTTCCTTTACTACAATAACCTAGAACATCGTGGCGCGGTTTATTCGGCACAATTTGATCTGTCGATACGGTGTACCAGAGAGGATCATTACGGACAATGGTATAAATCTCAACAATATAATGATCACCGAGCTTTGCAAACAGTTCAAGATACAACACCACAACTCTTCTCCTTACTAGCCGAAGATGAATGGGGCTGTTGAAGCAGATAATAAGAATATCAAGAAGATTGTGTAGAAGATGACGGTGACATACAAAGACTGGCATGAGATGTTACCATTTGCTCATCATGGGTACCGTACCTCAGCGCGGACGTCAACAGGGGCAACACCCTACTCTCTGGTGTATGGCATGGAGGCAGTCCTGCCCATTGAAGTCCAGATACCCTCTCTCCGAATCATGAAAGATGCGGGTTTGAGCGAAGACGATTGGATCCAGACCCGACTTGATCAGCTGAACTTAATCGACAAAAAGAGACTTACTGCTATTTGTCATGGTCAGACGTATCAAATGCGGATGATCAAGGCTTTTAACAAGAAAGTCAGACGAAAAGAGTATCAAGTCAGGGATCTGGTGATCAAGCGCATCATACTGCCACAAGGTGATCCCAGGGGAAAATGGACCGCTACGTATGAAGGGCCATTTGTGGTTAAGAACATTTTCTCGGGAGGAGCTATGATTCTAACCACCATGGATGGTGACAACCTTCCTCACCCCGTCAATGCAGACATAGTGAAAAAATACTACGCATAATCAAAGACCCGCTAGGTTGACTGGCCTAGGCAAAAATAAGGGCTTCCTGGCAAACCAAAAGGGTTCGGGCAAAAATAAGGGATGAAAATAAAAAACTGTACACCCGGCAAGTCGAAAACCTGAAAAGGCGACTTGGGAAAAAAAGGGTATCCCGGTGGACTGAAAACCCGAAAGGGAGGTCCAGGCAAAACTTAGGGATTAAAGCGTAACACTATGTCTCATTAGATCACCTTGCAACCAGACTTCAGTATCGATTATCAAGCTCGGATGGTGCCAATCAATATGATCTACCTTTAACCAAGTAGCAAAGTGATGAGACGCTCGAAGACATAAGGGCAATAACAGAGTTGGAACCCAGTGGGATTGTTCACATAGATGTTTTTCTTTGTTTTTCACAAATTGTATAAATTCTATCTTTCGGCGGCGTTCTCTTACTAGGACGTCAGCCTCTTGTACAAAACGCCTATTCACAGGCCAACTTCAAAATCAATACAATCCATTTTCACAAAGAATTTTCAAATCATTTTTCTTTTTTGTTTTGTTTTGCAAGAACGCCCAATGGTTAATTTTTGATATATGCATTTGACAATAATTACTTCTCATAAATATTTACATGCGAAACAAAAGACGATTACTCGTAATATCAGAAACAGGGGCAAACAAGAAATGTCCAAACCTTACAGTTGCTCTATTCACCAGGTACAGGGATAGACCCAGCTGGAAAATATGACTAAAAGTATATACACTCCCCGCAGAGTAAAAGGTACCCAAATACAGTGGTGTTAGTTCTCCCCAAGCAGAGTTCATCTTTCACCAACAATGGAAGACCATCCCCAGTGGAGTTTATTTCTTCCACAAACATAAATTTTATCCCTGACAAAGTTCATCACTGCCAGCAACGATAGTTCATCCACAACCGAGGTTATTTCTCCAGATCAACAGACCTTCTGACAGAGTTTCTCTTCCCCACAGAGCCATTCTCTCACCATTTTATTCTCCAGCAGAATTATTCTCCTGCCAAGTTATTCTCAAATCATCTTCGGTCATTATCCCACCGAGCGAAATTCTTTATTCTCCAGCAGAAGTCCGGGATTTATTTTCCCCAATTAGAGAACATCGTAAAGACATTACACATCATACATCATGGCATGCATATACGCATCATACAACACAATCTCATTTATTTTGAGAACATCATCGCCCAATACATTTCATACATCATGGCATTACATACGACTAACCCTTTACCTTTCAGGAAAAGATACAATCAAATTCTCACAAAGTTCAAGCTATGAAGCCCGGGTACGACCGGATAATATCTTGATTCCTCCAGCATATTGTGAAGCTCGGAGAACGGCCAGATAACAGTATCAGAATACCGTGAAGCCTGGATTACGACCAGATAGTGGTATCTTTTAAACAAGCTATGAAGCCCAGACTCGACCAGATAGTAGTTTAATCCCCAACAAGTTATTGTGAAGCCTGGATTACGACCAGATAACAATACAAATACGCCATGAAGCCTGGATTCGACCAGATAGGGGTATATCATAAACACAAGCCGTGAATCCCAGAGTCGACTGGATAACAGCTTGACCAGTTATTATGAGGCCTGGATTACGACCAGATAGCAATACAAGACCATGAAGCCTGGATACGACCAGATAATGGAAGAAGACATTGTGAAGCCTAGATTACGACCAGATAGCAGCCAAGAATAATACGAAGCCTGGATTACGACTAGATAGTGGTATATATTTAATACAAGTTATGAAGCCCGGATTCGACTGAATAATATATTGATTTCCCTGAACACCATGAAGCCTGGATTCGACCGGATAATGGTATAATACATCGTGAAGCCTGGATTACGACCAGATAGCGGTATAATGCATCGTAAAGCCTAGATTATGACCAGATAATGGTAAAGAACACTGAAGCCTGGGATTACGACCAGATAACAGTAAGGGACACTGTGAAGCTTGGATTTCGACCAAATAGCAGTTTACCCGGCCAATTACTATGAAGCCCGGAGTCGACCGAATATTAGTAGGCCTTAAAATCAAATGGAAGCCCAGATGTGATTGGATAACCACTTGATTTCTTCTGAAGCCTGGATTTCGACCAGATAAAAAGTGAGGTATTGTGAAGCCTGGATTCGACCAGATAACAGTACAGGACGCCATGAAGCCTGGATTCGACCAGATAATGGTATGAAACATCGTGAAGCCTGGATTACAACCAGATAGCGGTACAAGACACTGCGAAGCTTGGATTTCGACCAAATAGCAGTTTACCTGGACAAATACTAAGAAGCCTGGAGTCGACCAGATATTAGTGTGACCTAAATTCAAGTTGAAGCCCGGAGGCGACCGAATAACAACTTAATTCCTTCTGAAGCATGGATTACGACCAGATAAGAATTGAGAAATTGTGAAGCCTGCATTACAACCCGATAGAAAATTTAATGTCATCTCCCCAGTAAGTCACTGTAAAGCTTGGATTACAACCAGATAGAAGTCGATCTTATCACTATGAAGCCTGGATCACAACCAGATAGTAGTTCATTTTCACCTCTGCAACCAAGAGATGATTCCCCATTAGATTAAAGGACGACTGAAGCTCCTAAAGTTCAACTTTTACCAAGACAAAGAACAACATTCCCCAGCAAAATCTTCCTCAACAATAGGTACACGAGCTCTCGCTAAGGAATCTCTTATGCGATCAACACTCTTTCGGATGGAATCTTTAAGCCCATCCTCCGTCATCAATCTCCAAATGGCATCTCTAAGCCCATTCCTGACATCACAAGACAAGTTCCACTTCATGCGAGTGCAAATTTCTGGGCACTCTAGTGTTCAATCATCTTCAACCTTCTGATCAAAAAGGCAAGCACGCCAATCTACATCCTCAAGTTTAAGAAGATTGAACACGGGCAGCTGTTGTACCCCAAAATTTTCCCTCCCATATTTCTCAATACATTTCAAGTAAGGTCTTCAAATTGCTCAAGGGTTGACCAAACAAGCTCTCTCCTAAAGCAGTCTACCTCAAATTAGGGTTTCATGTTGAATCAAGATACTTGAGCCCAAGGGACCCCAAATTCTCACCATTGTCCTAATATGTTCTCAATATCATCCATGTCAAGTTTAAAGCCTTGCAGAGGAAGTTTGCTCAGTTAATTGCTCAAAGGCCTGAAAATCGACTGTGCTAGGGCAAAAGTCAACTGTGGTCTACATACAGTCAAACTTCAAGATTTTTGGTCAACATTCTCAGTTTGAAGTATTATTCACCATTTGATCAAGGGTTGATCATGATTCATCAAGGATTGCTCACAATTCATCAAAACCCAAAAGTTGCTAAATTAGGGGTTTGTAGGAAAAGTCAACTCAACTTTGACCAAGCATAACTTTCTCATACTTTATGAGAAATGACCCATCCAAAGCTCATTTTGAAGAGGATGCAATACTATACAATTCATCTTCATCTCCCAAGTTCAAAATATGCACTCACAAGAAGTTATGAATTTGGACATTATAGGTCATTTTGAAAAGTCAACAAAAACATCTTTTTTGTCAAAGCTTCATAAATGAACATGGAAGACTCAATTGAGATGAGACCAAAAGGGTTGCTTAAAGGACATCTCAAGATTTCTAAAAAGTCCAAGAACACCTTCAAAGAGTCAATTGAAGAAGTTATGAATTGGTGAAGTTGACCTTTTTTGCAAAATTGCCAAAAGTCAAAAGTGCCTCAAATTGCAATTTTTGTCAAATGGGCCTAACTTTTTGCACTTGTTTTGAGTTGGTAGCATGGTCCACGAGCCCTAGCTCTTTCCACTTTCTTTTATTTTATTTTTACCATTTATTTTGATTTTTTATTTCAATTAAATCAATTTAAATCAAAATAAATTATGAAAATATCCAAACCATTTAAGTCTTGAGATTTGGTGCATGTTTCAGGTTCCTTATACAGCTAGCAACAAAATCAAATTATGCAAGGCCTATATGTGCATGAAAAGATTGGTTTTGGCCTATTTTGGAAAGTTTTTCATGAAGATCAAATCAAGATCAAAAACTATAATTGCCAAAGATTGAGAACACATTTGCAACCCTAATTCGTTCCTTGGTATATAGTGGACAATTGCAGACAAAAAGGATAAGGTTTAGAGGCGTGTAGAGAGAGAACCAAACTTGAAAAAACTCAAAGAAAGTGATAATCTGATTTTGCACTTCCAGGCATTTTCAAGACTTCCAAGCCATCTCTTTCGTTTCCTGAGCACTCAAGGAAGCCATAGCAATCAAAAGCAAGCCTTCTCGCGCGCTAGAACTCGCTGTAAGTGGTCCACGATTTGTCTCTATTTTCATAATCGAATCTTGTTATTCTTGCACATTCATCATGTTTCAATAGCATATTCTGAATCCCTAACATGTTTGCAAGCTCATGGTGATAATTAATTGCATTTTTGTTAGCTATATCAGAATCCACCATTGTTTGGGTTCTTGGTCTCGATTTAGGATCTTTTTATACATGTTAAATTGGTCCACAAGAAGGACACCATGATGCTCAGCATGCGAAGGCGACTTGATTCACAGCCTTAGATTTCATTTATCATGCTTGTGTATGATTTTGCAATGTGCAGGAGCTCTAGTGACAGACATTTGTCCGTAGGTAAAAGTCTCTGACTTTTACCCACAGAGAGAGGAAGAAGATGACATGCGTGGCACCATCCCATTAGCCCATTCAAACTTTCGCGCGGAATAATGTTTGCTTTGAGTGTTTTTCATATTATTAATTATTGTTATTTTACATACAACAAACGCGCTTGGTACAGTTGGCAACAAGGTGATGGTTGAAGCCTAGGGACCTGGGTTAGATCCCAGGCCCCAACACAAATCCTATTTTTCTTGTTTTCTTATTATAGATTCAATACACCTCTGGTCCAAGCGTCCACCATACGCCTTCAATGCTTAGCTAGCCAGATGTCCATGTGCTGGATCCAAAGGTCATCATCTGAAGGTCTACCAAGGTCCCTAGTCAAAGCGCAACATGGAATCTAGGAAGTAAACGTGGATCAATTTCTTTTGGGCCCAGAATTGCTATTCACACCCTCCAATTACTATTTCACAGGCCCATTTTCTTTTTCTTTTCTTTTATATTTTCTTAATTAATTCATTTAATTATTTTTACTCACACAAAATTAATTCTTTTTTTATAAAAAAATCATAAAAAAATTGGTCATCCAATTAGATTTAGTTTTTTTATCAAAAAAATTAATTTAATTAGTTTATTTAATTTATTAGGTACCTTTAATTCCTTTTGTAAATAAATTAAAAACAATTAGAAAATTAGGGTTTTAGTTTAATTTAATTCCTATTTTCTTTTTCTTAAAAATAACCAAAAACACAAAAATAGGTCAAATCTAATATTTTTCTTAATTTAATTTAATTGGTAATTAGATTCATATTTAATTTAAAACTTTTTACTTTTCCTAAAAAATTTAAAAACAATCAAAGAAAATGTTTTTTCCTTGTAATTAGGTTAGACGGGGTCAAAACTCTAACTTTTCTCGGTCTTAATTCCTCGCACGCGTTTATTTATTTTTTACAATATTGATGTAATTGCTCACAAGGTGTAATAGATTAATTAGGACTTTCTCCGTTTATTTACCGTTTTAGCAGGTTTTTTTGGCTATGTAATTAATACCTGAAGCCTTGTAATAGCTTAGCTTTATTTTCCGCATTTTAATTTCCACAAATATTAATTGTTAGATTTATGGTAAAAGGGTCGCATGACAAGATTGTATGTAAACTTTAAAACGGTTAGCAAACCCTAAATGTGCAAAGATAGTAACTTGAAATTGAATCACTCGCACATGCACACTCCTAGGGTATACTCTCACTTCGCTTGCCTTCGGTAAATGATCATTAAGTATAGGGTATTTTAGTGGTAGCTCTCTTGTCTAAACTAAGATCAAAGTCCCATTCAGAAATGTTGGCTCAGAAAGGTTGCCTCGGAAATGTTGCCTGGAATATTGATCTTAAGACACTAGGGTTATTATTAAGACGTCCTAACATTGCTTTAGTGATCGTACGTCCCTTTCGAATTGACCCTTACAACTCCAACAATGGTGCTACCTACTCACTAATAGTAGGATAGCGCTGTCTAAAGGAAACGAACATAGAAAAATTCTTTTTTCGAGTAGGTAGATGCTAGTAGGTACTTGCTCAATCCAAACAAACTTTTCCACACTTACACTCTTTTCAAACAAAGTTTTCAAAAACACTTCGTAACACTCTTGAAGACAGAAGCAAGGGTTAAATCGAAGTCAAACAAAAGCTTTTTCAAATCAAACACACACAAGCAATTTTGAAAATGATGAGCAAATACCTAAGAGCCCGTGGAAAACCACAGATAGAAAGGGTGCTACTACCTTCCCTTTCTATAATCTACCCCCCGTCAAAATCTCGAAAAAGGAATTTTTCTGTGCTTTTTTCCTTTCCAGTTGGATGAAATAAAAGTCGGTGGTGACTCTTGCTAATCGCAACATTTTGCGAACGCAAAACACAAACCAGAATTCAAACAATTCCGATTCTGCCACCGTATCACACTCCCCTAATACCAAGCAAAGGAAAGTTAGGGAATTCCCCACAGCGGTCAATGATGGAGACGTCTTCCAAGGATCTTGAACACCAACGGATGTCAGAATGGGTGAGGGACATTATCCTTTGAGACCATGTCAATCTTTGCTCGTTCTTTAGTACTGATTGAGGTAGATGTGAGACAAACCATTTGGCGAGTAAGGGAATACAACACAAGAGAGTGCCTCTTTTCTTCATGGTGCGGGTATGAAGGCAATGCAAGATGTCTCCCAATATGGTAGGTATAGGATTGCGAGAGAGAAAGACTTTGATGGCATTAACATCTATGAATTGGTCCAAGTTGGGGAACATAACCAAACCATAAATGAGGAGAGCCAGTACGTATTTAAAAGCTTGAAAATCCACGTCGTCCCAGAATGAACGAGCCTTCTCCAATAGAAACTTAGCTAGGAAACCTTTGACCCCACTTCTTGTCTCCCAATTGGCTATGACGTCAGCTTTTTTTAGATGCAAAGCTTCGGCGATGACTTCAGGCTTTGGAATCCCATCTAGGCCGGTGAACGGTATCCGATCAAGCACAGGCACCCCTAAGAGTAGGGAGAACTCTTCCAATGTAGGTACCAACTGATAGTCTGGGAAAGTGAAACAATGATATACGAGATCAAAGAATCGGAACAGTACACACATCATCTCTTCTTGGAGGTTGGATGTAGCCAAACTGAGGAGTCAACCATATTTCTTGGTAAAAGGAGAATCCACGGGCACTCTTGAGGTTAACTCTTGAAGTTGAGGGTGTTCTTTTACAAAGCTGATTCAGATGGTGTTTCTTCGGCCGAGATTCATGACCTACAAAACAAAAACAAAGATAAATTTCTAAATCCTTGAAATGGTTAGTGAGTATGCGTATAATGCTTTATGATGTTTATGATGTTATGTACAAGTAAGTATATACATACAAAGCAAACAAATCCCCATGTTTTAGGCCTGCAAGAGGTTTTATAGGTAAGTACCCTCTTAAAGTTTAGTTGGCTTAACCTGTCCTAGTAATAATGATCGGGTTCTAAAGGATCTCAATATCACGACCTTTCCTTTAGGAGTTGTCTCAGCACAATCAATCTTTTCTTGCGGTCGAGATATCCCAAAAGTCTAGGCTTAATGAGTGTAGTATCGAGTATCAACTAATTTTCAGCTTTACACCGAAACTGGTTATCTCACTACGTCCTAATGGCCAAGTTGTTCAATTAGGGTTCTAAAGTCAATTAGTGCTTCACGACGCCACTCAGCAGCCCCGTATTCTCCTCGATTCACCACGAGGGATACCAGTACCCACAAATGTGTCACACTAACATAGCCATTGTTTCAACCATATCGATCTACACCGTACAGTTTTCACAATCTATTGCTATTTACCTAAAAGGTGTCCCCAGATCCGGGTGGTGGATCAAAGCAAGTCCAAACATAGAACCAAAATGTAAAGCATACAAATCAAAAAATGTAAGCAAGTAAATGTGATCTAACCTTAAGGTAACCCCACTTTTAAATTAACTCCCCAACAGAGTCGCCAGTTCTGTGATACGGTGGGACAACTTGAGGTTTTGTGTTTGTGTTTGCAAATGTTGCGGTTTAGCAAGAGTCGCCATCGACTTTTCTTTTATCCAAAAGGAAAGGTGAAAAAGCACAGGAAAGACCTTTAGAGATGTTCTTGAGTTCGGGGGGTAGATTATGAAAAGGGAAGGTATTAGAACCCTTTTCATCCATGGTTTTCCATGGGCTCTTAGTTACTTGCTAGATCACTTTCTTTTGTTTGAAAATGTGCTTTGTGTGGTTTTTGAAAATATTTTGAAAAGGTGTCATCGTTTAGGAAAACTTTGCAATGATTCCCGTTTGTAAGAATGTATGCAAAGTGTTAAGCTTTCGAAAATGTTTCAAGTTTTGGAAAGATGTTTGGAAAGTGTATGTGATTGTTTTAAAAATATGAAGTATATTTGTTTTGAAATTGAGCAAGTAAAGTAATCTACCTACTCAAAAGGTCTTAGATATGCTTTTCCTCCTCCTTTAGATGTTGCTATCTTACCATTGACTTGGCAAGAAGCCCCATTGTTGGATGTGAAGGGACGGGCGTTGGGTCATCGTATGACCATGATAGCAATGTTGTGAGATGACTTAGCACTTTTCTTTAGGGACTAAGATCATTTTTAAAGGCAACTTTGATAGCGTCATCGAGGGACTATGATCTTGTATTTCGAGATTTGTTTGTGCTAAGACATCCCACATGCATAACATGGCCATTTTTGTAAGGCAACAAGTGAGATTACCCTAAGGGTGCATGTGTGAAAAGAGTGTTTGATTTTCATGCATTTAGTCTTGATTAGGGTGGTCTATTTTGTTGTTTTTATCTTGCCATACACGCCTAATTACTAGAATTTTCATTTGAAAGCGATAAATTGCAGAAATGTAAAGTCCTACGCTATTACAATTTTTAGGGGGTGGGGGTACAAATTTATGAATGGGGTTACAAGTAAAAATAAGTCCTAAATTACTATTACAACCATATTGAAATGCATAAGAATGTACAAGAAAATGTGAAACAAACTTGTCTTGTTTTAAGAAACTATTTTTGGTCTTTTGTTTTAAGAAATAAAATAAAGTGTGAAGGAAATACTTTTGATGTTTGCTGATTAATGGAATGAAGAGTGATAGCAAAATAATGAAAAAAAAAAAAAACAGTGTGTTGCTGATAAAATGAAGTCAGAGGTTCTGACCCTGACACGCTGCAAAACAGAAACTTGTTAGTGAAAATGTATAAGGTCATAAGCTATGAACCCACTGGGAACATAGTAGTTTTCAGAAGTTCTGATACCACTGGCACCAAAACAAGCTTTAGAATTTCTGATACCTCTGGCAACTAAACAGACTTAAGAAGTTCTAAGACCACTGGCAGAACTTGGTCTCTCTCTCTCTCTATGCTAGTCAGAACATCTGTAATTTGGTTATTTCTCCATAAAACAGAAGACATGCATAAAACAGTTATAGTAGGTGTCATAGAGTTTCAGTAATAGGAAATATCAGAACTACAAATCAAAGGCACGTATGAATTTGCTAATCCTAATTCTGAGTTCTAATTTCCTCAAGAAGTTCTGAACTGGTTTATTCCCTACTTAGGTAGGCAGATGCATGAAATCTTAGAATATGTACATCATCAGAAACATGATATCTACATTGTATTTTTGAGCATGTAAATCTGGTAATGCTTTAAGTAACTTGATAAGAGTCAGCAGAAGCTTACCTTGCAGTTGAAAAGATTCTATGGGATAGAGGTTGATCTTGAATTCTGGTGAGGTTCTGAGCAACTTCTTCACGTACTCAGCAGGATGGGGGTTCTCAACTTCTGGTACAACAAAGAGGTGATGTTTTGATTTCTTTGAGTAGATGGATAGAGGATGTGAGGTAGTATGAATACAGGGGTTAGGGAAGTTTCTAACGTGTAGATCAGAAACTGTGTGAATGGTTTTTAGTCAAGAAATATTTGAGAACAAGTGGAGTTTTGAATGCAAGGAGTCAAAAGTTAACAAGGTTTTAAGTGTTGTGTTTATAGTTCTTGGAGCCCTTGGGATTTTGGCAGGGGTTTAAGACTTTTCTTTCTCAAATTTCCGACCTCTTTTAAATGGCCAAAGGTGCTCTATTTATAGGCAAAGATTTTGTAGTTTTAGAGAGGTCAAGTAGCGCCAACATCATACGCTAGATGCTGACTTGTTCTTGAAGCAAGTTCAAAAAAGGGTGTGATAGTTGACAGTTTTTTAGCCTAGACTGGAATAGCAAGCAGGGATTAAGGAAAAGTAAACCCACAAGCGAAAAGTAACGCATGAACCCTCCCATACTTCTGTATAAAAGTTGCTTTTAAGGATAACAAGGGTATTTCTATGCCACACGTGGGGAGATCCTTTGGATAAAGACTCCAATGTGGTTGTGAGCATTAAATGAGCATTAAATGATGATGAGATTTGTCAAAATCAGAAATCCTGTAATTTGAGATTTTGCATCATTGCTTAATTCTGGATCAGAAGTTCTATCTAGGACAAACATCCAACTTCTGATCTTTGTACTTTGTTGCCTCAACATGTTTTGAAGGATTCCCCAAGCTTTTTAGTAACCTTCTTTGATTTATCTTTGAAAACTTTGGATTAGAAGTTATGCTTCAGCGTAGCATCCAATCTTCTGATCCTCTTACCTTCTGGCTCCAGCATGTTTTGAAGGAGCTTTCAGGCTTCGTATTACGCTTTATTACCTTCTTTGCATTACCCTAGCAAACTCTGTCTGAACTTGCGTATATGCTGAAGAGCCATGTTCTGACTGAAGACTATGTGCTGAACCATGTTTACAACTTCTGACTGCACCTGCCTGGAGGCTGGCTCAGAAGTTCTGAAGTGTCATTTTTTCTTAAATACTTAGAAAAAATCCCAAGTATTTAGAAATTTGGCTAAATTTGACTTTGAACTTTTTGATGATACAAACTTCATATTCCAACATGTCTTGATGAAATATGATTCTTGAAACTTGGTTTTGGTCTAAAAGTCAAAGTTAGACTTCTCAGCATGCAAATGACCATTTTGCCCTTGTGAATGGTTTGCTTGGAAAAAATGATAATTCAAGGCTTGAAATTATATGAGAGAAAACTTGAGAATCCAGGGTGATTCCTTGAGAAATGAGAGGGCAAATTTTGGGGTACAACATGCATCCTTCATGATCCTTAGAGAAGGAATCTGGACTTCGACAGGTAGGACAACTTCCATACCGTAGACTAGGGAGAATGAGGTTGCTCTAGTTGATGTTTGTATGTAAGTGCGATAGCCATGAAGAGAAAATGGTAACATGTCATGCCAATATTTATATGTCACCATTATCTTCTGTATAATCTTCTTGATGTTATTATTGGTGGCTTCCACTGCATCATTCGTCTTCGATCGATACAGAGAAGAATTATCGTGCTTGATCTTGAACTACATGTAGAGTTTAGTGATCATAGTATTGTTGAGATTGGTACCATTGTCCATGATAATCCTTTCCGGGATGCCATACTGACAAATAAGGTTATACTTAATGAATCACGCCACAACATTCTTAGTAACGGAGGCAAATGATGCCGCTTCAACCCACTTCGTGAAGTAATCAATGGCGACAAGGATGAAGCGATGTCCGTTAGAAGCAGTGGGCTTGATTTCTCCAATCATATAAATGCCCCACATTGCAAATGGCCAAGGAGCAGTCAATACATTCAGAGGAACCAATGGCACATGTACTTTGTCAGCATATATCTGGAATTTGTGACAAGTTCTTGAGTGGTGATGGCAATTAGTTTCCATAGTCGACAAATATTAACCTGCTCTTAGAATCTTCTTAGCCATAATATGTCCACTGGAATGAGTACCAAAGATACATTCGTGTATATCTTCCATAATTTTCTCCACTTCCTTCTTGTCTAAACAACGAAGCAGAGTCGAATCGTGGTTGCGCTTGTATAAAATTTCGTTGCTCAGAAAGAACTTGACAGATAACCTTTGTAGAAATTTCTTGTCGTTAATAGATGCCCCTTCAGGATGTTCTTGGGCTTAGAGGTACCTTTTCACTTCATGAAACCAGGGCTTTTTCTCTACTCCGTCAGTGTCAACTTTGTAGCAATGTGCTGGTTTATCTAGTTTCTCAATAGTAATCCGAGGAGCTTCGTTGTCCCATCTAACTTTAAACATAGATGACCTGGTAGCCAAAGTGTCTTCCAGTTGATTCTCTTCTTGCAGAAAAGTGATCTCCTCGAAGTACGAAATTAATGTCAGCATATGCTCTCGATAAGGAATGAGATTTGGATGCTTTATATCCCATTATCCCTTGATCTTACTGATTACCAGGGATGAGTCCCCATACACATCTAAGAACTTGATCCTCATATCAATATCAGCCTTGATACCCATGATGCACGCTTCGTATTAGACCATGTTGTTAGTACAATCAAAGCACAATCTGGCAGTGAAGGGAGTATGGCAACCATTTGGAGATATAATCACATCACCAATGTTGTTTCCAAGTGCGTTAGTATCTCCGTCGAAAACCATACTCCGTCGAGATTCTGGCTCGGGTCCTTCATACGGTCCATGTTCTTCACGATCTATAACTAGCATGATATTCTCATCCGGGAGCTCGAAATTCATAGACTGGTAGTCGTCTACAACTTGATGAGCCAAATGATCTACCAGTACACTTCCTTTGATTTCTTTTTGAGTGGTGTACTGAATGTCGTATTCTGTCAAGACCATTTTCCATTTGTCTATTCTTCTGGAGAGAGCGGGAATTTCGAATATATACTTTATAGGATCCATTTTAGAGATCAACAAGGTAGTATGGGTCAACATATACTGTCTTAGTCGGCGAGCAGCCCATGCTAAAGTGCAACAAGTTTTCTCGAGCAGTGAGTATCTTGTTTCACAATCGGTAAACTTTTTGCTAAGGTAGCATATTGCATTCTCTTTTTGACCAGACTCATCATGTTGACCCAATGCACACCCCATTGAGTTCTCTAACACTGTTAGGTACATGATCATAGGTCTTCCTTCAATTGATGGAATCAAAATCGAAGTTTCTTAGAGGTACTCCTTGATCTTGTCAAAAGCTATCTGGAAATCGTCGTTCCACTTCACCACCTGATATTTCTTCAGCAACTTGAAGATCGACTCACAAGTAGAGGTCAAATGAGAAATAAATCTAGAAATATAATTCAGTCGTCCCAAGAAACCTCTGACTTCCTTCTCAGTACGGGGAGCAGGCATTTCTTGAATAGCTTTAACTTTGGCAGGAACAACTTCAATATCTTTACCACTGACAACGAAACCTAGGAGCTTACCAGATCTCACCCCGAAGGTGCACTTGTTCAAATTCAACCTCAGCTTGTACTTCTTCAGTCTCTCAAACAACTTATGTAGATAGTCAAGATGTTCTTCTTCAGTATGGGATCTTGCTATCATGTCGTCGACATAAACCTCTATCTCATGATGGATCATGTCATGAAACAAAGCTACCATGGCACGTTGATACGCTGCGCCGACGTTCTTCAACCCAAAAGGAATAAACTTGTAACAGAAAGTGCCCCACTGTGTGACGAAAGTAGTCTTCTCCATGTCTTCAGGTGCCATCTTGATTTGATTATAACCTAAGAAACCATCCATGAAAGAGAATACTTTGTGCTGAGTGGTATTGTCAACCAAAACATCGATATGTGGAAGTGGGAAGTCATCTTTGGGGCTTGCCCTGTTTAGATCCCTGTAGTCTACACACATACATACTTTTCCATCTTTCTTTGGTAGCGAAACCACATTTGCAACCCATTGAGGATATGACGTAAAAGCTAAGAAACCTACCTTGAATTGCTTCACAACCTCAGCCTTGATCTTTCTGACATCTCAGGACGCGTACGATGGACCTTCTATTTTATTGAAGAACAACCATCTTTCATCGGCATACGGTGAACCACAATATCGGTATCGAGCCTTGGCATATCTTCGTATGACCAAACAAAGATCTCAATATATTCATGCAACATCTGGATTAACCTGTTCTTAATACCATCTTCAAGGTTGGCACCTATCTTTACTTCTTTTGTGTCTGCTTCAGTACCCAACTTTACAACCTTGACTGGCTCTTCATGCGGTTGTATAGCCTTTTCCTCTTGCATTAACAGTCTAGCAAGTTATCTAGGTATTTCATGATCTTTCTCACCTTCTTCCTCGGCTTGGTAGATCAGATTTTCAAAGTCACAAGTGGCAATAGTAGAATCGTTATCAACGGGATCCATAGTGGATGTGGATCTACAATTTATTGTGTTGGTGTGTGTAAGAACACATAGTTATTTTGAAAGTGATAAAATAAAAGAAAGACATAGAGCGTAAAAATTTGAATGCAAAACGTCTAATGATTTATTTAAATGAAGATATGTTTATGAAATAACAACCATAACAAATGAGTCGTTGTGCCCCGGGTAAGGCTATATTCTCTTTACTCTTTTCCTCATTTTTCTTCAAATTAACAAAACATAAACCTTTTTTAAAAAAAATCCTAACATTTGCACTAAACCTTTTTTAATAAACTTAAACCCTAATTAGTTTTTTAGGTTTTTATTTAATCAATAAATTTAGGTTCTTGTGTTTTCACTAAACTTTTTTTTATAAATTAAAATCAACTTAGGGTTTTAGGTTTTTAATTAATCAATTTACTTTATTAATTAAAATTAATTAGGTTATCAGATTAATCATTAAAACCTCTTTTTTATCAAGAAAAATCACAAAAAAATTTCCCTTTCCTTTTCCTTCTTACCGCTTTGCATATTTTATTGCTTTCGCGTTTTTCCAATTATGTATCTGCTTACGATTTGTAATAGTTAACTAGGATTTCTATTTCCCCGCATTTTTTGTTAATTGTACCCCCATTCCCGAAGCCTTGTAATAGCGTAGGATTTTACTACACTTATATTTTTACGCTTTGTATATATTACTGTTAGCTAATAGGATTGTATGGAAAGACATAAAACCAAACGATATCTAACCTAATGCAAGATAAATTAACTGAAATCAAAACACTCCACACACGTGCACCTCTAGGGTAACCTCACTTGTTGCCTTCGGAACAAAAAAACAGTCATGTCCCTCAAACATGGGGACGCTTTAGCAAAGTTCCTCGATATAAAGATCATAGTCCCTCGATGACCCTTTCGATGTTGCCTTCGGTAAATGATCTAGTCCCTTAATGAAAACTACTAAAGCGTCTCTACCAGTTGCCTTCGATGATTGTACGATGACCCACACATGTCCCTTCACATCCAACGATATGGATTTCTATTAACTAATGGCAGGATAGCACTATCTAAAGGAGGAGGAAAATAACAAGAAAGACTTTGAGTAGGTAGACAATTTTTAATTGCTTTCTCACAAACAAAAACATTTCTCACAACCATACTTTCAAAATATTTTCAAATAAACACTTTGTACGCATTCTTAACCAATACAAGAATCATTACAAAGTTGCCTTACTATTAACATTTTTCTAAATATTTTCAAACATACACAAGCACAAAGTATTTTCAAACAAAGTGAGCTAGTGGTTAAGAGCCCGTAGATAACTACAGATGAAAAGGGTGCTAACACCTTCCCTTTTCATAACCTACCGCCCGAACTCAATAATATTAAGGTCTTTCCTGTTCTTTTCACCCTTTCCTTATTAGATAAAAGAAAAGTCGGTGGCGACTCTTGCTATCCGTAACATGTGCGATGAAATGTAAAACCAAAAGTCAGTTCTCCCACCGTATTACAGAACTGGAGACTCTTTTGGGGAATTTTCACTCAAAAATGGGGTTACCTTTAGAGTTAGATCATTTTTAAATGCTTTCCTTGTTTGCCTTGCTACATTTGAGGGATCGTTTAGGTTTATTTTCTTACAAATATCCTACATCCAGATCTGGGGGGCATTTTAGATAAGTATCAATAGATCATGGAAACTATACGATGCATATCGATATGGTTGAAGTGATGGCTAGGTTACTGCGACACATTGGTTGGTATTGGTGTCCCTCGAGTTAGTCGGGGAGAATAATAGGCTGTCGCGTGGTGTCATAAGTACTAACTGACCTTTAGAACCTTAATTGACCCAACTTATCCATTAGAAGGTAGTGAGATAGCCGATTTGGTGCAGTCCGAAGTTGGTTGATACTCGATAATATGCTCATTGAGATTCGACTCTCGGGTTTTTGTTTGGTGGAAAGTTAGTTGTCATGCTAAACAAAACCTGCAGGAAAAATCAGTGATATTGGGATCCCTAGAACCCGATTACTTCTTTAAGACAGGTTGAGCCAACTAAACTTCAAGAGGGTACTTACCTATGAACCCCATGCAAGCCTTAAACCTAAGTCTTTTGTGTGCTTTTTTTGTGTTTGGTTATCTGTTTGAACATGACATCATAACATCATACCATGGTATTCTTCCAACCATTTCAAGGATCTAGGAGATTTATCTTTGTTCTGTGTTGCAGGGTCATGGCTTCCAGTCGCAACGATACTGTAACACCCCAATTCTACCCGGAAAATATAAATGTAAATCAGAGTTATAAAGATTATACAACTGAATCAGGATGCCATAAATTCAACTTAGAAACCATTGCATTCAACATGGACACATAACACTTTAAAATTTTGGATGAACCAACAGCAAAATAAATTAATATTTTAAATGAACAACTTGAACAACTATGCAGCGGAATCATAATAACATCTTTATCCAACATTAAAGCAACATCTGAATAACAAGTACTTAAAAACAATCAACTTAAAGTTCAACAACTGAAATAACAAATACTAAAGCAACACGCGTTCATCCCCCCGAGTGTTACGTATCAGAGCAATGACACCGACTCGAACTACTTAAGGTAAATCGCCTTCACTCTGGATTACCTGCACGTTACCAACATAAGGGTAACATTCAAACAGAAGGGTTGAGATATCGAACACTATAATAGAACGTATGATAAATATTATATTAGAATCAGTTCATGCAAAATCACCACTTCACGACTTATAAACAACAATAATCACAATAGGATATCAACAAAATACATCCATTAATTCATCAACATAACAAATAAATTATACAACTTGGAATGCGACTTAATACTATGCGAATACATGTGGTACCATTGGAGCAGAACTCCCATCTTAAAATCTACCAGTAAATAGAGGCACCAACAAGGCATAAGCCTTCTCCGTTGTTTGCCAATCCAGGCCATCACAGAGTATGCAAATGTATATGAATGAACTATCACATACTCACAACAATCATCATCCATCATAAGGCATAAGCCCACATCACCATTATTACCAATAAATAAAGGTAATTCATTATCATTTAAAACTCCCTGCAACTTCGCATTATCAACAAGAATTCACAACAACAATCACAATAACACTACATCTTAACATAAATAGACATTGGCCATAAGCTTATCACATTAATCAACAATTCAATCATTAACATAATTAAACAACAACTTAACATAATTCACACAACACGGTTAACGACCAAAAACTTAGCATGTACAACAACTAGGGCAGCATAACAAAAAATTAACATAAAAGGGATATGGAACTACGTGCCCCTCTACATGCATAACAACTAGAACAACATAACAACTAATTTATACTCCTCGACATGCACTGAGAAAAACAGGGTAACGACCTACCTATGCTCCTCGACATGTCCTGCAACCTAATTCTGCTAAAAAATCCAACACATAACCCCCCTCCCCCCTAAAACGCCTCGCAGCCTAAATATCGCTCGGTGCCTAATGCCACCAGCATTCTCCTCGACCACTAGTTCGGACAACAGCATAACACGTATAACGTCTTAACGACCATACCACTACTATTCATAACTCCTGGCCAGTCGCTCGGAATAACATAGTATCGGGCAACTATATTTCCTATCGAAAGATTCTTTCATTGCATAAGACGTCACACATAACCCTCCTAATACGACCACAACAACCATTCCTAGTTTCCTGCCAACTGCTCGGAACACTACAACATTGTAATGACCATAACAACATAACAACCACGACAACCAGTGATAAAATACACTCACTTAATCGTCGATCCTACCGGGAAATCACACAACTCAAAACATCCACAACATAACTAAACGAGCATATTCCCTTAATCAGTTCAACAACATCACGTGCAACAATCATAATTACGACCAACTCCCCATAACAAACATCATAAATCCCATTATAAGGTCAGAACCCCACCCTTACCTGGATGAAAGGTCGCTCAACCAAAGCTCAGGCCGTAATCCTTGATTTACTCTGCTCGACACCAGTCAGCTTGCTCCTCTTCCACGCAGCTCTTCCGGTCAACGTATATGGCTTGCTATTCTCAAACTAAAACAAACCCTTGTGTCAGCTTAGCCTTATATATCAATCTTATTGGGCCTAACCTACACCCCCACTTTACTACTTGTAACCAATAACTTAAGTCCAACAATATAATTATTTTGAATCAACTAATTAATCAATTAATAATAATCCAACAACTCATACCAATAATCCTCAACATCTTGCAACTTCACAAATAATCCAAAAATAATTTAATTAAATAAATAATTAATTAAATTACAGGTGTTACAACTCTCCTCCACTTAGAATATCTTCGTCCTCGAAAATTTACCTCATTAGAACAACTCAGGATAGGAGTCCCGCATCTTGTTTTCCAACTCCCAAGTCATGCTTTCTCCGACAGCTCCTAGCCAAACTACTTTCACCAAAGCAATCTCTTTACCTCTCAGAGTCTTCATTTCATAATCCGCAATTTGTACAAGCATTGTCTCCACAGTAAGATTATCTCGCACTTGCACATCATCAATATGAATCACATGAGATGGATATGAAATATACTTCCGGAGTTGTGACACATGAAACACATCATGCAAATTCAAAAGATTAGGTGGTAAATCCACTTTATAAGCAACATTCCCAACTCTTTCTGAAACCTGATATGGACCAATAAAACAAGAAGTGAGCTTCTTAGACTTCAATGCTCGCCCAACACCAGTTACAGGTGTAACTCTCAAAAACACATGGTCACCTGCTTGAAATTCTAAATCCTTCCTTCACTTATCATGATAACTCTTCTGTCTACTTTGGGAAGCTTTCATCTTTTCCCGAATCATCTTCACCTTCTCAGTAGTCTCATGAACAAGTTCAGGTCTAAGCATCACACTTTCTCCAGATTCATGCCAACATAAAGGAGTTCTACATCTCTGACCATACAACGCCTCAAAAGGTGCCATCCCAATACTAGAATGGTAACTGTTATTATAAGTGAACTCTATTAATGGAAGATAAGTATCCCACAAACCTCCCTGCTCAAGAACACATGCTCTCAACAAATCTTCTAACGACTGAATAGTCCTTTCTGTCTGACCATACATCTAAGGATGATACGCCGAACTCAACCTCAACTTAGAACCCAATGCTCCTTGAAAACTCTTCCAAAAATCAGAGGTAAACCTCAGATCTCTATCCGACACAATGCACAAAGGAACACCATGCAGCTTCATAATTACACTAGTGTAAATCTCTGCCAGCTTCGACACTGGACAACTGATGTTAATAGGAATAAAATGAGCCAACTTCGTAAGCCTATCAACAATCATCCAAATCGAATCATGTCCTCTTAGAGTATTAGGTAACCCTGTCACAAAGTCTGTCGAAATGCTATCACATTTCCATTTTGGAACTTCTAACGATTACATCAACCCTGCAGGCTTCTGATGTTCAACTTTCGACTTCTGACAAGTCAAACATGCATACATAAACCAAGCCACATCACTCTTTATCCCAGGCCACCAAAACAAATTCTTTAAATCCTGATACATCTAGAACTATAAAGATAATTCCCCCAAATTTTCAACACAAAAAAAACTGCAACAAGTTCTAAATCATGCATAGGATAGTTCTTCTCATGAGTCCTCAACTTCCTTGATGCATAAGTATGATACGGTGGGAAGAACTGACTGTTCTTGGAATGCTGGTTTATGTTTTGCGTTTGTTTTCGCAAAATGTCGCGGTAAGCAAGAGTCGCCACCGACTTTTATTTTATCCAACAAGGAAAGGAAAAAAGCACAGAAAAATTCCTTTTTTCGAGATGTTTCTGAGTACGGGGGGTAGATTATAGAAAAGGAAGGTATTAGCACCCTTTCTATCCGTAGTTATCTACGGGCTCTTAGGTACTTGCTCATTTTTTTCAAAATTGTTTTCTTTATGCTTGTGGGTTTGAAAAAGTTTTTGTTTGAAACTTCGATTTAACTCTTGCTTCTGTCCTCAAGAGTGTAATGAAGTGTTTTGAAAACTTTATTTGTAAAAGTGTAAGTGTGGAAAAAGTTTTGTTTTGGATGAGCAAGTATCTAAGAGCTAATCTACCTACTCGAAAAAGGAATCGTTCTATGATAACTTCCTTAAGACCATGCTATCCAACTATTAGTGAGTAGGTAGCACTGTCGTTGGAGTTTAAGGGTCAATTCGAATGAGGGACATACGATCACTAAAGCAATGTTAGGACGCTTTAGCGGTAACCCTAATGTCTTAGATCATTTGTTTGAGGCAACAATATCCGAGGCAACCATTTCGAGGCGACTATGATCTTTTAGACAAGAGGACGACCTCTAAAATGACCTATACTCAATGACCGTTTACGAAGGCAACCAAGTGGGGTGTACCCTAAGAGTTCGCATGTGCGAGTGTGTTAATTTCAGATATTTTTATCTTTGCACATGTTAAGGGTGATCTAACTATTTTTTAAATTAGGCATTCATTCTTGTCATGCAAGCCCTATTATCAAACATCTAACAGTTGTATAATTTGCGGAATTAAAATGCGGAAATTAAATTACAAGGCGTCAGGTATTTACATCGCCAAAAGCAACCCTTTGAAAATAAAATAAAGCGGTAAAATAAGTAAAGGTCCTAATTAAAACTATTACAAACCGGGAGCAGATACATTAATAATAAAATAAGGGAAAATAAATCGCGCGAGTGAAATTAAATCGAATGCGAAATTTAGGGTTTTGACCCTTTTAAAAGAAAATGTTTTTGTTGTTTTGATTTTTTTAAGAAAAGGAATTAAAACCTAAAATTAAACACTAAATTAATTATTAAATTAATTAAATGGAAAAAATAATTAATGACATGTTTTTGGAGTTTTGATTATTTTAAGAAAGAAAATAAAAATAATTAAACTAAAGTTAAAACCTAATTAATTCTAATTGATTTTATTTATTTACAAAATAAATTAAAGTTATTCTAGAATTAAAAACCTAGTTAATTAATTAAAAATTATTAAAGATAAATAAAGTTCTGAATTTTAATTGGACCAAAATGTATTTTGTGATTTTTGATAAAAAAAAGAAAATTTGTTTATTGGTTAATGATTAAAATAAATAAATAAAATAAATAAATGAAATAAACAAAATAATAGAAAAGTAAGAAAGTGGGCCTGATTTTGGGTGTGTAGAAAGTAAATTCGTTGGCCCATTTGAAGCTGATCCAATTGACTTTTTCTGATCCTGTGTACATGCGTTGACTAGCCTTTTGGTGCACCCTTGATACTGACCACCAGATCTGGCCATCTGGCATATTGATTGGTGCGGGAGTATGATGGTCATCAAGCTGGCATGTGCACTGGATTATCTGCAAGAAAACGTTATTGAGAAAATAGGGGGACCTGGGATTCGAACCCAGGCCCTGAAGGGGATATACACGCTATGCCTGCCACTACACCATTTGTCTTCAATTGTTAATATGGTACAAATAAATTATAATATAATAAAACAAGTTTCATTGGGTAAATATAAAAAAAAAGCGCGCCAGATTTGAATGGACTAACGGGGGCGTGACACGCATTGTCCCTGTCCTCTGGACCGTGGCTAAAAGTCACAACATCTATACCTACAGACAAATGTTCGTCGCTATAGACAGGGGCTCCTCCCAAATCTCCCACAGGCCATGGAAACGCATTTTAAAACGATGGTTGAGTTCGTCTCAACCTGCTGATCATAACCATAACCATTATCATGGCCAATTTTTCCTGAAACAAAAAGCCCTAAAAACGAACAACAAACCCTAGCAATGGTGATCTGTGATATGGGTTAGATAAATGGAATTGGTTATTGTGAAAAGCTTGCAAATGATGTGGTGAATCAGAATATGCAATTATTTTGTACAATGGATGCAAGAATAGAGATTTTCGATTTCAAGAACATAGTGAATCCGTGGATGACTTACAGAGCTCTAGGAAGCTTGAAAACGCATGGTTTGGATTGGTTTCGCTTGTGGAGATGGCCAAGAAGAGATTGAGATACTTGCCAAGCCTTGAGGATGCCTCTATGACTGATTTCGAAGTCCCACTTTTTCTTAATTTTTGCCAACTTTGTTCTGCCTCAAGAACTAATCTCCAACCCTTATTCTTGTATTCTTCGCTTCCTTATGTATTGTACAATACATTAGGGTAAACAATTCTGTCCAAATATTCCTCCATTGATGATTGAATATTTGATTTTATTCTCTTTCAAAGCTTTCCAAACTTGGCCTAAATCCAATATCCTTGTGCATAATGACTTTGATACGAGTTTGATTGCAGTGCTAGCTGTAGTTGGAGCCTGAAACAACAAAACAATCCTTTGTTATCAATGCTTTAGATTTTGTTTGATTTTATTTGATTTAAATCAAATTAATTCAAATAAAAAATCAAAATAATTAATAAAAATATGACACGGACACATGGCCAAAGCTAGAGCACGTGGGAAATAATGAAAACTCAAAACAAGTGAAAAAGAATGGGCCCATTTGGCAAAATTTGAAGTTTTGGGGATAGTTGACTTTTGGCAATTTTTGCAAAAATGTCCAACTTCAACAATGCATAACTTCTTCAATTTTGAACTTTTGGAGGTGTTCTTTGACTTTTTAGAAAGCTTGAGATGTCCTCTAACCAACCCTTTTGGTATCATCTCATTTTTATATTCCATGCTCAAGTTAGAAGCTTGGACAAAAAAGGTGTTTTTGTTGACATTTAAAAATGACCTATAATGTCCAAATTCATAACTTCTTGAGAGTGCATTTTTTGATCTTGGGACATGAAGATCTATTGTAGGGAATTGCATCCTCTTAAAAATGATATTTAGATGGGTCATTTCTCATAAAGTATGAGAAAGTTATGCTTGGTCAAAGTTGGGTTGACTTTTCCTACAAAACCCTAATTTAGCAACTTTTGAATCTTGATGAATTTTGAGCAATCCTTGATGAATCATGATAAACCCTTGATCAAATGATGAAATATCCTTCAAAATGAGAATGTTGACAAAAAATCTTGAAGTTTGACTGTATGTAGGTCACAGTGGACTTTTGCCCTAACACAGTCGATTTTTGGACCTTTGAGCAATTGACTGAGAAAACTTCCTCTGCAAGGCTTGAAACATGACATGGATGACATTGAGAACATATTATGACAATGGTGAGAATTTTAGGTCATTTGGACTCAAAGATCTTGATGCAATGTAAAACCCTAATTTGGGATAGACTGCCTTAAGAGAGAGCTTGTCTGACCAACTCTTAGACTACCTTGAGCAACTTGGAGATTTTTCTTGCAATGTTTTGAGAAATATGGGAGGGAAAATTTTGGGGTACAACATCTGCCCCTGTTCAATCTTCTAAAACCTGAGGATGTAGATTGGCTTTCATGCCTCCGAAGGTGAAAGATGATTGAACACTAGAGTGCCCAGAAATTTGCACTCGCATGAAGTGGTATCTGCCTTATGATGTCGGGAATGGGCTTATAGATTCCATTTGGAGATTGTTGACGAGGGGATGGGCTTAAAGATGCCATCTGAAGGAGTGTCGATCGCATAAGAGATTCCTTAGCGAGAGCTTGTATACCTGTTGCTTGAGGAAGCTTCCGCTGGGGAAGTCTGATCTTTGTTGAGAGAAAGGAACTCGTCTGTAATTCAACTGAGGTGTCGATATTTAGGAACTTGTTCGTAATTCAACTAGGGGAAACATCTTCGTCGAGATTTAAGAACTCGCCCGTAATTCAACTGAGAAAATTTCTCTGCTGAGATTTAGGAACTCGTCTGTAATTCAACGGAGGAACATTTTGTCGAGATTTAGGACCTTGTCTGTAATTCAACTGAGAAAAACATCTCTGTTGAGATTTAAGAACTTGTTAGTAATTTGACTTGGGGAAACATCTTCATCGAGATTTAAGAACTCGCCCGTAATTCAACCGAGAAAACTTCTCTGCTAAGATTTAGGAACTTGTCTGTAATTCAACTGAGGTACTTTGTCGAGATTTAGGACCTTATCTGTAATTCAACTGAGAAAAACTCTGTTGAGATTTAAGAACTTGTCAGTAATTCGACTTGGGGAAACATCTTCGTCGAGATTTAAGAACTCGCCCATAATTCAACTGAGAAAAATTCTCTGCTGAGATTTAGGAACTTGTCTGTAATTCAACGGAGGAACTTTGTTGAGATTTAGGACCTTGTCTGTAATTCAACTGAGAAAAACTCTGTTGAGATTTAAGAACTTGTAAGTAATTCGACTTGGGGAAACATCTTCATCGAGATTTAAGAACTCGCCAGTAATTTAACTGAGAAAACTTCTCTGCTGAGATTTAGGAACTTGTCTGTAATTCAACGGAGGAACTTTGTCGAGATTTAGGACCTTGTCTATAATTCAACTGAGAAAAACTCTGTTGAGATTTAAGAACTTGTCAGTAATTCGACTTGGGGAAACATCTTCGTCGAGATTTAAGAACTCGCCCGTAATTCAACTAAGAAAATTTCTCTGCTGAGATTTAGGAACTTGTCTGTAATTCAACGGAGGAACTTTGTCGAGATTTAGGACCTTTTCTGTAATTCAACTGAGAAAAACTCTGTTGAGATTTAAGAACTTGTCAGTAATTCGACTTGGGGAAACATCTTCATCGAGATTTAAGAACTCGCCCGTAATTCAATTAAGAAAACTTCTCTGCTGAGATTTAGGAACTTGTTTGTAATTCAACAGAGGAACTTTGTCGAGATTTAGGACCTTGTATGTAATTCAACTGAGAAAAACTCTGTTGAGATTTAAGAACTTGTCAGTAATTCGACTTAGGGAAACATCTCCATCGAGATTTAAGAACTCGCCCGTAATTCAACTGAGAAAACTTCTCTGCTGAGATTTAGGAACCCGTCTGTAATTCAACGGAGGAACATGTTGTCGAGATTTAAGACCTTCTCTGTAATTCAACTCAGAAAAAAAACTCTATTGAGATTTAGGAACTTGTCAGTAATTCGACTTGGGGAAACATCTTCATCGAGATTTAAGAACTCGCCAGTAATTCAATTGAAAAAATTTCTCTGCTGAGATTTAGGAACTCGTCTGTAATTTAACGGAGGAGCATTTTGTCTATATTTAGGACCTTGTCTGTAATTCAACTGAGAAAAACTTCTTTGCTGAGATTTAAGAACTTGTCAGTAATTCGACTTGGGGAAACATCTCCATCGAGATTTAAGAACTCGCCCGTAATTCAACTGAGAAAACTTCTCTGCTGAGATTTAGGAACTTGTCTGTAATTCAACGGAGGAACTTTGTTGAGATTTAGGACCTTGTCTGTAATTCAACTGAGAAAAACTCTGTTAAGATTTAAGAACTTGTCAGTAATTCGACTTGGGGAAACTTCTTCATCGAGATTTAAGAACTCGCCCCTAATTCAACTGAGAAAACTTCTCTGCTGAGATTTAGGAACTTGTCTGTAATTCAACAGAGCAACTTTGTCGAGATTTAGGACCTTGTCTGTATTTCAACTGAGAAAAACTCTGTTGAGATTTAAGAACTTGTAAGTAATTCGACTTGGGGAAACATCTTCATCGAGATTTAAGAACTCACCCGTAATTCAACTGAGAAAACTTCTCTACTGAGATTTAGGAACTTGTCTGTAATTCAACGGAGGAACTTTGTCGAGATTTAGGACCTTGTCTGTAAATCAACTGAGAAAAAATCTGTTGAGATTTAAGAACTTGTCCGTAATTCAACTTGGGGAAACATCTTCGTCGAGATTTAAGAACTCGCCCGTAATGCAACTGAGAAAACTTCTCTGCTGATATTTAGGAACTTGTCTGTAATTTAACGGAGGAACTTTGTCGAGATTTAGTACCTTGTGTGTAATTCAACTGATAAAATCTCTGTTGAGATTTAATAACTTGTCAGTAATTCGACTTGGGGAAACATCTTCATCGAGATTTAAGAACTCGCCCGTAATTCAACTGAGAAAACTTCTCTACTGAGATTTAGGAACTTATCTGTAATTCAACAGAGGAACTTTGTCGAGATTTAGGACCTTGTCTGTAATTCAACTGAGAAAAACTCTGTTGAGATTTAAGAACTTGTCAGTAATTCGACTTGGGGAAACATCGTCAACGAGATTTAAGAACTCGCCCGTAATTCAACTGAGAAAACTTCTGTGCTGAGATTTAGGAACCCGTCTGTAATTCAACGGAGGAACATTTTGTCCAGATTTAGGACCTTGTTTGTAATTCAACTGAGAAAAAATCTGTTGAGATTTAAGAACTTGTCAGTAATTTGACTTGGGGAAACATCTTCATCGAGATTTAAGAACTCGCGCGTAATGCAACTGAGAAAACTTCTCTGCTGAGATTTAGGAACCTGTCTTTAAATCAACGGAGGAACATTTTGTCGAGATTTAGGACCTTGCCTGTAATTCAACTGAGAAAAACTCTGTTGAGATTTAAGAACTTGTAAGTAATTCGACTTGGGGAAACATCTTCATCGAGATTTAAGAACTCGCCCGTAATTCAACTGAGAAAACTTCTCTGTTGAGATTTAGGAACTTGTCTGTAATTCAACGGAGGAACTTTGTCGAGATTTAGGACCTTGTCTGTAATTCAACTGAGAAAAACTCTATGGAGATTTAAGAACTTGTCAGTAATTCGACTTGGGGAAACACCTTCGTCGAGATTTAAGAACTCGCCCGTAATTCATTTGAGAAAATTTCTCTGCTGAGATTTAGGAACTTGTCTGTAATTCAATGGAGGAACTTTGTCGAGATTTAGGACCTTGTCTGTAATTCAACTGAGAAAAACTCTTTTGAGATTTAATAACTTGTCAGTAATTCGACTTGTGTAAACATCTTCTTCGAGATTTAAGAACTCGCCCGTAATTCAACTGAGAAAACTTCTCTGTTGAGATTTAGAAACCCGTCTGTAATTCAACGGAGGAACATTTTGTCGAGATTTAGGACCTTGCCTGTAATTCAACTGAGAAAAACTCTGTTGAGATTTAAGAACTTGAAAGTAATTCGACTTAGGGAAACATCTTCATCGAGATTTAAGAACTCGCCCATAATTCAACTGAGAAAACTTTTCTGCTAGGATTTAGGAACTTGTCTGTAATTCAACAGAGGAACTTTGTCGAGATTTAGGACCTTGTCTGTAATTCAACTGAGAAAAACTCTGTTGAGATTTAAGAACTTGTCAGTAATTCTACTTGGGGAAACACCTTCGTCGAGATTTAAGAACTCGCCCGTAATTCAACTAAGAAAATTTCTCTGCTGAGATTTAGGAACTTGTCTATAATTCAACGGAGGAACTTTGTCGAGATTTAGGACCTTGTCTGTAATTCAAAAGAGAAAAACTCTGTTTAGATTTAAGAACTTGTCAGTAATTCAACTTAGGGAAACATCTTCATCGAGATTTAAGAACTCGCCCGTAATTCAACTGAGAAAACTTCTCTGCTGAGATTTAGGAACCCGTCTGTAATTCAACAGAGGAACATTTTGACGAGATTTAGGACCTTGTCTATAATTCAACTCAGAAAAACTCTGTTGAGATTTAGGAACTTGTCAGTAATTCCACTTAGGGAAACATCTTCATCGAGATTTAAGAACTCGCCAGTAATTCAGTTGAGAAAATTTCTCTGCTGAGATTTAGGTACTCGTCTGTAATTCAACGGAGGAACATTTTGTCGATATTTAGGACCTTGACTATAATTCAACTGAGAAAAACTTCTTTGCTGAGATTTAAGAACTTGTCAGTAATTCGACTTGGGGAAACATCTTCATCGAGATTTAAGAACTCGCCCATAATTCAACTGAGAAAACTTCTCTGCTGAGATTTAGGAACTTGTCTGTAATTCAACGGAGGAATTTTGTTGAGATTTAGGACCTTGTCTGTAACTCAACTGAGAAAAACTTTGTTGAGATTTAAGAACTTGTCAGTAATTCGACTTGGGAAAACATCTTCATCGAGATTTAAGAACTCACCCCTAATTATACTGAGAAAATTTCTCTGCTGAGATTTAGGAACTTGTCTGTAATTCAACGGAGTAACTTTGTCGAGATTTAGGACCTTTTCTGTATTTCAACTGAGAAAAACTCTGTTGAGATTTAAGAACTTGTAAGTAATTCGACTTGGGGAAACATCTTCATCGAGATTTAAGAACTCGCCCGTAATTCAACTGAGAAAACTTCTCTGCTGAGATTTAGGAACTTGTCTGTAATTCAACGGAGGAACTTTGTCGAGATTTAGGACCTTGTCTGTAAATCAACTGAGAAAAAATCTGTTGAGATTTAAGAACTTGTCCGTAATTCAACTTGGGGAAACATCTTCGTCGAGATTTAAGAACTCGCCCGTAATGCAACTGAGAAAACTTCTCTGCTGAGATTTAGGAACTTGTCTGTAATTTAACGGAGGAACTTTGTCGAGATTTAGTACCTTGTGTGTAATTCAACTGATAAAATCTCTGTTGAGATTTAATAACTTGTCAGTAATTCGACTTGGGGAAACATCTTCATCGAGATTTAAGAACTCGCCCGTAATTCAACTGAGAAAACTTCTCTACTGAGATTTAGGAACTTATCTGTAATTCAACAGAGGAACTTTGTCGAGATTTAGGACCTTGTCTGTAATTCAACTGAGAAAAACTCTGTTGAGATTTAAGACCTTGTCAGTAATTCGACTTGGGGAAACATCTTCAACGAGATTTAAGAACTCGCCCGTAATTCAACTGAGAAAACTTCTCTGCTGAGATTTAGGAACCCGTCTGTAATTCAACGGAGGAACATTTTGTCGAGATTTAGGACCTTGTCTGTAATTTAACTGAGAAAAAATCTGTTTAGATTTAAGAACTTGTCAGTAATTCGACTTGGGGAAACATCTTCATCGAGATTTAAGAACTCGCGCGTAATGCAACTGAGAAAACTTCTCTGCTGAGATTTAGGAACCCGTCTTTAAATCAACAGAGGAACATTTTGTCGAGATTTAGGACCTTGCCTGTAATTCAACTGAGAAAAACTCTGTTGAGATTTAAGAACTTGTAAGTAATTCGACTTGGGGAAACATCTTCATCGAGATTTAAGAACTCGCCCATAATTCAACTGAGAAAACTTCTCTGTTGAGATTTAGGAACTTGTCTGTAATTCAACGGAGGAACTTTAACGAGATTTAGGACCTTGTCTGTAATTCAACTGAGAAAAACTCTATGGAGATTTAAGAACTTGTCAGTAATTCGACTTGGGGAAACACCTTCGTCGAGATTTAAGAACTCGCCCGTAATTCATTTGAGAAAATTTCTCTGCTGAGATTTAGGAACTTGTCTGTAATTCAATGGAGGAACTTTGTCGAGATTTTGGACCTTGTCTGTAATTCAACTGAGAAAAACTCTGTTGAGATTTAATAACTTGTCAGTAATTCGACTTGGGGAAACATCTTCTTCGAGATTTAAGAACTCGCCCGTAATTCAACTGAGAAAACTTCTCTGTTGAGATTTAGAAACCCGTCTGTAATTCAACGGAGGAACATTTTGTCGAGATTTAGGACCTTGCCTGTAATTCAACTGAGAAAAACTCTGTTGAGATTTAAGAACATGTAAGTAATTCGACTTAGGGAAACATCTTCATCGAGATTTAAGAACTCGCCCATAATTCAACTGGGAAAACTTCTCTGCTAGGATTTAGGAACTTGTCTGTAATTCAACGGAGGAACTTTGTCGAGATTTAGGACCTTGTCTGTAATTCAACTGAGAAACACTCTGTTGAGATTTAAGAACTTGTCAGTAATTCTACTTGGGGAAACACCTTCATCGAGATTTAAGAACTCGCCCGTAATTCATTTGAGAAAATTTCTCTGCTGAGATTTAGGAACTTGTCTATAATTCAACGGAGGAACTTTGTCGAGATTTAGGACCTTGTCTGTAATTCAAAAGAGAAAAACTCTGTTTAGATTTAAGAACTTGTCAGTAATTCAACTTAGGGAAACATCTTCATCGAGATTTAAGAACTCGCCCGTAATTCAACTGAGAAAACTTCTCTGCTGAGATTTAGGAACCCGTCTGTAATTCAACAGAGGAACATTTTGTCGAGATTTAGGACCTTGTCTTTAATTCAACTCAGAAAAACTCTGTTGAGATTTAGGAACTTGTCAGTAATTCGACTTAGGGAAACATCTTCATCGAGATTTAAGAACTCGCCAGTAATTCAATTGAGAAAATTTCTCTGCTGAGATTTAGGTACTCGTCTGTAATTCAACGGAGGAACATTTTGTCGATATTTAGGACCTTGACTATAATTCAACTGAGAAAAACTTCTTTGCTGAGATTTAAGAACTTGTCAGTAATCCGACTTGGGGAAACATCTTCATCGAGATTTAAGAACTCGCCCATAATTCAACTGAGAAAACTTCTCTGCTGAGATTTAGGAACTTGTCTGTAATTCAACGGAGGAATTTTGTTGAGATTTAGAACCTTGTCTGTAATTCAACTGAGAAAAACTTTGTTGAGATTTAAGAACTTGTCAGTAATTCGACTTGGGAAAACATCTTCATCGAGATTTAAGAACTCACCCCTAATTATACTGAGAAAATTTCTCTGCTGAGATTTAGGAACTTGTCTGTAATTCAACGGAGTAACTTTGTCGAGATTTAGGACCTTTTCTGTATTTCAACTGAGAAAAACTCTGTTGAGATTTAAGAACTTGTAAGTAATTCGACTTGGGGAAACATCTTCATCGAGATTTAAGAACTCGCCCGTAATTCAACTGAGAAAACTTCTCTGCTGAGATTTAGGAACTTGTCTGTAATTCAACGGAGGAACTTTGTCGAGATTTAGGACCTTGTCTATAAATCAACTGACAAAAAACTTGTTGAGATTTAAGAACTTGTCAGTAATTCGCTTTGGGGAAACATCTTCGTCGAGATTTAAGAACTCGCCCGTAATGCAACTGAGAAAACTTCTCTGCTGATATTTAGGAACTTGTCTGTAATTTAACGGAGGAACTTTGTCGAGATTTAGTACCTTGTGTGTAATTCAACTGATAAAAACTCTGTTGAGATTTAATAACTTGTCAGTAATTCGACTTGGGGAAACATCTTCATCGAGATTTAAGAACTCGCCCGTAATTCAACTGAGAAAACTTCTCTACTGAGATTTAGGAACTTATCTGTAATTAAACAGAGGAACTTTGTCGAGATTTAGGACCTTGTCTGTAATTCAACTGAGAAAAACTCTGTTGAGATTTAAGAACTTGTCAGTAATTCGACTTGGGGAAACATCGTCAACGAGATTTAAGAACTCGCCCGTAATTCAACTGAGAAAACTTCTGTGCTGAGATTTAGGAACCCGTCTGTAATTCAACGGAGGAACATTTTGTCGAGATTTAGGACCTTGTCTGTAATTCAACTGAGAAAAAATCTGTTGAGATTTAAGAACTTGTCAGTAATTCGACTTGGGGAAACATCTTCATCGAGATTTAAGAACTCGCGCGTAATGCAACTGAGAAAACTTCTCTGCTGAGATTTAGGAACCCGTCTTTAAATCAACAGAGGAACATTTTGTCGAGATTTAGGACCTTGCCTGTAATTCAACTGAGAAAAACTTCTTTGCTGAGATTTAAGAACTTGTCAGTAATTCGACTTAGGGAAACATCTTCATCAAGATTTAAGAACTTGCCCGTAATTCAACTGAGAAAATTTCTCTGCTGAGATTTAGGAACTTGTCTGTAATTCAATGGAGGAACTTTGTCGAGATTTAGGACCTTGTATGTAATTCAACTGAGAAAAACTCTGTTGAGATTTAAGAACTTGTCATTAATTCGACTTGGGGAAACATCTTCATTGAGATTTAAGAACTCGCCCATAATTCAACTGGGAAAACTTCTCTGCTAGGATTTAGGAACTTGTCTGTAATTCAACGGAGGAACTTTGTCGAGATTTAGGACCTTGTCTGTAATTCAACTGAGAAAAACTCTATTGAGATTTAAGAACTTGTCAGTAATTCTACTTGGGGAAACACCTTCGTCGAGATTTAAGAACTCGCCAGTAATTCAATTGAAAAAATTTCTGTGCTGAGATTTAGGAACTCGTCTGTAATTTAACGGAGGAGCATTTTGTCGATATTTAGGACCTTGTCTGTAATTCAACTGAGAAAAACTTCTTTGCTGAGATTTAAGAACTTGTCAGTAATTCGACTTGGGGAAACATCTCCATCGAGATTTAAGAACTCGCCCGTAATTCAACTGAGAAAACTTCTCTGCTGAGATTTAGGAACTTGTCTGTAATTCAACGGAGGAACTTTGTTGAGATTTAGGACCTTGTCTGTAATTCAACTGAGAAAAACTCTGTTAAGATTTAAGAACTTGTCAGTAATTCGACTTGGGGAAACATCTTCATCGAGATTTAAGAACTCGCCGCTAATTCAACTGAGAAAACTTCTCTGCTGAGATTTAGGAACTTGTCTGTAATTCAACGGAGCAACTTTGTCGAGATTTAGGACCTTGTCTGTATTTCAACTGAGAAAAACTCTGTTGAGATTTAAGAACTTGTAAGTAATTCGACTTGGGGAAACATCTTCATCGAGATTTAAGAACTCGCCCGTAATTCAACTGAGAAAACTTCTCTACTGAGATTTAGGAACTTGTCTGTAATTCAACGGAGGAACTTTGTCGAGATTTAGGACCTTGTCTGTAAATCAACTGAGAAAAAATCTGTTGAGATTTAAGAACTTGTCCGTAATTCAACTTGGGGAAACATCTTCGTCGAGATTTAAGAACTCGCCCGTAATGCAACTGAGAAAACTTCTCTGCTGAGATTTAGGAACTTGTCTGTAATTTAACGGAGGAACTTTGTCGAGATTTAGTACCTTGTGTGTAATTCAACTGATAAAATCTCTGTTGAGATTTAATAACTTGTCAGTAATTCGACTTGGGGAAACATCTTCATCGAGATTTAAGAACTCGCCCGTAATTCAACTGAGAAAACTTCTCTACTGAGATTTAGGAACTTATCTGTAATTCAACAGAGGAACTTTGTCGAGATTTAGGACCTTGTCTGTAATTCAACTGAGAAAAACTCTGTTGAGATTTAAGACCTTGTCAGTAATTCGACTTGGGGAAACATCTTCAACGAGATTTAAGAACTCGCCCGTAATTCAACTGAGAAAACTTCTCTGCTGAGATTTAGGAACCCGTCTGTAATTCAACGGAGGAACATTTTGTCGAGATTTAGGACCTTGTCTGTAATTTAACTGAGAAAAAATCTGTTTAGATTTAAGAACTTGTCAGTAATTCGACTTGGGGAAACATCTTCATCGAGATTTAAGAACTCGCCCGTAATTCAACTGAGAAAACTTCTCTGCTGAGATTTAGGAACCCGTCTGTAATTCAACGGAGGAACATTTTGTCGAGATTTACGACCTTGCCTGTAATTCAACTGAGAAAAACTCTGTTGAGATTTAAGAACTTGTAAGTAATTCGACTTGGGGAAACATCTTCATCGAGATTTAAGAACTCGCCCGTAATTCAACTAAGAAAACTTCTCTGTTGAGATTTAGGAACTTGTCTGTAATTCAACAGAGGAACTTTGTCGAGATTTAGGACCTTGTCTGTAATTCAACTGAGAAAAACTCTATTGAGATTTAAGAACTTGTCAGTAATTCGACTTGGGGAAAGACCATCGTCGAGATTTAAGAACTCGCCCGTAATTCATTTGAGAAAATTTCTCTGCTGAGATTTAGGAACTTGTCTGTAATTCAATGGAGGAACTTTGTCGAGATTTAGGACCTTGTCTGTAATTCAACTGAGAAAAACTCGGTTGAGATTTAATAACTTGTCAGTAATTCGATTTGTGTAAACATCTTCTTCGAGATTTAAGAACTCGCCCGTAATTCAACTGAGAAAACTTCTCTGTTGAGATTTAGAAACCCGTCTGTAATTCAACGGAGGAACATTTTGTCGAGATTTAGGACCTTGCCTGTAATTCAACTGAGAAAAACTCTGTTGAGATTTAAGAACTTGAAAGTAATTCGACTTAGGGAAACATCTTCATCGAGATTTAAGAACTCGCCCATAATTCAACTGAGAAAACTTTTCTGCTAGGATTTAGGAACTTGTCTGTAATTCAACAGAGGAACTTTGTCGAGATTTAGGACCTTGTCTGTAATTCAACTGAGAAAAACTCTGTTGAGATTTAAGAACTTGTCAGTAATTCTACTTGGGGAAAAACCTTCGTCGAGATTTAAGAACTCGCCCGTAATTCAACTAAGAAAATTTCTCTGCTGAGATTTAGGAGTTTGTCTATAATTCAACGGAGGAACTTTGTCGAGATTTAGGACCTTGTCTGTAATTCAAAAGAGAAAAACTCTGTTTAGATTTAAGAACTTGTCAGTAATTCAACTTAGGGAAACATCTTCATCGAGATTTAAGAACTCGCCCGTAATTCAACTGAGAAAACTTCTCTGCTGAGATTTAGGAACCCGTCTGTAATTCAACAGAGGAACATTTTGTCGAGATTTAGGACCTTGTCTATAATTCAACTCAGAAAAACTCTGTTGAGATTTAGGAACTTGTCAGTAATTCGACTTAGGGAAACATCTTCATCGAGATTTAAGAACTCGCCAGTAATTCAATTGAGAAAATTTCTCTGCTGAGATTTAGGTACTCGTCTGTAATTCAACGGAGGAACATTTTGTCGATATTTAGGACCTTGACTATAATTCAACTGAGAAAAACTTCTTTGCTGAGATTTAAGAACTTGTCAGTAATTCGACTTGGGGAAACATCTTCATCGAGATTTAAGAACTCGCCCATAATTCAACTGAGAAAACTTCTCTGCTGAGATTTAGGAACTTGTCTGTAATTCAACGGAGGAATTTTGTTGAGATTTAGGACCTTGTCTGTAATTCAACTGAGAAAAACTTTGTTGAGATTTAAGAACTTGTCAGTAATTCGACTTGGGAAAACATCTTCATCGAGATTTAAGAACTCACCCCTAATTATACTGAGAAAATTTCTCTGCTGAGATTTAGGAACTTGTCTGTAATTTAACGGAGTAACTTTGTCGAGATTTAGGACCTTTTCTGTATTTCAACTGAGAAAAACTCTGTTGAGATTTAAGAACTTGTAAGTAATTCGACTTGGGGAAACATCTTCATCGAGATTTAAGAACTCGCCCGTAATTCAACTGAGAAAACTTCTCTGCTGAGATTTAGGAACTTGTCTGTAATTCAACGGAGGAACTTTGTCGAGATTTAGGACCTTGTCTATAAATCAACTGACAAAAAACTTGTTGAGATTTAAGAACTTGTCAGTAATTCGCCTTGGGGAAACATCTTCGTCGAGATTTAAGAACTCGCCCGTAATGCAACTGAGAAAACTTCTCTGCTGATATTTAGGAACTTGTCTGTAATTTAACGGAGGAACTTTGTCGAGATTTAGTACCTTGTATGTAATTCAACTGATAAAAACTCTGTTGAGATTTAATAACTTGTCAGTAATTCGACTTGGGGAAACATCTTCATCGAGATTTAAGAACTCGCCCGTAATTCAACTGAGAAAACTTCTCTACTGAGATTTAGGAACTTATCTGTAATTAAACAGAGGAACTTTGTCGAGATTTAGGACCTTGTCTGTAATTCAACTGAGAAAACCTCTGTTGAGATTTAAGAACTTGTCAGTAATTCGACTTGGGGAAACATCGTCAACGAGATTTAAGAACTCGCCCGTAATTCAACTGAGAAAACTTCTGTGCTGAGATTTAGGAACCCGTCTGTAATTCAACGGAGGAACATTTTGTCGAGATTTAGGACCTTGTTTGTAATTCAACTGAGAAAAAATCTGTTGAGATTTAAGAACTTGTCAGTAATTTGACTTGGGGAAACATCTTCATCGAGATTTAAGAACTCGCGCGTAATGCAACTGAGAAAACTTCTCTGCTGAGATTTAGGAACCCGTCTTTAAATCAACGGAGGAACATTTTGTCGAGATTTAGGACCTTGCCTGTAATTCAACTGAGAAAAACTCTGTTGAGATTTAAGAACTTGTAAGTAATTCTACTTGGGGAAACATCTTCATCGAGATTTAAGAACTCGCCCGTAATTCAACTGAGAAAACTTCTCTGTTGAGATTTAGGAACTTGTCTGTAATTCAACGGAGGAACTTTATCGAGATTTAGGACCTTGTCTGTAATTCAACTGAGAAAAACTCTATGGAGATTTAAGAACTTGTCAGTAATTCGACTTGGGGAAACACCTTCGTCGAGATTTAAGAACTCGCCCGTAATTCATTTGAGAAAATTTCTCTGCTGAGATTTAGGAACTTGTCTGTAATTCAATGGAGGAACTTTGTCGAGATTTAGGACCTTGTCTGTAATTCAACTGAGAAAAACTCTGTTGAGATTTAAGAACTTGTTAGTAATTCGACTTGTGTAAACATCTTCTTCGAGATTTAAGAACTCTCCCGTAATTCAACTGAGAAAACTTCTCTGTTGAGATTTAGAAACCCGTCTGTAATTCGACGGAGGAACATTTTGTCGAGATTTAGGACCTTGCCTGTAATTCAACTGAGAAAAACTCTGTTGAGATTTAAGAACTTGAAAGTAATTCGACTTAGGGAAACATCTTCATCGAGATTTAAGAACTCGCCCATAATTCAACTGAGAAAACTTTTCTGCTAGGATTTAGGAACTTGTCTGTAATTCAACAGAGGAACTTTGTCGAGATTTAGGACCTTGTCTGTAATTCAACTGAGAAAAACTCTGTTGAGATTTAAGAACTTGTCAGTAATTCTACTTGGGGAAACACCTTCGTCGAGATTTAAGAACTCGCCCGTAATTCAACTAAGAAAATTTCTCTGCTGAGATTTAGGAACTTGTCTATAATTCAACGGAGGAACTTTGTCGAGATTTAGGACCTTGTCTGTAATTCAAAAGAGAAAAACTCTGTTTAGATTTAAGAACTTGTCAGTAATTCAACTTAGGGAAACATCTTCATCGAGATTTAAGAACTCGCCCGTAATTCAACTGAGAAAACTTCTCTGCTGAGATTTAGGAACCCGTCTGTAATTCAACAGAGGAACATTTTGTCGAGATTTAGGACCTTTACTATAATTCAACTCAGAAAAACTCTGTTGAGATTTAGGAACTTGTCAGTAATTCGACTTAGGGAAACATCTTCATCGAGATTTAAGAACTCGCCAGTAATTCAATTGAGAAAATTTCTCTGCTGAGATTTAGGTACTCGTCTGTAATTCAACGGAGGAACATTTTGTCGATATTTAGGACCTTGACTATAATTCAACTGAGAAAAACTTCTTTGCTGAGATTTAAGAACTTGTCAGTAATTCAACTTGGGGAAACATCTTCATCGAGATTTAAGAACTCGCCCATAATTCAACTGAGAAAACTTCTCTGCTGAGATTTAGGAACTTGTCTGTAATTCAACGGAGGAATTTTTTTGAGATTTAGGACCTTGTCTGTAATTCAACTGAGAAAAACTTTGTTGAGATTTAAGAACTTGTCAGTAATTCGACTTGGGAAAACATCTTCATCGAGATTTAAGAACTCACCCCTAATTATACTGAGAAAATTTCTCTGCTGAGATTTAGGAACTTGTCTGTAATTCAACGGAGTAACTTTGTCGAGATTTAGGACCTTTTCTGTATTTCAACTGAGAAAAACTCTGTTGAGATTTAAGAACTTGTAAGTAATTCGACTTGGGGAAACATCTTCATCGAGATTTAAGAACT
This sequence comes from Vicia faba, assembly GCA_948472305.1. Taxonomy (NCBI): domain Eukaryota; kingdom Viridiplantae; phylum Streptophyta; class Magnoliopsida; order Fabales; family Fabaceae; genus Vicia; species Vicia faba. The sequence continues at coordinate 6,826,547 of OX451736.1, forward strand.
CGCCCGTAATTCAACTGAGAAAACTTCTCTGCTGAGATTTAGGAACTTGTCTGTAATTCAACGGAGGAACTTTGTCGAGATTTAGGACCTTGTCTATAAATCAACTGACAAAAAACTTGTTGAGATTTAAGAACTTGTCAGTAATTCTCCTTGGGGAAACATCTTCGTCGAGATTTAAGAACTCGCCCGTAATGCAACTGAGAAAACTTCTCTGCTGATATTTAGGAACTTGTCTGTAATTTAACGGAGGAACTTTGTCGAGATTTAGTACCTTGTGTGTAATTCAACTGATAAAAACTCTGTTGAGATTTAATAACTTGTCAGTAATTCGACTTGGGGAAACATCTTCATCGAGATTTAAGAACTCGCCCGTAATTCAACTGAGAAAACTTCTCTACTGAGATTTAGGAACTTATCTGTAATTAAACAGAGGAACTTTGTCGAGATTTAGGACCTTGTCTGTAATTCAACTAAGAAAAACTCTGTTGAGATTTAAGAACTTGTCAGTAATTCGACTTGGGGAAACATCGTCAACGAGATTTAAGAACTCGCCCGTAATTCAACTGAGAAAACTTCTGTGCTGAGATTTAGGAACCCGTCTGTAATTAACCGGAGGAACATTTTGTCGAGATTTAGGACCTTGTTTGTAATTCAACTGAGAAAAAATCTATTGAGATTTAAGAACTTGTCAGTAATTTGACTTGGGGAAACATCTTCATCGAGATTTAAGAACTCGCGCGTAATGCAACTGAGAAAACTTCTCTGCTGAGATTTAGGATCCCGTCTTTAAATCAACGGAGGAACATTTTGTCGAGATTTAGGACCTTGCCTGTAATTCAACTGAGAAAAACTCTGTTGAGATTTAAGAACTTGTAAGTAATTCGACTTGGGGAAACATCTTCATCGAGATTTAAGAACTCGCCCGTAATTCAACTGAGAAAACTTCTCTGTTGAGATTTAGGAACTTGTCTGTAATTCAACGGAGGAACTTTATCGAGATTTAGGACCTTGTCTGTAATTCAACTGAGAAAAACTCTATGGAGATTTAAGAACTTGTCAGTAATTCGACTTGGGGAAACACCTTCGTCGAGATTTAAGAACTCGCCCATAATTCAACTGGGAAAACTTCTCTACTAGGATTTAGGAACTTGTCTGTAATTCAACGGAGGAACTTTGTCGAGATTTAGGACCTTGTCTGTAATTCAACTGAGAAAAACTCTGTTGAGATTTAAGAACTTGTCAGTAATTCTACTTGGGGAAACACCTTCGTCGAGATTTAAGAACTCGCCCGTAATTCATTTGAGAAAATTTCTCTGCTGAGATTTAGGAACTTGTCTGTAATTCAATGGAGGAACTTTGTCGAGATTTAGGACCTTGTCTGTAATTCAACTGAGAAAAACTCTGTTTAGATTTAATAACTTGTCAGTAATTCGACTTGGGGAAACATCTTCTTCGAGATTTAAGAACTCGCCCGTAATTCAACTGAGAAAACTTCTCTGCTGAGATTTAGGAACTTGTCTGTAATTCAACAGAGGAACTTTGTCGAGATTTAGGACCTTGTCTGTAATTTAACTGAGAAAAACTATGTTGAGATTTAAGAACTTGTCAGTAATTCGACTTGGGGAAACATCTTCATCGAGATTTAAGAACTCACCCGTAATTCAACTGAGAAAACTTCTCTGCTGAGATTTAGGAACCCGTCTGTAATTCAACGGAGGAACATTTTGTCGAGATTTAGGACCTTGTCTGTAATTCAACTGGGAAAAACTTCTTTGCTGAGATTTAAGAACTTGTCAGTAATTCGACTTGGGGAAACATCTTCATCAAGATTTAAGAACTCGCCCGTAATTCAACTGAGAAAATTTCTCTGCTGAGATTTAGGAACTTGTCTGTAATTCAATGGAGGAACTTTGTCGAGATTTAGGACCTTGTATGTAATTCAACTGAGAAAAACTCTGTTGAGATTTAAGAACTTGTCATTAATTCGACTTGGGGAAACATCTTCATCGAGATTTAAGAACTCGCCCATAATTTAACTGGGAAAACTTCTCTGCTAGGATTTAGGAACTTGTCTGTAATTCAACGGAGGAACTTTGTCGAGATTTAGGACCTTGTCTGTAATTCAACTGAGAAAAACTCTATTGAGATTTAAGAACTTGTCAGTAATTCTACTTGGGGAAACACCTTCGTCGAGATTTAAGAACTCGCCCGTAATTCATTTGAGAAAATTTCTCTGCTGAGATTTAGGAACTTGTCTGTAATTCAATGGAGGAACTTTGTCGAGATTTAGGACCTTGTCTGTAATTCAACTGAGAAAAACTCTGTTTAGATTTAATAACTTGTCAGTAATTCGACTTGGGGAAACATCTTCTTCGAGATTTAAGAACTCGCCCGTAATTCAACTGAGAAAACTTCTCTGCTGAGATTTAGGAACTTGTCTGTAATTCAACAGAGGAACTTTGTCGAGATTTAGGACCTTGTCTGTAATTTAACTGAGAAAAACTATGTTGAGATTTAAGAACTTGTCAGTAATTCGACTTGGGGAAACATCTTCATCGAGATTTAAGAACTCACCCGTAATTCAACTGAGAAAACTTCTCTGCGGAGATTTAGGAACCCGTCTGTAATTCAACGGAGGAACATTTTGTCGAGATTTAGGACCTTGTCTGTAATTCAACTGGGAAAAACTTCTTTGCTGAGATTTAAGAACTTGTCAGTAATTCGACTTGGGGAAACATCTTCATCAAGATTTAAGAACTCGCCCGTAATTCAACTGAGAAAACTTCTCTGCTGAGATTTAGGAACTTGTCTGTAATTCAATGGAGGAACTTTGTCGAGATTTAGGACCTTGTCTGTAATTCAACTGAGAAAAACTCTGTTGAGATTTAAGAACTTGTCATTAATTCGACTTGGGGAAACATCTTCATCGAGATTTAAGAACTCGCCCCTAATTCAACTGAGAAAATTTCTCTTCTGAGATTTAGGAACTTGTCTGTAATTCAACGGAGGAACTTTGCGAGATTTAGGACCTTGTCTATATTTCAACTGAGAAAAACTCTGTTAAGATTTAAGAACTTGTAAGTAATTCGACTTGGGGAAACATCTTCATCGAGATTTAAGAACTCGCCTTTAATTCAACTGAGAAAACTTCTCTGCTGAGATTTAGGAACTTGTCTGTAATTCAACGGAGGAACTTTGTCGAGATTTAGGACCTTGTTTGTAATTCAACTGGGAAAAAATCCGTTGAGATTTAAGAACTTGTCAGTAATTCGACTTGGGGAAACATCTTCGTCGAGATTTAAGAACTCGCCCGTAATTCAACTGAGAAAATTTCTCTGCTGAGATTTAGGAACTTGTCTGTAATTCAACGGAGGAAGTTTGTCGAGATTTAGTACCTTGTGTGTAATTCAACTGATAAAAACTCTGTTGAGATTTAATAACTTGTCAGTAATTCGACTTGGGGAAACATCTTCATCGAGATTTAAGAACTCGCCCGTAATTCAACTGAGAAAACTTCTCTACTGAGATTTAGGAACATATCTGTAATTCAACAGAGGAACTTTGTCGAGATTTAGGACCTTGTCTGTAATTTAATTGAGAAAAACTCTGTTGAGATTTAAGAACTTGTCAGTAATTCGACTTGGGGAAACATCTTCAACAAGATTTAAGAACTCGCCCGTAATTCAACTGAGAAAAATTCTCTGCTGAGATTTAGGAACCCGTCTGTAATTCAACGCATGAACATTTTTTCGAGATTTAGGACCTTGTCTGTAATTCAACTGAGAAAAAATCTGTTGAGATTTAAGAACTTGTCAGTAATTCAACTTGGGGAAACATCTTCATCGAGATTTAAGAACTCGCCCGTAATTCAACTGAGAAAACATATCTGCTGAGATTTAGGAACCCGTCTGTAATTCAACAGAGGAACATTTTGTCGAGATTTAGGACCTTGCCTGTAATTCAACTGAGAAAAACTCTGTTGAGATTTAAGAACTTGTAAGTAATTCGACTTGGGGAAACATCTTCATCGAGATTTAAGAACTCGCCCGTAATTCAACTGAGAAAACTCCTCTGTTGAGATTTAGGAACTTGTCTGTAATTCAATGGAGGAACTTTGTCGAGATTTAGGACCTTGTCTATAATTCAACTGAGAAAAACTCTGTTGAGATTTAATAACTTGTCAGTAATTCGACTTGGGGAAACATCTTCTTCGAGATTTAAAAACTCGCCCGTAATTCAACTGAGAAAACTTCTCTACTGAGATTTCGGAACTTGTCTGTAATTCAAAAGAGGTAATTTGTCGAGATTTAGGACCTTGTCTGTAATTTAACTGAAAAAAACTCTGTTGAGATTTAAGAACTTGTCAGTAATTCGACTTGGAGAAACGTCTTCATCGAGATTTAAGAACTCACCCGTAATTCAACTGAGAAAACTTCTCTGCTGAGATTTAGGAACCCGTATGTAATTCAACGGAGGAACCTTTTGTCGAGATTTAGGACCTTGTCTGTAATTCAACTGAGAAAGACTCTGTTGAGATTTAAGAACTTGTCAGTAATTCAACTTGGGGAAACATCTTCATCGAGATTTAAGAACTCGCCCGTAATTCAACTGAGAAATATTCTCTGCTGAGATTTAGGAACTTGTCTGTAATTCAACGGAGGAAGTTTGTCGAGATTTAGGACCTTTTCTGTAATTCAACTGAGAAAAACTCTGTTGAGATTTAAGAACTTTTCAGTAATTCGACTTGGGGAAACATCTTCAACGAGATTTAAGAATTCGGCCGTAATTAAACTGAGAAAACTTCTCTTTTGAGATTTAGGAACCCGTCTATAATTCAACGGAGGAACATTTTGTCGAGATTTAGAACCTTGTCTGTAATTCAACTGAGAAAAAATCTGTTGAGATTTAAGAACTTGTCAGTAATTCGACTTGGGGAAACATCTTCATCGAGATTTAAGAACTCACCCGTAATTTAACTGAGAAAACTTCTCTGCTGAGATTTAGGAACCCGTCTGTAATTCAACGGAGGAACATTTTGTCGAGATGTAGGACCTTGTCAGTAATTCAATTGAGAAAAACTTCTTTGTTGAGATTTAAGAACTTGTCAGTAATTCGACTTGGGGAAACATCTTCATCAAGATTTAAGAACTCGCCCGTAATTCAACTGAGAAAACTTCTCTGCTGAGATTTAGGAACTTGTCTGTAATTCAATGGAGGAACTTTGTCGAGATTTAGGACCTTGTCTGTAATTCAACTGAGAAAAACTCTGTTGAGATTTAAGAACTTGTCATTAATTCGACTTGGGGAAACATCTTCATCGAGATTTAAGAACTCGCTCCTAATTCAACTGATAAAATTTCTCTGATGAGATTTAGGAACTTGTCTGTAATTCAACGGAGGAACTTTGCGAGATTTAGGACCTTGTCTATATTTCAACTGAGAAAAACTCTGTTGAGATTTAAGAACTTGTAAGTAATTCGACTTGGGGAAACATCTTCATCGAGATTTAAGAACTCTCCCATAATTCAACTGAGAAAACTTCTCTGCTGAGATTTAGGAACTTGTCTGTAATTCAACGGAGGAACTTTGTCGAGATTTAGGACCTTGTCTGTAATTCAACTGAGAAAAAATCCGTTGAGATTTAAGAACTTGTCAGTAATTCGACTTGGGGAAACATCTTCGTCGAGATTTAAGAACTCGCCCGTAATTCAACTGAGAAAATTTCTCTCCTGAGATTTAGGAACTTGTCTGTAATTCAACGGAGGAAGTTTTTCGAGATTTAGTACCTTGTGTGTAATTCAACTGATAAAAACTCTGTTGAGATTTAATAACTTGTCAGTAATTCGACTTGGGGAAACATCTTCATCGAGATTTAAGAACTCGCCCGTAATTCAACTGAGAAAACTTCTCTACTGAGATTTAGGAACATATCTGTAATTCAACAGAGGATCTTTGTCGAGATTTAGGACCTTGTCTGTAATTTAACTAAGAAAAACTCTGTTGAGATTTAAGAACTTGTCAGTAATTCGACTTGGGGAAACATCTTCAACGAGAATTAAGAACTCGCCCGTAATTCAACTGAGAAAACTTCTCTGCTGAGATTTAGGAACCCGTCTGTAATTCAACGCAGGAACATTTTGTCGAGATTTAGGACCTTCTCTGTAATTCAACTGTGAAAAACTCTGTTGAGATTTAAGAACTTGTCAGTAATTTGACTTGGGGAAACATCTTCATCGAGATTTAAGAACTCGCCCGTAATTCAACTGAGAAAACATATCTGCTGAGATTTAGGAACCCATCTGTAATTCAACGGAGGAACATCTTGTCGAGATTTAGGACCTTGCCTGTAATTCAACTGAGAAAAACTCTGTTGAGATTTAAGAACTTGTAAGTAATTCGACTTGGGGAAACATCTTCATTGAGATTTAAGAACTCGCCCGTAATTCAACTGAGAAAACTTCTCTGTTGAGATTTAGGAACTTGTCTGTAATTCAACGGAGGAACATTTTGTCGAGATGTAGGACCTTGTCAGTAATTCAATTGAGAAAAACTTCTTTGCTGAGATTTAAGAACTTGTCAGTAATTCGTTTTGGGGAAACATCTTCATCGAGATTTAAGAACTCGCCCGTAATTCAACTGAGAAATCTTCTCTGCTGAGATTTAGGAACTTGTCTGTAATTCAACGGAGGAAGTTTGTCGAGATTTAGGACCTTGTCTGTAATTCAACTGAGAAAAACTCTGTTGAGATTTAAGAACTTTTCAGTAATTCGACTTGGGGAAACATCTTCAACGAGATTTAAGAATGCGCCCGTAATTAAACTGAGAAAACTTCTCTTTTGAGATTTAGGAACCCGTCTATAATTCAACGGAGGAACATTTTGTCGAGATTTAGAACCTTGTCTGTAATTCAACTGAGAAAAAATCTGTTGAGATTTAAGAACTTGTCAGTAATTCGACTTGGGGAAACATCTTCATCGAGATTTAAGAACTCACCCGTAATTCAACTGAGAAAACTTCTCTGCTGAGATTTAGGAACCAGTCTGTAATTCAACGGAGGAACATTTTGTCGAGATGTAGGACCTTGTCAGTAATTCAATTGAGAAAAACTTCTTTGCTGAGATTTAAGAACTTGTCAGTAATTCGTTTTGGGGAAACATCTTCATCAAGATTTAAGAACTCGCCCGTAATTCAACTGAGAAAACTTCTCTGCTGAGATTTAGGAACTTGTCTGTAATTCAATGGAGGAACTTTGTCGAGATTTAGGACCTTGTCTGTAATTCAACTGAGAAAAACTGTTGAGATTTAAGAACTTGTCATTAATTCGACTTGGGGAAACATCTTCATCGACATTTAAGAACTCGCCCCTAATTCAACTGAGAAAATTTCTCTGCTGAGATTTAGGAACTTGTCTGTAATTCAACGGAGGAACTTTGCGAGATTTAGGACCTTGTCTATATTTCAACTGAGAAAAACTCTGTTGAGATTTAAGAACTTGTAAGTAATTCGACTTGGGGAAACATCTTCATCGAGATTTAAGAACTCTCCCGTAATTCAACTGAGAAAACTTCTCTGCTGAGATTTAGGAACTTGTGTGTAATTCAACGGAGGAACTTTGTCGAGATTTAGGACCTTGTCTGTATTTCAACTGAGAAAAAATCCGTTGAGATTTAAGAACTTGTCAGTAATTCGACTTGGGGAAACATCTTCGTCGAGATTTAAGAACTCGCCCGTAATTCAACTGAGAAAATTTCTCTCCTGAGATTTAGGAACTTGTCTGTAATTCAACGGAGGAAGTTTTTCGAGATTTAATACCTTGTGTGTAATTCAACTGATAAAAACTCTGTTGAGATTTAATAACTTGTCAGTAATTCGACTTGGGGAAACATCTTCATCGAGATTTAAGAACTCGCCCGTAATTCAACTGAGAAAACTTCTCTACTGAGATTTAGGAACATATCTGTAATTCAACAGAGGAACTTTGTCGAGATTTAGGACCTTGTCTGTAATTTAACTAAGAAAAACTCTGTTGAGATTTAAGAACTTGTCAGTAATTCGACTTGGGGAAACATCTTCAACGAGAATTAAGAACTCGCCCGTAATTCAACTGAGAAAACTTCTCTGCTGAGATTTAGGAACCCGTCTGTAATTCAACGCAGGAACATTTTGTCGAGATTTAGGACCTTCTCTGTAATTCAACTGAGAAAAACTCTGTTGAGATTTAAGAACTTGTCAGTAATTTGACTTGGGGAAACATCTTCATCGAGATTTAAGAACTCGCCCGTAATTCAACTGAGAAAACATATCTGCTGAGATTTAGGAACCCGTCTGTAATTCAACGGAGGAACATCTTGTCGAGATTTAGGACCTTGCCTGTAATTCAACTGAGAAAAACTCTGTTGAGATTTAAGAACTTGTAAGTAATTCGACTTGGGGAAACATCTTCATTGAGATTTAAGAACTCGCCCGTAATTCAACTGAGAAAACTTCTCTGTTGAGATTTAGGAACTTGTCTGTAATTCAATGGAGGAACTTTGTCGAGATTTAGGACCTTATCTGTAATTCAACTGAGAAAAACTCTGTTGAGATTTAATAACTTGTCAGTAATTTGACTTGGGGAAACATCTTCATCGAGATTTAAGAACTCGCCCGTAATTCAATTGAGAAAACATATCTGCTGAGATTTAGGAACCCGTCTGTAATTCAATGGAGAAACATTTTGTCGAGATTTAGGACCTTGCCTGTAATTCAACTGAGAAAAACTCTGTTGAGATTTAAGAACTTGTAAGTAATTCGACTTGGGGAAACATCTTCATCGAGATTTAAGAACTCGCCCGTAATTCAACTGAGAAATCTTCTCTGCTGAGATTTAGGAACTTGTCTGTAATTCAACGGAGGAAGTTTGTCGAGATTTAGGACCTTGTCTGTAATTCAACTGAGAAAAACTCTGTTGAGATTTAAGAACTTTTCAGTAATTCGACTTGGGGAAACATCTTCAACGAGATTTAAGAATTCGCCCGTAATTAAACTGAGAAAACTTCTCTTTTGAGATTTAGGAACCCGTCTATAATTCAACGGAGGAACATTTTGTCGAGATTTAGAACCTTGTCTGTAATTCAACTGAGAAAAAATCTGTTGAGATTTAAGAACTTGTCAGTAATTCGACTTGGGGAAACATCTTCATCGAGATTTAAGAACTCACCCGTAATTCAACTGAGAAAACTTCTCTGCTGAGATTTAGGAACCAGTCTGTAATTCAACGGAGGAACATTTTGTCGAGATGTAGGACCTTGTCAGTAATTCAATTGAGAAAAACTTCTTTGCTGAGATTTAAGAACTTGTCAGTAATTCGTTTTGGGGAAACATCTTCATCAAGATTTAAGAACTCGCCCGTAATTCAACTGAGAAAACTTCTCTGCTGAGATTTAGGAACTTGTCTGTAATTCAATGGAGGAACTTTGTCGAGATTTAGGACCTTGTCTGTAATTCAACTGAGAAAAACTCTGTTGAGATTTAAGAACTTTTCAGTAATTCGACTTGGGGAAACATCTTCAACGAGATTTAAGAATTCGCCCGTAATTAAACTGAGAAAACTTCTCTTTTGAGATTTAGGAACCCGTCTATAATTCAACGGAGGAACATTTTGTCGAGATTTAGAACCTTGTCTGTAATTCAACTGAGAAAAAATCTGTTGAGATTTAAGAACTTGTCAGTAATTCGACTTGGGGAAACATCTTCATCGAGATTTAAGAACTCACCCGTAATTCAACTGAGAAAACTTCTCTGCTGAGATTTAGGAACCAGTCTGTAATTCAACGGAGGAACATTTTGTCGAGATGTAGGACCTTGTCAGTAATTCAATTGAGAAAAACTTCTTTGCTGAGATTTAAGAACTTGTCAGTAATTCGTTTTGGGGAAACATCTTCATCAAGATTTAAGAACTCGCCCGTAATTCAACTGAGAAATCTTCTCTGCTGAGATTTAGGAACTTGTCTGTAATTCAACGGAGGAAGTTTGTCGAGATTTAGGACCTTGTCTGTAATTCAACTGAGAAAAACTCTGTTGAGATTTAAGAACTTTTCAGTAATTCGACTTGGGGAAACATCTTCAACGAGATTTAAGAATTCGCCCGTAATTAAACTGAGAAAACTTCTCTTTTGAGATTTAGGAACCCGTCTATAATTCAACGGAGGAACATTTTGTCGAGATTTAGAACCTTGTCTGTAATTCAACTGAGAAAAAATCTGTTGAGATTTAAGAACTTGTCAGTAATTCGACTTGGGGAAACATCTTCATCGAGATTTAAGAACTCACCCGTAATTCAACTGAGAAAACTTCTCTGCTGAGATTTAGGAACCAGTCTGTAATTCAACGGAGGAACATTTTGTCGAGATGTAGGACCTTGTCAGTAATTCAATTGAGAAAAACTTCTTTGCTGAGATTTAAGAACTTGTCAGTAATTCGTTTTGGGGAAACATCTTCATCAAGATTTAAGAACTCGCCCGTAATTCAACTGAGAAAACTTCTCTGCTGAGATTTAGGAACTTGTCTGTAATTCAATGGAGGAACTTTGTCGAGATTTAGGACCTTGTCTGTAATTCAACTGAGAAAAACTGTTGAGATTTAAGAACTTGTCATTAATTCGACTTGGGGAAACATCTTCATCGACATTTAAGAACTCGCCCCTAATTCAACTGAGAAAATTTCTCTGCTGAGATTTAGGAACTTGTCTGTAATTCAACGGAGGAACTTTGCGAGATTTAGGACCTTGTCTATATTTCAACTGAGAAAAACTCTGTTGAGATTTAAGAACTTGTAAGTAATTCGACTTGGGGAAACATCTTCATCGAGATTTAAGAACTCTCCCGTAATTCAACTGAGAAAACTTCTCAGCTGAGATTTAGGAACTTGTCTGTAATTCAACGGAGGAACTTTGTCGAGATTTAGGACCTTGTCTGTAATTCAACTGAGAAAAAATCCGTTGAGATTTAAGAACTTGTCAGTAATTCGACTTGGGGAAACATCTTCGTCGAGATTTAAGAACTCGCCCGTAATTCAACTGAGAAAATTTCTCTCCTGAGATTTAGGAACTTGTCTGTAATTCAACGGAGGAAGTTTTTCGAGATTTAGTACCTTGTGTGTAATTCAACTGATAAAAACTCTGTTGAGATTTAATAACTTGTCAGTAATTCGACTTGGGGAAACATCTTCATCGAGATTTAAGAACTCGCCCGTAATTCAACTGAGAAAACTTCTCTACTGAGATTTAGGAACATATCTGTAATTCAACAGAGGAACTTTGTCGAGATTTAGGACCTTGTCTGTAATTTAACTAAGAAAAACTCTGTTGAGATTTAAGAACTTGTCAGTAATTCGACTTGGGGAAACATCTTCAACGAGAATTAAGAACTCGCCCGTAATTCAACTGAGAAAACTTCTCTACTGAGATTTAGGAACCCGTCTGTAATTCAACGCAGGAACATTTTGTCGAGATTTAGGACCTTCTCTGTAATTCAACTAAGAAAAACTCTGTTGAGATTTAAGAACTTGTCAGTAATTTGACTTGGGGAAACATCTTCATCGAGATTTAAGAACTCGCCCGTAATTCAACTGAGAAAACACATCTGCTGAGATTTAGGAACCCGTCTGTAATTCAACGGAGGAACATCTTGTCGAGATTTAGGACCTTGCCTGTAATTCAACTGAGAAAAACTCTGTTGAGATTTAAGAACTTGTAAGTAATTCGACTTGGGGAAACATCTTCATTGAGATTTAAGAACTCGCCCGTAATTCAACTGAGAAAACTTCTCTGTTGAGATTTAGGAACTTGTCTGTAATTCAATGGAGGAACTTTGTCGAGATTTAGGACCTTATCTGTAATTCAACTGAGAAAAACTCTGTTGAGATTTAATAACTTGTCAGTAATTCGACTTGGGGAAACATCTTCATCGAGATTTAAGAACTCGCCCGTAATTCAATTGAGAAAACATATCTGCTGAGATTTAGGAACCCGTCTGTAATTCAATGGAGAAACATTTTGTCGAGATTTAGGACCTTGCCTGTAATTCAACTGAGAAAAACTCTGTTGAGATTTAAGAACTTGTAAGTAATTCGACTTGGGGAAACATCTTCATCGAGATTTAAGAACTCGCCCGTAATTCAACTGAGAAATCTTCTCTGCTGAGATTTAGGAACTTGTCTGTAATTCAACGGAGGAAGTTTGTCGAGATTTAGGACCTTGTCTGTAATTCAACTGAGAAAAACTCTGTTGAGATTTAAGAACTTTTCAGTAATTCGACTTGGGGAAACATCTTCAACGAGATTTAAGAATTCGCCCGTAATTAAACTGAGAAAACTTCTCTTTTGAGATTTAGGAACCCGTCTATAATTCAACGGAGGAACATTTTGTCGAGATTTAGAACCTTGTCTGTAATTCAACTGAGAAAAAATCTGTTGAGATTTAAGAACTTGTCAGTAATTCGACTTGGGGAAACATCTTCATCGAGATTTAAGAACTCACCCGTAATTCAACTGAGAAAACTTCTCTGCTGAGATTTAGGAACCAGTCTGTAATTCAACGGAGGAACATTTTGTCGAGATGTAGGACCTTGTCAGTAATTCAATTGAGAAAAACTTCTTTGCTGAGATTTAAGAACTTGTAAGTAATTCGTTTTGGGGAAACATCTTCATCAAGATTTAAGAACTCGCCCGTAATTCAACTGAGAAAGCTTCTCTGCTGAGATTTAGGAACTTGTCTGTAATTCAATGGAGGAACTTTGTCGAGATTTAGGACCTTGTCTGTAATTCAACTGAGAAAAACTGTTGAGATTTAAGAACTTGTCATTAATTCGACTTGGGGAAACATCTTCATCGACATTTAAGAACTCGCCCCTAATTCAACTGAGAAAATTTCTCTGCTGAGATTTAGGAACTTGTCTGTAATTCAACGGAGGAACTTTGCGAGATTTAGGACCTTGTCTATATTTCAACTGAGAAAAACTCTGTTGAGATTTAAGAACTTGTAAGTAATTCGACTTGGGGAAACATCTTCATCGAGATTTAAGAACTCTTCTGTAATTCAACTGAGAAAACTTCTCTGCTGAGATTTAGGAACTTGTCTGTAATTCAACGGAGGAACTTTGTCGAGATTTAGGACCTTGTCTGTAATTCAACTGAGAAAAAATCCGTTGAGATTTATGAACTTGTCAGTAATTCGACTTGGGGAAACATCTTCGTCGAGATTTAAGAACTCGCCAGTAATTCAACTGAGAAAACTTCTCTACTGAGATTTAGGAACATATCTGTAATTCAACAGAGGAACTTTGTCGAGATTTAGGACCTTGTCTGTAATTTAACTAAGAAAAACTCTGTTGAGATTTAAGAACTTGTCAGTAATTCGACTTGGGGAAACATCTTCAATGAGAATTAAGAACTCGCCCGTAATTCAACTGAGAAAACTTCTCTGCTGAGATTTAGGAACCCGTCTGTAATTCAACGCAGGAACATTTTGTCGAGATTTAGGACCTTGTCTGTAATTCAACTGAGAAAAACTCTGTTGAGATTTAAGAACTTGTCAGTAATTCGACTTGGGGAAACATCTTCATCGAGATTTAAGAACTCGCCCGTAATTCAACTGAGAAAACATATCTGCTGAGATTTAGGAACCCGTCTGTAATTCAACGGAGGAACATTTTGTCGAGATTTAGGACCTTGCCTGTAATTCAACTGAGAAAAACTCTGTTGAGATTTAAGAACTTGTAAGTAATTCGACTTGGGGAAACATCTTCATCGAGATTTAAGAACTCACCCGTAATTCAACTGAGAAAACTTCTCTGTTGAGATTTAGGAACTTGTCTGTAATTCAATGGAGGAACTTTGTCGGGATTTAGGACCTTATCTGTAATTCAACTGAGAAAAGCTCTGTTGAGATTTAATAACTTGTCAATAATTCGACTTGGGGAAACATCTTCATCGAGATTTAAGAACTCGCCCGTAATTCAATTGAGAAAACATATCTGCTGAGATTTAGGAACCCGTCTGTAATTCAACGGAGAAACATTTTGTCGAGATTTAGGACCTTGCCTGTAATTCAACTGAGAAAAACTCTGTTGAGATTTAAGAACTTGTAAGTAATTCGACTTTGGGAAACATCTTCATCGAGATTTAAGAACTCGCCCGTAATTCAACTGAGAAATCTTCTCTGCTGAGATTTAGGAACTTGTCTGTAATTCAACGGAGGAAGTTTGTCAAGATTTAGGACCTTGTCTGTAATTCAACTGAGAAAAACTCTGTTGAGATTTAAGAACTTGTCAGTAATTCGACTTGGGGAAACATCTTCATCGAGATTTAAGAACTCACCCGTAATTTAACTGAGAAAACTTCTCTGCTGAGATTTAGGAACCCGTCTGTAATTCAACGGAGGAACATTTTGTCGAGATGTAGGACCTTGTCAGTAATTCAATTGAGAAAAACTTCTTTGCTGAGATTTAAGAACTTGTCAGTAATTCGACTTGGGGAAACATCTTCATCAAGATTTAAGAACTCGCCCGTAATTCAACTGAGAAAACTTCTCTGCTGAGATTTAGGAACTTGTCTGTAATTCAATGGAGGAACTTTGTCGAGATTTAGGACCTTGTCTGTAATTCAACTGAGAAAAACTCTGTTGACATTTAAGAACTTGTCATTAATTCGACTTGGGGAAACATCTTCATCGAGATTTAAGAACTCGCCCCTAATTCAACTGAGAAAATTTCTCTGCTGAGATTTAGGAACTTGTCTGTAATTCAACGGAGGAACTTTGCGAGATTTAGGACCTTGTCTATATTTCAACTGAGAAAAACTCTGTTGAGATTTAAGAACTTGTAAGTAATTCGACTTGGGGAAACATCTTCATCGAGATTTAAGAACTCTCCCGTAATTCAACTGAGAAAACTTCTCTGCTGAGATTTAGGAACTTGTCTGTAATTCAACGGAGGAACTTTGTCGAGATTTAGGACCTTGTCTGTAATTTAACTGAGAAAAAATCCGTTGAGATTTAAGAACTTGTCAGTAATTCGACTTGGGGAAACATCTTCGTCGAGATTTAAGAACTCGCCCGTAATTCAACTGAGAAAATTTCTCTGCTGAGATTTAGGAACTTGTCTGTAATTCAACGGAGGAAGTTTGTCGAGATTTAGTACCTTGTGTGTAATTCAACTGATAAAAACTCTGTTGAGATTTAATAACTTGTCAGTAATTCGACTTGGGGAAACATCTTCATCGAGATTTAAGAACTCGCCCGTAATTCAACTGAGAAAACTTCTCTACTGAGATTTAGGAACATATCTGTAATTCAACAGAGGAACTTTGTCGAGATTTAGGACCTTGTCTGTAATTTAACTAAGAAAAACTCTGTTGAGATTTAAGAACTTGTCAGTAATTCGACTTGGGGAAACATCTTCAACGAGATTTAAGAACTCACCCGTAATTTAACTGAGAAAACTTCTCTGCTGAGATTTAGGAACCCGTCTGTAATTCAACGGAGGAACATTTTGTCGAGATGTAGGACCTTGTCAGTAATTCAATTGAGAAAAACTTCTTTGCTGAGATTTAAGAACTTGTCAGTAATTCGACTTGGGGAAACATCTTCATCAAGATTTAAGAACTCGCCCGTAATTCAACTGAGAAAACTTCTCTGCTGAGATTTAGGAACTTGTCTGTAATTCAATGGAGGAACTTTGTCGAGATTTAGGACCTTGTCTGTAATTCAACTGAGAAAAACTCTGTTGAGATTTAAGAACTTGTCATTAATTCGACTTGGGGAAACATCTTCATCGAGATTTAAGAACTCGCCCCTAATTCAACTGAGAAAATTTCTCTGCTGAGATTTAGGAACTTGTCTGTAATTCAACGGAGGAACTTTGCGAGATTTACGACCTTGTCTGTAATTCAACTGAGAAAAACTCTGTTGAGATTTAAGAACTTGTCAGTAATTCGACTTGGGGAAACATCTTCAATGAGAATTAAGAACTCGCCCGTAATTCAACTGAGAAAACTTCTCTGCTGAGATTTAGGAACCCGTCTGTAATTCAACGCAGGAACATTTTGTCGAGATTTAGGACCTTGTCTGTAATTCAACTGAGAAAAACTCTGTTGAGATTTAAGAACTTGTCAGTAATTCGACTTGGGGAAACATCTTCATCGAGATTTAAGAACTCGCCCGTAATTCAACTGAGAAAACATATCTGCTGAGATTTAGGAACCCGTCTGTAATTCAACGGAGGAACATTTTGTCGAGATTTAGGACCTTGCCTGTAATTCAACTGAGAAAAACTCTGTTGAGATTTAAGAACTTGTAAGTAATTCGACTTGGGGAAACATCTTCATCGAGATTTAAGAACTCACCCGTAATTCAACTGAGAAAACTTCTCTGTTGAGATTTAGGAACTTGTCTGTAATTCAATGGAGGAACTTTGTCGGGATTTAGGACCTTATCTGTAATTCAACTGAGAAAAGCTCTGTTGAGATTTAATAACTTGTCAATAATTCGACTTGGGGAAACATCTTCATCGAGATTTAAGAACTCGCCCGTAATTCAATTGAGAAAACATATCTGCTGAGATTTAGGAACCCGTCTGTAATTCAACGGAGAAACATTTTGTCGAGATTTAGGACCTTGCCTGTAATTCAACTGAGAAAAACTCTGTTGAGATTTAAGAACTTGTAAGTAATTCGACTTTGGGAAACATCTTCATCGAGATTTAAGAACTCGCCCGTAATTCAACTGAGAAATCTTCTCTGCTGAGATTTAGGAACTTGTCTGTAATTCAACGGAGGAAGTTTGTCAAGATTTAGGACCTTGTCTGTAATTCAACTGAGAAAAACTCTGTTGAGATTTAAGAACTTGTCAGTAATTCGACTTGGGGAAACATCTTCATCGAGATTTAAGAACTCACCCGTAATTTAACTGAGAAAACTTCTCTGCTGAGATTTAGGAACCCGTCTGTAATTCAACGGAGGAACATTTTGTCGAGATGTAGGACCTTGTCAGTAATTCAATTGAGAAAAACTTCTTTGCTGAGATTTAAGAACTTGTCAGTAATTCGACTTGGGGAAACATCTTCATCAAGATTTAAGAACTCGCCCGTAATTCAACTGAGAAAACTTCTCTGCTGAGATTTAGGAACTTGTCTGTAATTCAATGGAGGAACTTTGTCGAGATTTAGGACCTTGTCTGTAATTCAACTGAGAAAAACTCTGTTGAGATTTAAGAACTTGTCATTAATTCGACTTGGGGAAACATCTTCATCGAGATTTAAGAACTCGCCCCTAATTCAACTGAGAAAATTTCTCTGCTGAGATTTAGGAACTTGTCTGTAATTCAACGGAGGAACTTTGCGAGATTTAGGACCTTGTCTATATTTCAACTGAGAAAAACTCTGTTGAGATTTAAGAACTTGTAAGTAATTCGACTTGGGGAAACATCTTCATCGAGATTTAAGAACTCTCCCGTAATTCAACTGAGAAAACTTCTCTGCTGAGATTTAGGAACTTGTCTGTAATTCAACGGAGGAACTTTGTCGAGATTTAGGACCTTGTCTGTAATTTAACTGAGAAAAAATCCGTTGAGATTTAAGAACTTGTCAGTAATTCGACTTGGGGAAACATCTTCGTCGAGATTTAAGAACTCGCCCGTAATTCAACTGAGAAAATTTCTCTGCTGAGATTTAGGAACTTGTCTGTAATTCAACGGAGGAAGTTTGTCGAGATTTAGTACCTTGTGTGTAATTCAACTGATAAAAACTCTGTTGAGATTTAATAACTTGTCAGTAATTCGACTTGGGGAAACATCTTCATCGAGATTTAAGAACTCGCCCGTAATTCAACTGAGAAAACTTCTCTACTGAGATTTAGGAACATATCTGTAATTCAACAGAGGAACTTTGTCGAGATTTAGGACCTTGTCTGTAATTTAACTAAGAAAAACTCTGTTGAGATTTAAGAACTTGTCAGTAATTCGACTTGGGGAAACATCTTCAACGAGATTTAAGAACTCACCCGTAATTTAACTGAGAAAACTTCTCTGCTGAGATTTAGGAACCCGTCTGTAATTCAACGGAGGAACATTTTGTCGAGATGTAGGACCTTGTCAGTAATTCAATTGAGAAAAACTTCTTTGCTGAGATTTAAGAACTTGTCAGTAATTCGACTTGGGGAAACATCTTCATCAAGATTTAAGAACTCGCCCGTAATTCAACTGAGAAAACTTCTCTGCTGAGATTTAGGAACTTGTCTGTAATTCAATGGAGGAACTTTGTCGAGATTTAGGACCTTGTCTGTAATTCAACTGAGAAAAACTCTGTTGAGATTTAAGAACTTGTCATTAATTCGACTTGGGGAAACATCTTCATCGAGATTTAAGAACTCGCCCCTAATTCAACTGAGAAAATTTCTCTGCTGAGATTTAGGAACTTGTCTGTAATTCAACGGAGGAACTTTGCGAGATTTACGACCTTGTCTGTAATTCAACTGAGAAAAACTCTGTTGAGATTTAAGAACTTGTCAGTAATTCGACTTGGGGAAACATCTTCATCGAGATTTAAGAACTCGCCCGTAATTCAACTGAGAAAACATATCTGCTGAGATTTAGGAACCCGTCTGTAATTCAACGGAGGAACATTTTGTCGAGATTTAGGACCTTGCCTGTAATTCAACTGAGAAAAACTCTGTTGAGATTTAAGAACTTGTAAGTTATTCGACTTGGGGAAACATCTTCATCGAGATTTAAGAACTCGCCCGTAATTCAATTGAGAAAACTTCTCTGTTGAGATTTAGGAACTTGTCTGTAATTCAATGGAGGAACTTTGTCGAGATTTAGGACCTTATCTGTAATTCAACTGAGAAAAACTCTGTTGAGATTTAATAACTTGTCAGTAATTCGACTTGGGGAAACATCTTCATCGAGATTTAAGAACTCGCCCGTAATTCAACTGAGAAAACATATCTGCTGAGATTTAGGAACCCGTCTGTAATTCAACGCATGAACATTTTTTCGAGATTTAGGACCTTGCCTGTAATTCAACTGAGAAAAACTCTGTTGAGATTTAAGAACTTGTAAGTAATTCGACTTGGGGAAACATCTTCATCGAGATTTAAGAACTCGCCCGTAATTCAACTGAGAAAACTTCTCTGTTGAGATTTAGGAACTTGTCTGTAATTCAATGGAGGAACTTTGTCGAGATTTAGAACCTTGTCTGTAATTCAACTGAGAAAAACTCTGTTGAGATTTAATAACTTGTCAGTAATTCGACTTGGGGAAACATCTTCTTCGAGATTTAAGAACTCGCCCGGAATTCAACTGAGAAAACTTCTCTGCTGAGATTTAGGAACTTTTCTGTAATTCAAAAGAGGTACTTTGTCGAGATTTATGACCTTGTCTGTAATTTAACTGAGAAAAACTCTGTTGAGATTTAAGAACTTGTCAGTAATTCGACTTGGGGAAACATCTTCTTCGAGATTTAAGAACTCGCCCGTAATTCAACTGAAAAAACTTCTCTGCTGAGATTTAGGAACTTGTCTATAATTCAACAGAGGAACTTTGTCGAGATTTAGGACCTTGTTTGTAATTTAACTGAAAAAAACTCTATTGAGATTTAAGAACTTGTCAGTAATTCGACTTGGGGAAACATCTTCATCGAGATTTAAGAACTCACCCGTAATTCAACTGAGAAAACTTCTCTGCTGAGATTTAGGAACTTGTCTGTAATTCAACAGAGGAACTTTGTCGAGATTTAGGACCTTGTCTGTAATTCAACTGAGAAAAACTCTGTTGAGATTTAAGAACTTGTAAGTAATTCGACTTGGGGAAACATCTTCATCGAGATTTAAGAACTCTTCCGTAATTCAACTGAGAAAACTTCTCTGCTGAGATTTAGGAACTTGTCTGTAATTCAACGGAGGAACATTTTGTCGAGATTTAGGACCTTGTCTGTAATTCAACTGAGAAAAACTCTGTTGAGATTTAATAACTTGTCAGTAATTCGATTTGGGGACACATCTTCTTCGAGATTTAAGAACTCGCCCGTAATTCAACTGAGAAAACTTCTCCGCTGAGATTTAGGAACTTGTCTGTTATTCAACAGAGGAACTTTGTCGAGATATAGGACCTTGTCTGTAATTTAACTGAAAAAAACTCTATTGAGATTTAAGTACTTGTCAGTAATTCGACTTGGGGAAACATCTTCATCGAGATTTAAGAACTCAACCGTAATTCAACTGAGAAAACTTCTCTGCGGAGATTTAGGAACCCGTCTGTAATTCAACGGAGGAACATTTTGACGATATTTAGGACCTTGCCTGTAATTCAACTGAGAAAAACTCTGTTGAGATTTAAGAACTTGTCAGTAATTCGACTTGGGGAAACATCTTCATCGAGATTTAAGAACTCGCCCGTAATTCAACTGAGAAAACTTCTCTGCTGAGATTTAGGAACTTGTCTGTAATTCAACAGGGGAAGTTTGTCGAGATTTAGTACCTTGTGTGTAATTCAACTGATAAAAACTCTGTTGAGATTTAATAACTTGTCAGTAATTTGACTTGGGGAAACATCTTCGTCGAGATTTAAGAACTCGCGCGTAATTCAACTGAGAAAACTTCTCTACCGAGATTTAGGAACATATCTGTAATTCAACAGAGGAACTTTGTCGAGATTTAAGACCTTGTCTGTAATTCAACTGAGAAAAACTCTGTTGAGATTTAAGAACTTGTCAGTAATTCGACTTGGGGAAACATCTTCAACGAGATTTAAGAACTCGCTCGCAATTCAACTGAGAAAACTTCTCTGCTGAGATTTAGGAACCCGTCTGTAATTCAACGAAGGAACATTTTGTCGAGATTTAGGACCTTGCCTGTAATTCAACTGAGAAAAACTCTGTTGAGATTTAAGAACTTGTAAATATTTCGACTTGGGGAAACATCTTCATCGAGATTTAAGAACTCGCCCGTAATTCAACTGAGAAAACTTCTCTGCTGAGATTTAGGAACCCGTCTGTAATTCATAGGAGGAACTTTGTCGAGATTTAGGACCTTGTCTGTAATTAAATTGAGAAAAACTCTGTTGAGATTTAAGAACTTGTCAGTAATTTGACTTGGGGAAACACGTTCGTCGAGATTTAAGAACTCGCCCGTAATTCATTTGAGAAAATTTCTCTGCTAAGATTTAGGAACTTGTCTGTAATTCAATGGAGGAACTTTATCGAGATTTAGGACCTTGTCTGTAATTGAACTGAGAAAAACTCTGTTGAGATTTAATAACTTGTCAGTAATTCGACTTGGGGAAACATCTTCTTCGAGATTTAAGAACTCGCCCGTAATTCAACTGAAAAAACTTCTCTGCTGAGATTTAGGAACTTGTCTGTAATTCAACAGAGGTTCTTTGTCGAGATTTAGGACCTTGTCTGTGATTTAACTGAAAAAAACTCTGTTGAGATTTAAGAACTTGTCAGTAATTCGACTTGGGGAAACATCTTCATCGAGATTTAAGAACTCACCCGTAATTCAACTGAGAAAACTTCTCTGCTGAGATTTAGGAACCCGTCTGTAATTCAATGGAGGAACATTTTGTCGTGATTTAGGACCTTGTCTGTAATTCAACTGAGAAAGACTCTGTTGAGATTTAAGAACTTGTCAGTAATTCGACTTGGGGAAACATCTTCATCGAGATTTAAGAACTCGCCCGTAATTCAACTGAGAAAACTTCTCTGCTGAGATTTAGGAACTTGTCTGTAATTCAACGGAGGAAGTTTGTCGAGATTTAGGACCTTGTCTGTAATTCAACTGAGAAAAACTCTGTAGAGATTTAAGAACTTTTCAGTAATTCGACTTGGGGAAACATCTTCAACGAGATTTAAGAACTCGCCCGTAATTAAACTGAGAAAACTTCTCTGCTGAGATTTAGGAACCCGTTTGTAATTCAACGGAGGAACATTTTGTCAAGATTTAGGACCTTGTCTGTAATTCAACTGAGAAAAATCTGCTGAGATTTAAGAACTTGTCAGTAATTCGACTTGGGGAAACATCTTCATCGAGATTTAAGAACTCGCCCGTAATTCAACTGAGAAAACTTCTCTGCTGAGATTTAGGAACCCGTCTGTAATTCAACGGAGGAAGTTTGTCGAGATTTAGGACCTTGTCTGTAATTCAACTGAGAAAAACTCTGTTGAGATTTAAGAACTTGTCAGTAATTCGACTTGGGGAAACATCTTCAACAGATTTAAGAACTCGCCCGTAATTAAACTGAGAAAACTTCTCTGCTGAGATTTAGGAACCCGTCTGTAATTCAACGGAGGAACATTTTGTCGAGATTTAGGACCTTGTCTGTAATTCAACTGAGAAAAATCTGTTGAGATTTAAGAACTTGTCAGTAATTCGACTTGGGGAAACATCTTCATCGAGATTTAAGAACTCGCCCATAATTCAATTGAGAAAACTTCTCTTTTGAGATTTAGGAACTTGTCTGTAATTCAATGGAGGAACTTTGTCGAGATTTAGGACCTTGTCTGTAATTCAACTGAGAAAAACTCTGTTGAGATTTAATAACTTGTCAGTAATTCGACTTGGGGAAACATCTTCTTCGAGATTTAAGAACTCGCCCGTAATTAAACTGAGAAAACTTCTCTGCTGAGATTTAGGAACCCGTCTGTAATTCAACGGAGGAAGTTTGTCGAGATTTAGGACCTTGTCTGTAATTCAACTGAGAAAAATCTGTTGAGATTTAAGAACTTGTCAGTAATTCGACTTGGGGAAACATCTTCATCGAGATTTAAGAACTCGCCCGTAATTCAACTGAGAAAACTTCTCTGCTGAGATTTAGGAACCCGTCTGTAATTCAACGGAGGAAGTTTGTCGAGATTTAGGACCTTGTCTGTAATTCAACTGAGAAAAACTCTGTTGAGATTTAAGAACTTGTCAGTAATTTGACTTGGGGAAACATCTTCATCGAGATTTAAGAACTCACCCGTAATTTAACTTAGAAAACTTCTCTGCTGAGATTTAGGAACCCGTCTGTAATTCAACGGAGGAACATTTTGTCGAGATTTAGGACCTTGTCTATAATTCAACTGAGAAAAACTCTGTTCAGATTTAAGAACTTGTCAGTAATTCGACTTGGGGAAACATCTTCATCGAGATTTAAGAACTCGCCCGTAATTCAACTGAGAAAACTTCTCTGCTGAGATTTAGGAACTTGTCTGTAATTCAACGGAGGAAGTTTGTCGAGATTTAATACCTTGTGTGTAATTCAACTGATAAAAACTCTGTTGAGATTTAATAACTTGTCAGTAATTCGACTTGGGGAAACATCTTCGTCGAGATTTAAGAACTCGCCCGTAATTCAACTGAGAAAACTTCTCTACTGAGATTTAGGAACATATCTGTAATTCAACAGAGGAACTTTGTCGAGATTTAGGACCTTGTCTGTAATTCAACTGAGAAAAACTCTGTTGAGATTTAAGAACTTGTCAGTAATTCGACTTGGGGAAACATCTTCAACGAGATTTAAGAACTCGCCCGTAATTCAACTGAGAAAACTTCTCTGCTGAGATTTAGGAACCCGTCTGTAATTCAACGGAGGAACATTTTGTCGAGATTTAGGACCTTGTCTGTAATTCAACTGAGAAAAACTCTGTTGAGATTTAATAACTTGTCAGTAATTCGACTTGGGGACACATCTTCTTCGAGATTTAAGAACTCGCCCGTAATTCAACTGAGAAAACTTCTCCACTGAGATTTAGGAACTTATCTGTAATTCAACAGAGGAACTTTGTCGAGATTTAGGACCTTGTCTGTAATTTAACTGAAAAAAACTCTATTGAGATTTAAGAACTTGTCAGTAATTTGACTTGGGGAAACATCTTCATCGAAATTTAAGAACTCAGCCGTAATTCAACTGAGAAAACTTCTCTGCGGAGATTTAGGAACCCGTCTGTAATTCAACGGAGGAACATTTTGACGATATTTAGGACCTTGTCTGTAATTCAACTGAGAAAAACTCTGTTGAGATTTAAGAACTTGTCAGTAATTCGACTTGGGGAAAAATCTTCATCGAGATTTAAGAACTCGCCCGTAATTCAACTGAGAAAACTTCTCTGCTGAGATTTAGGAACTTGTCTGTAATTCAACAGGGGAAGTTTGTCGAGATTTAGTACCTTGTGTGTAATTCAACTGATAAAAACTCTGTTGAGATTAAATAACTTGTCAGTAATTCGACTTGGGGAAACATCTTCGTCGAGATTTAAGAACTCGCCCGTAATTCAACTGAGAAAACTTCTCTACCGAGATTTAGGAACATATCTGTAATTCAACAGAGGAACTTTGTCGAGATTTAGGACCTTGTCTGTAATTCAACTGAGAAAAACTCTGTTGAGATTTAAGAACTTGTCAGTAATTCGACTTGGGGAAACATCTTCAACGAGATTTAAGAACTCGCCCGTAATTCAACTGAGAAAACTTCTCTGCTGAGATTTAGGAACCCGTCTGTAATTCAACGGAGGAAGATTTTGTCGAGATTTAGGACCTTGCCTGTAATTCAAGTGAGAAAAACTCTGTTGAGATTTAAGAACTTGTAAGTATTTCGACTTGGGGAAACATCTTCATCGAGATTTAAGAACTCGCCCGTAATTCACCTGAGAAAACTTCTCTGCTGAGATTTAGGAACCCGTCTGTAATTCATAGGAGGAACTTTGTCGAGATTTAGGACCTTGTCTGTAATTAAACTGAGAAAAACTCTGTTGAGATTTAAGAACTTGTCAGTAATTCGACTTGGGGAAACACCTTCGTCGAGATTTAAGAACTCGCCCGTAATTCATTTGAGAAAATTTCTCTGCTAAGATTTAGGAACTTGTCTGTAATTCAATGGAGGAACTTTGTCGAGATTTAGGACCTTGTCTGTAATTGAACTGAGAAAAACTCTGTTGAGATTTAATAACTTGTCAGTAATTCGACTTGGGGAAACATCTTCTTCGAGATTTAAGAACTCGCCCGTAATTCAACTGAAAAAACTTCTCTGCTGAGATTTAGGAACTTGTCTGTAATTCAATAGAGGTTCTTTGTCGAGATTTAGGACCTTGTCTGTGATTTAACTGAAAAAAACTCTGTTGAGATTTAAGAACTTGTCAGTAATTCGACTTGGGGAAACATCTTCATCGAGATTTAAGAACTCACCCGTAATTCAACTGAGAAAACTTCTCTGCTGAGATTTAGGAACCCGTCTGTAATTCAACGGAGGAACATTTTGTCGTGATTTAGGACCTTGTCTGTAATTCAACTGAGTAAGACTCTGTTGAGATTTAAGAACTTGTCAGTAATTCGACTTGGGGAAACATCTTCATCGAGATTTAAGAACTCGCCCGTAATTCAACTAAGAAAACTTCTCTGCTGAGATTTAGGAACTTGTCTGTAATTCAACGGAGGAAGTTTGTCGAGATTTAGGACCTTGTCTGTAATTCAACTGAGAAAAACTCTGTTGAGATTTAAGAACTTTTCAGTAATTCGACTTGGGGAAACATCTTCAACGAGATTTAAGAACTCGCCCGTAATTAAACTGAGAAAACTTCTCTGCTGAGATTTAGGAACCCGTTTGTAATTCAACGGAGGAACATTTTGTCAAGATTTAGGACCTTGTCTGTAATTCAACTGAGAAAAATCTGTTGAGATTTAAGAACTTGTCAGTAATTCGACTTGGGGAAACATCTTCATCGAGATTTAAGAACTCGCCCGTAATTCAACTGAGAAAACTTCTCTGCTGAGATTTAGGAACCCGTCTGTAATTCAACGGAGGAAGTTTGTCGAGATTTAGGACCTTGTCTGTAATTCAACTGAGAAAAACTCTGTTGAGATTTAAGAACTTGTCAGTAATTCGACTTGGGGAAACATCTTCAACGAGATTTAAGAACTCGCCCGTAATTAAACTGAGAAAACTTCTCTGCTGAGATTTAGGAACCCGTCTGTAATTCAACGGAGGAACATTTTGTCGAGATTTAGGACCTTGTTTGTAATTCAACTGAGAAAAATCTGTTGAGATTTAAGAACTTGTCAGTAATTCGACTTGGGGAAACATCTTCATCGAGATTTAAGAACTCGCCCGTAATTCAACTGAGAAAACTTCTCTGTTGAGATTTAGGAACTTGTCTGTAATTCAATGGAGGAACTTTGTCGAGATTTAGGACCTTGTCTGTAATTCAACTGAGAAAAACTCGGTTGAGATTTAATAACTTGTCAGTAATTCGACTTGGGGAAACATCTTCTTCGAGATTTTAGAACTCGCCCGTAATTAAACTGAGAAAACTTCTCTGCTGAGTTTTAGGAACCCGCCTGTAATTCAACGAAGGAAGTTTGTCGAGATTTAGGACCTTGTCTGTAATTCAACTGAGAAAAATCTGTTGAGATTTAAGAACTTGTCAGTAATTCGACTTGGGGAAACATCTTCATCGAGATTTAAGAACTCGCCCGTAATTCAACTGAGAAAACTTCTCTGCTGAGATTTAGGAACCCGTCTGTAATTCAACGGAGGAAGTTTGTCGAGATTTAGGACCTTGTCTGTAATTCAACTGAGAAAAACTCTGTTGAGATTTAAGAACTTGTCAGTAATTCGACTTGGGGAAACATCTTCAACGAGATTTAAGAACTCGCCCGTAATTAAACTGAGAAAACTTCTCTGCTGAGATTTAGGAACCCGTCTGTAATTCAACGGAGGAACATTTTGTCGAGATTTAGGACCTTGTCTGTAATTCAACTGAGAAAAACTCTGTTGAGATTTAAGAACTTGTCAGTAATTCGACTTGGGGAAACACCTTGGTCGAGATTTAAGAACTCGCCCGTAATTCATTTGAGAAAATTTATCTGCTGAGATTTAGGAACTTGTCTGCAATTCAATGGAGGAACTTTGTCGAGATTTAGGACCTTGTCTGTAATTCAACTGAGAAAAACTCTGTTGAGGTTTAATAACTTGTCAGTAATTCGACTTGGGGAAACATCTTCTTCGAGATTTAAGAACTCGCCCGTAATTCAATTGAGAAAACTTCTCTGCTGAGATTTAGGAACTTGTCTGTAATTCAACAGAAGAACTTTGTCGAGATTTAGGACCTTGTCTGTAATTTAACTGAAAAAAACTCTGTTGAGATTTAAGAACTTGTCAGTAATTCGACTTGGGGAAACATCTTCATCGAGATTTAAGAACTCACCCATAATTAAACTGAGAAAACTTCTCTGCTGAGATTTAGGAACCCGTCTGTAATTCAACGGAGGAACATTTTGTCGAGATTTAGCACCTTGTCTGTAATTCAACTGAGAAAAACTCTGTTGAGATTTAAGAACTTGTCAGTAATTCGATTTAGGGAAACATCTTCATCGAGATTTAAGAACTCGCCCGTAATTCAACTGAGAAAACTTCTCTGCTGAGATTTAGGAACTTGTCTGTAATTCAACGGAGGAAGTTTGTCGAGATTTAGGACCTTGTCTGTAATTCAACTGAGAAAAACTCTATTGAGATTTAAGAACTTTTCAGTAATTCGACTTGGGGAAACATCTTCAACGAGATTTAAGAACTCGCCCGTAATTAAACTGAGAAAACTTCTCTGGTGAGATTTAGGAACCCGTCTGTAATTCAACGGAGGAACATCTTGTCGAGATTTAGAACCTTGTCTGTAATTCAACTGAGAAAAAATCTGTTGAGATTTAAGAACTTGTCAGTAATTCGACTTGGGGAAACATCTTCATCGAGATTTAAGAACTCGCCCGTAATTCAACTGAGAAAACTTCTCTGTTGAGATTTAGGAACTTGTCTGTAATTCAACGGAGGAACTTTGTCGAGATTTAGGACCTTGTCTGTAATTCAACTGAGAAAAACTCTGTTGAGATTTAAGAACTTGTCAGTAATTCGACTTGGGGAAACACCTTCGTCGAGATTTAAGAACTCGCCCGTAATTCATTTGAGAAAATTTATCTGCTGAGATTTAGGAACTTGTCTGCAATTCAATGGAGGAACTTTGTCGAGATTTAGGACCTTGTCTGTAATTCAACTGAGAAAAACTCTGTTGAGGTTTAATAACTTGTCAGTAATTCGACTTGGGGAAACATCTTCTTCGAGATTTAAGAACTCGCCCGTAATTCAACTGAGAAAACTTCTCTGCTGAGATTTAGGAACTTGTCTGTAATTCAACAGAAGAACTTTGTCGAGATTTAGGACCTTGTCTGTAATTTAACTGAAAAAAACTCTGTTGAGATTTAAGAACTTGTCAGTAATTCGACTTGGGGAAACATCTTCATCGAGATTTAAGAACTCACCCATAATTAAACTGAGAAAACTTCTCTGCTGAGATTTAGGAACCCGTCTGTAATTCAACGGAGGAACATTTTGTCGAGATTTCCCACCTTGTCTGTAATTCAACTGAGAAAAACTCTGTTGAGATTTAAGAACTTGTCAGTAATTCGATTTAGGGAAACATCTTCATCGAGATTTAAGAACTCGCCCGTAATTCAACTGAGAAAACTTCTCTGCTGAGATTTAGGAACTTGTCTGTAATTCAACGAAGGAAGTTTGTCGAGATTTAGGACCTTGTCTGTAATTCAACTGAGAAAAACTCTATTGAGATTTAAGAACTTTTCAGTAATTCGACTTGGGGAAACATCTTCAACGAGATTTAAGAACTCGCCCGTAATTAAACTGAGAAAACTTCTCTGGTGAGATTTAGGAACCCGTCTGTAATTCAACGGAGGAACATTTTGTCGAGATTTAGAACCTTGTCTGTAATTCAACTAAGAAAAAATCTGTTGAGATTTAAGAACTTGTCAGTAATTCGACTTGGGGAAACATCTTCATCGAGATTTAAGAACTCGCCTGTAATTCAACTGAGAAAACTTCTCTGTTGAGATTTAGGAACTTGTCTGTAATTCAACGGAGGAACTTTGTCGAGATTTAGGACCTTGTCTGTAATTCAACTGAGAAAAACTCTGTTGAGATTTAAGAACTTGTCAGTAATTCGACTTGGGGAAACACCTTCGTCGAGATTTAAGAACTCGCCCGTAATTCATTTGAGAAAATTTATCTGCTGAGATCTAGGAACTTGTCTGCAATTCAATGGAGGAACTTTGTCGAGATTTAGGACCTTGTCTGTAATTCAACTGAGAAAAACTCTGTTGAGATTTAATAACTTGTCAGTAATTCGACTTGGGGAAACATCTTCTTCGAGATTTAAGAACTCGCCCGTAATTCAACTGAGAAAACTTCTCTGCTGAGATTTAGGAACTTGTCTGTAATTCAACAGAAGAACTTTGTCGAGATTTAGGACCTTGTCTGTAATTTAACTGAAAAAAACTCTGTTGAGATTTAAGAACTTGTCAGTAATTCGACTTGGGGAAACATCTTCATCGAGATTTAAGAACTCACCCGTAATTCAACTGAGAAAACTTCTCTGCGGAGATTTAGGAACCCGTCTGTAATTCAACGGAGGAAGTTTGTCGAGATTTATGACCTTGTCTGTAATTCAACTGAGAAAAACTCTGTTGAGATTTAAGAACTTGTCAGTAATTCGACTTGGGGAAACATCTTCAACGAGATTTAAGAACTCGCCCGTAATTAAACTGAGAAAACTTCTCTGCTGAGATTTAGGAACCCGTCTGTAATTCAACGGAGGAACATTTTGTCGAGATTTAGGACCTTGTCTGTAATTCAACTGAGAAAAATCTGTTGAGATTTAAGAACTTGTCAGTAATTCGACTTGGGGAAACATCTTCATCGAGATTTAAGAACTCGCCGGTAATTCAAATGAGAAAACTTCTCTGTTGAGATTTAGGAACTTGTCTGTAATTCAACGGAGGAACTTTGTCGAGATTTAGGACCTTGTCTGTAATTCAACTGAGAAAAACTCTGTTGAGATTTAAGAACTTGTCAGTAATTCGACTTGGGGAAACACCTTCGTCGAGATTTAAGAACTCGCCCGTAATTCATTTGAGAAAATTTATCTGCTGAGATTTAGGAACTTGTCTGCAATTCAATGGAGGAACTTTGTCGAGATTTAGGACCTTGTCTGTAATTCAACTGAGAAAAACTCTGTTGAGATTTAATAACTTGTCAGTAATTCGACTTGGGGAAAGATCTTCTTCGAGATTTAAGAACTCGCCCGTAATTCAACTGAGAAAACTTCTCTACTGAGATTTAGGAACTTGTCGGTAATTCAACAGAAGAACTTTGTCGAGATTTAGGACCTTGTCTGTAATTTAACTGAAAAAAACTCTGTTGAGATTTAAGAACTTGTCAGTAATTCGACTTGGGGAAACATCTTCATCGAGATTTAAGAACTCACCCGTAATTCAACTGAGAAAACTTCTCTGCTGAGATTTAGGAACCCGTCTGTAATTCAACGGAGGAACATTTTGTCGAGATTTAGCACCTTGTCTGTAATTCAACTGAGAAAAACTCTGTTGAGATTTAAGAACTTGTCAGTAATTCGACTTGGGGAAACATCTTCATCGAGATTTAAGAACTCGCCCGTAATTCAACTGAGAAAACTTCTCTGCTGAGATTTAGGAACTTGTCTGTAATTCAACGGAGGAAGTTTGTCGAGATTTAGGACCTTGTCTGTAATTCAACTTAGAAAAACTCTGTTGAGATTTAAGAACTTTTCAGTAATTCGACTTGGGGAAACATCTTCAACGAGATTTAAGAACTCGCCCGTAATTAAACTGAGAAAACTTCTCTGGTGAGATTTAGGAACCCGTCTGTAATTCAACGGAGGAACATTTTGTCGAGATTTAGAACCTTGTCTGTAATTTAACTGAGAAAAAACATGTTGAGATTTAAGAACTTGTCAGTAATTCGACTTGGGGAAACATCTTCATCCAGATTTAAGAACTCGCCCGTAATTCAACTGAGAAAACTTCTCTGTTGAGATTTAGGAACTTGTCTGTAATTCAACGGAGGAACTTTGTCGAGATTTAGGACCTTGTCTGTAATTCAACTGAGAAAAACTCTGTTGAGATTTAAGAACTTGTCAGTAATTCGACTTGGGGAAACACCTTCGTCGAGATTTAAGAACTCGCCCGTAATTCATTTGAGAAAATTTCTCTGCTGAGATTTAGGAACTTGTCTGTAATTCAATGGAGGAACTTTGTCGAGATTTAGGACCTTGTCTGTAATTCAACTGAGAAAAACTCCGTTGAGATTTAATAACTTGTCAGTAATTCGACTTGGGGACACATCTTCTTCGAGATTTAAGAACTCGCCCGTAATTCAACTGAGAAAACTTCTCTGCTGAGATTTAGGAACTTGTCTGTAATTCAACAGAGGAACTTTGTCGAGATTTAGGACCTTGTCTGTAATTTAACTGAAAAAAACTCTATTGAGATTTAAGAACTTGTCAGTAATTCGACTTGGGGAAACATCTTCATCGAGATTTAAGAACTCACCCGTAATTCAACTGAGAAAACTTCTCTGCGGAGATTTAGGAACCCGTCTGTAATTCAACAGAGGAACATTTTGTCGATATTTAGGACCTTGTCTGTAATTCAACTGAGAAAAACTCTGTTGAAATTTAAGAACTTGTCAGTAATTCGACTTGGGGAAACATCTTCAACGAGATTTAAGAACTCGCCCGTAATTAAACTGAGAAAACTTCTCTGCTGAGATTTAGGAACCCGTCTGTAATTCAACGGAGGAACATTTTGTCGAGATTTAGGACCTTGTCTGTAATTCAACTGAGAAAAATCTGTTGAGATTTAAGAACTTATCAGTAATTCGACTTGGGGAAACATCTTCATCGAGATTTAAGAACTCGCCCGTAATTCATTTGAGAAAATTTATCTGCTGAGATCTAGGAACTTGTCTGCAATTCAATGGAGGAACTTTGTCGAGATTTAGGACCTTGTCTGTAATTCAACTGAGAAAAACTCTGTTGAGATTTAATAACTTGTCAGTAATTCGACTTGGGGAAACATCTTCTTCGAGATTTAAGAACTCGCCCGTAATTCAACTGAGAAAACTTCTCTGCTGAGATTTAGGAACTTGTCTGTAATTCAACAGAAGAACTTTGTCGAGATTTAGGACCTTGTCTGTAATTTAACTGAAAAAAACTCTGTTGAGATTTAAGAACTTGTCAGTAATTCGACTTGGGGAAACATCTTCATCGAGATTTAAGAACTCACCCGTAATTCAACTGAGAAAACTTCTCTGCTGAGATTTAGGAACCCGTCTGTAATTCAATGGAGGAACATTTTGTCGAGATTTAGCACCTTGTCTGTAATTCAACTGAGAAAAACTCTGTTGAGATTTAAGAAATTGTCAGTAATTCGACTTGGGGAAACATCTTCAACGAGATTTAAGAACTCGCCCGTAATTAAACTGAGAAAAATTCTCTGCTGAGATTTAGGAACCCGTCTGTAATTCAACGGAGGAACATTTTGTCGAGATTTAGGACCTTGTCTGTAATTCAACTGAGAAAAACTCTGTTGAGATTTAAGAACTTGTCAGTAATTCGACTTGGGGAAACACCTTGGTCGAGATTTAAGAACTCGCCCGTAATTCATTTGAGAAAATTTATCTGCTGAGATTTAGGAACTTGTCTGCAATTCAATGGAGGAACTTTGTCGAGATTTAGGACCTTGTCTGTAATTCAACTGAGAAAAACTCTGTTGAGATTTAATAACTTGTCAGTAATTCGACTTGGGGAAACATCTTCTTCGAGATTTAATAACTCGCCCGTAATTCAACTGAGAAAACTTCTCTGCTGAGATTTAGGAACTTGTCTGTAATTCAACAGAAGAACTTTGTCGAGATTTAGGACCTTGTCTGTAATTTAACTGAAAAAAACTCTGTTGAGATTTAATAACTTGTTAGTAATTCGACTTGGGGAAACATCTTCATCGAAATTTAAGAACTCACCCGTAATTAAACTGAGAAAACTTCTCTGCTGAGATTTAGGAACCCGTCTGTAATTCAACGGAGGAACATTTTGTCGAGATTTAGCACCTTGTCTGTAATTCAACTGAGAAAAACTCTGTTGAGATTTAAGAACTTGTCAGTAATTCGATTTGGGGAAACATCTTCATCGAGATTTAAGAACTCGCCCGTAATTCAACTGAGAAAACTTCTCTGCTGAGATTTAGGAACTTGTCTGTAATTCAACGGAGGAAGTTTGTCGAGATTTAGGACCTTGTCTGTAATTCAACTGAGAAAAACTCTATTGAGATTTAAGAACTTTTCAGTAATTTGACTTGGGGAAACATCTTCAACGAGATTTAAGAACTCGCCCGTAATTAAACTGAGAAAACTTCTCTGGTGAGATTTAGGAACCCGTCTGTAATTCAACGGAGGAACATTTTGTCGAGATTTAGAACCTTGTCTGTAATTCAACTGAGAAAAAATCTGTTGAGATTTAAGAACTTGTCAGTAATTCGACTTGGGGAAACATCTTCATCGAGATTTAAGAACTCGCCCGTAATTCAACTAAGAAAACTTCTCTGTTGAGATTTAGGAACTTGTCTGTAATTCAACGGAGGAACTTTGTCGAGATTTAGGACCTTGTCTGTAATTCAACTGAGAAAAACTCTGTTGAGATTTAAGAACTTGTCAGTAATTCGACTTGGGGAAACACCTTCGTCGAGATTTAAGAACTCGCCCGTAATTCATTTGAGAAAATTTATCTGCTGAGATCTAGGAACTTGTCTGCAATTCAATGGAGGAACTTTGTCGAGATTTAGGACCTTGTCTGTAATTCAACTGAGAAAAACTCTGTTGAGATTTAATAACTTGTCAGTAATTCGACTTGGGGAAACATCTTCTTCGAGATTTAAGAACTCGCCCGTAATTCAACTGAGAAAACTTCTCTGCTGAGATTTAGGAACTTGTCTGTAATTCAACAGAAGAACTTTGTCGAGATTTAGGACCTTGTCTGTAATTTAACTGAAAAAAACTCTGTTGAGATTTAAGAACTTGTCAGTAATTCGACTTGGGGAAACATCTTCATCGAGATTTAAGAACTCACCCGTAATTCAACTGAGAAAACTTCTCTGCTGAGATTTAGGAACCCGTCTGTAATTCAATGGAGGAACATTTTGTCGAGATTTAGCACCTTGTCTGTAATTCAACTGAGAAAAACTCTGTTGAGATTTAAGAAATTGTCAGTAATTCGACTTGGGGAAACATCTTCAACGAGATTTAAGAACTCGCCCGTAATTAAACTGAGAAAAATTCTCTGCTGAGATTTAGGAACCCGTCTGTAATTCAACGGAGGAACATTTTGTCGAGATTTAGGACCTTGTCTGTAATTCAACTGAGAAAAACTCTGTTGAGATTTAAGAACTTGTCAGTAATTCGACTTGGGGAAACACCTTGGTCGAGATTTAAGAACTCGCCCGTAATTCATTTGAGAAAATTTATCTGCTGAGATTTAGGAACTTGTCTGCAATTCAATGGAGGAACTTTGTCGAGATTTAGGACCTTGTCTGTAATTCAACTGAGAAAAACTCTGTTGAGATTTAATAACTTGTCAGTAATTCGACTTGGGGAAACATCTTCTTCGAGATTTAATAACTCGCCCGTAATTCAACTGAGAAAACTTCTCTGCTGAGATTTAGGAACTTGTCTGTAATTCAACAGAAGAACTTTGTCGAGATTTAGGACCTTGTCTGTAATTTAACTGAAAAAAACTCTGTTGAGATTTAATAACTTGTTAGTAATTCGACTTGGGGAAACATCTTCATCGAAATTTAAGAACTCACCCGTAATTAAACTGAGAAAACTTCTCTGCTGAGATTTAGGAACCCGTCTGTAATTCAACGGAGGAACATTTTGTCGAGATTTAGCACCTTGTCTGTAATTCAACTGAGAAAAACTCTGTTGAGATTTAAGAACTTGTCAGTAATTCGATTTGGGGAAACATCTTCATCGAGATTTAAGAACTCGCCCGTAATTCAACTGAGAAAACTTCTCTGCTGAGATTTAGGAACTTGTCTGTAATTCAACGGAGGAAGTTTGTCGAGATTTAGGACCTTGTCTGTAATTCAACTGAGAAAAACTCTATTGAGATTTAAGAACTTTTCAGTAATTTGACTTGGGGAAACATCTTCAACGAGATTTAAGAACTCGCCCGTAATTAAACTGAGAAAACTTCTCTGGTGAGATTTAGGAACCCGTCTGTAATTCAACGGAGGAACATTTTGTCGAGATTTAGAACCTTGTCTGTAATTCAACTGAGAAAAAATCTGTTGAGATTTAAGAACTTGTCAGTAATTCGACTTGGGGAAACATCTTCATCGAGATTTAAGAACTCGCCCGTAATTCAACTAAGAAAACTTCTCTGTTGAGATTTAGGAACTTGTCTGTAATTCAACGGAGGAACTTTGTCGAGATTTAGGACCTTGTCTGTAATTCAACTGAGAAAAACTCTGTTGAGATTTAAGAACTTGTCAGTAATTCGACTTGGGGAAACACCTTCGTCGAGATTTAAGAACTCGCCCGTAATTCATTTGAGAAAATTTATCTGCTGAGATCTAGGAACTTGTCTGCAATTCAATGGAGGAACTTTGTCGAGATTTAGGACCTTGTCTGTAATTCAACTGAGAAAAACTCTGTTGAGATTTAATAACTTTTCAGTAATTCGACTTGGGGAAACATCTTCTTCGAGATTTAAGAACTCGCCCGTAATTCAACTGAGAAAACTTCTCTGCTGAGATTTAGGAACTTGTCTGTAATTCAACAGAAGAACTTTGTCGAGATTTAGGACCTTGTCTGTAATTTAACTGAAAAAAACTCTATTGAGATTTAAGAACTTGTCAGTAATTCGACTTGGGGAAACATCTTCATCGAGATTTAAGAACTCACCCGTAATTCAACTGAGAAAACTTCTCTGCAGAGATTTAGGAACCCGTCTGTAATTCAACGGAGGAAGTTTGTCGAGATTTAAGATATTGTCTGTAATTCAACTGAGAAAAACTCTGTTGAGATTTAAGAACTTGTCAGTAATTCGACTTGGGGAAACATCTTCAACGAGATTTAAGAACTCGCCCGTAATTAAACTGAGAAAACTTCTCTGCTGAGATTTAGGAACCCGTCTGTAATTCAACGGAGGAACATTTTGTCGAGATTTAGGACCTTGTCTGTAATTCAACTGAGAAAAATCTGTTGATATTTTAAGAACTTGTCAGTAATTCGACTTGGGGAAACATCTTCATCGAGATTTAAGAACTCGCCCGTAATTTAACTGAGAAAACTTCTCTGTTGAGATTTAGGAACTTGTCTGTAATTCAACGGAGGAACTTTGTCGAGATTTAGGACCTTGTCTGTAATTCAACTGAGAAAAACTCTGTTGAGATTTAAGAACTTGTCAGTAATTCGACTTGGGGAAACACCTTCGTCGAGATTTAAGAACTCGCCCGTAATTCATTTGAGAAAATTTATCTGCTGAGATTTAGGAACTTGTCTGCAATTCAATGGAGGAACTTTGTCGAGATTTAGGACCTTGTCTGTAATTCAACTGAGAAAAACTCTGTTGAGATTTAATAACTTGTCAGTAATTCGACTTGGGGAAACATCTTCTTCGAGATTTAAGAACTCGCCCGTAATTCAACTGAGAAAACTTCTCTACCGAGATTTAGGAACTTGTCTGTAATTCAACAGAAGAACTTTGTCGAGATTTAGGACCTTGTCTGTAATTTAACTGAAAAAAACTCTGTTGAGATTTAAGAACTTGTCAGTAATTCGACTTGGGGAAACATCTTCATCGAGATTTAAGAACTCACCCGTAATTCAACTGAGAAAACTTCTCTGCTGAGATTTAGGAACCCGTCTGTAATTCAACGGAGGAACATTTTGTCGAGATTTAGCACCTTGTCTGTAATTCAACTGAGAAAAACTCTGTTGAGATTTAAGAACTTGTCAGTAATTCGACTTGGGGAAACATCTTCATCGAGATTTAAGAACTCGCCCGTAATTCAACTGAGAAAACTTCTCTGCTGAGATTTAGGAACTTGTCTGTAATTCAACGGAGGAAGTTTGTCGAGATTTAGGACCTTGTCTGTAATTCAACTTAGAAAAACTCTGTTGAGATTTAAGAACTTTTCAGTAATTCGACTTGGGGAAACATCTTCAACGAGATTTAAGAACTCGCCCGTAATTAAACTGAGAAAACTTCTCTGGTGAGATTTAGGAACCCGTCTGTAATTCAACGGAGGAACATTTTGTCGAGATTTAGAACCTTGTCTGTAATTCAACTGAGAAAAAACATGTTGAGATTTAAGAACTTGTCAGTAATTCGACTTGGGGAAACATCTTCATCCAGATTTAAGAACTCGCCCGTAATTCAACTGAGAGAACTTCTCTGTTGAGATTTAGGAACTTGTCTGTAATTCAACGGAGGAACTTTGTCGAGATTTAGGACCTTGTCTGTAATTCAACTGAGAAAAACTCTGTTGAGATTTAAGAACTTGTCAGTAATTCGACTTGGGGAAACACCTTCGTCGAGATTTAAGAACTCGCCCGTAATTCATTTGAGAAAATTTCTCTGCTGAGATTTAGGAACTTGTCTGTAATTCAATGGAGGAACTTTGTCGAGATTTAGGACCTTGTCTGTAATTCAACTGAGAAAAACTCCGTTGAGATTTAATAACTTGTCAGTAATTCGACTTGGGGACACATCTTCTTCGAGATTTAAGAACTCGCCCGTAATTCAACTGAGAAAACTTCTCTGCTGAGATTTAGGAACTTGTCTGTAATTCAACAGAAGAACTTTGTCGAGATTTAGGACCTTGTCTGTAATTTAACTGAAAAAAACTCTATTGAGATTTAAGAACTTGTCAGTAATTCGACTTGGGGAAACATCTTCATCGAGATTTAAGAACTCACCCGTAATTCAACTGAGAAAACTTCTCTGCAGAGATTTAGGAACCCGTCTGTAATTCAACGGAGGAAGTTTGTCGAGATTTAAGATATTGTCTGTAATTCAACTGAGAAAAACTCTGTTGAGATTTAAGAACTTGTCAGTAATTCGACTTGGGGAAACATCTTCAACGAGATTTAAGAACTCGCCCGTAATTAAACTGAGAAAACTTCTCTGCTGAGATTTAGGAACCCGTCTGTAATTCAACGGAGGAACATTTTGTCGAGATTTAGGACCTTGTCTGTAATTCAACTGAGAAAAATCTGTTGATATTTTAAGAACTTGTCAGTAATTCGACTTGGGGAAACATCTTCATCGAGATTTAAGAACTCGCCCGTAATTCAACTGAGAAAACTTCTCTGTTGAGATTTAGGAACTTGTCTGTAATTCAACGGAGGAACTTTGTCGAGATTTAGGACCTTGTCTGTAATTCAACTGAGAAAAACTCTGTTGAGATTTAAGAACTTGTCAGTAATTCGACTTGGGGAAACACCTTCGTCGAGATTTAAGAACTCGCCCGTAATTCATTTGAGAAAATTTATCTGCTGAGATTTAGGAACTTGTCTGCAATTCAATGGAGGAACTTTGTCGAGATTTAGGACCTTGTCTGTAATTCAACTGAGAAAAACTCTGTTGAGATTTAATAACTTGTCAGTAATTCGACTTGGGGAAACATCTTCTTCGAGATTTAAGAACTCGCCCGTAATTCAACTGAGAAAACTTCTCTACCGAGATTTAGGAACTTGTCTGTAATTCAACAGAAGAACTTTGTCGAGATTTAGGACCTTGTCTGTAATTTAACTGAAAAAAACTCTGTTGAGATTTAAGAACTTGTCAGTAATTCGACTTGGGGAAACATCTTCATCGAGATTTAAGAACTCACCCGTAATTCAACTGAGAAAACTTCTCTGCTGAGATTTAGGAACCCGTCTGTAATTCAACGGAGGAACATTTTGTCGAGATTTAGCACCTTGTCTGTAATTCAACTGAGAAAAACTCTGTTGAGATTTAAGAACTTGTCAGTAATTCGACTTGGGGAAACATCTTCATCGAGATTTAAGAACTCGCCCGTAATTCAACTGAGAAAACTTCTCTGCTGAGATTTAGGAACTTGTCTGTAATTCAACGGAGGAAGTTTGTCGAGATTTAGGACCTTGTCTGTAATTCAACTTAGAAAAACTCTGTTGAGATTTAAGAACTTTTCAGTAATTCGACTTGGGGAAACATCTTCAACGAGATTTAAGAACTCGCCCGTAATTAAACTGAGAAAACTTCTCTGGTGAGATTTAGGAACCCGTCTGTAATTCAACGGAGGAACATTTTGTCGAGATTTAGAACCTTGTCTGTAATTCAACTGAGAAAAAACATGTTGAGATTTAAGAACTTGTCAGTAATTCGACTTGGGGAAACATCTTCATCCAGATTTAAGAACTCGCCCGTAATTCAACTGAGAGAACTTCTCTGTTGAGATTTAGGAACTTGTCTGTAATTCAACGGAGGAACTTTGTCGAGATTTAGGACCTTGTCTGTAATTCAACTGAGAAAAACTCTGTTGAGATTTAAGAACTTGTCAGTAATTCGACTTGGGGAAACACCTTCGTCGAGATTTAAGAACTCGCCCGTAATTCATTTGAGAAAATTTCTCTGCTGAGATTTAGGAACTTGTCTGTAATTCAATGGAGGAACTTTGTCGAGATTTAGGACCTTGTCTGTAATTCAACTGAGAAAAACTCCGTTGAGATTTAATAACTTGTCAGTAATTCGACTT
This sequence comes from Vicia faba, assembly GCA_948472305.1. NCBI lineage: Eukaryota > Viridiplantae > Streptophyta > Magnoliopsida > Fabales > Fabaceae > Vicia > Vicia faba. Next base: position 6,866,213 of record OX451736.1, read on the forward strand.
GGGGACACATCTTCTTCGAGATTTAAGAACTCGCCCGTAATTCAACTGAGAAAACTTCTCTGCTGAGATTTAGGAACTTGTCTGTAATTCAACAGAGGAACTTTGTCGAGATTTAGGACCTTGTCTGTAATTTAACTGAAAAAAACTCTGTTGAGATTTAAGAACTTGTCAGTAATTCGACTTGGGGAAACATCTTCATCGAGATTTAAGAACTCACCCGTAATTCAACTGAGAAAACTTCTCTGCTGAGATTTAGGAACCCGTCTGTAATTCAACGGAGGAACATTTTGTCGAGATTTAGCACCTTGTCTGTAATTCAACTGAGAAAAACTCTGTTGAGATTTAAGAACTTGTCAGTAATTCGACTTGGGGAAACATCTTCATCGAGATTTAAGAACTCGCCCGTAATTCAACTGAGAAAACTTCTCTGCTGAGATTTAGGAACTTGTCTGTAATTCAACGGAGGAAGTTTGTCGAGATTTAGGACCTTGTCTGTAATTCAACTTAGAAAAACTCTGTTGAGATTTAAGAACTTTTCAGTAATTCGACTTGGGGAAACATCTTCAACGAGATTTAAGAACTCGCCCGTAATTAAACTGAGAAAACTTCTCTGGTGAGATTTAGGAACCCGTCTGTAATTCAACGGAGGAACATTTTGTCGAGATTTAGAACCTTGTCTGTAATTCAACTGAGAAAAAACATGTTGAGATTTAAGAACTTGTCAGTAATTCGACTTGGGGAAACATCTTCATCCAGATTTAAGAACTCGCCCGTAATTCAACTGAGAGAACTTCTCTGTTGAGATTTAGGAACTTGTCTGTAATTCAACGGAGGAACTTTGTCGAGATTTAGGACCTTGTCTGTAATTCAACTGAGAAAAACTCTGTTGAGATTTAAGAACTTGTCAGTAATTCGACTTGGGGAAACACCTTCGTCGAGATTTAAGAACTCGCCCGTAATTCATTTGAGAAAATTTCTCTGCTGAGATTTAGGAACTTGTCTGTAATTCAATGGAGGAACTTTGTCGAGATTTAGGACCTTGTCTGTAATTCAACTGAGAAAAACTCCGTTGAGATTTAATAACTTGTCAGTAATTCGACTTGGGGACACATCTTCTTCGAGATTTAAGAACTCGCCCGTAATTCAACTGAGAAAACTTCTCTGCTGAGATTTAGGAACTTGTCTGTAATTCAACAGAGGAACTTTGTCGAGATTTAGGACCTTGTCTGTAATTTAACTGAAAAAAACTCTGTTGAGATTTAAGAACTTGTCAGTAATTCGACTTGGGGAAACATCTTCATCGAGATTTAAGAACTCACCCGTAATTCAACTGAGAAAACTTCTCTGCTGAGATTTAGGAACCCGTCTGTCATTCAACGGAGGAACATTTTGTCGAGATTTAGCACCTTGTCTGTAATTCAACTGAGAAAAACTCTGTTGAGATTTAAGAACTTGTCAGTAATTCGACTTGGGGAAACATCTTCATCGAGATTTAAGAACTCGCCCGTAATTCAACTGAGAAAACTTCTCTGCTGAGATTTAGGAACTTGTCTGTAATTCAACGGAGGAAGTTTGTCGAGATTTAGGACCTTGTCTGTAATTCAACTTAGAAAAACTCTGTTGAGATTTAAGAACTTTTCAGTAATTCGACTTGGGGAAACATCTTCAACGAGATTTAAGAACTCGCCCGTAATTAAACTGAGAAAACTTCTCTGGTGAGATTTAGGAACCCGTCTGTAATTCAACGGAGGAACATTTTGTCGAGATTTAGAACCTTGTCTGTAATTCAACTGAGAAAAAACATGTTGAGATTTAAGAACTTGTCAGTAATTCGACTTGGGGAAACATCTTCATCCAGATTTAAGAACTCGCCCGTAATTCAACTGAGAGAACTTCTCTGTTGAGATTTAGGAACTTGTCTGTAATTCAACGGAGGAACTTTGTCGAGATTTAGGACCTTGTCTGTAATTCAACTGAGAAAAACTCTGTTGAGATTTAAGAACTTGTCAGTAATTCGACTTGGGGAAACACCTTCGTCGAGATTTAAGAACTCGCCCGTAATTCATTTGAGAAAATTTCTCTGCTGAGATTTAGGAACTTGTCTGTAATTCAATGGAGGAACTTTGTCGAGATTTAGGACCTTGTCTGTAATTCAACTGAGAAAAACTCCGTTGAGATTTAATAACTTGTCAGTAATTCGACTTGGGGACACATCTTCTTCGAGATTTAAGAACTCGCCCGTAATTCAACTGAGAAAACTTCTCTGCTGAGATTTAGGAACTTGTCTGTAATTCAACAGAGGAACTTTGTCGAGATTTAGGACCTTGTCTGTAATTTAACTGAAAAAAACTCTGTTGAGATTTAAGAACTTGTCAGTAATTCGACTTGGGGAAACATCTTCATCGAGATTTAAGAACTCACCCGTAATTCAACTGAGAAAACTTCTCTGCTGAGATTTAGGAACCCGTCTGTCATTCAACGGAGGAACATTTTGTCGAGATTTAGCACCTTGTCTGTAATTCAACTGAGAAAAACTCTGTTGAGATTTAAGAACTTGTCAGTAATTCGACTTGGGGAAACATCTTCATCGAGATTTAAGAACTCGCCCGTAATTCAACTGAGAAAACTTCTCTGCTGAGATTTAGGAACTTGTCTGTAATTCAACGGAGGAAGTTTGTCGAGATTTAGGACCTTGTCTGTAATTCAACTTAGAAAAACTCTGTTGAGATTTAAGAACTTTTCAGTAATTCGACTTGGGGAAACATCTTCAACGAGATTTAAGAACTCGCCCGTAATTAAACTGAGAAAACTTCTCTGGTGAGATTTAGGAACCCGTCTGTAATTCAACGGAGGAACATTTTGTCGAGATTTAGAACCTTGTCTGTAATTCAACTGAGAAAAAACATGTTGAGATTTAAGAACTTGTCAGTAATTCGACTTGGGGAAACATCTTCATCCAGATTTAAGAACTCGCCCGTAATTCAACTGAGAGAACTTCTCTGTTGAGATTTAGGAACTTGTCTGTAATTCAACGGAGGAACTTTGTCGAGATTTAGGACCTTGTCTGTAATTCAAATGAGAAAAACTCTGTTGAGATTTAAGAACTTGTCAGTAATTCGACTTGGGGAAACACCTTCGTCGAGATTTAAGAACTCGCCCGTAATTCATTTGAGAAAATTTCTCTGCTGAGATTTAGGAACTTGTCTGTAATTCAATGGAGGAACTTTGTCGAGATTTAGGACCTTGTCTGTAATTCAACTGAGAAAAACTCCGTTGAGATTTAATAACTTGTCAGTAATTCGACTTGGGGACACATCTTCTTCGAGATTTAAGAACTCGCCCGTAATTCAACTGAGAAAACTTCTCTGCTGAGATTTAGGAACTTGTCTGTAATTCAACAGAGGAACTTTGTCGAGATTTAGGACCTTGTCTGTAATTTAACTGAAAAAAACTCTGTTGAGATTTAAGAACTTGTCAGTAATTCGACTTGGGGAAACATCTTCATCGAGATTTAAGAACTCACCCGTAATTCAACTGAGAAAACTTCTCTGCTGAGATTTAGGAACCCGTCTGTAATTCAATGGAGGAACATTTTGTCGAGATTTAGCACCTTGTCTGTAATTCAACTGAGAAAAACTCTGTTGAGATTTAAGAAATTGTCAGTAATTCGACTTGGGGAAACATCTTCAACGAGATTTAAGAACTCGCCCGTAATTAAACTGAGAAAACTTCTCTGCTGAGATTTAGGAACCCGTCTGTAATTCAACGGAGGAACATTTTGTCGAGATTTAGGACCTTGTCTGTAATTCAACTGAGAAAAACTCTGTTGAGATTTAAGAACTTGTCAGTAATTCGACTTGGGGAAACACCTTGGTCGAGATTTAAGAACTCGCCCGTAATTCATTTGAGAAAATTTATCTGCTGAGATTTAGGAACTTGTCTGCAATTCAATGGAGGAACTTTGTCGAGATTTAGGACCTTGTCTGTAATTCAACTGAGAAAAACTCTGTTGAGATTTAATAACTTGTCAGTAATTCGACTTGGGGAAACATCTTCTTCGAGATTTAATAACTCGCCCGTAATTCAACTGAGAAAACTTCTCTGCTGAGATTTAGGAACTTGTCTGTAATTCAACAGAAGAACTTTGTCGAGATTTAGGACCTTGTCTGTAATTTAACTGAAAAAAACTCTGTTGAGATTTAAGAACTTGTCAGTAATTCGACTTGGGGAAACATCTTCATCGAGATTTAAGAACTCACCCGTAATTAAACTGAGAAAACTTCTCTGCTGAGATTTAGGAACCCGTCTGTAATTCAACGGAGGAACATTTTGTCGAGATTTAGCACCTTGTCTGTAATTCAACTGAGAAAAACTCTGTTGAGATTTAAGAACTTGTCAGTAATTTGATTTGGGGAAACATCTTCATCGAGATTTAAGAACTCGCCCGTAATTCAACTGAGAAAACTTCTCTGCTGAGATTTAGGAACTTGTCTGTAATTCAACGGAGGAAGTTTGTCGAGATTTAGGACCTTGTCTGTAATTCAACTAAGAAAAACTCTATTGAGATTTAAGAACTTTTCAGTAATTCGACTTGGGGAAACATCTTCAACGAGATTTAAGAACTCGCCCGTAATTAAACTGAGAAAACTTCTCTGGTGAGATTTAGGAACCCGTCTGTAATTCAACGGAGGAACATTTTGTCGAGATTTAGAACCTTGTATGTAATTCAACTGAGAAAAAATCTGTTGAGATTTAAGAACTTGTCAGTAATTCGACTTGGGGAAACATCTTCATCAAGATTTAAGAACTCGCCTGTAATTCAACTGAGAAAACTTCTCTGTTGAGATTTAGGAACTTGTCTGTAATTCAACGGAGGAACTTTGTCGAGATTTAGGACCTTGTCTGTAATTCAACTGAGAAAAACTCTGTTGAGATTTAAGAACTTGTCAGTAATTCGACTTGGGGAAACACCTTCGTCGAGATTTAAGAACTCGCCCGTAATTCATTTGAGAAAATTTATCTGCTGAGATCTAGGAACTTGTTTGCAATTCAATGGAGGAACTTTGTCGAGATTTAGGACCTTGTCTGTAATTCAACTGAGAAAAACTCTGTTGAGATTTAATAACTTGTCAGTAATTCAACTTGGGGAAACATCTTCTTCGAGATTTAAGAACTCGCCCGTAATTCAACTGAGAAAACTTCTCTGCTGAGATTTAGGAACTTGTCTGTAATTCAACAGAAGAACTTTGTCGAGATTTAGGACCTTGTCTGTAATTTAACTGAAAAAACTCTGTTGAGATTTAAGAACTTGTCAGTAATTCGACTTGGGGAAACATCTTCATCGAGATTTAAGAACTCACCCGTAATTCACCTGAGAAAACTTCTCTGCAGAGATTTAGGAACCCGTCTGTAATTCAACGGAGGAAGTTTGTCGAGATTTAAGATATTGTCTGTAATTCAACTGAGAAAAACTCTGTTGAGATTTAAGAACTTGTCAGTAATTCGACTTGGGGAAACATCTTCAACGAGATTTAAGAACTCGCCCGTAATTAAACTGAGAAAACTTCTCTGCTGAGATTTAGGAACCCGTCTGTAATTCAACGGAGGAACATTTTGTCGAGATTTAGGACCTTGTCTGTAATTCAACTGAGAAAAACTGTTGAGATTTAAGAACTTGTCAGTAATTCGACTTGGGGAAACATCTTCATCGAGATTTAAGAACTCGCCCGTAATTCAACTGAGAAAACTTCTCTGTTGAGATTTAGGAACTTGTCTGTAATTCAACGGAGGAACTTTGTCGAGATTTAGGACCTTGTCTGTAATTCAACTGAGAAAAACTCTGTTGAGATTTAAGAACTTGTCAGTAATTCGACTTGGGGAAACACCTTCGTCGAGATTTAAGAACTCGCCCGTAATTCATTTGAGAAAATTTATCTGCTGAGATTTAGGAACTTGTCTGCAATTCAATGGAGGAACTTTGTCGAGATTTAGGACCTTGTCTGTAATTCAACTGAGAAAAACTCTGTTGAGATTTAATAACTTGTCAGTAATTCGACTTGGGGAAACATCTTCTTCGAGATTTAAGAACTCGCCCGTAATTCAACTGAGAAAACTTCTCTACTGAGATTTAGGAACTTGTCTGTAATTCAACAGAAGAACTTTGTCGAGATTTAGGACCTTGTCTGTAATTTAACTGAAAAAAACTCTGTTGAGATTTAAGAACTTGTCAGTAATTCGACTTGGGGAAACATCTTCATCGAGATTTAAGAACTCACCCGTAATTCAACTGAGAAAACTTCTCTGCTGAGATTTAGGAACCCGTCTGTAATTCAACGGAGGAACATTTTGTCGAGATTTAGCACCTTGTCTGTAATTCAACTGAGAAAAACTCTGTTGAGATTTAAGAACTTGTCAGTAATTCGACTTGGGGAAACATCTTCATCGAGATTTAAGAACTCGCCCGTAATTCAACTGAGAAAACTTCTCTGCTGAGATTTAGGAACTTGTCTGTAATTCAACGGAGGAAGTTTGTCGAGATTTAGGACCTTGTCTGTAATTCAACTTAGAAAAACTCTGTTGAGATTTAAGAACTTTTCAGTAATTCGACTTGGGGAAACATCTTCAACGAGATTTAAGAACTCGCCCGTAATTAAACTGAGAAAACTTCTCTGGTGAGATTTAGGAACCCGTCTGTAATTCAACGGAGGAACATTTTGTCGAGATTTAGAACCTTGTCTGTAATTCAACTGAGAAAAAACATGTTGAGATTTAAGAACTTGTCAGTAATTCGACTTGGGGAAACATCTTCATCCAGATTTAAGAACTCGCCCGTAATTCAACTGAGAGAACTTCTCTGTTGAGATTTAGGAACTTGTCTGTAATTCAACGGAGGAACTTTGTCGAGATTTAGGACCTTGTCTGTAATTCAACTGAGAAAAACTCTGTTGAGATTTAAGAACTTGTCAGTAATTCGACTTGGGGAAACACCTTCGTCGAGATTTAAGAACTCGCCCGTAATTCATTTGAGAAAATTTATCTGCTGAGATCTAGGAACTTGTTTGCAATTCAATGGAGGAACTTTGTCGAGATTTAGGACCTTGTCTGTAATTCAACTGAGAAAAACTCTGTTGAGATTTAATAACTTGTCAGTAATTCGACTTGGGGAAACATCTTCTTCGAGATTTAAGAACTCGCCCGTAATTCAACTGAGAAAACTTCTCTGCTGAGATTTAGGAACTTGTCTGTAATTCAACAGAAGAACTTTGTCGAGATTTAGGACCTTGTCTGTAATTTAACTGAAAAAACTCTGTTGAGATTTAAGAACTTGTCAGTAATTCGACTTGGGGAAACATCTTCATCGAGATTTAAGAACTCACCCGTAATTCACCTGAGAAAACTTCTCTGCAGAGATTTAGGAACCCGTCTGTAATTCAACGGAGGAAGTTTGTCGAGATTTAAGATATTGTCTGTAATTCAACTGAGAAAAACTCTGTTGAGATTTAAGAACTTGTCAGTAATTCGACTTGGGGAAACATCTTCAACGAGATTTAAGAACTCGCCCGTAATTAAACTGAGAAAACTTCTCTGCTGAGATTTAGGAACCCGTCTGTAATTCAACGGAGGAACATTTTGTCGAGATTTAGGACTTTTCTGTAATTCAACTGAGAAAAACTGTTGAGATTTAAGAACTTGTCAGTAATTCGACTTGGGGAAACATCTTCATCGAGATTTAAGAACTCGCCCGTAATTCAACTGAGAAAACTTCTCTGTTGAGATTTAGGAACTTGTCTGTAATTCAACGGAGGAACTTTGTCGAGATTTAGGACCTTGTCTGTAATTCAACTGAGAAAAACTCTGTTGAGATTTAAGAACTTGTCAGTAATTCGACTTGGGGAAACACCTTCGTCGAGATTTAAGAACTCGCCCGTAATTCATTTGAGAAAATTTATCTGCTGAGATTTAGGAACTTGTCTGCAATTCAATGGAGGAACTTTGTCGAGATTTAGGACCTTGTCTGTAATTCAAGTGAGAAAAACTCTGTTGAGATTTAATAACTTGTCAGTAATTCGACTTGGGGAAACATCTTCTTCGAGATTTAAGAACTCGCCCGTAATTCAACTGAGAAAACTTCTCTACTGAGATTTAGGAACTTGTCTGTAATTCAACAGAAGAACTTTGTCGAGATTTAGGACCTTGTCTGTAATTTAACTGAAAAAAACTCTGTTGAGATTTAAGAACTTGTCAGTAATTCGACTTGGGGAAACATCTTCATCGAGATTTAAGAACTCACCCGTAATTCAACTGAGAAAACTTCTCTGCTGAGATTTAGGAACCCGTCTGTAATTCAACGGAGGAACATTTTGTCGAGATTTAGCACCTTGTCTGTAATTCAACTGAGAAAAACTCTGTTGAGATTTAAGAACTTGTCAGTAATTCGACTTGGGGAAACATCTTCATCGAGATTTAAGAACTCGCCCGTAATTCAACTGAGAAAACTTCTCTGCTGAGATTTAGGAACTTGTCTGTAATTCAACGGAGGAAGTTTGTCGAGATTTAGGACCTTGTCTGTAATTCAACTTAGAAAAACTCTGTTGAGATTTAAGAACTTTTCAGTAATTCGACTTGGGGAAACATCTTCAACGAGATTTAAGAACTCGCCCGTAATTAAACTGAGAAAACTTCTCTGGTGAGATTTAGGAACCCGTCTGTAATTCAACGGAGGAACATTTTGTCGAGATTTAGAACCTTGTCTGTAATTCAACTGAGAAAAAACATGTTGAGATTTAAGAACTTGTCAGTAATTCGACTTGGGGAAACATCTTCATCCAGATTTAAGAACTCGCCCGTAATTCAACTGAGAGAACTTCTCTGTTGAGATTTAGGAACTTGTCTGTAATTCAACGGAGGAACTTTGTCGAGATTTAGGACCTTGTCTGTAATTCAACTGAGAAAAACTCTGTTGAGATTTAAGAACTTGTCGGTAATTCGACTTGGGGAAACACCTTCGTCGAGATTTAAGAACTCGCCCGTAATTCATTTGAGAAAATTTCTCTGCAGAGATTTAGGAACTTGTCTGTAATTCAATGGAGGAACTTTGTCGAGATTTAGGACCTTGTCTGTAATTCAACTGAGAAAAACTCCGTTGAGATTTAATAACTTGTTAGTAATTCGACTTGGGGACACATCTTCTTCGAGATTTAAGAACTCGCCCGTAATTCAACTGAGAAAACTTCTCTGCTGAGATTTAGGAACTTGTCTGTAATTCAACAGAGGAACTTTGTCGAGATTTAGGACCTTGTCTGTAATTTAACTGAAAAAAACTCTATTGAGATTTAAGAACTTGTCAGTAATTCGACTTGGGGAAACATCTTCATCGAGATTTAAGAACTCACCCGTAATTCAACTGAGAAAACTTCTCTGCGGAGATTTAGGAACCCGTCTGTAATTCAACAGAGGAACATTTTGTCGATATTTAGGACCTTGTCTGTAATTCAACTGAGAAAAACTCTGTTGAAATTTAAGAACTTGTCAGTAATTCGACTTGGGGAAACATCTTCAACGAGATTTAAGAACTCGCCCGTAATTAAACTGAGAAAACTTCTCTGCTGAGATTTAGGAACCCGTCTGTAATTCAACGGAGGAACATTTTGTCGAGATTTAGGACCTTGTCTGTAATTCAACTGAGAAAAATCTGTTGAGATTTAAGAACTTATCAGTAATTCGACTTGGGGAAACATCTTCATCGAGATTTAAGAACTCGCCCGTAATTCATTTGAGAAAATTTATCTGCTGAGATCTAGGAACTTGTCTGCAATTCAATGGAGGAACTTTGTCGAGATTTAGGACCTTGTCTGTAATTCAACTGAGAAAAACTCTGTTGAGATTTAATAACTTGTCAGTAATTCGACTTGGGGAAACATCTTCTTCGAGATTTAAGAACTCGCCCGTAATTCAACTGAGAAAACTTCTCTGCTGAGATTTAGGAACTTGTCTGTAATTCAACAGAGGAACTTTGTCGAGATTTAGGACCTTGTCTGTAATTTAACTGAAAAAAACTCTATTGAGATTTAAGAACTTGTCAGTAATTCGACTTGGGGAAACATCTTCATCGAGATTTAAGAACTCACCCGTAATTCAACTGAGAAAACTTCTCTGCGGAGATTTAGGAACCCGTCTGTAATTCAACAGAGGAACATTTTGTCGATATTTAGGACCTTGTCTGTAATTCAACTGAGAAAAACTCTGTTGAAATTTAAGAACTTGTCAGTAATTCGACTTGGGGAAACATCTTCAACGAGATTTAAGAACTCGCCCGTAATTAAACTGAGAAAACTTCTCTGCTGAGATTTAGGAACCCGTCTGTAATTCAACGGAGGAACATTTTGTCGAGATTTAGGACCTTGTCTGTAATTCAACTGAGAAAAATCTGTTGAGATTTAAGAACTTATCAGTAATTCGACTTGGGGAAACATCTTCATCGAGATTTAAGAACTCGCCCGTAATTCATTTGAGAAAATTTATCTGCTGAGATCTAGGAACTTGTCTGCAATTCAATGGAGGAACTTTGTCGAGATTTAGGACCTTGTCTGTAATTCAACTGAGAAAAACTCTGTTGAGATTTAATAACTTGTCAGTAATTCGACTTGGGGAAACATCTTCTTCGAGATTTAAGAACTCGCCCGTAATTCAACTGAGAAAACTTCTCTGCTGAGATTTAGGAACTTGTCTGTAATTCAACAGAAGAACTTTGTCGAGATTTAGGACCTTGTCTGTAATTTAACTGAAAAAAACTCTGTTGAGATTTAAGAACTTGTCAGTAATTCGACTTGGGGAAACATCTTCATCGAGATTTAAGAACTCACCCGTAATTCAACTGAGAAAACTTCTCTGCTGAGATTTAGGAACCCGTCTGTAATTCAATGGAGGAACATTTTGTCGAGATTTAGCACCTTGTCTGTAATTCAACTGAGAAAAACTCTGTTGAGATTTAAGAAATTGTCAGTAATTCGACTTGGGGAAACATCTTCAACGAGATTTAAGAACTCGCCCGTAATTAAACTGAGAAAACTTCTCTGCTGAGATTTAGGAACCCGTCTGTAATTCAACGGAGGAACATTTTGTCGAGATTTAGGACCTTGTCTGTAATTCAACTGAGAAAAACTCTGTTGAGATTTAAGAACTTGTCAGTAATTCGACTTGGGGAAACACCTTGGTCGAGATTTAAGAACTCGCCCGTAATTCATTTGAGAAAATTTATCTGCTGAGATTTAGGAACTTGTCTGCAATTCAATGGAGGAACTTTGTCGAGATTTAGGACCTTGTCTGTAATTCAACTGAGAAAAACTCTGTTGAGATTTAATAACTTGTCAGTAATTCGACTTGGGGAAACATCTTCTTCGAGATTTAATAACTCGCCCGTAATTCAACTGAGAAAACTTCTCTGCTGAGATTTAGGAACTTGTCTGTAATTCAACAGAAGAACTTTGTCGAGATTTAGGACCTAGTCTGTAATTTAACTGAAAAAAACTCTGTTGAGATTTAAGAACTTGTCAGTAATTCGACTTGGGGAAACATCTTCATCGAGATTTAAGAACTCACCCGTAATTAAACTGAGAAAACTTCTCTGCTGAGATTTAGGAACCCGTCTGTAATTCAACGGAGGAACATTTTGTCGAGATTTAGCACCTTGTCTGTAATTCAACTGAGAAAAACTCTGTTGAGATTTAAGAACTTGTCAGTAATTCGATTTGGGGAAACATCTTCATCGAGATTTAAGAACTCGCCCGTAATTCAACTGAGAAAACTTCTCTGCTGAGATTTAGGAACTTGTCTGTAATTCAACGGAGGAAGTTTGTCGAGATTTAGGACCTTGTCTGTAATTCAACTAAGAAAAACTCTATTGAGATTTAAGAACTTTTCAGTAATTCGACTTGGGGAAACATCTTCAACGAGATTTAAGAACTCGCCCGTAATTAAACTGAGAAAACTTCTCTGGTGAGATTTAGGAACCCGTCTGTAATTCAACGGAGGAACATTTTGTCGAGATTTAGAACCTTGTCTGTAATTCAACTGAGAAAAAATCTGTTGAGATTTAAGAACTTGTCAGTAATTCAACTTGGGGAAACATCTTCATCAAGATTTAAGAACTCGCCTGTAATTCAACTGAGAAAACTTCTCTGTTGAGATTTAGGAACTTGTCTGTAATTCAACGGAGGAACTTTGTCGAGATTTAGGACCTTGTCTGTAATTCAACTGAGAAAAACTCTGTTGAGATTTAAGAACTTCTCAGTAATTCGACTTGGGGAAACACCTTCGTCGAGATTTAAGAACTCGCCCGTAATTCATTTGAGAAAATTTATCTGCTGAGATCTAGGAACTTGTTTGCAATTCAATGGAGGAACTTTGTCGAGATTTAGGACCTTGTCTGTAATTCAACTGAGAAAAACTCTGTTGAGATTTAATAACTTGTCAGTAATTCGACTTGGGGAAACATCTTCTTCGAGATTTAAGAACTCGCCCGTAATTCAACTGAGAAAACTTCTCTGCTGAGATTTAGGAACTTGTCTGTAATTCAACAGAAGAACTTTGTCGAGATTTAGGACCTTGTCTGTAATTTAACTGAAAAAAACTCTGTTGAGATTTAAGAACTTGTCAGTAATTCGACTTGGGGAAACATCTTCATCGAGATTTAAGAACTCACCCGTAATTCACCTGAGAAAACTTCTCTGCAGAGATTTAGGAACCCGTCTGTAATTCAACGGAGGAAGTTTGTCGAGATTTAAGATATTGTCTGTAATTCAACTGAGAAAAACTCTGTTGAGATTTAAGAACTTGTCAGTAATTCGACTTGGGGAAACATCTTCAACGAGATTTAAGAACTCACCCGTAATTAAACTGAGAAAACTTCTCTGCTGAGATTTAGGAACCCGTCTGTAATTCAACGGAGGAACATTTTGTCGAGATTTAGGACCTTGTCTGTAATTCAACTGAGAAAAACTGTTGAGATTTAAGAACTTGTCAGTAATTCGACTTGGGGAAACATCTTCATCGAGATTTAAGAACTCGCCCGTAATTCAACTGAGAAAACTTCTCTGTTGAGATTTAGGAACTTGTCTGTAATTCAATGGAGGAACTTTGTCGAGATTTAGGACCTTGTCTGTAATTCAACTGAGAAAAACTGTTGAGATTTAAGAACTTGTCAGTAATTCGACTTGGGGAAACACCTTCGTCGAGATTTAAGAACTCGCCCGTAATTCATTTGAGAAAATTTATCTGCTGAGATTTAGGAACTTGTCTGCAATTCAATGGAGGAACTTTGTCGAGATTTAGGACCTTGTCTGTAATTCAACAGAGAAAAACTCTGTTGAGATTTAATAACTTGTCAGTAATTCGACTTGGGGAAACATTTTCTTCGAGATTTAAGAACTCGCCCGTAATTCAACTGAGAAAACTTCTCTACTGAGATTTAGGAACTTGTCTGTAATTCAACAGAAGAACTTTGTCGAGATTTAGGACCTTGTCTGTAATTTAACTGAAAAAAACTCTGTTGAGATTTAAGAACTTGTCAGTAATTCGACTTGGGGAAACATCTTCATCGAGATTTAACAACTCACCCGTAATTCAACTGAGAAAACTTCTCTGCTGAGATTTAGGAACCCGTCTGTAATTCAACGGAGGAACATTTTGTCGAGATTTAGCACCTTGTCTGTAATTCAACTGAGAAAAACTCTGTTGAGATTTAAGAACTTGTCAGTAATTCGACTTGGGGAAACATCTTCATCGAGATTTAAGAACTCGCCCGTAATTCAACTGAGAAAACTTCTCTGCTGAGATTTAGGAACTTGTCTGTAATTCAACGGAGGAAGTTTGTCGAGATTTAGGACCTTGTCTGTAATTCAACTTAGAAAAACTCTGTTGAGATTTAAGAACTTTTCAGTAATTCGACTTGGGGAAACATCTTCAACGAGATTTAAGAACTCGCCCGTAATTAAACTGAGAAAACTTCTCTGGTGAGATTTAGGAACCCGTCTGTAATTCAACGGAGGAACATTTTGTCGAGATTTAGAACCTTGTCTGTAATTAAACTGAGAAAAAATCTGTTGAGATTTAAGAACTTGCCAGTAATTCGACTTGGGGAAATATCTTCATCGAGATTTAAGAACTCGCCCGTAATTCAACTGAGAAAACTTCTCTGTTGAGATTTAGGAACTTGTCTGTAATTCAACGGAGGAACTTTGTCGAGATTTAGGACCTTGTCTGTAATTCAACTGAGAAAAACTCTGTTGAGATTTAAGAACTTGTCAGTAATTCGACTTGGGGAAACACCTTCGTCGAGATTTAAGAACTCGCCCGTAAATCATTTGAGAAAATTTCTCTGCTGAGATTTAGGAACTTGTCTGTAATTCAATGGAGGAACTTTGTTGAGATTTAGGAACTTGTCTGTAATTCAATGGAGGAACTTTGTCGAGATTTAGGACCTTGTCTGTAATTCAACTGAGAAAAACTCTGTTGAGATTTAATAACTTGTCAGTAATTCGACTTGGGGACACATCTTCTTCGAGATTTAAGAACTCGCCCGTAATTCAACTGAGAAAACTTCTCTGCTGAGATTTAGGAACTTGTCTGTAATTCAACAGAGGAACTTTGTCGAGATTTAGGACCTTGTCTGTAATTTAACTGAAAAAAACTCTATTGAGATTTAAGAACTTGTCAGTAATTCGACTTGGGGAAACATCTTCATCGAGATTTAAGAACTCACCCGTAATTCAACTGAGAAAACTTCTCTGCGGAGATTTAGGAACCCGTCTGTAATTCAACAGATGAACATTTTGTCGATATTTAGGACCTTGTCTGTAATTCAACTGAGAAAAACTCTGTTGAAATTTAAGAACTTGTCAGTAATTCGACTTGGGGAAACATCTTCAACGAGATTTAAGAACTCGCCCGTAATTAAACTGAGAAAACTTCTCTGCTGAGATTTAGGAACCCGTCTGTAATTCAACGGAGGAACATTTTGTCGAGATTTAGGACCTTGTCTGTAATTCAACTGAGAAAAATCTGTTGAGATTTAAGAACTTATCAGTAATTCGACTTGGGGAAACATCTTCATCGAGATTTAAGAACTCGCCCGTAATTCATTTGAGAAAATTTATCTGCTGAGATCTAGGAACTTGTCTGCAATTCAATGGAGGAACTTTGTCGAGATTTAGGACCTTGTCTGTAATTCAACTGAGAAAAACTCTGTTGAGATTTAATAACTTGTCAGTAATTCGACTTGGGGAAACATCTTCTTCGAGATTTAAGAACTCGCCCGTAATTCAACTGAGAAAACTTCTCTACTGAGATTTAGGAACTTGTCTGTAATTCAACAGAAGAACTTTGTCGAGATTTAGGACCTTGTCTGTAATTTAACTGAAAAAAACTCTGTTGAGATTTAAGAACTTGTCAGTAATTCGACTTGGGGAAACATCTTTATCGAGATTTAAGAACCCACCCGTAATTCAACTGAGAAAACTTCTCTGCTGAGATTTAGGAACCCGTCTGTAATTCAACGGAGGAACATTTTGTCGAGATTTAGCACCTTGTCTGTAATTCAACTGAGAAAAACTCTGTTGAGATTTAAGAACTTGTCAGTAATTCGACTTGGGGAAACATCTTCATCGAGATTTAAGAACTCGCCCGTAATTCAACTGAGAAAACTTCTCTGCTGAGATTTAGGAACTTGTCTGTAATTCAACGGAGGAAGTTTGTCGAGATTTAGGACCTTGTCTGTAATTCAACTGAGAAAAACTCTGTTGAGATTTAAGAACTTTTCAGTAATTCGACTTGGGGAAACATCTTCAACGAGATTTAAGAACTCGCCCGTAATTAAACTGAGAAAACTTCTCTGGTGAGATTTAGGAACCCGTCTGTAATTCAACGGAGGAACATTTTGTCGAGATTTAGAACCTTGTCTGTAATTCAACTGAGAAAAAATCTGTTGAGATTTAAGAACTTGTCAGTAATTCGACTTGGGGAAACATCTTCATCGAGATTTAAGAACTCGCCCGTAATTCAACTGAGAAAACTTCTCTGTTGAGATTTAGGAACTTGTCTGTAATTCAACGGAGGAACTTTGTCGAGATTTAGGACCTTGTCTGTAATTCAACTGAGAAAAACTCTGTTGAGATTTAAGAACTTGTCAGTAATTCGGCTTGGGGAAACACCTTCGTCGAGATTTAAGAAATCGCCCGTAAATCATTTGAGAAAATTTCTCTGCTGAGATTTAGGAACTTGTCTGTAATTCAATGGAGGAACTTTGTCGAGATTTAGGACCTTGTCTGTAATTCAACTGAGAAAAACTCTGTTGAGATTTAATAACTTGTCAGTAATTCGACTTGGGGACACATCTTCTTCGAGATTTAAGAACTCGCCCGTAATTCAACTGAGAAAACTTGTCTGCTGAGATTTAGGAACTTGTCTGTAATTCAACAGAGGAACTTTATCGAGATTTAGGACCTTGTCTGTAATTTAACTGAAAAAAACTCTATTGAGATTTAAGAACTTGTCATTAATTCGACTTGGGGAAACATCTTCATCGAGATTTAAGAACTCACCCGTAATTCAACTGAGAAAACTTCTCTGCGGAGATTTAGGAACCCGTCTGTAATTCAACGGAGGAAGTTTGTCGAGATTTAAGACCTTGTCTGTAATTCAACTGAGAAAAACTCTGTTGAGATTTAAGAACTTGTCAGTAATTCGACTTGGGGAAACATCTTCAACGAGATTTAAGAACTCGCCCGTAATTAAACTGAGAAAACTTCTCTGCTGAGATTTAGGAACCCATCTGTAATTCAACGGAGGAACATTTTGTCGAGATTTAGGACCTTGTCTGTAATTCAATTGAGAAAAATCTGTTGAGATTTAAGAACTTGTCAGTAATTCGACTTGGGGAAACATCTTCATCGAGATTTAAGAACTCGCCCGTAATTAAACTGAGAAAACTTCTATGTTGAGATTTAGGAACTTGTCTGTAATTCAACGGAGGAACTTTGTCGAGATTTAGGACCTTGTCTGTAATTCAACTGAGAAAAACTCTGTTGAGATTTAAGAACTTGTCAGTAATTCGACTTGGGGAAACACCTTCGTCGAGATTTAAGAACTCGCCCGTAATTCATTTGAGAAAATTTATCTGCTGAGATTTAGGAACTTGTCTATAATTCAATGGAGGAACTTTGTCGAGATTTAGGACCTTGTCTGTAATTCAACTGAGAAAAACTCTGTTGAGATTTAATAACTTGTCCGTAATTCGACTTGGGGAAACATCTTCTTCGAGATTTAAGAACTCGCCCGTAATTCAACTGAGAAAACTTCTCTGCTGAGATTTAGGAACTTGTCTGTAATTCAACAGAAGAACTTTGTCGAGATTTAGGACCTTGTCTATAATTTAACTGAAAAAACTCTGTTGAGATTTAAGAACTTGTCAGTAATTCGACTTGGGGAAACATCTTCATCGAGATTTAAGAACTCACCCGTAATTCAACTGAGAAAACTTCTCTGCTGAGATTTAGGAACCCGTCTGTAATTCAAGGGAGGAACATTTTGTCGAGATTTAGCACCTTGTCTGTAATTCAACTGAGAAAAACTCTGTTGAGATTTAAGAACTTGTCAGTAATTCGACTTGGGGAAACATCTTCATCGAGATTTAAGAACTCGCCCGTAATTCAACTGAGAAAACTTCTCTGCTGAGATTTAGGAACTTGTCTGTAATTCAACGGAGGAAGTTTGTCGAGATTTAGGACCTTGTCTGTAATTCAACTGAGAAAAACTCTGTTGAGATTTAAGAACTTTTCAGTAATTCGACTTGGGGAAACATCTTCAACGAGATTTAAGAACTCGCCCGTAATTAAACTGAGAAAACTTCTCTGGTGAGATTTAGGAACCCGTCTGTAATTCAACGGAGGAACATTTTGTCGAGATTTAGAACCTTGTCTGTAATTCAACTGAGAAAAAATCTGTTGAGATTTAAGAACTTGTCAGTAATTCGACTTGGGGAAACATCTTCATCGAGATTTAAGAACTCGCCCGTAATTCAACTGAGAAAACTTCTCTGTTGAGATTTAGGAACTTGTCTGTAATTCAACGGAGGAACTTTGTCGAGATTTAGGACCTTGTCTGTAATTCAACTGAGAAAAACTCTGTTGAGATTTAATAACTTGTCAGTAATTCGACTTGGGGACACATCTTCTTCGAGATTTAAGAACTCGCCCGTAATTCAACTGAGAAAACTTCTCTGCTGAGATTTAGGAACTTGTCTGTAATTCAACAGAGGAACTTTGTCGAGATTTAGGACCTTGTCTGTAATTTAACTGAAAAAAACTCTATTGAGATTTAAGAACTTGTCAGTAATTCGACTTGGGGAAACATCTTCATCGAGATTTAAGAACTCACCCGTAATTCAACTGAGAAAACTTCTCTGCGGAGATTTAGGAACCCGTCTGTAATTCAACAGATGAACATTTTGTCGATATTTAGGACCTTGTCTGTAATTCAACTGAGAAAAACTCTGTTGAAATTTAAGAACTTGTCAGTAATTCGACTTGGGGAAACATCTTCAACGAGATTTAAGAACTCGCCCGTAATTAAACTGAGAAAACTTCTCTGCTGAGATTTAGGAACCCGTCTGTAATTCAACGGAGGAACATTTTGTCGAGATTTAGGACCTTGTCTGTAATTCAACTGAGAAAAATCTGTTGAGATTTAAGAACTTATCAGTAATTCGACTTGGGGAAACATCTTCATCGAGATTTAAGAACTCGCCCGTAATTCATTTGAGAAAATTTATCTGCTGAGATCTAGGAACTTGTCTGCAATTCAATGGAGGAACTTTGTCGAGATTTAGGACCTTGTCTGTAATTCAACTGAGAAAAACTCTGTTGAGATTTAATAACTTGTCAGTAATTCGACTTGGGGAAACATCTTCTTCGAGATTTAAGAACTCGCCCGTAATTCAACTGAGAAAACTTCTCTACTGAGATTTAGGAACTTGTCTGTAATTCAACAGAAGAACTTTGTCGAGATTTAGGACCTTGTCTGTAATTTAACTGAAAAAAACTCTGTTGAGATTTAAGAACTTGTCAGTAATTCGACTTGGGGAAACATCTTTATCGAGATTTAAGAACCCACCCGTAATTCAACTGAGAAAACTTCTCTGCTGAGATTTAGGAACCCGTCTGTAATTCAACGGAGGAACATTTTGTCGAGATTTAGCACCTTGTCTGTAATTCAACTGAGAAAAACTCTGTTGAGATTTAAGAACTTGTCAGTAATTCGACTTGGGGAAACATCTTCATCGAGATTTAAGAACTCGCCCGTAATTCAACTGAGAAAACTTCTCTGCTGAGATTTAGGAACTTGTCTGTAATTCAACGGAGGAAGTTTGTCGAGATTTAGGACCTTGTCTGTAATTCAACTGAGAAAAACTCTGTTGAGATTTAAGAACTTTTCAGTAATTCGACTTGGGGAAACATCTTCAACGAGATTTAAGAACTCGCCCGTAATTAAACTGAGAAAACTTCTCTGGTGAGATTTAGGAACCCGTCTGTAATTCAACGGAGGAACATTTTGTCGAGATTTAGAACCTTGTCTGTAATTCAACTGAGAAAAAATCTGTTGAGATTTAAGAACTTGTCAGTAATTCGACTTGGGGAAACATCTTCATCGAGATTTAAGAACTCGCCCGTAATTCAACTGAGAAAACTTCTCTGTTGAGATTTAGGAACTTGTCTGTAATTCAACGGAGGAACTTTGTCGAGATTTAGGACCTTGTCTGTAATTCAACTGAGAAAAACTCTGTTGAGATTTAAGAACTTGTCAGTAATTCGGCTTGGGGAAACACCTTCGTCGAGATTTAAGAAATCGCCCGTAAATCATTTGAGAAAATTTCTCTGCTGAGATTTAGGAACTTGTCTGTAATTCAATGGAGGAACTTTGTCGAGATTTAGGACCTTGTCTGTAATTCAACTGAGAAAAACTCTGTTGAGATTTAATAACTTGTCAGTAATTCGACTTGGGGACACATCTTCTTCGAGATTTAAGAACTCGCCCGTAATTCAACTGAGAAAACTTGTCTGCTGAGATTTAGGAACTTGTCTGTAATTCAACAGAGGAACTTTATCGAGATTTAGGACCTTGTCTGTAATTTAACTGAAAAAAACTCTATTGAGATTTAAGAACTTGTCATTAATTCGACTTGGGGAAACATCTTCATCGAGATTTAAGAACTCACCCGTAATTCAACTGAGAAAACTTCTCTGCGGAGATTTAGGAACCCGTCTGTAATTCAACGGAGGAAGTTTGTCGAGATTTAAGACCTTGTCTGTAATTCAACTGAGAAAAACTCTGTTGAGATTTAAGAACTTGTCAGTAATTCGACTTGGGGAAACATCTTCAACGAGATTTAAGAACTCGCCCGTAATTAAACTGAGAAAACTTCTCTGCTGAGATTTAGGAACCCATCTGTAATTCAACGGAGGAACATTTTGTCGAGATTTAGGACCTTGTCTGTAATTCAATTGAGAAAAATCTGTTGAGATTTAAGAACTTGTCAGTAATTCGACTTGGGGAAACATCTTCATCGAGATTTAAGAACTCGCCCGTAATTAAACTGAGAAAACTTCTATGTTGAGATTTAGGAACTTGTCTGTAATTCAACGGAGGAACTTTGTCGAGATTTAGGACCTTGTCTGTAATTCAACTGAGAAAAACTCTGTTGAGATTTAAGAACTTGTCAGTAATTCGACTTGGGGAAACACCTTCGTCGAGATTTAAGAACTCGCCCGTAATTCATTTGAGAAAATTTATCTGCTGAGATTTAGGAACTTGTCTATAATTCAATGGAGGAACTTTGTCGAGATTTAGGACCTTGTCTGTAATTCAACTGAGAAAAACTCTGTTGAGATTTAATAACTTGTCCGTAATTCGACTTGGGGAAACATCTTCTTCGAGATTTAAGAACTCGCCCGTAATTCAACTGAGAAAACTTCTCTGCTGAGATTTAGGAACTTGTCTGTAATTCAACAGAAGAACTTTGTCGAGATTTAGGACCTTGTCTGTAATTTAACTGAAAAAACTCTGTTGAGATTTAAGAACTTGTCAGTAATTCGACTTGGGGAAACATCTTCATCGAGATTTAAGAACTCACCCGTAATTCAACTGAGAAAACTTCTCTGCTGAGATTTAGGAACCCGTCTGTAATTCAAGGGAGGAACATTTTGTCGAGATTTAGCACCTTGTCTGTAATTCAACTGAGAAAAACTCTGTTGAGATTTAAGAACTTGTCAGTAATTCGACTTGGGGAAACATCTTCATCGAGATTTAAGAACTCGCCCGTAATTCAACTGAGAAAACTTCTCTGCTGAGATTTAGGAACTTGTCTGTAATTCAACGGAGGAAGTTTGTCGAGATTTAGGACCTTGTCTGTAATTCAACTGAGAAAAACTCTGTTGAGATTTAAGAACTTTTCAGTAATTCGACTTGGGGAAACATCTTCAACGAGATTTAAGAACTCGCCCGTAATTAAACTGAGAAAACTTCTCTGGTGAGATTTAGGAACCCGTCTGTAATTCAACGGAGGAACATTTTGTCGAGATTTAGAACCTTGTCTGTAATTCAACTGAGAAAAAATCTGTTGAGATTTAAGAACTTGTCAGTAATTCGACTTGGGGAAACATCTTCATCGAGATTTAAGAACTCGCCCGTAATTCAACTGAGAAAACTTCTCTGTTGAGATTTAGGAACTTGTCTGTAATTCAACGGAGGAACTTTGTCGAGATTTAGGACCTTGTCTGTAATTCAACTGAGAAAAACTCTGTTGAGATTTAAGAACTTGTCAGTAATTCGGCTTGGGGAAACACCTTCGTCGAGATTTAAGAACTCGCCCGTAAATCATTTGAGAAAATTTCTCTGCTGAGATTTAGGAACTTGTCTGTAATTCAATGGAGGAACTTTGTCGAGATTTAGGACCTTGTCTGTAATTCAACTGAGAAAAACTCTGTTGAGATTTAATAACTTGTCAGTAATTCGACTTGGGGACACATCTTCTTCGAGATTTAAGAACTCGCCCGTAATTCAACTGAGAAAACTTGTCTGCTGAGATTTAGGAACTTGTCTGTAATTCAACAGAGGAACTTTATCGAGATTTAGGACCTTGTCTGTAATTTAACTGAAAAAAACTCTATTGAGATTTAAGAATTTGTCATTAATTCGACTTGGGGAAACATCTTCATCGAGATTTAAGAACTCACCCGTAATTCAACTGAGAAAACTTCTCTGCGGAGATTTAGGAACCCGTCTGTAATTCAACGGAGGAAGTTTGTCGAGATTTAAGACCTTGTCTGTAATTCAACTGAGAAAAACTCTGTTGAGATTTAAGAACTTGTCAGTAATTCGACTTGGGGAAACATCTTCAACGAGATTTAAGAACTCGCCCGTAATTAAACTGAGAAAACTTCTCTGCTGAGATTTAGGAACCCATCTGTAATTCAACGGAGGAACATTTTGTCGAGATTTAGGACCTTGTCTGTAATTCAATTGAGAAAAATCTGTTGAGATTTAAGAACTTGTCAGTAATTCGACTTGGGGAAACATCTTCATCGAGATTTAAGAACTCGCCCGTAATTAAACTGAGAAAACTTCTATGTTGAGATTTAGGAACTTGTCTGTAATTCAACGGAGGAACTTTGTCGAGATTTAGGACCTTGTCTATAATTCAACTGAGAAAAACTCTGTTGGGATTTAAGAACTTGTCAGTAATTCGACTTGGGGAAACACCTTCGTCTAGATTTAAGAACTCGCCCGTAATTCATTTGAGAAAATTTATCTGCTGAGATTTAGGAACTTGTCTATAATTCAATGGAGGAACTTTGTCGAGATTTAGGACCTTGTCTGTAATTCAACTGAGAAAAACTCTGTTGAGATTTAATAACTTGTCAGTAATTCGACTTGGGGAAACATCTTCTTCGAGATTTAAGAACTCGCCCGTAATTCAACTGAGAAAACTTCTCTGCTGAGATTTAGGAACTTGTCTGTAATTCAACAGAAGAACTTTGTCGAGATTTAGGACCTTGTCTGTAATTTAACTGAAAAAAACTCTGTTGAGATTTAAGAACTTGTCAGTAATTCGACTTGGGGAAACATCTTCATCGAGATTTAAGAACTCATCCGTAATTCAACTGAGAAAACTTCTCTGCTGAGATTTAGGAACCCGTCTGTAATTCAACGGAGGAACATTTTGTCGAGATTTAGCACCTTGTCTGTAATTCAACTGAGAAAAACTCTGTTGAGATTTAAGAACTTGTCAGTAATTCGACTTGGGGAAACATCTTCATCGAGATTTAAGAACTCGCCCGTAATTCAACTGAGAAAACTTCTCTGCTGAGATTTAGGAACTTGTCTGTAATTCAACGGAGGAAGTTTGTCGAGATTTAGGACCTTGTCTGTAATTCAACTGAGAAAAACTCTGTTGAGATTTAAGAACTTTTCAGTAATTCGACTTGGGGAAACATCTTCAACGAGATTTAAGAACTCGCCCGTAATTAAACTGAGAAAACTTCTCTGGTGAGATTTAGGAACCCGTCTGTAATTCAACGGAGGAACATTTTGTCGAGATTTAGAACCTTGTCTGTAATTCAACTGAGAAAAAATCTGTTGAGATTTAAGAACTTGTCAGTAATTCGACTTGGGGAAACATCTTCATCGAGATTTAAGAACTCGCCCGTAATTCAACTGAGAAAACTTCTCTGTTGAGATTTAGGAACTTGTCTGTAATTCAACGGAGGAACTTTGTCGAGATTTAGGACCTTGTCTGTAATTCAACTGAGAAAAACTCTGTTGAGATTTAAGAACTTGTCAGTAATTCGGCTTGGGGAAACACCTTCGTCGAGATTTAAGAACTCGCCCGTAAATCATTTGAGAAAATTTCTCTGCTGAGATTTAGGAACTTGTCTGTAATTCAATGGAGGAACTTTGTCGAGATTTAGGACCTTGTCTGTAATTCAACTGAGAAAAACTCTGTTGAGATTTAATAACTTGTCAGTAATTCGACTTGGGGACACATCTTCTTCGAGATTTAAGAACTCGCCCGTAATTCAACTGAGAAAACTTGTCTGCTGAGATTTAGGAACTTGTCTGTAATTCAACAGAGGAACTTTATCGAGATTTAGGACCTTGTCTGTAATTTAACTGAAAAAAACTCTATTGAGATTTAAGAATTTGTCATTAATTCGACTTGGGGAAACATCTTCATCGAGATTTAAGAACTCACCCGTAATTCAACTGAGAAAACTTCTCTGCGGAGATTTAGGAACCCGTCTGTAATTCAACGGAGGAAGTTTGTCGAGATTTAAGACCTTGTCTGTAATTCAACTGAGAAAAACTCTGTTGAGATTTAAGAACTTGTCAGTAATTCGACTTGGGGAAACATCTTCAACGAGATTTAAGAACTCGCCCGTAATTAAACTGAGAAAACTTCTCTGCTGAGATTTAGGAACCCATCTGTAATTCAACGGAGGAACATTTTGTCGAGATTTAGGACCTTGTCTGTAATTCAATTGAGAAAAATCTGTTGAGATTTAAGAACTTGTCAGTAATTCGACTTGGGGAAACATCTTCATCGAGATTTAAGAACTCGCCCGTAATTAAACTGAGAAAACTTCTATGTTGAGATTTAGGAACTTGTCTGTAATTCAACGGAGGAACTTTGTCGAGATTTAGGACCTTGTCTATAATTCAACTGAGAAAAACTCTGTTGAGATTTAAGAACTTGTCAGTAATTCGACTTGGGGAAACACCTTCGTCTAGATTTAAGAACTCGCCCGTAATTCATTTGAGAAAATTTATCTGCTGAGATTTAGGAACTTGTCTATAATTCAATGGAGGAACTTTGTCGAGATTTAGGACCTTGTCTGTAATTCAACTGAGAAAAACTCTGTTGAGATTTAATAACTTGTCAGTAATTCGACTTGGGGAAACATCTTCTTCGAGATTTAAGAACTCGCCCGTAATTCAACTGAGAAAACTTCTCTGCTGAGATTTAGGAACTTGTCTGTAATTCAACAGAAGAACTTTGTCGAGATTTAGGACCTTGTCTGTAATTTAACTGAAAAAAACTCTGTTGAGATTTAAGAACTTGTCAGTAATTCGACTTGGGGAAACATCTTCATCGAGATTTAAGAACTCACCCGTAATTCAACTGAGAAAACTTCTCTGCTGAGATTTAGGAACCCGTCTGTAATTCAACGGAGGAACATTTTGTCGAGATTTAGCACCTTGTCTGTAATTCAACTGAGAAAAACTCTGTTGAGATTTAAGAACTTGTCAGTAATTCGACTTGGGGAAACATCTTCATCGAGATTTAAGAACTCGCCCGTAATTCAACTGAGAAAACTTCTCTGCTGAGATTTAGGAACTTGTCTGTAATTCAACGGAGGAAGTTTGTCGAGATTTAGGACCTTGTCTGTAATTCAACTGAGAAAAACTCTGTTGAGATTTAAGAACTTTTCAGTAATTCGACTTGGGGAAACAACTTCAACGAGATTTAAGAACTCGCCCGTAATTAAACTGAGAAAACTTCTCTGGTGAGATTTAGGAACCCGTCTGTAATTCAACGGAGGAACATTTTGTCGAGATTTAGAACCTTGTCTGTAATTCAACTGAGAAAAAATCTGTTGAGATTTAAGAACTTGTCAGTAATTCGACTTGGGGAAACATCTTCATCGAGATTTAAGAACTCGCCCGTAATTCAACTGAGAAAACTTCTCTGTTGAGATTTAGGAACTTGTCTGTAATTCAACGGAGGAACTTTGTCGAGATTTAGGACCTTGTCTGTAATTCAACTGAGAAAAACTCTGTTGAGATTTAAGAACTTGTCAGTAATTCGGCTTGGGGAAACACCTTCGTCGAGATTTAAGAACTCGCCCGTAAATCATTTGAGAAAATTTCTCTGCTGAGATTTAGGAACTTGTCTGTAATTCAATGGAGGAACTTTGTCGAGATTTAGGACCTTGTCTGTAATTCAATTGAGAAAAACTCTGTTGAGATTTAATAACTTGTCAGTAATTCGACTTGGGGACACATCTTCTTCGAGATTTAAGAACTCGCCCGTAATTCAACTGAGAAAATTTATCTGCTGAGATTTAGGAACTTGTCTGTAATTCAACAGAGGAACTTTATCGAGATTTAGGACCTTGTCTGTAATTTAACTGAAAAAAACTCTATTAAGATTTAAGAACTTGTCAGTAATTCGACTTGGGGAAACATCTTCTTCGAGATTTAAGAACTCACCCGTAATTCAACTGAGAAAACTTCTCTGCGGAGATTTAGGAACCCGTCTGTAATTCAACGGAGGAAGTTTGTCGAGATTTAAGACCTTGTCTGTAATTCAACTGAGAAAAACTCTGTTGAGATTTAAGAACTTGTCAGTAATTCGACTTGGGGAAACATCTTCAACGAGATTTAAGAACTCGCCCGTAATTAAACTGAGAAAACTTCTCTGCTGAGATTTAGGAACCCATCTGTAATTCAACGGAGGAACATTTTGTCGAGATTTAGGACCTTGTCTGTAATTCAACTGAGAAAAATCTGTTGAGATTTAAGAACTTGTCAGTAATTCGACTTGGGGAAACATCTTCATCGAGATTTAAGAACTCGCCCGTAATTCAACTGAGAAAACTTCTATGTTGAGATTTAGGAACTTGTCTGTAATTCAACGGAGGAACTTTGTCGAGATTTAGGACCTTGTCTGTAATTCAACTGAGAAAAACTCTGTTGAGATTTAAGAACTTGTCAGTAATTCGACTTGGGGAAACACCTTCGTCGAGATTTAAGAACTCGCCCGTAATTCATTTGAGAAAATTTATCTGCTGAGATTTAGGAACTTGTCTATAATTCAATGGAGGAACTTTGTCGAGATTTAGGACCTTGTCTGTAATTCAACTGAGAAAAACTCTGTTGAGATTTAATAACTTGTCAGTAATTCGACTTGGGGAAACATCTTCTTCGAGATTTAAGAACTCGCCCGTAATTCAACTGAGAAAACTTCTCTGCTGAGATTTAGGAACTTGTCTGTAATTCAACAGAAGAACTTTGTCGAGATTTAGGACCTTGTCTGTAATTTAACTGAAAAAAACTCTGTTGAGATTTAAGAACTTGTCAGTAATTCGACTTGGGGAAACATCTTCATCGATATTTAAGAACTCACCCGTAATTCAACTGAGAAAACTTCTCTGCTGAGATTTAGGAACCCGTCTGTAATTCAACGGAGGAACATTTTGTCGAGATTTAGCACCTTGTCTCTAATTCAACTGAGAAAAACTCTGTTGAGATTTAAGAACTTGTCAGTAATTCGACTTGGGGAAACATCTTCATCGAGATTTAAGAACTCGCCCGTAATTCAACTGAGAAAACTTCTCTGCTGAGATTTAGGAACTTGTCTGTAATTCAACGGAGGAAGTTTGTCGAGATTTAGGACCTTGTCTGTAATTCAACTGAGAAAAACTCTGTTGAGATTTAAGAACTTTTCAGTAATTCGACTTGGGGAAACATCTTCAACGAGATTTAAGAACTCGCCCCTAATTAAACTGAGAAAACTTCTCTAGTGAGATTTAGGAACCCGTCTGTAATTAAACAGAGGAACATTTTGTCGAGATTTAGCACCTTGTCTGTAATTCAACTGAGAAAAACTCTGTTGAGATTTAAGAACTTGTCAGTAATTCGACTTGGGGAAACATCTTCATCGAGATTTAAGAACTCGCCCGTAATTCAACTGAGAAAACTTCTCTGCTGAGATTTAGGAACTTATCTGTAATTCAACGGAGGAAGTTTGTCGAGATTTAGGACCTTGTCTGTAATTCAACTGAGAAAAACTCTGTTGAGATTTAAGAACTTTTCAGTAATTCGACTTGGGGAAACATCTTCAACGAGATTTAAGAACTCGCCCGTAATTAAACTGAGAAAACTTCTCTGGTGAGATTTAGGAACCCGTCTGTAATTCAACGGAGGAACATTTTGTCGAGATTTAGAACCTTGTCTGTAATTCAACTGAGAAAAAATCTGTTGAGATTTAAGAACTTGTCAGTAATTCGACTTGGGGAAACATCTTCATCGAGATTTAAGAACTCGCCCGTAATTCAACTGAGAAAACTTCTCTGTTGAGATTTAGGAACTTGTCTGTAATTCAACGGAGGAACTTTGTCGAGATTTAGGACCTTGTCTGTAATTCAACTGAGAAAAACTCTGTTGAGATTTAAGAACTTGTCAGTAATTCGGCTTGGGGAAACACCTTCGTCGAGATTTAAGAACTCGCCCGTAAATCATTTGAGAAAATTTCTCTGCTGAGATTTAGGAACTTGTCTGTAATTCAATGGAGGAACTTTGTCGAGATTTAGGACCTTGTCTGTAATTCAACTGAGAAAAACTCTGTTGAGATTTAATAACTTGTCAGTAATTCGACTTGGGGACACATCTTCTTCGAGATTTAAGAACTCGCCCGTAATTCAACTGAGAAAATTTGTCTGCTGAGATTTAGGAACTTGTCTGTAATTCAACAGAGGAACTTTATCGAGATTTAGGACCTTGTCTGTAATTTAACTGAAAAAAACTCTATTGAGATTTAAGAACTTGTCAGTAATTCGACTTGGGGAAACATCTTCATCGAGATTTAAGAACTCACCCGTAATTCAACTGAGAAAACTTCTCTGCGAAGATTTAGGAACCCGTCTGTAATTCAACGGAGGAAGTTTGTCGAGATTTAAGACCTTGTCTGTAATTCAACTGAGAAAAACTCTGTTGAGATTTAAGAACTTGTCAGTAATTCGACTTGGGGAAACATCTTCAACGAGATTTAAGAACTCGCCCGTAATTAAACTGAGAAAACTTCTCTGCTGAGATTTAGGAACCCATCTGTAATTCAACGGAGGAACATTTTGTCGAGATTTAGGACCTTGTCTGTAATTCAACTGAGAAAAATCTGTTGAGATTTAAGAACTTGTCAGTAATTCGACTTGGGGAAACATCTTCATCGAGATTTAAGAACTCGCCCGTAATTCAACTGAGAAAACTTCTATGTTGAGATTTAGAAACTTGTCTGTAATTCAACGGAGTCACTTTGTCGAGATTTAGGACCTTGTCTGTAATTCAACTGAGAAAAACTCTGTTGAGATTTAAGAACTTGTCAGTAATTCGACTTGGGGAAACACCTTCGTCGAGATTTAAGAACTCGCCCGTAATTCATTTGAGAAAATTTATCTGCTGAGATTTAGGAACTTGTCTATAATTCAATGGAGGAACTTTGTCGAGATTTAGGACCTTGTCTGTAATTCAACTGAGAAAAACTCTGTTGAGATTTAATAACTTGTCAGTAATTCGACTTGGGGAAACATCTTCTTCGAGATTTAAGAACTCACCCGTAATTCAACTGAGAAAACTTCTCTGCTGAGATTTAGGAACTTGTCTGTAATTCAACAGAAGAACTTTGTCGAGATTTAGGACCTTGTCTGTAATTTAACTGAAAAAAACTCTGTTGAGATTTAAGAACTTGTCAGTAATTCGACTTGGGGAAACATCTTCATCGATATTTAAGAACTCACCCGTAATTCAACTGAGAAAACTTCTCTGCTGAGATTTAGGAACCCGTCTGTAATTCAACGGAGGAACATTTTGTCGAGATTTAGCACCTTGTCTGTAATTCAACTGAGAAAAACTCTGTTGAGATTTAAGAACTTGTCAGTAATTCGACTTGGGGAAACATCTTCATCGAGATTTAAGAACTCGCCCGTAATTCAACTGAGAAAACTTCTCTGCTGAGATTTAGGAACTTGTCTGTAATTCAACGGAGGAAGTTTGTCGAGATTTAGGACCTTGTCTGTAATTCAACTGAGAAAAACTCTGTTGAGATTTAAGAACTTTTCAGTAATTCGACTTGGGGAAACAACTTCAACGAGATTTAAGAACTCGCCCGTAATTAAACTGAGAAAACTTCTCTGGTGAGATTTAGGAACCCGTCTGTAATTCAACGGAGGAACATTTTGTCGAGATTTAGAACCTTGTCTGTAATTCAACTGAGAAAAAATCTGTTGAGATTTAAGAACTTGTCAGTAATTCGACTTGGGGAAACATCTTCATCGAGATTTAAGAACTCGCCCGTAATTCAACTGAGAAAACTTCTCTGTTGAGATTTAGGAACTTGTCTGTAATTCAACGGAGGAACTTTGTCGAGATTTAGGACCTTGTCTGTAATTCAACTGAGAAAAACTCTGTTGAGATTTAAGAACTTGTCAGTAATTCGGCTTGGGGAAACACCTTCGTCGAGATTTAAGAACTCGCCCGTAAATCATTTGAGAAAATTTCTCTGCTGAGATTTAGGAACTTGTCTGTAATTCAATGGAGGAACTTTGTCGAGATTTAGGACCTTGTCTGTAATTCAATTGAGAAAAACTCTGTTGAGATTTAATAACTTGTCAGTAATTCGACTTGGGGACACATCTTCTTCGAGATTTAAGAACTCGCCCGTAATTCAACTGAGAAAATTTATCTGCTGAGATTTAGGAACTTGTCTGTAATTCAACAGAGGAACTTTATCGAGATTTAGGACCTTGTCTGTAATTTAACTGAAAAAAACTCTATTAAGATTTAAGAACTTGTCAGTAATTCGACTTGGGGAAACATCTTCTTCGAGATTTAAGAACTCACCCGTAATTCAACTGAGAAAACTTCTCTGCGGAGATTTAGGAACCCGTCTGTAATTCAACGGAGGAAGTTTGTCGAGATTTAAGACCTTGTCTGTAATTCAACTGAGAAAAACTCTGTTGAGATTTAAGAACTTGTCAGTAATTCGACTTGGGGAAACATCTTCAACGAGATTTAAGAACTCGCCCGTAATTAAACTGAGAAAACTTCTCTGCTGAGATTTAGGAACCCATCTGTAATTCAACGGAGGAACATTTTGTCGAGATTTAGGACCTTGTCTGTAATTCAACTGAGAAAAATCTGTTGAGATTTAAGAACTTGTCAGTAATTCGACTTGGGGAAACATCTTCATCGAGATTTAAGAACTCGCCCGTAATTCAACTGAGAAAACTTCTATGTTGAGATTTAGGAACTTGTCTGTAATTCAACGGAGGAACTTTGTCGAGATTTAGGACCTTGTCTGTAATTCAACTGAGAAAAACTCTGTTGAGATTTAAGAACTTGTCAGTAATTCGACTTGGGGAAACACCTTCGTCGAGATTTAAGAACTCGCCCGTAATTCATTTGAGAAAATTTATCTGCTGAGATTTAGGAACTTGTCTATAATTCAATGGAGGAACTTTGTCGAGATTTAGGACCTTGTCTGTAATTCAACTGAGAAAAACTCTGTTGAGATTTAATAACTTGTCAGTAATTCGACTTGGGGAAACATCTTCTTCGAGATTTAAGAACTCGCCCGTAATTCAACTGAGAAAACTTCTCTGCTGAGATTTAGGAACTTGTCTGTAATTCAACAGAAGAACTTTGTCGAGATTTAGGACCTTGTCTGTAATTTAACTGAAAAAAACTCTGTTGAGATTTAAGAACTTGTCAGTAATTCGACTTGGGGAAACATCTTCATCGATATTTAAGAACTCACCCGTAATTCAACTGAGAAAACTTCTCTGCTGAGATTTAGGAACCCGTCTGTAATTCAACGGAGGAACATTTTGTCGAGATTTAGCACCTTGTCTCTAATTCAACTGAGAAAAACTCTGTTGAGATTTAAGAACTTGTCAGTAATTCGACTTGGGGAAACATCTTCATCGAGATTTAAGAACTCGCCCGTAATTCAACTGAGAAAACTTCTCTGCTGAGATTTAGGAACTTGTCTGTAATTCAACGGAGGAAGTTTGTCGAGATTTAGGACCTTGTCTGTAATTCAACTGAGAAAAACTCTGTTGAGATTTAAGAACTTTTCAGTAATTCGACTTGGGGAAACATCTTCAACGAGATTTAAGAACTCGCCCCTAATTAAACTGAGAAAACTTCTCTAGTGAGATTTAGGAACCCGTCTGTAATTAAACAGAGGAACATTTTGTCGAGATTTAGCACCTTGTCTGTAATTCAACTGAGAAAAACTCTGTTGAGATTTAAGAACTTGTCAGTAATTCGACTTGGGGAAACATCTTCATCGAGATTTAAGAACTCGCCCGTAATTCAACTGAGAAAACTTCTCTGCTGAGATTTAGGAACTTATCTGTAATTCAACGGAGGAAGTTTGTCGAGATTTAGGACCTTGTCTGTAATTCAACTGAGAAAAACTCTGTTGAGATTTAAGAACTTTTCAGTAATTCGACTTGGGGAAACATCTTCAACGAGATTTAAGAACTCGCCCGTAATTAAACTGAGAAAACTTCTCTGGTGAGATTTAGGAACCCGTCTGTAATTCAACGGAGGAACATTTTGTCGAGATTTAGAACCTTGTCTGTAATTCAACTGAGAAAAAATCTGTTGAGATTTAAGAACTTGTCAGTAATTCGACTTGGGGAAACATCTTCATCGAGATTTAAGAACTCGCCCGTAATTCAACTGAGAAAACTTCTCTGTTGAGATTTAGGAACTTGTCTGTAATTCAACGGAGGAACTTTGTCGAGATTTAGGACCTTGTCTGTAATTCAACTGAGAAAAACTCTGTTGAGATTTAAGAACTTGTCAGTAATTCGGCTTGGGGAAACACCTTCGTCGAGATTTAAGAACTCGCCCGTAAATCATTTGAGAAAATTTCTCTGCTGAGATTTAGGAACTTGTCTGTAATTCAATGGAGGAACTTTGTCGAGATTTAGGACCTTGTCTGTAATTCAACTGAGAAAAACTCTGTTGAGATTTAATAACTTGTCAGTAATTCGACTTGGGGACACATCTTCTTCGAGATTTAAGAACTCGCCCGTAATTCAACTGAGAAAATTTGTCTGCTGAGATTTAGGAACTTGTCTGTAATTCAACAGAGGAACTTTATCGAGATTTAGGACCTTGTCTGTAATTTAACTGAAAAAAACTCTATTGAGATTTAAGAACTTGTCAGTAATTCGACTTGGGGAAACATCTTCATCGAGATTTAAGAACTCACCCGTAATTCAACTGAGAAAACTTCTCTGCGAAGATTTAGGAACCCGTCTGTAATTCAACGGAGGAAGTTTGTCGAGATTTAAGACCTTGTCTGTAATTCAACTGAGAAAAACTCTGTTGAGATTTAAGAACTTGTCAGTAATTCGACTTGGGGAAACATCTTCAACGAGATTTAAGAACTCGCCCGTAATTAAACTGAGAAAACTTCTCTGCTGAGATTTAGGAACCCATCTGTAATTCAACGGAGGAACATTTTGTCGAGATTTAGGACCTTGTCTGTAATTCAACTGAGAAAAATCTGTTGAGATTTAAGAACTTGTCAGTAATTCGACTTGGGGAAACATCTTCATCGAGATTTAAGAACTCGCCCGTAATTCAACTGAGAAAACTTCTATGTTGAGATTTAGAAACTTGTCTGTAATTCAACGGAGTCACTTTGTCGAGATTTAGGACCTTGTCTGTAATTCAACTGAGAAAAACTCTGTTGAGATTTAAGAACTTGTCAGTAATTCGACTTGGGGAAACACCTTCGTCGAGATTTAAGAACTCGCCCGTAATTCATTTGAGAAAATTTATCTGCTGAGATTTAGGAACTTGTCTATAATTCAATGGAGGAACTTTGTCGAGATTTAGGACCTTGTCTGTAATTCAACTGAGAAAAACTCTGTTGAGATTTAATAACTTGTCAGTAATTCGACTTGGGGAAACATCTTCTTCGAGATTTAAGAACTCACCCGTAATTCAACTGAGAAAACTTCTCTGCTGAGATTTAGGAACTTGTCTGTAATTCAACAGAAGAACTTTGTCGAGATTTAGGACCTTGTCTGTAATTTAACTGAAAAAAACTCTGTTGAGATTTAAGAACTTGTCAGTAATTCGACTTGGGGAAACATCTTCATCGATATTTAAGAACTCACCCGTAATTCAACTGAGAAAACTTCTCTGCTGAGATTTAGGAACCCGTCTGTAATTCAACGGAGGAACATTTTGTCGAGATTTAGCACCTTGTCTCTAATTCAACTGAGAAAAACTCTGTTGAGATTTAAGAACTTGTCAGTAATTCGACTTGGGGAAACATCTTCATCGAGATTTAAGAACTCGCCCGTAATTCAACTGAGAAAACTTCTCTGCTGAGATTTAGGAACTTGTCTGTAATTCAACGGAGGAAGTTTGTCGAGATTTAGGACCTTGTCTGTAATTCAACTGAGAAAAACTCTGTTGAGATTTAAGAACTTTTCAGTAATTCGACTTGGGGAAACATCTTCAACGAGATTTAAGAACTCGCCCGTAATTAAACTGAGAAAACTTCTCTGGTGAGATTTAGGAACCCGTCTGTAATTCAACGGAGGAACATTTTGTCGAGATTTAGAACCTTGTCTGTAATTCAACTGAGAAAAAACATGTTGAGATTTAAGAACTTGTCAGTAATTCGACTTGGGGAAACATCTTCATCGAGATTTAAGAACTCGCCCGTAATTCAACTGAGAAAACTTCTATGTTGAGATTTAGGAACTTGTCTGTAATTCAACGGAGGAACTTTGTCGAGATTTATGACCTTGTCTGTAATTCAACTGAGAAAAACTCTGTTGAGATTTAAGAACTTGTCAGTAATTCGATTTGGGGAAACACCTTCGTCGAGATTTAAGAACTCTCCCGTAATTCATTTGAGAAAATTTATCTGCTGAGATTTAGGAACTTGTCTGTAATTCAATGGAGGAACTTTGTCGAGATTTAGGACCTTGTCTGTAATTCAACTGAGAAAAACTCTGTTGAGATTTAATAACTTGTCAGTAATTCGACTTGGGGACACATCTTCTTCGAGATTTAAGAACTCGCCCGTAATTCAACTGAGAAAATTTATCTGCTGAGATTTAGGAACTTGTCTGTAATTCAACAGAGGAACTTTATCGAGATTTAGGACCTTGTCTGTAATTTAACTGAAAAAAACTCTATTAAGATTTAAGAACTTGTCAGTAATTCGACTTGGGGAAACATCTTCTTCGAGATTTAAGAACTCACCCGTAATTCAACTGAGAAAACTTCTCTGCGGAGATTTAGGAACCCGTCTGTAATTCAACGGAGGAAGTTTGTCGAGATTTAAGACCTTGTCTGTAATTCAACTGAGAAAAACTCTGTTGAGATTTAAGAACTTGTCAGTAATTCGACTTGGGGAAACATCTTCAACGAGATTTAAGAACTCGCCCGTAATTAAACTGAGAAAACTTCTCTGCTGAGATTTAGGAACCCATCTGTAATTCAACGGAGGAACATTTTGTCAAGATTTAGGACCTTGTCTGTAATTCAACTGAGAAAAATCTGTTGAGATTTAAGAACTTGTCAGTAATTCGACTTGGGGAAACATCTTCATCGAGATTTAAGAACTCGCCCGTAATTCAACTGAGAAAACTTCTAAGTTGAGATTTAGGAACTTGTCTGTAATTCAACGGAGGAACTTTGTCGAGATTTAGGACCTTGTCTGTAATTCAACTGAGAAAAACTCTGTTGAGATTTAAGAACTTGTCAGTAATTCGACTTGGGGAAACACCTTCGTCGAGATTTAAGAACTCGCCCGTAATTCATTTGAGAAAATTTATCTGCTGAGATTTAGGAACTTGTCTATAATTCAATGGAGGAACTTTGTCGAGATTTAGGACCTTGTCTGTAATTCAACTGAGAAAAACTCTGTTGAGATTTAATAACTTGTCAGTAATTCGACTTGGGGAAACATCTTCTTCGAGATTTAAGAACTCGCCCGTAATTCAACTGAGAAAACTTCTCTGCTGAGATTTAGGAACTTGTCTGTAATTCAACAGAAGAACTTTGTCGAGATTTAGGACCTTGTCTGTAATTTAACTGAAAAAAACTCTGTTGAGATTTAAGAACTTGTCAGTAATTCGACTTGGGGAAACATCTTCATCGATATTTAAGAACTCACCCGTAATTCAACTGAGAAAACTTCTCTGCTGAGATTTAGGAACCCGTCTGTAATTCAACGGAGGAACATTTTGTCGAGATTTAGCACCTTGTCTCTAATTCAACTGAGAAAAACTCTGTTGAGATTTAAGAACTTGTCAGTAATTCGACTTGGGGAAACATCTTCATCGAGATTTAAGAACTCGCCCGTAATTCAACTGAGAAAACTTCTCTGCTGAGATTTAGGAACTTGTCTGTAATTCAACGGAGGAAGTTTGTCGAGATTTAGGACCTTGTCTGTAATTCAACTGAGAAAAACTCTGTTGAGATTTAAGAACTTTTCAGTAATTCGACTTGGGGAAACATCTTCAACGAGATTTAAGAACTCGCCCCTAATTAAACTGAGAAAACTTCTCTAGTGAGATTTAGGAACCCGTCTGTAATTCAACAGAGGAACATTTTGTCGAGATTTAGCACCTTGTCTGTAATTCAACTGAGAAAAACTCTGTTGAGATTTAAGAACTTGTCAGTAATTCGACTTGGGGAAACATCTTCATCGAGATTTAAGAACTCGCCCGTAATTCAACTGAGAAAACTTCTCTGCTGAGATTTAGGAACTTATCTGTAATTCAACGGAGGAAGTTTGTCGAGATTTAGGACCTTGTCTGTAATTCAACTGAGAAAAACTCTGTTGAGATTTAAGAACTTTTCAGTAATTCGACTTGGGGAAACATCTTCAACGAGATTTAAGAACTCGCCCGTAATTAAACTGAGAAAACTTCTCTGGTGAGATTTAGGAACCCGTCTGTAATTCAACGGAGGAACATTTTGTCGAGATTTAGAACCTTGTCTGTAATTCAACTGAGAAAAAATCTGTTGAGATTTAAGAACTTGTCAGTAATTCGACTTGGGGAAACATCTTCATCGAGATTTAAGAACTCGCCCGTAATTCAACTGAGAAAACTTCTCTGTTGAGATTTAGGAACTTGTCTGTAATTCAACGGAGGAACTTTGTCGAGATTTAGGACCTTGTCTGTAATTCAACTGAGAAAAACTCTGTTGAGATTTAAGAACTTGTCAGTAATTCGGCTTGGGGAAACACCTTCGTCGAGATTTAAGAACTCGCCCGTAAATCATTTGAGAAAATTTCTCTGCTGAGATTTAGGAACTTGTCTGTAATTCAATGGAGGAACTTTGTCGAGATTTAGGACCTTGTCTGTAA
This sequence comes from Vicia faba, assembly GCA_948472305.1. NCBI lineage: Eukaryota > Viridiplantae > Streptophyta > Magnoliopsida > Fabales > Fabaceae > Vicia > Vicia faba. Next base: position 6,903,456 of record OX451736.1, read on the forward strand.
TTCAACTGAGAAAAACTCTGTTGAGATTTAATAACTTGTCAGTAATTCGACTTGGGGACACATCTTCTTCGAGATTTAAGAACTCGCCCGTAATTCAACTGAGAAAATTTGTCTGCTGAGATTTAGGAACTTGTCTGTAATTCAACAGAGGAACTTTATCGAGATTTAGGACCTTGTCTGTAATTTAACTGAAAAAAACTCTATTGAGATTTAAGAACTTGTCAGTAATTCGACTTGGGGAAACATCTTCATCGAGATTTAAGAACTCACCCGTAATTCAACTGAGAAAACTTCTCTGCGGAGATTTAGGAACCCGTCTGTAATTCAACGGAGGAAGTTTGTCGAGATTTAAGACCTTGTCTGTAATTCAACTGAGAAAAACTCTGTTGAGATTTAAGAACTTGTCAGTAATTCGACTTGGGGAAACATCTTCAACGAGATTTAAGAACTCGCCCGTAATTAAACTGAGAAAACTTCTCTACTGAGATTTAGGAACCCATCTGTAATTCAACGGAGGAACATTTTGTCGAGATTTAGGACCTTGTCTGTAATTCAACTGAGAAAAATCTGTTGAGATTTAAGAACTTGTCAGTAATTCGACTTGGGGAAACATCTTCATCGAGATTTAAGAACTCGCCCGTAATTCAACTGAGAAAACTTCTAAGTTGAGATTTAGGAACTTGTCTGTAATTCAACGGAGGAACTTTGTCGAGATTTAGGACCTTGTCTGTAATTCAACTGAGAAAAACTCTGTTGAGATTTAAGAACTTGTCAGTAATTCGACTTGGGGAAACACCTTCGTCGAGATTTAAGAACTCGCCCGTAATTCATTTGAGAAAATTTATCTGCTGAGATTTAGGAACTTGTCTATAATTCAATGGAGGAACTTTGTCGAGATTTAGGACCTTGTCTGTAATTCAACTGAGAAAAACTCTGTTGAGATTTAATAACTTGTCAGTAATTCGACTTGGGGAAACATCTTCTTCGAGATTTAAGAACTCGCCCGTAATTCAACTGAGAAAACTTCTCTGCTGAGATTTAGGAACTTGTCTGTAATTCAACAGAAGAACTTTGTCGAGATTTAGGACCTTGTCTGTAATTTAACTGAAAAAAACTCTGTTGAGATTTAAGAACTTGTCAGTAATTCGACTTGGGGAAACATCTTCATCGATATTTAAGAACTCACCCGTAATTCAACTGAGAAAACTTCTCTGCTGAGATTTAGGAACCCGTCTGTAATTCAACGGAGGAACATTTTGTCGAGATTTAGCACCTTGTCTCTAATTCAACTGAGAAAAACTCTGTTGAGATTTAAGAACTTGTCAGTAATTCGACTTGGGGAAACATCTTCATCGAGATTTAAGAACTCGCCCGTAATTCAACTGAGAAAACTTCTCTGCTGAGATTTAGGAACTTGTCTGTAATTCAACGGAGGAAGTTTGTCGAGATTTAGGACCTTGTCTGTAATTCAACTGAGAAAAACTCTGTTGAGATTTAAGAACTTTTCAGTAATTCGACTTGGGGAAACATCTTCAACGAGATTTAAGAACTCGCCCCTAATTAAACTGAGAAAACTTCTCTAGTGAGATTTAGGAACCCGTCTGTAATTCAACAGAGGAACATTTTGTCGAGATTTAGCACCTTGTCTGTAATTCAACTGAGAAAAACTCTGTTGAGATTTAAGAACTTGTCAGTAATTCGACTTGGGGAAACATCTTCATCGAGATTTAAGAACTCGCCCGTAATTCAACTGAGAAAACTTCTCTGCTGAGATTTAGGAACTTATCTGTAATTCAACGGAGGAAGTTTGTCGAGATTTAGGACCTTGTCTGTAATTCAACTGAGAAAAACTCTGTTGAGATTTAAGAACTTTTCAGTAATTCGACTTGGGGAAACATCTTCAACGAGATTTAAGAACTCGCCCGTAATTAAACTGAGAAAACTTCTCTGGTGAGATTTAGGAACCCGTCTGTAATTCAACGGAGGAACATTTTGTCGAGATTTAGAACCTTGTCTGTAATTCAACTGAGAAAAAATCTGTTGAGATTTAAGAACTTGTCAGTAATTCGACTTGGGGAAACATCTTCATCGAGATTTAAGAACTCGCCCGTAATTCAACTGAGAAAACTTCTCTGTTGAGATTTAGGAACTTGTCTGTAATTCAACGGAGGAACTTTGTCGAGATTTAGGACCTTGTCTGTAATTCAACTGAGAAAAACTCTGTTGAGATTTAAGAACTTGTCAGTAATTCGGCTTGGGGAAACACCTTCGTCGAGATTTAAGAACTCGCCCGTAAATCATTTGAGAAAATTTCTCTGCTGAGATTTAGGAACTTGTCTGTAATTCAATGGAGGAACTTTGTCGAGATTTAGGACCTTGTCTGTAATTCAACTGAGAAAAACTCTGTTGAGATTTAATAACTTGTCAGTAATTCGACTTGGGGACACATCTTCTTCGAGATTTAAGAACTCGCCCGTAATTCAACTGAGAAAATTTGTCTGCTGAGATTTAGGAACTTGTCTGTAATTCAACAGAGGAACTTTATCGAGATTTAGGACCTTGTCTGTAATTTAACTGAAAAAAACTCTATTGAGATTTAAGAACTTGTCAGTAATTCGACTTGGGGAAACATCTTCATCGAGATTTAAGAACTCACCCGTAATTCAACTGAGAAAACTTCTCTGCGGAGATTTAGGAACCCGTCTGTAATTCAACGGAGGAAGTTTGTCGAGATTTAAGACCTTGTCTGTAATTCAACTGAGAAAAACTCTGTTGAGATTTAAGAACTTGTCAGTAATTCGACTTGGGGAAACATCTTCAACGAGATTTAAGAACTCGCCCGTAATTAAACTGAGAAAACTTCTCTACTGAGATTTAGGAACCCATCTGTAATTCAACGGAGGAACATTTTGTCGAGATTTAGGACCTTGTCTGTAATTCAACTGAGAAAAATCTGTTGAGATTTAAGAACTTGTCAGTAATTCGACTTGGGGAAACATCTTCATCGAGATTTAAGAACTCGCCCGTAATTCAACTGAGAAAACTTCTATGTTGAGATTTAGAAACTTGTCTGTAATTCAACGGAGGAACTTTGTCGAGATTTAGGACCTTGTCTGTAATTCAACTGAGAAAAACTCTGTTGAGATTTAAGAACTTGTCAGTAATTCGACTTGGGGAAACACCTTCGTCGAGATTTAAGAACTCGCCCGTAATTCATTTGAGAAAATTTATCTGCTGAGATTTAGGAACTTGTCTATAATTCAATGGAGGAACTTTGTCGAGATTTAGGACCTTGTCTGTAATTCAACTGAGAAAAACTCTGTTGAGATTTAATAACTTGTCAGTAATTCGACTTGGGGAAACATCTTCTTCGAGATTTAAGAACTCGCCCGTAATTCAACTGAGAAAACTTCTCTGCTGAGATTTAGGAACTTGTCTGTAATTCAACAGAGGAACTTTATCGAGATTTAGGACCTTGTCTGTAATTTAACTGAAAAAAACTCTATTAAGATTTAAGAACTTGTCAGTAATTCGACTTGGGGAAACATCTTCTTCGAGATTTAAGAACTCACCCGTAATTCAACTGAGAAAACTTCTCTGCGGAGATTTAGGAACCCGTCTGTAATTCAACGGAGGAAGTTTTTCGAGATTTAAGACCTTGTCTGTAATTCAACTGAGAAAAACTCTGTTGAGATTTAAGAACTTGTCAGTAATTCGACTTGGGGAAACATCTTCAACGAGATTTAAGAACTCGCCCGTAATTAAACTGAGAAGACTTCTCTGCTGAGATTTAGGAACCCATCTGTAATTCAACGGAGGAACATTTTGTCGAGATTTAGGACCTTGTCTGTAATTCAACTGAGAAAAATCTGTTGAGATTTAAGAACTTGTCAGTAATTCGACTTGGGGAAACATCTTCATCGAGATTTAAGAACTCGCCCGTAATTCAACTGAGAAAACTTCTATGTTGAGATTTAGGAACTTGTCTGTAATTCAACGGAGGAACTTTGTCGAGATTTAGGACCTTGTCTGTAATTCAACTGAGAAAAACTCTGTTGAGATTTAAGAACTTGTCAGTAATTCGACTTGGGGAAACACCTTCGTCGAGATTTAAGAACTCGCCCGTAATTCATTTGAGAAAATTTATCTGCTGAGATTTAGGAACTTGTCTATAATTCAATGGAGGAACTTTGTCGAGATTTAGGACCTTGTCTGTAATTCAACTGAGAAAAACTCTGTTGAGATTTAATAACTTGTCAGTAATTCGACTTGGGGAAACATCTTCTTCGAGATTTAAGAACTCGCCCGTAATTCAACTGAGAAAACTTCTCTGCTGAGATTTAGGAACTTGTCTGTAATTCAACAGAAGAACTTTGTCGAGATTTAGGACCTTGTCTGTAATTTAACTGAAAAAAACTCTGTTGAGATTTAAGAACTTGTCAGTAATTCGACTTGGGGAAACATCTTCATCGATATTTAAGAACTCACCCGTAATTCAACTGAGAAAACTTCTCTGCTGAGATTTAGGAACCCGTCTGTAATTCAACGGAGGAACATTTTGTCGAGATTTAGCACCTTGTCTCTAATTCAACTGAGAAAAACTCTGTTGAGATTTAAGAACTTGTCAGTAATTCGACTTGGGGAAACATCTTCATCGAGATTTAAGAACTCGCCCGTAATTCAACTGAGAAAACTTCTCTGCTGAGATTTAGGAACTTGTCTGTAATTCAACGGAGGAAGTTTGTCGAGATTTAGGACCTTGTCTGTAATTCAACTGAGAAAAACTCTGTTGAGATTTAAGAACTTTTCAGTAATTCGACTTGGGGAAACATCTTCAACGAGATTTAAGAACTCGCCCCTAATTAAACTGAGAAAACTTCTCTAGTGAGATTTAGGAACCCGTCTGTAATTCAACAGAGGAACATTTTGTCGAGATTTAGCACCTTGTCTGTAATTCAACTGAGAAAAACTCTGTTGAGATTTAAGAACTTGTCAGTAATTCGACTTGGGGAAACATCTTCATCGAGATTTAAGAACTCGCCCGTAATTCAACTGAGAAAACTTCTCTGCTGAGATTTAGGAACTTATCTGTAATTCAACGGAGGAAGTTTGTCGAGATTTAGGACCTTGTCTGTAATTCAACTGAGAAAAACTCTGTTGAGATTTAAGAACTTTTCAGTAATTCGACTTGGGGAAACATCTTCAACGAGATTTAAGAACTCGCCCGTAATTAAACTGAGAAAACTTCTCTGGTGAGATTTAGGAACCCGTCTGTAATTCAACGGAGGAACATTTTGTCGAGATTTAGAACCTTGTCTGTAATTCAACTGAGAAAAAATCTGTTGAGATTTAAGAACTTGTCAGTAATTCGACTTGGGGAAACATCTTCAACGAGATTTAAGAACTCGCCCGTAATTAAACTGAGAAAACTTCTCTGCTGAGATTTAGGAACCCATCTGTAATTCAACGGAGGAACATTTTGTCGAGATTTAGGACCTTGTCTGTAATTCAACTGAGAAAAATCTGTTGAGATTTAAGAACTTGTCAGTAATTCGACTTGGGGAAACATCTTCATCGAGATTTAAGAACTCGCCCGTAATTCAACTGAGAAAACTTCTATGTTGAGATTTAGGAACTTGTCTGTAATTCAACGGAGGAACTTTGTCGAGATTTAGGACCTTGTCTGTAATTCAACTGAGAAAAACTCTGTTGAGATTTAAGAACTTGTCAGTAATTCGACTTGGGGAAACACCTTCGTCGAGATTTAAGAACTCGCCCGTAATTCATTTGAGAAAATTTATCTGCTGAGATTTAGGAACTTGTCTATAATTCAATGGAGGAACTTTGTCGAGATTTAGGACCTTGTCTGTAATTCAACTGAGAAAAACTCTGTTGAGATTTAATAACTTGTCAGTAATTCGACTTGGGGAAACATCTTCTTCGAGATTTAAGAACTCGCACGTAATTCAACTGAGAAAACTTCTCTGCTGAGATTTAGGAACTTGTCTGTAATTCAACAGAAGAACTTTGTCGAGATTTAGGACCTTGTCTGTAATTTAACTGAAAAAAACTCTGTTGAGATTTAAGAACTTGTCAGTAATTCGACTTGGGGAAACATCTTCATCGATATTTAAGAACTCACCCGTAATTCAACTGAGAAAACTTCTCTGCTGAGATTTAGGAACCCGTCTGTAATTCAACCGAGGAACATTTTGTCGAGATTTAGCACCTTGTCTCTAATTCAACTGAGAAAAACTCTGTTGAGATTTAAGAACTTGTCAGTAATTCGACTTGGGGAAACATCTTCATCGAGATTTAAGAACTCGCCCGTAATTCAACTGAGAAAACTTCTCTGCTGAGATTTAGGAACTTGTCTGTAATTCAACGGAGGAAGTTTGTCGAGATTTAGGACCTTGTCTGTAATTCAACTGAGAAAAACTCTGTTGAGATTTAAGAACCTTTCAGTAATTCGACTTGGGGAAACATCTTCAACGAGATTTAAGAACTCGCCCCTAATTAAACTGAGAAAACTTCTCTAGTGAGATTTAGGAACCCGTCTGTAATTCAACAGAGGAACATTTTGTCGAGATTTAGCACCTTGTCTGTAATTCAACTGAGAAAAACTCTGTTGAGATTTAAGAACTTGTCAGTAATTCGACTTGGGGAAACATCTTCATCGAGATTTAAGAACTCGCCCGTAATTCAACTGAGAAAACTTCTCTGCTGAGATTTAGGAACTTGTCTGTAATTCAACGGAGGAAGTTTGTCGAGATTTAGGACCTTGTCTGTAATTCAACTGAGAAAAAATCTGTTGAGATTTAAGAACTTTTCAGTAATTCGACTTGGGGAAACATCTTCAACGAGATTTAAGAACTCGCCCCTAATTAAACTAAGAAAACTTCTCTAGTGAGATTTAGGAACCCGTCTGTAATTCAACAGAGGAACATTTTGTCGAGATTTAGCACCTTGTCTGTAATTCAACTGAGAAAAACTCTGTTGAGATTTAAGAACTTGTCAGTAATTCGACTTGGGGAAACATCTTCATCGAGATTTAAGAACTCGCCCGTAATTCAACTGAGAAAACTTCTCTGCTGAGATTTAGGAACTTATCTGTAATTCAACGGAGGAAGTTTGTCGAGATTTAGGACCTTGTCTGTAATTCAACTGAGAAAAACTCTGTTGAGATTTAAGAACTTTTCAGTAATTCGACTTGGGGAAACATCTTCAACGAGATTTAAGAACTCGCCCGTAATTAAACTGAGAAAACTTCTCTGGTGAGATTTAGGAACCCGTCTGTAATTCAACGGAGGAACATTTTGTCGAGATTTAGAACCTTGTCTGTAATTCAACTGAGAAAAAATCTGTTGAGATTTAAGAACTTGTCAGTAATTCGACTTGGGGAAACATCTTCAACGAGATTTAAGAACTCGCCCGTAATTAAACTGAGAAAACTTCTCTGCTGAGATTTAGGAACCCATCTGTAATTCAACGGAGGAACATTTTGTCGAGATTTAGGACCTTGTCTGTAATTCAACTGAGAAAAATCTGTTGAGATTTAAGAACTTGTCAGTAATTCGACTTGGGGAAACATCTTCATCGAGATTTAAGAACTCGCCCGTAATTCAACTGAGAAAACTTCTATGTTGAGATTTAGGAACTTGTCTGTAATTCAACGGAGGAACTTTGTCGAGATTTAGGACCTTGTCTGTAATTCAACTGAGAAAAACTCTGTTGAGATTTAAGAACTTGTCAGTAATTCGACTTGGGGAAACACCTTCGTCGAGATTTAAGAACTCGCCCGTAATTCATTTGAGAAAATTTATCTGCTGAGATTTAGGAACTTGTCTATAATTCAATGGAGGAACTTTGTCGAGATTTAGGACCTTGTCTGTAATTCAACTGAGAAAAACTCTGTTGAGATTTAATAACTTGTCAGTAATTCGACTTGGGGAAACATCTTCTTCGAGATTTAAGAACTCGCCCGTAATTCAACTGAGAAAACTTCTCTGCTGAGATTTAGGAACTTGTCTGTAATTCAACAGAAGAACTTTGTCGAGATTTAGGACCTTGTCTGTAATTTAACTGAAAAAAACTCTGTTGAGATTTAAGAACTTGTCAGTAATTCGACTTGGGGAAACATCTTCATCGATATTTAAGAACTCACCCGTAATTCAACTGAGAAAACTTCTCTGCTGAGATTTAGGAACCCGTCTGTAATTCAACGGAGGAACATTTTGTCGAGATTTAGCACCTTGTCTCTAATTCAACTGAGAAAAACTCTGTTGAGATTTAAGAACTTGTCAGTTATTCGACTTGGGGAAACATCTTCATCGAGATTTAAGAACTCGCCCGTAATTCAACTGAGAAAACTTCTCTGCTGAGATTTAGGAACTTGTCTGTAATTCAACGGAGGAAGTTTGTCGAGATTTAGGACCTTGTCTGTAATTCAACTGAGAAAAACTCTGTTGAGATTTAAGAACCTTTCAGTAATTCGACTTGGGGAAACATCTTCAACGAGATTTAAGAACTCGCCCCTAATTAAACTGAGAAAACTTCTCTAGTGAGATTTAGGAACCCGTCTGTAATTCAACAGAGGAACATTTTGTCGAGATTTAGCACCTTGTCTGTAATTCAACTGAGAAAAACTCTGTTGAGATTTAAGAACTTGTCAGTAATTCGACTTGGGGAAACATCTTCATCGAGATTTAAGAACTCGCCCGTAATTCAACTGAGAAAACTTCTCTGCTGAGATTTAGGAACTTATCTGTAATTCAACGGAGGAAGTTTGTCGAGATTTAGGACCTTGTCTGTAATTCAACTGAGAAAAACTCTGTTGAGATTTAAGAACTTTTCAGTAATTCGACTTGGGGAAACATCTTCAACGAGATTTAAGAACTCGCCCGTAATTAAACTGAGAAAACTTCTCTGGTGAGATTTAGGAACCCGTCTGTAATTCAACGGAGGAACATTTTGTCGAGATTTAGAACCTTGTCTGTAATTCAACTGAGAAAAAATCTGTTGAGATTTAAGAACTTGTCAGTAATTCGACTTGGGGAAACATCTTCATCGAGATTTAAGAACTCGCCCGTAATTCAACTGAGAAAACTTCTCTGTTGAGATTTAGGAACTTGTCTGTAATTCAACGGAGGAACTTTGTCGAGATTTAGGACCTTGTCTGTAATTCAACTGAGAAAAACTCTGTTGAGATTTAAGAACTTGTCAGTAATTCGGCTTGGGGAAACACCTTCGTCGAGATTTAAGAACTCGCCCGTAAATCATTTGAGAAAATTTCTCTGCTGAGATTTAGGAACTTGTCTGTAATTCAATGGAGGAACTTTGTCGAGATTTAGGACCTTGTCTGTAATTCAACTGAGAAAAACTCTGTTGAGATTTAATAACTTGTCAGTAATTCGACTTGGGGACACATCTTCTTCGAGATTTAAGAACTCGCCCGTAATTCAACTGAGAAAATTTGTCTGCTGAGATTTAGGAACTTGTCTGTAATTCAACAGAGGAACTTTATCGAGATTTAGGACCTTGTCTGTAATTTAACTGAAAAAAACTCTATTGAGATTTAAGAACTTGTCAGTAATTCGACTTGGGGAAACATCTTCATCGAGATTTAAGAACTCACCCGTAATTCAACTGAGAAAACTTCTCTGCGGAGATTTAGGAACCCGTCTGTAATTCAACGGAGGAAGTTTGTCGAGATTTAAGACCTTGTCTGTAATTCAACTGAGAAAAACTCTGTTGAGATTTAAGAACTTGTCAGTAATTCGACTTGGGGAAACATCTTCAACGAGATTTAAGAACTCGCCCGTAATTAAACTGAGAAAACTTCTCTACTGAGATTTAGGAACCCATCTGTAATTCAACGGAGGAACATTTTGTCGAGATTTAGGACCTTGTCTGTAATTCAACTGAGAAAAATCTGTTGAGATTTAAGAACTTGTCAGTAATTCGACTTGGGGAAACATCTTCATCGAGATTTAAGAACTCGCCCGTAATTCAACTGAGAAAACTTCTATGTTGAGATTTAGAAACTTGTCTGTAATTCAACGGAGGAACTTTGTCGAGATTTAGGACCTTGTCTGTAATTCAACTGAGAAAAACTCTGTTGAGATTTAAGAACTTGTCAGTAATTCGACTTGGGGAAACACCTTCGTCGAGATTTAAGAACTCGCCCGTAATTCATTTGAGAAAATTTATCTGCTGAGATTTAGGAACTTGTCTATAATTCAATGGAGGAACTTTGTCGAGATTTAGGACCTTGTCTGTAATTCAACTGAGAAAAACTCTGTTGAGATTTAATAACTTGTCAGTAATTCGACTTGGGGAAACATCTTCTTCGAGATTTAAGAACTCGCCCGTAATTCAACTGAGAAAACTTCTCTGCTGAGATTTAGGAACTTGTCTGTAATTCAACAGAAGAACTTTGTCGAGATTTAGGACCTTGTCTGTAATTTAACTGAAAAAAACTCTGTTGAGATTTAAGAACTTGTCAGTAATTCAACTTGGGGAAACATCTTCATCGATATTTAAGAACTCACCCGTAATTCAACTGAGAAAACTTCTCTGCTGAGATTTAGGAACCCGTCTGTAATTCAACGGAGGAACATTTTGTCGAGATTTAGCACCTTGTCTCTAATTCAACTGAGAAAAACTCTGTTGAGATTTAAGAACTTGTCAGTAATTCGACTTGGGGAAACATCTTCATCGAGATTTAAGAACTCGCCCGTAATTCAACTGAGAAAACTTCTCTGCTGAGATTTAGGAACTTGTCTGTAATTCAACGGAGGAAGTTTGTCGAGATTTAGGACCTTGTCTGTAATTCAACTGAGAAAAACTCTGTTGAGATTTAAGAACTTTTCAGTAATTCGACTTGGGGAAACATCTTCAACGAGATTTAAGAACTCGCCCGTAATTAAACTGAGAAAACTTCTCTGGTGAGATTTAGGAACCCGTCTGTAATTCAACGGAGGAACATTTTGTCGAGATTTAGAACCTTGTCTGTAATTCAACTGAGAAAAAACATGTTGAGATTTAAGAACTTGTCAGTAATTCGACTTGGGGAAACATCTTCATCGAGATTTAAGAACTCGCCCGTAATTCAACTGAGAAAACTTCTCTGTTGAGATTTAGGAACTTGTCTGTAATTCAACGGAGGAACGTTGTCGAGATTTAGGACCTTGTCTGTAATTCAACTGAGAAAAACTCTGTTGAGATTTAAGAACTTGTCAGTAATTCGATTTGGGGAAACACCTTCGTCGAGATTTAAGAACTCTCCCGTAATTCATTTGAGAAAATTTATCTGCTGAGATTTAGGAACTTGTCTATAATTCAATGGAGGAACTTTGTCGAGATTTAGGACCTTGTCTGTAATTCAACTGAGAAAAACTCTGTTGAGATTTAATAACTTGTCAGTAATTCGACTTGGGGAAACATCTTCTTCGAGATTTAAGAACTCGCCCGTAATTCAACTGAGAAAACTTCTCTGCTGAGATTTAGGAACTTGTCTGTAATTCAACAGAAGAACTTTGTCGAGATTTAGGACCTTGTCTGTAATTTAACTGAAAAAACTCTGTTGAGATTTAAGAACTTGTCAGTAATTCGACTTGGGGAAACATCTTCATCGATATTTAAGAACTCACCCGTAATTCAACTGAGAAAACTTCTCTGCTGAGATTTAGGAACCCGTCTGTAATTCAACGGAGGAACATTTTGTCGAGATTTAGCACCTTGTCTCTAATTCAACTGAGAAAAACTCTGTTGAGATTTAAGAACTTGTCAGTAATTCGACTTGGGGAAACATCTTCATCGAGATTTAAGAACTCGCCCGTAATTAAACTGAGAAAACTTCTCTACTGAGATTTAGGAACTTGTCTGTAATTCAACGGAGGAAGTTTGTCGAGATTTAGGACCTTGTCTGTAATTCAACTGAGAAAAACTCTGTTGAGATTTAAGAACTTTTCAGTAATTCGACTTGGGGAAACATCTTCAACGAGATTTAAGAACTCGCCCGTAATTAAACTGAGAAAACTTCTCTGGTGAGATTTAGGAACCCGTCTGTAATTCAACGGAGGAACATTTTGTCGAGATTTAGAACCTTGTCTGTAATTCAACTGAGAAAAAACATGTTGAGATTTAAGAACTTGTCAGTAATTCGACTTGGGGAAACATCTTCATCGAGATTTAAGAACTCGCCCGTAATTCAACTGAGAAAACTTCTCTGTTGAGATTTAGGAACTTGTCTGTAATTCAACGGAGGAACGTTGTCGAGATTTAGGACCTTGTCTGTAATTCAACTGAGAAAAACTCTGTTGAGATTTAAGAACTTGTCAGTAATTCGACTTGGGGAAACACCTTCGTCGAGATTTAAGAACTCGCCCGTAATTCATTTGAGAAAATTTCTCTGCTGAGATTTAGGAATTTGTCTGTAATTCAATGGAGGAACTTTGTCGAGATTTAGGACCTTGTCTGTAATTCAACTGAGAAAAACTCCGTTGAGATTTAATAACTTGTCAGTAATTCGACTTGGGGACACATCTTCTTCGAGATTTAAGAACTCGCCCGTAATTCAACTGAGAAAACTTCTCTACTGAGATTTAGGAACTTGTCTGTAATTCAACAGAGGAACTTTGTCGAGATTTAGGACCTTGTCTGTAATTTAACTGAAAAAAACTCTATTGAGATTTAAGAACTTGTCAGTAATTCGACTTGGGGAAACATCTTCATCGAGATTTAAGAACTCGCCCGTAATTCAACTGAGAAAACTTCTCTGCGGAGATTTAGGAACCCGTCTGTAATTCAACGGAGGAACATTTTGTCGATATTTAGGACCTTGTCTGTAATTCACCTGAGAAAAACTCTGTTGAGATTTAAGAACTTGTCAGTAATTCGACTTGGGGAAACATCTTCAACGAGATTTAAGAACTCGCCCGTAATTCAACTGAGAAAACTTCTCTGCTGAGATTTAGGAACCCGTCTGTAATTCAACGGAGGAACATTTTGTCGAGATTTAGCACCTTGTCTCTAATTCAACTGAGAAAAACTCTGTTGAGATTTAAGAACTTGTCAGTAATTCGACTTGGGGAAACATCTTCATCGAGATTTAAGAACTCGCCCGTAATTCAACTGAGAAAACTTCTCTGCTGAGATTTAGGAACTTGTCTGTAATTCAACGGAGGAAGTTTGTCGAGATTTAGGACCTTGTCTGTAATTCAACTGAGAAAAACTATGTTGAGATTTAAGAACTTTTCAGTAATTCGACTTGGGGAAACATCTTCAACGAGATTTAAGAACTCGCCCGTAATTAAACTGAGAAAACTTCTCTGGTGAGATTTAGGAACCCGTCTGTAATTCAACGGAGGAACATTTTGTCGAGATTTAGAACCTTGTCTGTAATTCAACTGAGAAAAAACATGTTGAGATTTAAGAACTTGTCAGTAATTCGACTTGGGGAAACATCTTCATCGAGATTTAAGAACTCGCCCGTAATTCAACTGAGAAAACTTCTATGTTGAGATTTAGGAACTTGTCTGTAATTCAACGGAGGAACTTTATCGAGATTTAGGACCTTGTTTGTAATTCAACTGAGAAAAACTCTGTTGAGATTTAAGAACTTGTCAGTAATTCGACTTGGGGAAACACCTTCGTCGAGATTTAAGAACTCTCCCGTAATTCATTTGAGAAAATTTATCTGCTGAGATTTAGGAACTTCTCTATAATTCAATGGAGGAACTTTGTCGAGATTTAGGACCTTGTCTGTAATTCAACTGAGAAAAACTCTGTTGAGATTTAATAACTTGTCAGTAATTCGACTTGGGGAAACATCTTCTTCGAGATTTAAGAACTCGCCCGTAATTCAACTGAGAAAACTTCTCTGCTGAGATTTAGGAACTTGTCTGTAATTCAACAGAAGAACTTTGTCGAGATTTAGGACCTTGTCTGTAATTTAACTGAAAAAAACTCTGTTGAGATTTAAGAACTTGTCAGTAATTCGACTTGGGGAAACATCTTCATCGATATTTAAGAACTCACCCGTAATTCAACTGAGAAAACTTCTCTGCTGAGATTTAGGAACCCGTCTGTAATTCAACGGAGGAACATTTTGTCGAGATTTAGCACCTTGTCTCTAATTCAACTGAGAAAACTCTGTTGAGATTTAAGAACTTGTGAGTAATTCGACTTGGGGAAACATCTTCATCGAGATTTAAGAACTCGCCCGTAATTCAACTGAGAAAACTTCTCTGCTGAGATTTAGGAACTTGTCTGTAATTCAACGGAGGAAGTTTGTCGAGATTTAGGACCTTGTCTGTAATTCAACTGAGAAAAACTCTATTGAGATTTAAGAACTTTTCAGTAATTCGACTTGGGGAAACATCTTCAACGAGATTTAAGAACTCGCCCGTAATTAAACTGAGAAAACTTCTCTGGTGAGATTTAGGAACCCGTCTGTAATTCAACGGAGGAACATTTTGTCGAGATTTAGAACCTTGTCTGTAATTCAACTGAGAAAAAACATGTTGAGATTTAAGAACTTGTCAGTAATTCGACTTGGGGAAACATCTTCATCGAGATTTAAGAACTCGCCCGTAATTCAACTGAGAAAACTTCTCTGTTGAGATTTAGGAACTTGTCTGTAATTCAACGGAGGAACTTTGTCGAGATTTAGGACCTTGTCTGTAATTCAACTGAGAAAAACTCTGTTGAGATTTAAGAACTTGTCAGTAATTCGACTTGGGGAAACACCTTCGTCGAGATTTAAGAACTCGCCCGTAATTCATTTGAGAAAATTTCTCTGCTGAGATTTAGGAATTTGTCTGTAATTCAATGGAGGAACTTTGTCGAGATTTAGGACCTTGTCTGTAATTCAACTGAGAAAAACTCCGTTGAGATTTAATAACTTGTCAGTAATTCGACTTGGGGACACATCTTCTTCGAGATTTAAGAACTCGCCCGTAATTCAACTGAGAAAACTTCTCTGCTGAGATTTAGGAACTTGTCTGTAATTCAACAGAGGAACTTTGTCGAGATTTAGGACCTTGTCTGTAATTTAACTGAAAAAAACTCTATTGAGATTTAAGAACTTGTCAGTAATTCGACTTGGGGAAACATCTTCATCGAGATTTAAGAACTCACCCGTAATTCAACTGAGAAAACTTCTCTGCGGAGATTTAGGAACCCGTCTGTAATTCAACAGAGGAACATTTTGTCGATATTTAGGACCTTGTCTGTAATTCAACTGAGAAAAACTCTGTTGAAATTTAAGAACTTGTCAGTAATTCGACTTGGGGAAACATCTTCAACGAGATTTAAGAACTCGCCCGTAATTAAACTGAGAAAACTTCTCTGCTGAGATTTAGGAACCCGTCTGTAATTCAACGGAGGAACATTTTGTCGAGATTTAGGACCTTGTCTGTAATTCAACTGAGAAAAATCTGTTGAGATTTAAGAACTTATCAGTAATTCGACTTGGGGAAACATCTTCATCGAGATTTAAGAACTCGCCCGTAATTCAACTGAGAAAACTTCTCTGTTGAGATTTAGGAACTTGTCTGTAATTCAACGGAGGAACTTTGTCGAGATTTAGGACCTTGTCTGTAATTCAACTGAGAAAAAATCTGTTGAGATTTAAGAACTTGTCAGTAATTCGACTTGGGGAAACATCTTCATCGAGATTTAAGAACTCGCCCGTAATTCAACTGAGAAAACTTCTCTGTTGAGATTTAGGAACTTGTCTGTAATTCAACGGAGGAACTTTGTCGAGATTTAGGACCTTGTCTGTAATTCAACTGAGAAAAACTCTGTTGAGATTTAAGAACTTGTCAGTAATTCGACTTGGGGAAACACCTTCGTCGAGATTTAAGAACTCGCCCGTAAATCATTTGAGAAAATTTCTCTGCTGAGATTTAGGAACTTGTCTGTAATTCAATGGAGGAACTTTGTCGAGATTTAGGACCTTGTCTGTAATTCAACTGAGAAAAACTCTGTTGAGATTTAAGAACTTTTCAGTAATTCGACTTGGGGAAACATCTTCAACGAGATTTAAGAACTCGCCCGTAATTAAACTGAGAAAACTTCTCTGGTGAGATTTAGGAACCCGTCTATAATTCAACGGAGGAACATTTTGTCGAGATTTAGAACCTTGTCTGTAATTCAACTGAGAAAAAATCTGTTGAGATTTAAGAACTTGTCAGTAATTCGACTTGGGGAAACATCTTCATCGAGATTTAAGAACTCGCCCGTAATTCAACTGAGAAAACTTCTCTGTTGAGATTTAGGAACTTGTCTGTAATTCAACGGAGGAACTTTGTCGAGATTTAGGACCTTGTCTGTAATTCAACTGAGAAAAACTCTGTTGAGATTTAAGAACTTGTCAGTAATTCGACTTGGGGAAACACCTTCGTCGAGATTTAAGAACTCGCCCGTAATTCATTTGAGAAAATTTCTCTGCTGAGATTTAGGAACTTGTCTGTATATCAATGGAGGAACTTTGTCGAGATTTAGGACCTTGTCTGTAATTCAACTGAGAAAAACTCCGTTGAGATTTAATAACTTGTCAGTAATTCGACTTGGGGACACATCTTCTTCGAGATTTAAGAACTCGCCCGTAATTCAACTGAGAAAACTTCTCTACTGAGATTTAGGAACTTGTCTGTAATTCAACAGAGGAACTTTGTCGAGATTTAGGACCTTGTCTGTAATTTAACTGAAAAAAACTCTATTGAGATTTAAGAACTTGTCAGTAATTCGACTTGGGGAAACATCTTCATCGAGATTTAAGAACTCACCCGTAATTCAATTGAGAAAACTTCTCTGCGGAGATTTAGGAACCCGTCTGTAATTCAACGGAGGAACATTTTGTCGATATTTAGGACCTTGTCTGTAATTCACCTGAGAAAAACTCTGTTGAGATTTAAGAACTTGTCAGTAATTCGACTTGGGGAAACATCTTCAACGAGATTTAAGAACTCGCCCGTAATTAAACTGAGAAAACTTCTCTGCTGAGATTTAGGAACCCATCTGTAATTCAACTGAGGAACATTTTGTCGAGATTTAGGACCTTGTCTGTAATTCAACTGAGAAAAATCTGTTGAGATTTAAGAACTTGTCAATAATTCGACTTGGGGAAACATCTTCATCGAGATTTAAGAACTCACCCGTAATTCAACTGACAAAACTTCTCTGTTGAGATTTAGGAACTTGTCTGTAATTCAACGGAGGAACTTTGTCGAGATTTAGGACCTTGTCTGTAATTCAACTGAGAAAAACTCTGTTGAGATTTAAGAACTTGTCAGTAATTCGACTTGGGGAAACACCTTCGTCGAGATTTAAGAACTCGCCCGTAATTCATTTGAGAAAATTTATCTGCTGAGATTTAGGAACTTGTCTGCAATTCAATGGAGGAACTTTGTCGAGATTTAGGACCTTGTCTGTAATTCAACTGAGAAAAATCTGTTGAGATTTAAGAACTTATCAGTAATTCGACTTGGGGAAACATCTTCATCGAGATTTAAGAACTCGCCCGTAATTCAACTGAGAAAACTTCTCTGTTGAGATTTAGGAACTTGTCTGTAATTCAACGGAGGAACTTTGTCGAGATTTAGGACCTTGTCTGTAATTCAACTGAGAAAAAATCTGTTGAGATTTAAGAACTTGTCAGTAATTCGACTTGGGGAAACATCTTCATCGAGATTTAAGAACTCGCCCGTAATTCAACTGAGAAAACTTCTCTGTTGAGATTTAGGAACTTGTCTGTAATTCAACGGAGGAACTTTGTCGAGATTTAGGACCTTGTCTGTAATTCAACTGAGAAAAACTCTGTTGAGATTTAAGAACTTGTCAGTAATTCGACTTGGGGAAACACCTTCGTCGAGATTTAAGAACTAGCCCATAAATCATTTGAGAAAATTTCTCTGCTGAGATTTAGGAACTTGTCTGTAATTCAACTGAGAAAAACTCTGTTGAGATTTAAGAACTTTTCAGTAATTCGACTTGGGGAAACATCTTCAACGAGATTTAAGAACTCGCCCGTAATTAAACTGAGAAAACTTCTCTGGTGAGATTTAGGAACCCGTCTGTAATTCAACGGAGGAACATTTTGTCGAGATTTAGAACCTTGTCTGTAATTCAACTGAGAAAAAATCTGTTGAGATTTAAGAACTTGTCAGTAATTCGACTTGGGGAAACATCTTCATCGAGATTTAAGAACTCGCCCGTAATTCAACTGAGAAAACTTCTCTGTTGAGATTTAGGAACTTGTCTGTAATTCAACGGAGGAACTTTGTCGAGATTTAGGACCTTGTCTGTAATTCAACTGAGAAAAACTCTGTTGAGATTTAAGAACTTGTCAGTAATTCGACTTGGACAAACACCTTCGTCGAGATTTAAGAACTCGCCCGTAATTCATTTGAGAAAATTTCTCTGCTGAGATTTAGGAACTTGTCTGTATATCAATGGAGGAACTTTGTCGAGATTTAGGACCTTGTCTGTAATTCAACTGAGAAAAACTCCGTTGAGATTTAATAACTTGTCAGTAATTCGACTTGCGGACACATCTTCTTCGAGATTTAAGAACTCGCCTGTAATTCAACTGAGAAAACTTCTCTGCTGGGATTTAGGAACTTGTCTGTAATTCAACAGAGGAACTTTGTCGAGATTTAGGACCTTGTCTGTAATTTAACTGAAAAAAACTCTATTGAGATTTAAGAACTTGTCAGTAATTCGACTTGGGGAAACATCTTCATCGAGATTTAAGAACTCACCCGTAATTCAACTGAGAAAACTTCTCTGCGGAGATTTAGGAACCCATCTGTAATTCAACGGAGGAACATTTTGTCGATATTTAGGACCTTGTCTGTAATTCAACTGAGAAAAACTCTGTTGAAATTTAAGAACTTGTCAGTAATTCGACTTGGGGAAACATCTTCAACGAGATTTAAGAACTCGCCCGTAATTAAACTGAGAAAACTTCTCTGCTGAGATTTAGGAACCCGTCTGTAATTCAACGGAGGAACATTTTGTCGAGATTTAGGATCTTGTCTGTAATTCAACAGAGAAAAAATCTGTTGAGATTTAAGAACTTGTCAGTAATTCGACTTGGGGAAACATCTTCATCGAGATTTAAGAACTCGCCCGTAATTCAACTTAGAAAACTTCTATGTTGAGATTTAGGAACTTGTCTGTAATTCAACGGAGGAACTTTGTCGATATTTAGGACCTTGTCTGTAATTCAACTGAGAAAAACTCTGTTGAGATTTAAGAACTTGTCAGTAATTCGACTTGGGGAAACACCTTCGTCGAGATTTAAGAACTCGCCCGTAATTCATTTGAGAAAATTTATCTGCTGAGATTTAGGAACTTGTCTATAATTCAATGGAGGAACTTTGTCGAGATTTAGGACCTTGTCTGTAATTCAACTGAGAAAAACTCTGTTGAGATTTAATAACTTGTCAGTAATTCGACTTGGGGAAACATCTTCTTCGAGATTTAAGAACTCGCCCGTAATTCAACTGAGAAAACTTCTCTGCTGAGATTTAGGAACTTGTCTGTAATTCAACAGAAGAACTTTGTCGAGATTTAGGACCTTGTCTGTAATTTAACTGAAAAAAACTCTGTTGAGATTTAAGAACTTGTCAGTAATTCGACTTGGGGAAACATCTTCAACGAGATTTAAGAACTCGCCCGTAATTAAACTGAGAAAACTTCTCTGCTGAGATTTAGGAACCCGTCTGTAATTCAACGGAGGAACATTTTGTCGAGATTTAGGATCTTGTCTGTAATTCAACAGAGAAAAAATCTGTTGAGATTTAAGAACTTGTCAGTAATTCGACTTGGGGAAACATCTTCATCGAGATTTAAGAACTCGCCCGTAATTCAACTTAGAAAACTTCTATGTTGAGATTTAGGAACTTGTCTGTAATTCAACGGAGGAACTTTGTCGATATTTAGGACCTTGTCTGTAATTCAACTGAGAAAAACTCTGTTGAGATTTAAGAACTTGTCAGTAATTCGACTTGGGGAAACACCTTCGTCGAGATTTAAGAACTCGCCCGTAATTCATTTGAGAAAATTTATCTGCTGAGATTTAGGAACTTGTCTATAATTCAATGGAGGAACTTTGTCGAGATTTAGGACCTTGTCTGTAATTCAACTGAGAAAAACTCTGTTGAGATTTAATAACTTGTCAGTAATTCGACTTGGGGAAACATCTTCTTCGAGATTTAAGAACTCGCCCGTAATTCAACTGAGAAAACTTCTCTGCTGAGATTTAGGAACTTGTCTGTAATTCAACAGAAGAACTTTGTCGAGATTTAGGACCTTGTCTGTAATTTAACTGAAAAAAACTCTGTTGAGATTTAAGAACTTGTCAGTAATTCGACTTGGGGAAACATCTTCATCGATATTTAAGAACTCACCCGTAATTCAACTGAGAAAACTTCTCTGCTGAGATTTAGGAACCCGTCTGTAATTCAACGGAGGAACATTTTGTCGAGATTTAGCACCTTGTCTCTAAATCAACTGAGAAAAACTCTGTTGAGATTTAAGAACTTGTCAGTAATTCGACTTGGGGAAACATCTTCATCGAGATTTAAGAACTCGCCCGTAATTCAACTGAGAAAACTTCTCTGCTGAGATTTAGGAACTTGTCTGTAATTCAACGGAGGAAGTTTGTCGAGATTTAGGACCTTGTCTGTAATTCAACTGAGAAAAACTCTGTTGAGATTTAAGAACTTTTCAGTAATTCGACTTGGGGAAACATCTTCAACGAGATTTAAGAACTCGCCCGTAATTAAACTGAGAAAACTTCTCTGGTGAGATTTAGGAACCCGTCTGTAATTCAACGGAGGAACATTTTGTCGAGATTTAGAACCTTGTCTGTAATTCAACTGAGAAAAAACATGTTGAGATTTAAGAACTTGTCAGTAATTCGACTTGGGGAAACATCTTCATCGAGATTTAAGAACTCGCCCGTAATTCAACTGAGAAAACTTCTCTGTTGAGATTTAGGAACTTGTCTGTAATTCAACGGAGGAACTTTGTCGAGATTTAGGACCTTGTGTGTAATTCAACTGAGAAAAACTCTGTTGAGATTTAAGAACTTGTCAGTAATTCGACTTGGGGAAACACCTTCGTCGAGATTTAAGAACTCGCCCGTAATTCATTTGAGAAAATTTCTCTGCTGAGATTTAGGAACTTGTCTGTAATTCAATGGAGGAACTTTGTCGAGATTTAGGACCTTGTCTGTAATTCAACTGAGAAAAACTCCGTTGAGATTTAATAACTTGTCAGTAATTCGACTTGGGGACACATCTTCTTCGAGATTTAAGAACTCGCCCGTAATTCAACTGAGAAAACTTCTCTGCTGAGATTTAGGAACTTGTCTGTAATTCAACAGAGGAACTTTGTCGAGATTTAGGACCTTGTCTGTAATTTAACTGAAAAAAACTCTATTGAGATTTAAGAACTTGTCAATAATTCGACTTGGGGAAACATCTTCAACGAGATTTAAGAACTCGCCCGTAATTAAACTGAGAAAACTTCTCTGCTGAGATTTAGGAACCCGTCTGTAATTCAACGGAGGAACATTTTGTCGAGATTTAGGACCTTGTCTGTAATTCAACTGAGAAAAATCTGTTGAGATTTAAGAACTTATCAGTAATTCGACTTGGGGAAACATCTTCATCGAGATTTAAGAACTCGCCCGTAATTCAACTGAGAAAACTTCTCTGTTGAGATTTAGGAACTTGTCTGTAATTCAACGGAGGAACTTTGTCGAGATTTAGGACATTGTCTGTAATTCAACTGAGAAAAAAACTGTTGAGATTTAAGAACTTGTCAGTAATTCGACTTGGGGAAACATCTTCATCGAGATTTAAGAACTCGCCCGTAATTCAACTGAGAAAACTTCTCTGTTGAGATTTAGGAACTTGTCTGTAATTCAACGGAGGAACTTTGTCGAGATTTAGGACCTTGTCTGTAATTCAACTGAGAAAAACTCTGTTGAGATTTAAGAACTTGTCAGTAATTCGACTTGGGGAAACACCTTCGTCGAGATTTAAGAACTCGCCCGTAAATCATTTGAGAAAATTTCTCTGCTGAGATTTAGGAACTTGTCTGTAATTCAATGGAGGAACTTTGTCGAGATTT
This sequence comes from Vicia faba, assembly GCA_948472305.1. Taxonomy (NCBI): domain Eukaryota; kingdom Viridiplantae; phylum Streptophyta; class Magnoliopsida; order Fabales; family Fabaceae; genus Vicia; species Vicia faba. Next base: position 6,925,608 of record OX451736.1, read on the forward strand.
AGGACCTTGTCTGTAATTCAACTGAGAAAAACTCTGTTGAGATTTAAGAACTTTTCAGTAATTCGACTTGGGGAAACATCTTCAACGAGATTTAAGAACTCGCCCGTAATTAAACTGAGAAAACTTCTCTGGTGAGATTTAGGAACCCGTCTATAATTCAACGGAGGAACATTTTGTCGAGATTTAGAACCTTGTCTGTAATTCAACTGAGAAAAAATCTGTTGAGATTTAAGAACTTGTCAGTAATTCGACTTGGGGAAACATCTTCATCGAGATTTAAGAACTCGCCCGTAATTCAACTGAGAAAACTTCTCTGTTGAGATTTAGGAACTTGTCTGTAATTCAACGGAGGAACTTTGTCGAGATTTAGGACCTTGTCTGTAATTCAACTGAGAAAAACTCTGTTGAGATTTAAGAACTTGTCAGTAATTCGACTTGGGGAAACACCTTCGTCGAGATTTAAGAACTCGCCCTTAATTCATTTGAGAAAATTTCTCTGCTGAGATTTAGGAACTTGTCTGTATATCAATGGAGGAACTTTGTCGAGATTTAGGACCTTGTCTGTAATTCAACTGAGAAAAACTCCGTTGAGATTTAATAACTTGTCAGTAATTCGACTTGGGGACACATCTTCTTCGAGATTTAAGAACTCGCCCGTAATTCAACTGAGAAAACTTCTCTGCTGAGATTTAGGAACTTGTCTGTAATTCAACAGAGGAACTTTGTCGAGATTTAGGACCTTGTCTGTAATTTAACTGAAAAAAACTCTATTGAGATTTAAGAACTTGTCAGTAATTCGACTTGGGGAAACATCTTCATCGAGATTTAAGAACTCACCCGTAATTCAACTGAGAAAACTTCTCTGCGGAGATTTAGGAACCCGTCTGTAATTCAACGGAGGAACATTTTGTCGATATTTAGGACCTTGTCTGTAATTCACCTGAGAAAAACTCTGTTGAGATTTAAGAACTTGTCAGTAATTCGACTTGGGGAAACATCTTCAACGAGATTTAAGAACTCGCCCGTAATTAAACTGAGAAAACTTCTCTGCTGAGATTTAGGAACCCATCTGTAATTCAACTGAGGAACATTTTGTCGAGATTTAGGACCTTGTCTGTAATTCAACTGAGAAAAATCTGTTGAGATTTAAGAACTTGTCAATAATTCGACTTGGGGAAACATCTTCATCGAGATTTAAGAACTCACCCGTAATTCAACTGAGAAAACTTCTCTGTTGAGATTTAGGAACTTGTCTGTAATTCAACGGAGGAACTTTGTCGAGATTTAGGACCTTGTCTGTAATTCAACTGAGAAAAACTCTGTTGAGATTTAAGAACTTGTCAGTAATTCGACTTGGGGAAACACCTTCGTCGAGATTTAAGAACTCGCCCGTAATTCATTTGAGAAAATTTATCTGCTGAGATTTAGGAACTTGTCTGCAATTCAATGGAGGAACTTTGTCGAGATTTAGGACCTTGTCTGTAATTCAACTGAGAAAAATCTGTTGAGATTTAAGAACTTATCAGTAATTCGACTTGGGGAAACATCTTCATCGAGATTTAAGAACTCGCCCGTAATTCAACTGAGAAAACTTCTCTGTTGAGATTTAGGAACTTGTCTGTAATTCAACGGAGGAACTTTGTCGAGATTTAGGACCTTGTCTGTAATTCAACTGAGAAAAAATCTGTTGAGATTTAAGAACTTGTCAGTAATTCGACTTGGGGAAACATCTTCATCGAGATTTAAGAACTCGCCCGTAATTCAACTGAGAAAACTTCTCTGTTGAGATTTAGGAACTTGTCTGTAATTCAACGGAGGAACTTTGTCGAGATTTAGGACCTTGTCTGTAATTCAACTGAGAAAAACTCTGTTGAGATTTAAGAACTTGTCAGTAATTCGACTTGGGGAAACACCTTCGTCGAGATTTAAGAACTCGCCCGTAAATCATTTGAGAAAATTTCTCTGCTGAGATTTAGGAACTTGTCTGTAATTCAATGGAGGAACTTTGTCGAGATTTAGGACCTTGTCTGTAATTCAACTGAGAAAAACTCTGTTGAGATTTAAGAACTTTTCAGTAATTCGACTTGGGGAAACATCTTCAACGAGATTTAAGAACTCGCCCGTAATTAAACTGAGAAAACTTCTCTGGTGAGATTTAGGAACCCGTCTATAATTCAACGGAGGAACATTTTGTCGAGATTTAGAACCTTGTCTGTAATTCAACTGAGAAAAAATCTGTTGAGATTTAAGAACTTGTCAGTAATTCGACTTGGGGAAACATCTTCATCGAGATTTAAGAACTCGCCCGTAATTCAACTGAGAAAACTTCTCTGTTGAGATTTAGGAACTTGTCTGTAATTCAACGGAGGAACTTTGTCGAGATTTAGGACCTTGTCTGTAATTCAACTGAGAAAAACTCTGTTGAGATTTAAGAACTTGTCAGTAATTCAACTTGGGGAAACACCTTCGTCGACATTTAAGAACTCGCCCGTAATTCATTTGAGAAAATTTCTCTGCTGAGATTTAGGAACTTGTCTGTATATCAATGGAGGAACTTTGTCGAGATTTAGGACCTTGTCTGTAATTCAACTGAGAAAAACTCCGTTGAGATTTAATAACTTGTCAGTAATTCGACTTGGGGACACATCTTCTTCGAGATTTAAGAACTCGCCCGTAATTCAACTGAGAAAACTTCTCTGCTGAGATTTAGGAACTTGTCTGTAATTCAACAGAGGAACTTTGTCGAGATTTAGGACCTTGTCTGTAATTTAACTGAAAAAAACTCTATTGAGATTTAAGAACTTGTCAGTAATTCGACTTGGGGAAACATCTTCATCGAGATTTAAGAACTCACCCGTAATTCAACTGAGAAAACTTCTCTGCGGAGATTTAGGAACCCGTCTGTAATTCAACGGAGGAACATTTTGTCGATATTTAGGACCTTGTCTGTAATTCACCTGAGAAAAACTCTGTTGAGATTTAAGAACTTGTCAGTAATTCGACTTGGGGAAACATCTTCAACGAGATTTAAGAACTCGCCCGTAATTAAACTGAGAAAACTTCTCTGCTGAGATTTAGGAACCCATCTGTAATTCAACTGAGGAACATTTTGTCGAGATTTAGGACTTTGTCTGTAATTCAACTGAGAAAAATCTGTTGAGATTTAAGAACTTGTCAATAATTCGACTTGGGGAAACATCTTCATCGAGATTTAAGAACTCGCCCGTAATTCAACTGAGAAAACTTCTCTGTTGAGATTTAGGAACTTGTCTGTAATTCAACGGAGGAACTTTGTCGAGATTTAGGACCTTGTCTGTAATTCAACTGAGAAAAACTCTGTTGAGATTTAAGAACTTGTCAGTAATTCGACTTGGGGAAACACCTTCGTCGAGATTTAAGAACTCGCCCGTAATTCATTTGAGAAAATTTATCTGCTGAGATTTAGGAACTTGTCTGCAATTCAATGGAGGAACTTTGTCGAGATTTAGGACCTTGTCTGTAATTCAACTGAGAAAAATCTGTTGAGATTTAAGAACTTATCAGTAATTCGACTTGGGGAAACATCTTCATCGAGATTTAAGAACTCGCCCGTAATTCAACTGAGAAAACTTCTCTGTTGAGATTTAGGAACTTGTCTGTAATTCAACGGAGGAACTTTGTCGAGATTTAGGACCTTGTCTGTAATTCAACTGAGAAAAAATCTGTTGAGATTTAAGAACTTGTCAGTAATTCGACTTGGGGAAACATCTTCATCGAGATTTAAGAACTCGCCCGTAATTCAACTGAGAAAACTTCTCTGTTGAGATTTAGGAACTTGTCTGTAATTCAACGGAGGAACTTTGTCGAGATTTAGGACCTTGTCTGTAATTCAACTGAGAAAAACTCTGTTGAGATTTAAGAACTTGTCAGTAATTCGACTTGGGGAAACACCTTCGTCGAGATTTAAGAACTCGCCCGTAAATCATTTGAGAAAATTTCTCTGCTGAGATTTAGGAACTTGTCTGTAATTCAATGGAGGAACTTTGTCGAGATTTAGGACCTTGTCTATAATTCAACTGAGAAAAACTGTTGAAATTTAAGAACTTGTCAGTAATTCGACTTGGGGAAACATCTTCAACGAGATTTAAGAACTCGCCCGTAATTAAACTGAGAAAACTTCTCTGCTGAGATTTAGGAACCCGTCTGTAATTCAACGGAGGAACATTTTGTCGAGATTTAGGACCTTGTCTGTAATTCAACTGAGAAAAAATCTGTTGAGATTTAAGAACTTGTCAGTAATTCGACTTGGGGAAACATCTTCATCGAGATTTAAGAACTCGCCCGTAATTCAACTGAGAAAACTTCTCTGTTGAGATTTAGGAACTTGTCTGTAATTCAACGGAGGAACTTTGTCGAGATTTAGGACCTTGTCTGTAATTCAACTGAGAAAAACTCTGTTGAGATTTAAGAACTTGTCAGTAATTCGACTTGGGGAAACACCTTCATCGAGATTTAAGAACTCGCCCGTAAATCATTTGAGAAAATTTCTCTGCTGAGATTTAGGAACTTGTCTGTAATTCAATGGAGGAACTTTGTCGAGATTTAGGACCTTGTCTGTAATTCAACTGATAAAAACTCTGTTGAGATTTAATAACTTGTCAGTAATTCGACTTGGGGACACATCTTCTTCGAGATTTAAGAACTCGCCCGTAATTCAACTGAGAAAACTTCTCTGTTGAGATTTAGGAACTTGTCTGTAATTCAACAGAGGAACTTTGTCGAGATTTAGGACCTTGTCTGTAATTTAACTGAAAAAAACTCTATTGAGATTGAAGAACTTGTCAGTAATTCGACATGGGGAAACATCTTCATCGAGATTTAAGAACTCACCCGTAATTCAACTGAGAAAACTTCTCTGCGGAGATTTAGGAACCCGTCTGTAATTCAACGGAGGAACATTTTGTCGATATTTAGGACCTTGTCTGTAATTCAACTGAGAAAAACTCTGTTGAGATTTAAGAACTTGTCAGTAATTCGACTTGGGGAAACATCTTCAACGAGATTTAAGAACTCACCCGTAATTAAACTGAGAAAACTTCTCTGCTGAGATTTAGGAACCCGTCTGTAATTCAACTGAGGAACATTTTGTCGAGATTTAGGACCTTGTCTGTAATTCAACTGAGAAAAATCTGTTGAGATTTAAGAACTTGTCAGTAATTCGACTTGGGGAAACATCTTCATCGAGATTTAAGAACTCGCCCGTAATTCAACTGAGAAAACTTCTCTGTTGAGATTTAGGAACTTGTCAGTAATTCAACGGAGGAACTTTGTCGAGATTTAGGACCTTGTCTGTAATTCAACTGAGAAAAACTCTGTTGAGATTTAAGAACTTGTCAGTAATTCGACTTGGGGAAACACCTTCGTCGAGATTTAAGAACTCGCCCGTAATTCATTTGAGAAAATTTATCTGCTGAGATTTAGGAACTTGTCTGCAATTCAATGGAGGAACTTTGTCGAGATTTAGGACCTTGTCTGTAATTCAACTGAGAAAAACTCTGTTGAGATTTAATAACTTGTCAGTAATTCGACTTGGGGAAACATCTTCTTCAAGATTTAAGAACTCGGCCGTAATTCAACTGAGAAAACTTCTCTGCTTAGACTTAGGAACTTGTCTGTAATTCAACAGAAGAAATTTGTCGAGATTTAGGACCTTGTCTGTAATTTAACTGAAAAAAACTCTGTTGAGATTTAAGAACTTGTCAGTAATTCGACTTGGGGAAACATCTTCATCGAGATTTAAGAACTCACCCGTAATTCAACTGAGAAAACTTCTCTGCTGAGATTTAGGAACCCGTCTATAATTCAACGGAGGAACATTTTGTCGATATTTAGGACCTTGTCTGTAATTCAACTGAGAAAAACTCTGTTGAAATTTAAGAACTTGTCAGTAATTCGACTTGGTGAAACATCTTCAACGAGATTTAAGAACTCGCCCGTAATTAAACTGAGAAAACTTCTCTGCTGAGATTTAGGAACCCGTCTGTAATTCAACGGAGGAACATTTTGTCGAGATTTAGGACCTTGTCTGTAATTCAACTGAGAAAAAATCTGTTGAGATTTAAGAACTTGTCAGTAATTCGACTTGGGGAAACATCTTCATCGAGATTTAAGAACTCGCCCGTAATTCAACTGAGAAAACTTCTCTGTTGAGATTTAGGAACTTGTCTGTAATTCAACGGAGGAACTTTGTCGAGATTTAGGACCTTGTATGTAATTCAACTGAGAAAAACTCTGTTGAGATTTAATAACTTGTCAGTAATTCGACTTGGGGAAACATCTTCTTCGAGATTTAAGAACTCGCCCGTAATTCAACTGAGAAAACTTCTCTGCTGAGATTTAGGAACTTGTCTGTAATTCAACAGAAGAACTTTGTCGAGATTTAGGACCTTGTCTGTAATTTAACTGAAAAAAACTCTGTTGAGATTTAAGAACTTGTCAGTAATTCAACTTGGGGAAACATCTTCATCGAGATTTAAGAACTCGCCCGTAATTCAACTGAGAAAACTTCTCTGTTGAGATTTAGGAACTTGTCTGTAATTCAACGGAGGAACTTTGTCGAGATTTAGCACCTTGTCTGTAATTCAACTGAGAAAAAATCTGTTGAGATTTAAGAACTTGTCAGTAATTCGACTTGGGGAAACATCTTCATCGAGATTTAAGAACTCGCCCGTAATTCAACTGAGAAAACTTCTCTGTTGAGATTTAGGAACTTGTCTGTAATTCAACGGAGGAACTTTGTCGAGATTTAGGACCTTGTCTGTAATTCAACTGAGAAAAACTCTGTTGAGATTTAAGAACTTGTCAGTAATTCGACTTGGGGAAACACCTTCGTCGAGATTTAAGAACTCGCCCGTAAATCATTTGAGAAAATTTCTCTGCTGAGATTTAGGAACTTGTCTGTAATTCAATGGAGGAACTTTGTCGAGATTTAGGACCTTGTCTGTAATTCAACTGAGAAAAACTCTGTTGAGATTTAAGAACTTTTCAGTAATTCGACTTGGGGAAACATCTTCAACGAGATTTAAGAACTCGCCCGTAATTAAACTGAGAAAACTTCTCTGGTGAGATTTAGGAACCCGTCTATAATTCAACGGAGGAACATTTTGTCGAGATTTAGAACCTTGTCTGTAATTCAACTGAGAAAAAATCTGTTGAGATTTAAGAACTTGTCAGTAATTCGACTTGGGGAAACATCTTCATCGAGATTTAAGAACTCGCCCGTAATTAAACTGAGAAAACTTCTCTGTTGAGATTTAGGAACTTGTCTGTAATTCAACGGAGGAACTTTGTCGAGATTTAGGACCTTGTCTGTAATTCAACTGAGAAAAACTCTGTTGAGATTTAAGAACTTGTCAGTAATTCGACTTGGGGAAACACCTTCGTCGAGATTTAAGAACTCGCCCGTAATTCATTTGAGAAAATTTCTCTGCTGAGATTTAGGAACTTGTCTGTATATCAATGGAGGAACTTTGTCGAGATTTAGGACCTTGTCTGTAATTCAACTGAGAAAAACTCCGTTGAGATTTAATAACTTGTCAGTAATTCGACTTGGGGACACATCTTCTTCGAGATTTAAGAACTCGCCCGTAATTCAACTGAGAAAACTTCTCTGCTGAGATTTAGGAACTTGTCTGTAATTCAACAGAGGAACTTTGTCGAGATTTAGGACCTTGTCTGTAATTTAACTGAAAAAAACTCTATTGAGATTTAAGAACTTGTCAGTAATTCGACTTGGGGAAACATCTTCATCGAGATTTAAGAACTCACCCGTAATTCAACTGAGAAAACTTCTCTGCGGAGATTTAGGAACCCGTCTGTAATTCAACGGAGGAACATTTTGTCGATATTTAGGACCTTGTCTGTAATTCAACTGAGAAAAATCTGTTGAGATTTAAGAACTTGTCAATAATTCGACTTGGGGAAACATCTTCATCGAGATTTAAGAACTCGCCCGTAATTCAACTGAGAAAACTTCTCTGTTGAGATTTAGGAACTTGTCTGTAATTCAACGGAGGAACTTTGTCGAGATTTAGGACCTTGTCTGTAATTCAACTGAGAAAAACTCTGTTGAGATTTAAGAACTTGTCAGTAATTCGACTTGGGGAAACACCTTCGTCGAGATTTAAGAACTCGCCCGTAATTCATTTGAGAAAATTTATCTGCTGAGATTTAGGAACTTGTCTGCAATTCAATGGAGGAACTTTGTCGAGATTTAGGACCTTGTCTGTAATTCAACTGAGAAAAATCTGTTGAGATTTAAGAACTTATCAGTAATTCGACTTGGGGAAACATCTTCATCGAGATTTAAGAACTCGCCCGTAATTCAACTGAGAAAACTTCTCTGTTGAGATTTAGGAACTTGTCTGTAATTCAACGGAGGAACTTTGTCGAGATTTAGGACCTTGTCTGTAATTCAACTGAGAAAAAATCTGTTGAGATTTAAGAACTTGTCAGTAATTCGACTTGGGGAAACATCTTCATCGAGATTTAAGAACTCGCCCGTAATTCAACTGAGAAAACTTCTCTGTTGAGATTTAGGAACTTGTCTGTAATTCAACGGAGGAACTTTGTCGAGATTTAGGACCTTGTCTGTAATTCAACTGAGAAAAACTCTGTTGAGATTTAAGAACTTGTCAGTAATTCGACTTGGGGAAACACCTTCGTCGAGATTTAAGAACTCGCCCGTAAATCATTTGAGAAAATTTCTCTGCTGAGATTTAGGAACTTGTCAGTAATTCAATGGAGGAACTTTGTCGAGATTTAGGACCTTGTCTATAATTCAACTGAGAAAAACTGTTGAAATTTAAGAACTTGTCAGTAATTCGACTTGGGGAAACATCTTCAACGAGATTTAAGAACTCGCCCGTAATTAAACTGAGAAAACTTCTCTGCTGAGATTTAGGAACCCGTCTGTAATTCAACGGAGGAACATTTTGTCGAGATTTAGGACCTTGTCTGTAATTCAACTGAGAAAAAATCTGTTGAGATTTAAGAACTTGTCAGTAATTCGACTTGGGGAAACATCTTCATCGAGATTTAAGAACTCGCCCGTAATTCAACTGAGAAAACTTCTCTGTTGAGATTTAGGAACTTGTCTGTAATTCAACGGAGGAACTTTGTCGAGATTTAGGACCTTGTCTGTAATTCAACTGAGAAAAACTCTGTTGAGATTTAAGAACTTGTCAGTAATTCGACTTGGGGAAACACCTTCGTCGAGATTTAAGAACTCGCCCGTAAATCATTTGAGAAAATTTCTCTGCTGAGATTTAGGAACTTGTCTGTAATTCAATGGAGGAACTTTGTCGAGATTTAGGACCTTGTCTGTAATTCAACTGATAAAAACTCTGTTGAGATTTAATAACTTGTCAGTAATTCGACTTGGGGACACATCTTCTTCGAGATTTAAGAACTCGCCCGTAATTCAACTGAGAAAACTTCTCTGCTGAGATTTAGGAACTTGTCTGTAATTCAACAGAGGAACTTTGTCGAGATTTAGGACCTTGTCTGTAATTTAACTGAAAAAAACTCTATTGAGATTGAAGAACTTGTCAGTAATTCGACATGGGGAAACATCTTCATCGAGATTTAAGAACTCACCCGTAATTCAACTGAGAAAACTTCTCTGCGGAGATTTAGGAACCCGTCTGTAATTCAACGGAGGAACATTTTGTCGATATTTAGGACCTTGTCTGTAATTCACCTGAGAAAAACTCTGTTGAGATTTAAGAACTTGTCAGTAATTCGACTTGGGGAAACACCTTCGTCGAGATTTAAGAACTCGCCCGTAATTCATTTGAGAAAATTTATCTGCTGAGATTTAGGAACTTGTCTGCAATTCAATGGAGGAACTTTGTCGAGATTTAGGACCTTGTCTGTAATTCAACTGAGAAAAATCTGTTGAGATTTAAGAACTTATCAGTAATTCGACTTGGGGAAACATCTTCATCGAGATTTAAGAACTCGCCCGTAATTCAACTGAGAAAACTTCTCTGTTGAGATTTAGGAACTTGTCTGTAATTCAACGGAGGAACTTTGTCGAGATTTAGGACCTTGTCTGTAATTCAACTGAGAAAAAATCTGTTGAGATTTAAGAACTTGTCAGTAATTCGACTTGGGGAAACATCTTCATCGAGATTTAAGAACTCGCCCGTAATTCAACTGAGAAAACTTCTCTGTTGAGATTTAGGAACTTGTCTGTAATTCAACGGAGGAACTTTGTCGAGATTTAGGACCTTGTCTGTAATTCAACTGAGAAAAACTCTGTTGAGATTTAAGAACTTGTCAGTAATTCGACTTGGGGAAACACCTTCGTCGAGATTTAAGAACTCGCCCGTAAATCATTTGAGAAAATTTCTCTGCTGAGATTTAGGAACTTGTCAGTAATTCAATGGAGGAACTTTGTCGAGATTTAGGACCTTGTCTATAATTCAACTGAGAAAAACTGTTGAAATTTAAGAACTTGTCAGTAATTCGACTTGGGGAAACATCTTCAACGAGATTTAAGAACTCGCCCGTAATTAAACTGAGAAAACTTCTCTGCTGAGATTTAGGAACCCGTCTGTAATTCAACGGAGGAACATTTTGTCGAGATTTAGGACCTTGTCTGTAATTCAACTGAGAAAAAATCTGTTGAGATTTAAGAACTTGTCAGTAATTCGACTTGGGGAAACATCTTCATCGAGATTTAAGAACTCGCCCGTAATTCAACTGAGAAAACTTCTCTGTTGAGATTTAGGAACTTGTCTGTAATTCAACGGAGGAACTTTGTCGAGATTTAGGACCTTGTCTGTAATTCAACTGAGAAAAACTCTGTTGAGATTTAAGAACTTGTCAGTAATTCGACTTGGGGAAACACCTTCGTCGAGATTTAAGAACTCGCCCGTAAATCATTTGAGAAAATTTCTCTGCTGAGATTTAGGAACTTGTCTGTAATTCAATGGAGGAACTTTGTCGAGATTTAGGACCTTGTCTGTAATTCAACTGATAAAAACTCTGTTGAGATTTAATAACTTGTCAGTAATTCGACTTGGGGACACATCTTCTTCGAGATTTAAGAACTCGCCCGTAATTCAACTGAGAAAACTTCTCTGCTGAGATTTAGGAACTTGTCTGTAATTCAACAGAGGAACTTTGTCGAGATTTAGGACCTTGTCTGTAATTTAACTGAAAAAAACTCTATTGAGATTGAAGAACTTGTCAGTAATTCGACATGGGGAAACATCTTCATCGAGATTTAAGAACTCACCCGTAATTCAACTGAGAAAACTTCTCTGCGGAGATTTAGGAACCCGTCTGTAATTCAACGGAGGAACATTTTGTCGATATTTAGGACCTTGTCTGTAATTCACCTGAGAAAAACTCTGTTGAGATTTAAGAACTTGTCAGTAATTCGACTTGGGGAAACATCTTCAACGAGATTTAAGAACTCGCCCGTAATTAAACTGAGAAAACTTCTCTGCTGAGATTTAGGAACCCATCTGTAATTCAACTGAGGAACATTTTGTCGAGATTTAGGACCTTGTCTGTAATTCAACTGAGAAAAATCTGTTGAGATTTAAGAACTTGTCAATAATTCGACTTGGGGAAACATCTTCATCGAGATTTAAGAACTCGCCCGTAATTCAACTGAGAAAACTTCTCTGTTGAGATTTAGGAACTTGTCTGTAATTCAACGGAGGAACTTTGTCGAGATTTAGGACCTTGTCTGTAATTCAACTGAGAAAAACTCTGTTGAGATTTAAGAACTTGTCAGTAATTCGACTTGGGGAAACACCTTCGTCGAGATTTAAGAACTCGCCCGTAATTCATTTGAGAAAATTTATCTGCTGAGATTTAGGAACTTGTCTGCAATTCAATGGAGGAACTTTGTCGAGATTTAGGACCTTGTCTGTAATTCAACTGAGAAAAATCTGTTGAGATTTAAGAACTTATCAGTAATTCGACTTGGGGAAACATCTTCATCGAGATTTAAGAACTCGCCCGTAATTCAACTGAGAAAACTTCTCTGTTGAGATTTAGGAACTTGTCTGTAATTCAACGGAGGAACTTTGTCGAGATTTAGGACCTTGTCTGTAATTCAACTGAGAAAAAATCTGTTGAGATTTAAGAACTTGTCAGTAATTCGACTTGGGGAAACATCTTCATCGAGATTTAAGAACTCGCCCGTAATTCAACTGAGAAAACTTCTCTGTTGAGATTTAGGAACTTGTCTGTAATTCAACGGAGGAACTTTGTCGAGATTTAGGACCTTGTCTGTAATTCAACTGAGAAAAACTCTGTTGAGATTTAAGAACTTGTCAGTAATTCGACTTGGGGAAACACCTTCGTCGAGATTTAAGAACTCGCCCGTAAATCATTTGAGAAAATTTCTCTGCTGAGATTTAGGAACTTGTCAGTAATTCAATGGAGGAACTTTGTCGAGATTTAGGACCTTGTCTATAATTCAACTGAGAAAAACTGTTGAAATTTAAGAACTTGTCAGTAATTCGACTTGGGGAAACATCTTCAACGAGATTTAAGAACTCGCCCGTAATTAAACTGAGAAAACTTCTCTGCTGAGATTTAGGAACCCGTCTGTAATTCAACGGAGGAACATTTTGTCGAGATTTAGGACCTTGTCTGTAATTCAACTGAGAAAAAATCTGTTGAGATTTAAGAACTTGTCAGTAATTCGACTTGGGGAAACATCTTCATCGAGATTTAAGAACTCGCCCGTAATTCAACTGAGAAAACTTCTCTGTTGAGATTTAGGAACTTGTCTGTAATTCAACGGAGGAACTTTGTCGAGATTTAGGACCTTGTCTGTAATTCAACTGAGAAAAACTCTGTTGAGATTTAAGAACTTGTCAGTAATTCGACTTGGGGAAACACCTTCGTCGAGATTTAAGAACTCGCCCGTAAATCATTTGAGAAAATTTCTCTGCTGAGATTTAGGAACTTGTCTGTAATTCAATGGAGGAACTTTGTCGAGATTTAGGACCTTGTCTGTAATTCAACTGATAAAAACTCTGTTGAGATTTAATAACTTGTCAGTAATTCGACTTGGGGACACATCTTCTTCGAGATTTAAGAACTCGCCCGTAATTCAACTGAGAAAACTTCTCTGCTGAGATTTAGGAACTTGTCTGTAATTCAACAGAGGAACTTTGTCGAGATTTAGGACCTTGTCTGTAATTTAACTGAAAAAAACTCTATTGAGATTGAAGAACTTGTCAGTAATTCGACATGGGGAAACATCTTCATCGAGATTTAAGAACTCACCCGTAATTCAACTGAGAAAACTTCTCTGCGGAGATTTAGGAACCCGTCTGTAATTCAACGGAGGAACATTTTGTCGATATTTAGGACCTTGTCTGTAATTCAACTGAGAAAAACTCTGTTGAGATTTAAGAACTTGTCAGTAATTCGACTTGGGGAAACATCTTCAACGAGATTTAAGAACTCACCCGTAATTAAACTGAGAAAACTTCTCTGCTGAGATTTAGGAACCCGTCTGTAATTCAACTGAGGAACATTTTGTCGAGATTTAGGACCTTGTCTGTAATTCAACTGAGAAAAATCTGTTGAGATTTAAGAACTTGTCAGTAATTCGACTTGGGGAAACATCTTCATCGAGATTTAAGAACTCGCCCGTAATTCAACTGAGAAAACTTCTCTGTTGAGATTTAGGAACTTGTCAGTAATTCAACGGAGGAACTTTGTCGAGATTTAGGACCTTGTCTGTAATTCAACTGAGAAAAACTCTGTTGAGATTTAAGAACTTGTCAGAAATTCGACTTGGGGAAACACCTTCGTCGAGATTTAAGAACTCGCCCGTAATTCATTTGAGAAAATTTATCTGCTGAGATTTAGGAACTTGTCTGCAATTCAATGGAGGAACTTTGTCGAGATTTAGGACCTTGTCTGTAATTCAACTGAGAAAAACTCTGTTGAGATTTAATAACTTGTCAGTAATTCGACTTGGGGAAACATCTTCTTCGAGATTTAAGAACTCGGCCGTAATTCAACTGAGAAAACTTCTCTGCTTAGACTTAGGAACTTGTCTGTAATTCAACAGAAGAAATTTGTCGAGATTTAGGACCTTGTGTGTAATTTAACTGAAAAAAACTCTGTTGAGATTTAAGAACTTGTCAGTAATTCGACTTGGGGAAACATCTTCATCGAGATTTAAGAACTCACCCGTAATTCAACTGAGAAAACTTCTCTGCTGAGATTTAGGAACCCGTCTATAATTCAACGGAGGAACATTTTGTCGATATTTAGGACCTTGTCTGTAATTCAACTGAGAAAAACTCTGTTGAAATTTAAGAACTTGTCAGTAATTCGACTTGGTGAAACATCTTCAACGAGATTTAAGAACTCGCCCATAATTAAACTGAGAAAACTTCTCTGCTGAGATTTAGGAACCCGTCTGTAATTCAACGGAGGAACATTTTGTCGAGATTTAGGACCTTGTCTGTAATTCAACTGAGAAAAAATCTGTTGAGATTTAAGAACTTGTCAGTAATTCGACTTGGGGAAACATCTTCATCGAGATTTAAGAACTCGCCCGTAATTCAACTGAGAAAACTTCTCTGTTGAGATTTAGGAACTTGTCTGTAATTCAACGGAGGAACTTTGTCGAGATTTAGGACCTTGTATGTAATTCAACTGAGAAAAACTCTGTTGAGATTTAATAACTTGTCAGTAATTCGACTTGGGGAAACATCTTCTTCGAGATTTAAGAACTCGCCCGTAATTCAACTGAGAAAACTTCTCTGCTGAGATTTAGGAACTTGTCTGTAATTCAACAGAAGAACTTTGTCGAGATTTAGGACCTTGTCTGTAATTTAACTGAAAAAAACTCTGTTGAGATTTAAGAACTTGTCAGTAATTCAACTTGGGGAAACATCTTCATCGAGATTTAAGAACTCACCCGTAATTCAACTGAGAAAACTTCTCTGCTGAGATTTAGGAACCCGTCTGTAATTCAACGGAGGAACATTTTGTCGAGATTTAGCACCTTGTCTGTAATTCAACTGAGAAAAACTCTGTTGAGATTTAAGAACTTGTCAGTAATTCGACTTGGGGAAACATCTTCATCGAGATTTAAGAACTCGCCCGTAATTCAACTGAGAAAACTTCTCTGCTGAGATTTAGGAACTTGTCTGTAATTCAACGGAGGAAGTTTGTCGAGATTTAGGACCTTGTCTGTAATTCAACTGAGAAAAACTCTGTTGAGATTTAAGAACTTTTCAGTAATTCGACTTGGGGAAACATCTTCAACGAGATTTAAGAACTCGCCCGTAATTAAACTGAGAAAACTTCTCTGGTGAGATTTAGGAACCCTTCTGTAATTCAACGGAGGAACATTTTGTCGAGATTTAGAACCTTGTCTGTAATTCAACTGAGAAAAAATCTGTTGAGATTTAAGAACTTGTCAGTAATTCGACTTGGGGAAACATCTTCATCGAGATTTAAGAACTCGCCCGTAATTCAACTGAGAAAACTTCTCTGTTGAGATTTAGGAACTTGTCTGTAATTCAACGGAGGAACTTTGTCGAGATTTAGGACCTTGTCTGTAATTCAACTGAGAAAAACTCTGTTGAGATTTAAGAACTTGTTAGTAATTCGACTTGGGGAAACACCTTCGTCGAGATTTAAGAACTCGCCCGTAATTCATTTGAGAAAATTTCTCTGCTGAGATTTAGGAACTTGTCTGTAATTCAATGGAGGAACTTTGTCGAGATTTAGGACCTTGTCTGTAATTCAACTGAGAAAAACTCCGTTGAGATTTAATAACTTGTCAGTAATTCGACTTGGGGACACATCTTCTTCGAGATTTAAGAACTCGCCCGTAATTCAACTGAGAAAACTTCTCTGCAGAGATTTAGGAACTTGTCTGTAATTCAACAAAGGAACTTTGTCGAGATTTAGGACCTTGTCTGTAATTTAACTGAAAAAAACTCTATTGAGATTTAAGAACTTGTCAGTAATTCGACTTGGGGAAACATCTTCATCGAGATTTAAGAACTCACCCGTAATTCAACTAAGAAAACTTCTCTGCGGAGATTTAGGAACCCATCTGTAATTCAACGGAGGAACATTTTGTCGATATTTAGGACCTTGTCTGTAATTGAACTGAGAAAAACTCTGTTGAAATTTAAGAACTTGTCAGTAATTCGAATTGGGGAAACATCTTCAACGAGATTTAAGAACTCGCCCGTAATTAAACTGAGAAAACTTCTCTGCTGAGATTTAGGAACCCGTCTGTAATTCAACGGAGGATCATTTTGTCGAGATTTAGGACCTTGTCTGTAATTCAACTGAGAAAAAATCTGTTGAGATTTAAGAACTTGTCAGTAATTCGACTTGGGGAAACATCTTCATCGAGATTTAAGAACTCGCCCGTAATTCAACTGAGAAAACTTCTCTGTTGAGATTTAGGAACTTGTCTGTAATTCAACGGAGGAACTTTGTCGAGATTTAGGACCTTGTCTGTAATACAACTGAGAAAAACTCTGTTGAGATTTAAGAACTTGTCAGTAATTCGACTTGGGGAAACATCTTCATCGAGATTTAAGAACTCGCCCGTAATTCAACTGAGAAAACTTCTCTGTTGAGATTTAGGAACTTGTCTGTAATTCAACGGAGGAACTTTGTCGAGATTTAGGACCTTGTATGTAATTCAACTGAGAAAAACTCTGTTGAGATTTAATAACTTGTCAGTAATTCGACTTGGGGAAACATCTTCTTCGAGATTTAAGAACTCGCCCGTAATTCAACTGAGAAAACTTCTCTGCTGAGATTTAGGAACTTGTCTGTAATTCAACAGAAGAACTTTGTCGAGATTTAGGACCTTGTCTGTAATTTAACTGAAAAAAACTCTGTTGAGATTTAAGAACTTGTCAGTAATTCAACTTGGGGAAACATCTTCATCGAGATTTAAGAACTCACCCGTAATTCAACTGAGAAAACTTCTCTGCTGAGATTTAGGAACCCGTCTGTAATTCAACGGAGGAACATTTTGTCGAGATTTAGCACCTTGTCTGTAATTCAACTGAGAAAAACTCTGTTGAGATTTAAGAACTTGTCAGTAATTCGACTTGGGGAAACATCTTCATCGAGATTTAAGAACTCGCCCGTAATTCAACTGAGAAAACTTCTCTGCTGAGATTTAGGAACTTGTCTGTAATTCAACGGAGGAAGTTTGTCGAGATTTAGGACCTTGTCTGTAATTCAACTGAGAAAAACTCTGTTGAGATTTAAGAACTTTTCAGTAATTCGACTTGGGGAAACATCTTCAACGAGATTTAAGAACTCGCCCGTAATTAAACTGAGAAAACTTCTCTGGTGAGATTTAGGAACCCTTCTGTAATTCAACGGAGGAACATTTTGTCGAGATTTAGAACCTTGTCTGTAATTCAACTGAGAAAAAATCTGTTGAGATTTAAGAACTTGTCAGTAATTCGACTTGGGGAAACATCTTCATCGAGATTTAAGAACTCGCCCGTAATTCAACTGAGAAAACTTCTCTGTTGAGATTTAGGAACTTGTCTGTAATTCAACGGAGGAACTTTGTCGAGATTTAGGACCTTGTCTGTAATTCAACTGAGAAAAACTCTGTTGAGATTTAAGAACTTGTTAGTAATTCGACTTGGGGAAACACCTTCGTCGAGATTTAAGAACTCGCCCGTAATTCATTTGAGAAAATTTCTCTGCTGAGATTTAGGAACTTGTCTGTAATTCAATGGAGGAACTTTGTCGAGATTTAGGACCTTGTCTGTAATTCAACTGAGAAAAACTCCGTTGAGATTTAATAACTTGTCAGTAATTCGACTTGGGGACACATCTTCTTCGAGATTTAAGAACTCGCCCGTAATTCAACTGAGAAAACTTCTCTGCAGAGATTTAGGAACTTGTCTGTAATTCAACAAAGGAACTTTGTCGAGATTTAGGACCTTGTCTGTAATTTAACTGAAAAAAACTCTATTGAGATTTAAGAACTTGTCAGTAATTCGACTTGGGGAAACATCTTCATCGAGATTTAAGAACTCACCCGTAATTCAACTAAGAAAACTTCTCTGCGGAGATTTAGGAACCCATCTGTAATTCAACGGAGGAACATTTTGTCGATATTTAGGACCTTGTCTGTAATTGAACTGAGAAAAACTCTGTTGAAATTTAAGAACTTGTCAGTAATTCGAATTGGGGAAACATCTTCAACGAGATTTAAGAACTCGCCCGTAATTAAACTGAGAAAACTTCTCTGCTGAGATTTAGGAACCCGTCTGTAATTCAACGGAGGATCATTTTGTCGAGATTTAGGACCTTGTCTGTAATTCAACTGAGAAAAAATCTGTTGAGATTTAAGAACTTGTCAGTAATTCGACTTGGGGAAACATCTTCATCGAGATTTAAGAACTCGCCCGTAATTCAACTGAGAAAACTTCTCTGTTGAGATTTAGGAACTTGTCTGTAATTCAACGGAGGAACTTTGTCGAGATTTAGGACCTTGTCTGTAATACAACTGAGAAAAACTCTGTTGAGATTTAAGAACTTGTCAGTAATTTGACTTGGGGAAACACCTTCGTCGAGATTTAAGAACTCGCCCGTAAATCATTTGAGAAAATTTCTCTGCTGAGATTTAGGAACTTGTCTGTAATTCAATGGAGGAACTTTGTCGAGATTTAGGACCTTGTCTGTAATTCAACTGATAAAAACTCTGTTGAGATTTAATAACTTGTCAGTAATTCGACTTGGGGACACATCTTCTTCGAGATTTAAGAACTCGCCCGTAATTCAACTGAGAAAACTTCTCTGCTGAGATTTAGGAACTTGTCTGTAATTCAACAGAGGAACTTTGTCGAGATTTAGGACCTTGTCTGTAATTTCACTGAAAAAAACTCTATTGAGATTGAAGAACTTGTCAGTAATTCGACTTGGGGAAACATCTTCATCGAGATTTAAGAACTCACCCGTAATTCAACTGAGAAAACTTCTCTGCGGAGATTTAGGAACCCGTCTGTAATTCAACGGAGGAACATTTTGTCGATATTTAGGACCTTGTCTGTAATTCAACTGAGAAAAACTCTGTTGAGATTTAAGAACTTGTCAGTAATTCGACTTGGGGAAACATCTTCAACGAGATTTAAGAACTCGCCCGTAATTAAACTGAGAAAACTTCTCTGCTGAGATTTAGGAACCCGTCTGTAATTCAACTGAGGAACATTTTGTCGAGATTTAGGACCTTGTCTGTAATTCAACTGAGAAAAATCTGTTGAGATTTAAGAACTTGTCAGTAATTCGACTTGGGGAAACATCTTCATCGAGATTTAAGAACTCGCCCGTAATTCAACTGAGAAAACTTCTTTGTTGAGATTTAGGAACTTGTCAGTAATTCAACGGAGGAACTTTGTCGAGATTTAGGACCTTGTCTGTAATTCAACTGAGAAAAACTCTGTTGAGATTTAAGAACTTGTCAGTAATTCGACTTGGGGAAACACCTTCGTCGAGATTTAAGAACTCGCCCGTAATTCATTTGAGAAAATTTATCTGCTGAGATTTAGGAACTTGTCTGCAATTCAATGGAGGAACTTTGTCGAGATTTAGGACCTTGTCTGTAATTCAACTGAGAAAAACTCTGTTGAGATTTAATAACTTGTCAGTAATTCGACTTGGGGAAACATCTTCTTCGAGATTTAAGAACTCGCCCGTAATTCAACTGAGAAAACTTCTCTGCTTAGACTTAGGAACTTGTCTGTAATTCAACAGAAGAAATTTGTCGAGATTTAGGACCTTGTCTGTAATTTAACTGAAAAAAACTCTGTTGAGATTTAAGAACTTGTCAGTAATTCGACTTGGGGAAACATCTTCATCGAGATTTAAGAACTCACCCGTAATTCAACTGAGAAAACTTCTCTGCTGAGATTTAGGAACCCGTCTGTAATTCAACGGAGGAACATTTTGTCGAGATTTAGCACCTTGTCTGTAATTCAACTGAGAAAAACTCTGTTGAGATTTAAGAACTTGTCAGTAATTCGACTTGGGGAAACATCTTCATCGAGATTTAAGAACTCACCCGTAATTCAACTGAGAAAACTTCTCTGCGGAGATTTAGGAATCCGTCTGTAATTCAACGGAGGAACATTTTGTCGATATTTAGGACCTTGTCTGTAATTCAACTGAGAAAAACTCTGTTGAAATTTAAGAACTTGTCAGTAATTCGACTTGGGGAAACATCTTCAACGAGATTTAAGAACTCGCCCGTAATTAAACTGAGAAAACTTCTCTGCTGAGATTTAGGAACCCGTCTGTAATTCAACGGAGGAACATTTTGTCGAGATTTAGGACCTTGTCTGTAATTCAACTGAGAAAAAATATGTTGAGATTTAAGAACTTGTCAGTAATTCGACTTGGGGAAACATCTTCATCGAGATTTAAGAACTCGCCCGTAATTCAACTGAGAAAACTTCTCTGTTGAGATTTAGGAACTTGTCTGTAATTCAACGGAGGAACTTTGTCGAGATTTAGGACCTTGTCTGTAATTCAACTGAGAAAAACTCTGTTGAGATTTAATAACTTGTCAGTAATTCGACTTGGGGAAACATCTTCTTCGAGATTTAAGAACTCGCCCGTAATTCAACTGAGAAAACTTCTCTGCTGAGATTTAGGAACTTGTCTGTAATTCAACAAAAGAACTTTGTTGAGATTTAGGACCTTGTCTGTAATTTAACTGAAAAAAACTCTGTTGAGATTTAAGAACTTGTCAGTAATTCAACTTGGGGAAACATCTTCATCGAGATTTAAGAACTCACCCGTAATTCAACTGAGAAAACTTCTCTGCTGAGATTTAGGAACCCGTCTGTAATTCAACGGAGGAACATTTTGTCGAGATTTAGCACCTTGTCTGTAATTCAACTGAGAAAAACTCTGTTGAGATTTAAGAACTTGTCAGTAATTCGACTTGGGGAAACATCTTCATCGAGATTTAAGAACTCGCCCGTAATTCAACTGAGAAAACTTCTCTGCTGAGATTTAGGAACTTGTCTGTAATTCAACGGAGGAAGTTTGTCGAGATTTAGGACCTTGTCTGTAATTCAACTGAGAAAAACTCTGTTGAGATTTAAGAACTTTTCAGTAATTCGACTTGGGGAAACATCTTCAACGAGATTTAAGAACTCGCCCGTAATTAAACTGAGAAAACTTCTCTGGTGAGATTTAGGAACCCTTCTGTAATTCAACGGAGGAACATTTTGTCGAGATTTAGAACCTTGTCTGTAATTCAACTGAGAAAAAATCTGTTGAGATTTAAGAACTTGTCAGTAATTCGACTTGGGGAAACATCTTCATCGAGATTTAAGAACTCGCCCGTAATTCAACTGAGAAAACTTCTCTGTTGAGATTTAGGAACTTGTCTGTAATTCAACGGAGGAACTTTGTCGAGATTTAGGACCTTGTCTGTAATTCAACTGAGAAAAACTCTGTTGAGATTTAAGAACTTGTCAGTAATTCGACTTGGGGAAACACCTTCGTCGAGATTTAAGAACTCGCCCGTAATTCATTTGAGAAAATTTCTCTGCTGAGATTTAGGAACTTGTCTGTATATCAATGGAGGAACTTTGTCGAGATTTAGGACCTTGTCTGTAATTCAACTGAGAAAAACTCCGTTGAGATTTAATAACTTGTCAGTAATTCGACTTGCGGACACATCTTCTTCGAGATTTAAGAACTCGCCCGTAATTCAACTGAGAAAACTTCTCTGCAGAGATTTAGGAACTTGTCTGTAATTCAACAGAGGAACTTTGTCGAGATTTAGGACCTTGTCTGTAATTTAACTGAAAAAAACTCTATTGAGATTTAAGAACTTGTCAGTAATTCGACTTGGGGAAACATCTTCATCGAGATTTAAGAACTCACCCGTAATTCAACTGAGAAAACTTCTCTGCGGAGATTTAGGAACCCATCTGTAATTCAACGGAGGAACATTTTGTCGATATTTAGGACCTTGTCTGTAATTCAACTGAGAAAAACTCTGTTGAAATTTAAGAACTTGTCAGTAATTCGACTTGGGGAAACATCTTCAACGAGATTTAAGAACTCGCCCGTAATTAAACTGAGAAAACTTCTCTGCTGAGATTTAGGAACCCGTCTGTAATTCAACGGAGGAACATTTTGTCGAGATTTATGACCTTGTCTGTAATTCAACTGAGAAAAAATCTGTTGAGATTTAAGAACTTGTCAGTAATTCGACTTGGGGAAACATCTTCATCGAGATTTAAGAACTCGCCCGTAATTCAACTGAGAAAAATTCTCTGTTGAGATTTAGGAACTTGTCTGTAATTCAACGGAGGAACTTTGTCGAGATTTAGGACCTTGTCTGTAATTCAACTGAGAAAAACTCTGTTGAGATTTAAGAACTTGTCAGTAATTCGACTTGGGGAAACACCTTCGTCGAGATTTAAGAACTCGCCCGTAAATCATTTGAGAAAATTTCTCTGCTGAGATTTAGGAACTTGTCTGTAATTCAATGGAGGAACTTTGTCGACATTTAGGACCTTGTCTGTAATTCAACTGATAAAAACTCTGTTGAGATTTAATAACTTGTCAGTAATTCGACTTGGGGACACATCTTCTTCGAGATTTAAGAACTCGCCCGTAATTCAACTGAGAAAACTTCTCTGCTGAGATTTAGGAACTTGTCTGTAATTCAACAGAGGAACTTTGTCGAGATTTAGGACCTTGTCTGTAATTTAACTGAAAAAAACTCTATTGAGATTGAAGAACTTGTCAGTAATTCGACTTGGGGAAACATCTTCATCGAGATTTAAGAACTCACCCGTAATTCAACTGAGAAAACTTCTCTGCGGAGATTTAGGAACCCGTCTGTAATTCAACGGAGGAACATTTTGTCGATATTTAGGACCTTGTCTGTAATTCAACTGAGAAAAACTCTGTTGAGATTTAAGAACTTGTCAGTAATTCGACTTGGGGAAACATCTTCAACGAGATTTAAGAACTCGCCCGTAATTAAACTGAGAAAACTTCTCTGCTGAGATTTAGGAACCCGTCTGTAATTCAACTGAGGAACATTTTGTCGAGATTTAGGACCTTGTCTGTAATTCAACTGAGAAAAATCTGTTGAGATTTAAGAACTTGTCAGTAATTCGACTTGGGGAAACATCTTCATCGAGATTTAAGAACTCGCCCGTAATTCAACTGAGAAAACTTCTCTGTTGAGATTTAGGAACTTGTCAGTAATTCAACGGAGGAACTTTGTCGAGATTTAGGACCTTGTCTGTAATTCAACTGAGAAAAACTCTGTTGAGATTTAAGAACTTGTCAGTAATTCGACTTGGGGAAACACCTTCGTCGAGATTTAAGAACTCGCCCGTAATTCATTTGAGAAAATTTATCTGCTGAGATTTAGGAACTTGTCTGCAATTCAATGGAGGAACTTTGTCGAGATTTAGGACCTTGTCTGTAATTCAATTCAGAAAAACTCTGTTGAGATTTAAGAACTTTTCAGTAATTCGACTTGGGGAAACATCTTCAACGAGATTTAAGAACTCGCCCGTAATTAAACTGAGAAAACTTCTCTGGTGAGATTTAGGAACCCGTCTGTAATTCAACGGAGGAACATTTTGTCGAGATTTAGAACCTTGTCTGTAATTCAACTGAGAAATAATCTGTTGAGATTTAAGAACTTGTCAGTAATTCGACTTGGGGAAACATCTTCATCGAGATTTAAGAACTCGCCCGTAATTCAACTGAGAAAACTTCTCTGTTGAGATTTAGGAACTTGTCTGTAATTCAACGGAGGAACTTTGTCGAGATTTAGGACCTTGTCTGTAATTCAACTGAGAAAAACTCTGTTGAGATTTAAGAACTTGTCAGTAATTCGACTTGGGGAAACACCTCCGTCGAGATTTAAGAACTCGCCCGTAAATCATTTGAGAAAATTTCTCTGCTGAGATTTAGGAACTTGTCTGTATATCAATGGAGGAACTTTGTCGAGATTTAGGACCTTGTCTGTAATTCAACTGAGAAAAACTCCGTTGAGATTTAATAAGTTGTCAGTAATTCGACTTGGGGACACATCTTCTTCGAGATTTAAGAACTCGCCCGTAATTCAACTGAGAAAACTTCTCTGCTGAGATTTAGGAACTTGTCTGTAATTCAACAGAGGAACTTTGTCGAGATTTAGGACCTTGTCTGTAATTTAACTGAAAAAAACTCTATTGAGATTTAAGAACTTGTCAGTAATTCGACTTGGGGAAACATCTTCATCGAGATTTAAGAACTCACCCATAATTCAACTGAGAAAACTTCTCTGCGGAGATTTAGGAACTTGTCTGTAATTCAACGGAGGAAGTTTGTCGAGATTTAGGACCTTGTCTGTAATTCAACTGAGAAAAACTCTGTTGAGATTTAAGAACTTTTCAGTAATTCGACTTGGGGAAACATCTTCAACGAGATTTAAGAACTCGCCCGTAATTAAACTGAGAAAACTTCTCTGTTGAGATTTAGGAACTTATCTGTAATTCAACGGAGGAACTTTGTCGAGATTTAGGACCTTGTCTGTAATTCAACAGAGAAAAACTCTGTTGAGATTTAAGAAGTTGTCAGTAATTCGACTTGGGGAAACACCTCCGTCGAGATTTAAGAACTCGCCCGTAATTCATATGAGAAAATTTCTCTGCTGAGATTTAGGAACTTGTCTGTATATCAATGGAGGAACTTTGTCGAGATTTAGGACCTTGTATGTAATTCAACTGAGAAAAACTCCGTTGAGATTTAATAAGTTGTCAGTAATTCGACTTGGGGACACATCTTCTTCGAGATTTAAGAACTCGCCCGTAATTCAACTGAGAAAACTTCTCTGCTGAGATTTAGGAACTTGTCTGTAATTCAACAGAGGAACTTTGTCCAGATTTAGGACCTTGTCTGTAATTTAACTGAAAAAAACTCTATTGAGATTTAAGAACTTGTCAGTAATTCGACTTGGGGAAACATCTTCATCGAGATTTAAGAACTCACACGTAATTCAACTGAGAAAACTTCTCTGCGGAGATTTAGGAACTTGTCTGTAATTCAACAGAGGAACTTTGTCGAGATTTAGGACCTTGTCTGTAATTTAACTGAAAAAAACTCTATTGAGATTTAAGAACTTGTCTGTAATTCGACTTGGGGAAACATCTTCATCGAGATTTAAGAACTCACCCGTAATTCAACTGAGAAAACTTCTCTGCAGAGATTTAGGAACCCATCTGTAATTCAACGGAGGAACATTTTGTCGATATTTAGGACCTTGTCTGTAATTCAACTGAGAAAAACTCTGTTGAAATTTAAGAACTTGTCAGTAATTCGACTTGGGGAAACATCTTCAACGAGATTTAAGAACTCGCCCGTAATTAAACTGAGAAAACTTCTCTGCTGAGATTTAGGAACCCGTCTGTAATTCAACGGAGGAACATTTTGTCGAGATTTAGGACCTTGTCTGTAATTCAACTGAGAAAAAATCTGTTGAGATTTAAGAACTTGTCAGTAATTCGACTTGGGGAAACATCTTCATCGAGATTTAAGAACTCGCCCGTAATTCAACTGAGAAAACTTCTCTGTTGAGATTTAGGAACTTGTCTGTAATTCAACGGAGGAACTTTGTCGAGATTTAGGACCTTGTCTGTAATTCAACTGAGAAAAACTCTGTTGAGATTTAAGAACTTGTCAGTAATTCGACTTGGGGAAACACCTTCGTCGAGATTTAAGAACTCGCCCGTAAATCATTTGAGAAAATTTCTCTGCTGAGATTTAGGAACTTGTCTGTAATTCAATGGAGGAACTTTGTCGAGATTTAGGACCTTGTCTGTAATTCAACTGATATAAACTCTGTTGAGATTTAATAACTTCTCAGTAATTCGACTTGGGGACACATCTTCTTCGAGATTTAAGAACTCGCCCGTAATTCAACTGAGAAAACTTCTCTGCTGAGATTTAGGAACTTGTCTGTAATTCAACAGAGGAACTTTGTCGAGATTTAGGACCTTGTCTGTAATTTAACTGAAAAAAACTCTATTGAGATTGAAGAACTTGTCAGTAATTCGACTTGGGGAAACATCTTCATCGATATTTAAGAACTCACCCGTAATTCAACTGAGAAAACTTCTCTGCGGAGATTTAGGAACCCATCTGTAATTCAACGGAGGAACATTTTGTCGATATTTAGGACCTTGTCTGTAATTCAACTGAGAAAAACTCTGTTGAAATTTAAGAACTTGTCAGTAATTCGACTTGGGGAAACATCTTCAACGAGATTTAAGAACTCGCCCATAATTAAACTGAGAAAACTTCTCTACTGAGATTTAGGAACCCGTCTGTAATTCAACGGAGGAACATTTTGTCGAGATTTAGGACCTTGTCTGTAATTCAACTGAGAAAAAATCTGTTGAGATTTAAGAACTTGTCAGTAATTCGACTTGGGGAAACATCTTCATCGAGATTTAAGAACTCGCCCGTAATTCAACTGAGAAAACTTCTCTGTTGAGATTTAGGAACTTGTCTGTAATTCAACGGAGGAACTTTGTCGAGATTTAGGACCTTGTCTGTAATTCAACTGAGAAAAACTCTGTTGAGATTTAAGAACTTGTCAGTAATTCGACTTGGGGAAACACCTTCGTCGAGATTTAAGAACTCGCCCGTAAATCATTTGAGAAAATTTCTCTGCTGAGATTTAGGAACTTGTCTGTAATTCAATGGAGGAACTTTGTCGAGATTTAGGACCTTGTCTGTAATTCAACTGATATAAACTCTGTTGAGATTTAATAACTTCTCAGTAATTCGACTTGGGGACACATCTTCTTCGAGATTTAAGAAC